>CM075942.1:49665026-50399430 GCA_038030265.1 Corythucha ciliata | reverse complement strand
GGAACCACTTCGTGAAATGGCCATTTCATGTAGTGGACAATTTAGCCAAGTGGATGCACAGACATATTACTATGAAAAACTTACGGCATTTTTGTTATAGAATAGACCTCCTGAAGTTATTTGGTCTAATTCTGTTTGAAGTGTTGTTTGAATGAATAGCCGTGAGAAGGGTCCGGTAGGGGGGGAGGGGGTATTATGCTGATTCCGTTCTGAGGACCACATACAAAGTTTCATGTTCCAATAGCCAGTTTTATACTTGAAATAAGAGGATTTGTGAAAGGAAAGTGAAGAAAATAACAAAATTGTGTTTAAACGAAGGGCTTAAGTAACACTTAAACATATTTCGCAACACTGACATTAAATCCTTTTTTGCTTGAAAAATTGGCATTTGACTCGCCCCAATCCACACGACACGTGTGGGGTTTGATGAATATCGGCGACAGCAAAATTGAATGGTTCTCGCCTTCTGCGAAATTTTATTCCATGCATTGTCTCGTATTACGAAGCGGGGGCGTTTCAAAGCGCTGCTATGTACGCTTACCGTACAGGACGCCATGTAGAGAATATTATGGGTAGAACTATCACGAAATAAATTTTCGGTTGAGCGAGCTAATTTCCCCTCTTCTCTCAGATTTCACTAATATTCTCTTTTTAGAACTCAATTCCGCTTATTTATCCCAGTCGAGCGCCATTCGTGTTCCAGGAAAAGATTCATGAAAAGCTTTTCTGTTGTAATACTATAAATGACCTGTTCTATTTTATAATTTATAAATTATCAGCTTCTCGTTGATGTGTCACATACAACTGTGAAATTATATTATCTGTGTCTTTAATGCCTGATGAGCATTATTAGGAAAGTAAAAAGAAAATCCACAGCTTTAACGATTCAAATCGTATCCGGTTTAATTTTTTCGTCTCGATGTTGCCGGACTCGTTTTTTCCTTTTCTCTCTGATTCCTTTGTTCTATCGATAATTAGAAAAAGGGAGTGCCTTGATAGCATTCCGCATTGATTTCAGAAGCACTGACGGTCGAGAAGGGTGGCAGGAAGACAACCCTGAACAAAGAAAGGGTTGGTTCATTTTTTAACTAAACAGAGGAAGTTGCATGGTGCAACAAGGGTTGTTGAAGAGGGGAATGTTAGGGTATCCCTTTTAACTATAAAGCTGTGTTTCTATTAAATAACAATCAAAGATGACGTGACTTTTGTATGGCTGAATCTTTTCACAATTTGAATCAAACGGGAATCATTTTCTCTCCATGCTACCTCGGATGACAATAAGAATTTCAGTGGTCGTTATATTCAAAACGAGTTAATTTTAATTGGGTACTTCACGTCTGAATAATGTTTTGTAATTTTCTGCTCGTCTTAACAACAGTCAATTCAATGATTTAATAAACTTGATAAGTATAGTAAGATATGTATACAAGATGAGTGTCTAGTCTAGTATTCAGTCCTTGTGAAAATGTCCCACCCTTTATTATTTCACAGGGGTTTTTTCAGTGGGCCCACCCGAAATAAATTTTCGGTTGAGCGAGCTAAGTTCCAACCTTAGATTGACAAAGTCGAGCCCTCTTCCACCATTTCGATTCAGATGATTGTGGGCACAGGTCTCTCTCAATCCACAGCCTTCTTCGTTCTTTTCTTATTTCCATTCTACACCCTGGGCTGAAGACCACCCTCCTTGATGGTTCCTTGTGAGTCACAGTACTCCAACCCAGGGCCTTTCTGTCGGCCTTATCTCACCGCCTGTCTTAAAGCAAGCGGACCCTTTCAAAGCCGATGACCGATTACCACTTAAGCCGGTTACACAAATGCGGTACTAGCCAAGTAACGCGCAAAATATTCAATCAATTTCTAGCAATACGATGGGGAAGCGAGGTTCGATTTTTCAAAGGTAATTCGACTCATAACAAATAAGAAGGTTAGAACCCACCTCACCCCCATTCAATGTTTAGAAGAAGTAAGGAGGAGTCTAGTCTCCAACTTCTGCCGTTTCGTTTAGATATTTTTTGTGTTGGTTAAAGTGAATAGTCCCTCGCCTTTTTATTTATTTACTTTTTCGGAGATTAGAAAAATGGCTCGTGAACTTGGTGCCCGGCGAAGTAAAGGCTCACAAAGAAGGAGAAGCCAGCTTTAAAAAAAACCATGTTGATATTGTTCTACGATGATCGTTGTAGATTGCAGTCATCGCAGAAAAACTGTAGCGGCTGAATTGAATACGAATATGTCAAAGAAGAAAGGGCAGTCGTTTCTGGTACACCGAACACTGAATCCCACCAAAAACTTTAAAAAAACACACACAGTGTAGTGAGCTCAACGGCCAGAAAATAAGTTTTCATGGGTGATGGTGATACTACAGTTTCACAAGTGCTGTACACCGTACCCTGTGTCTCGAGTTTGCTTGTCACCTGCAAGTCATCAATTTCGACTAATCCCGGAAGAAACCAAACCCGACATTCGTGTGCTTTTGACGGTGGTCTCTGGAGGGTATAAATGTATCGCACACGTCTGTTATGACTTCAAAAGCATAATTTATTATAATCAACTCATAAATAAACGATTCAATTTGACTACACGAAGTGTTTTTACCGTGAGCTGCGCCGGAGTGAAAAGACATTTTGGTTATCTAGAATTCTAGAGAGAGGTGAGGAAAATAATGTTCATCTGAAGCCGGACGGATTCAAAAAATCAAGTAGCCCCTGTCGATTGCGAATCAGGTCTTCCCGACACTAATTATTACGTGGAGAAACTATGTGAAATATGTGAAAAACACTGAACTGCCTTAAAACGTGGGATTTGTATCAATAATGTCAAATTGTCCTAGGGGTTGATGATAAGGTGATAAGGTTTATTATGAGTCGAAACTTCCCCGACGTATTGTCTAGAAACCGACCAACTCAAAATTTGAAAAATATTGTTCTCGTTACTTAGTAAGTACCACATGTGTGTATCCTGCTTTACGCAGCCGTTCATCAAACTTTAATTATAATTATTTCTATAATTTCAAATCTCTCTCTTCCCGCACCAGAGAAAATCATTTTTTATGCTCCGAACTGACTGTAAAAATTATTGTTTTTAATTAAACAGCGTCGCAAAAAAAAGACTCGCCCTTTAATTGACTTGTGCCACAATGAATACATTTTTTTCATTAGTGGATAGCGCGCAGCTGTTTCATTTTTCTCTTTTACCGACCGGAGGGGGTAAAACAAAAGAACTCACTTTCAGTTCTCCATTTATTCATATCAACTCGTTTTACACCCTAATTTAGAGCGCAATAAAAATTTAAATATCAACAACGCTAATGTTAAGGTACCTACCTTTCTATGTGCTTTTTAACGCAAAACACTAACAAGTGGTTACAATTTTTTTAGTAACCTTTAGAAGACCTTGGTCTTTGTTTTGGTGGGTTTAATTTACAATTGAAAGGTTTGACCAACTTTGAACCTGTCGATAGGGTTGGATTGGGGGAACTCCTCCCCTGCGACTGAGAGAAGGCTCAGTGTCCCCTCCCTCTCCACAGGTTGTATAAAAAATTGTTTCCTACAGAAGTCCACCACCGATACACTTCTCGAGGGTCGAGAATATCAACCAAATTGAACGCTGAACGCTTACATTTAGCGAATTCCAAGAGGGTGGGTGGAGGCCATTGAAGAGCTTCTCGCCCAAGAGATTCAGAAAATTAAGACAAAATTTTCGATAAGACGTGTTGTTGAAGGTTGTTGTCACTTATACGGCTTCCGTTTACCGGCCATTTTTATGGCTTATTTTCAGGGGCCACACAGAATGTCCTCGGACCCAGTGGCCACGCATTCGAAAGGTTTGAAGTTCGGTGGGGGGGGGGGGTGAGCTGGGTGACCGCTACCTGTGGCGTTTTCTAGAAAATTCGTCAGCACCTGAAAAATATTCCTCCACAAACGGCTCGTCTTGTTATTGTTCTTTTTAGTGTTATACCTACTGCTAATACGACTCCTCATTTTTAGTACCCAATTCAGCGTTGACCCTCTCCATCACTAATATGTCCGTTGTGTTTCTTTGTTTCAGCACCCGAAGTTCAAACGTCGTCTCAGTGCAGTATCAAAAGTGATATGTTTTCGTTAGGTATGGTTATAGCGTCAATTTTTAACTCAGGTCGGCCTTTAATACAAGCGAATCACAGTTCATCGTCCTACATTAAGCAACTAGAATTGGTGAGTGACTCGCTTTTATACCCCTCCCTTCTATCAAACCGTACTCCCACGGACAAAAATATTCAAAGCGGTAATATTTTTAAATGTGTCCTAAATTCGTTCATGAACGAAATACGCTTCTGTGGTAATATTTCTGACGCGGTAAACTTGAAAGGTACTAATAGTCGGAGAGAAAGTATTTCAAAGAAGATAACGTTTATAAGCGTCGTGCGTCTGTTTCATCACAAGTCGTCATCATCATCCCTCCTTGATAAAGCCCAAAACTTGTTATAAAGTTTTTCCCTTAGGAAGACTTTATTAGAACGCCCAAAAAGCTCAGAAGTTGTTTGTTGTTTATAGAGAAAAAACTTCATAATTTTAAAACAGGGAAATGTCGAGAGAAACGTGGTCCAACTTCGCAGTTACTTTGGTGCACGCCTCCTTCACTTCCTAATAGTCGTGAGAGTAATTCGAACACTTTGAGGTATTGCAGTTTTTTTAGAGAGCGAATATTTCGTGTGGCTTTTTCACACTGTTCGATGAATAAATTTAATTGAGGGCAATGCCCCGAAAAACGACCATTTACTAGCTGGTCGAGGGAAATAACTTGTTAAGCGCTCGATATGGCTTCCGGGGCTGGACTTGGGGCTAGAGCAAAGACTTTGCGGGCAGCTCAAATCGATTGTTTGTGAAAGTTTCATCCTCCCACCATCAAACGTCTCTCAACAGTCTTAGTGTCACATTTTCCGTTAAAAGCAACGACCACGAACTGTGTAACTGCGGGTATTCTGCTTTGGGTGCTTGAAAGCTATGAAATGAAATGAAATACAGTCGTCTAACTATACCAGTTTAGCCAGCGCGTTGCTATCTCGTAATCATTGGCATAACGATCGTCAGTCACACGCCCCAATAAAAAAGCGATGAGGTTGAGGTGAAAAAACTAAAAAAGAGACTTGTTTGCCTCCTTCAAGACCGAGACGTCGTGTGTTATTTAGCCTGCCTTTCACGCATCCCTTCAATCGACCCCACCAATCGAAAAGCGGAGTTCCAGAAGCTTTCGGTTTGTCTACGCGGACGCGGTAATGACTTCGTGAGCTAAAAATCTCCTCTAAAATCAAGAGAACGCGCTAACTCAAGACTAAAATTCAGATATAGCTCTAACTCACAGTTAAAATGGAGAAAAAGTAGGTACAAATAATTCATAGATACAATTGATAAAGCGCTACTTCACCAGCTGAAATGTGGAAACAGCGCTAATTCGTAGCAAAATTAGAAGTTATAGAGAGGGGGAATTGGCTTTAAATAGCGATGAACTGTGGATTTTGGTTTTAACGAAACCAAATCCATGACAATCGGTTAGCGAATACTGCGGCTAGATTGGGGTTTAAAACATATATCACTAAAATTGCTGAGTACGTCCCTCAGAAATGGTCCTATGATGCCATTAGTGGCTAGCTCAGTGCGGTCAAAAAGGCCATGTTTTCGTAATTTGGTATCGGTTGATTTCATCGACTCTAGTGTGGTCTAGTGAGGTCGGCGTGCCCAAAGGTTCTTCTTTGGATTTCAAGACTTACAAATACGCGGCTCCCAGTGCGATGGAAAAATTTGTTCGGCCAGAAATAAGGACCAATAAGGCAAACACCTGGAACCAACCGGTGCTGGTTTCAACGTGGCGTTGATATGTATCATCAAATTTTTCCTTTGGCCATTTTTGCCGAAATCACCGTCCGAAATTTGCGTCTTTTACGTGACATTTTGTCTTTTCACTTCTTACGGGATTCTGTATACGAGGCGAGGGGAGTGTTTTGATTTGAGCTACGCAGTTCATGAAACCCTCAGGACAAGGCAGTCCAAACTACCAGCCAAAACGAGTCAAAGAGACCGTCAACCCTCAAAGTGGTCAAAAAAGGATGACTTGCTCTGTACAGCTTGTTCTCGATTCCAGAGCGGTCCAATGAGGTCCGCGTGCTCTTTCACTTCTTCATTTGAGAGCTATCCAATTCATGGCTCATGGGCGTGGCCTGGTGCGGTGGTTGGGCACCCAAGACTCTAAAGCTAGACTATACTGGAGAAGTTTTCCAGCCAATCGCGGCGTCTTTTCATGTATACATAAATCTCTATACATACCATTCTGAATTTGTGCTAGGCGCACTTGGAAATTCAGTAAACTCACCCCTCACTGGTGGGGTTGGTGGATGAGGGAATGCCGGATTTTTCAATTTGCTTACTGACACAAAACCAATGAACCATGCTAAAAGTGCCAATTTAGTCGTTGAAACAGATTTTTTTCAAAAATACAGCCGTACTAACGGAAACTAATAACTCCGCCGGGAAGCTCTCACTTTGGCTAGAGTCTGATCTTCACATCGAAAGCTGGAAAGAAAACTGTGCTGAAGCGAATTCAGTTTGGAAAATTGGAGAGAGGGGTGAAGTTTGTTATGTGTTGAAATCTAAAATTTACCGAGACATACCGGAACTTATACAGTTTATGCAAACTGGAAACGAACAGTTTTGGCCAGATATAACCCCCTCTCCCTCCCAACACCATGAACTTCAAAGTTTAAATTTTATCAACGGTAGTATTCATAACTTTTTAATGTACGCTACAAATTGAATTCTAGAGGAAACGTTTTCGCTCGACTCGTTAATATCCGACGTAAAATACACTTCGGCGATCTCTATTTCACGAGCTTTACTCCTCTAGTAATTATCTCTCTCTTCGTTTTCAGAGGAAGTTAGCGGCTAAAAGCCTTCGAATGTAAACGTTTTCTCTTTATTTCCAACGCTTCTTGGACCTGAGGGTATCTGATTTCTAAATATTTAACGAAATGTCTGTCTGTTTACATTTTGAAAACAATTCGTCTTTTCCTCTATTATTCGAGTCACATTTTTATTCACTTGCCAATTTTGTGAAAAGAATGACCGCGGAGTAAACATTATCTAGTTCAATAGACGGCTGTCAACACTATTTTCCTGAAAATAAATATTTAATGGTTGACGTTCATTCGTAGCCGGGCCTATTCAAACAGTCGGGACTTTAACACTGGACGTTCGCCCGCCCTTTATCAAGCGGAAAGCCCGCACCCTTTAACTTCTTGAGGTCTTGTACCCGAGCTTGAACAATTTAAAACTTAATTGGAACGTTTTCAATCCGGGATGTGCAGCCCCCCTCACCCACCTCATATATCGTTCTTCAATAACGAGTATTAGGCCTCCAGCGTAGCATATAAGGAATATAAGCGGGTTTTGCAAATTAAAGCTTCGGTATATCCCCCCCCCCCCCGACTGTTGGAACGGGACTAACGAGTAATTGGTGGTTTACGAGTATCCCTCCGAAACTCTAATTAGTCCCCTGCGACTCTCATCACGTTTTCTACAACACTTAGGAAAAGGGAAAGGCGTCTATCTCTCTCACCGTGCTCCAAGGCCTTCCCAAACTTAAAATACGTGCTTGACTTATACGTCAAACCACCGGAAATAAATTGGAAACCGCTTGAGGTTATCCGCTTGATTAGGGTGTCAGGGGGACGGGAAGGGATAAGTCAATTTCAAATATTGTCAGCGTAATTTTTACAAAAGTGATTTTTGTTCTATTTTTGTTTCAGTTAGAAGACCAAGTGAACAACGTTTTGCCCAGAGTACCAATCCCACTTCAAGAAGCTGTAGTAAGGCTGTTGAGCAAGGAACCCAAGCAGAGGCCTACGGCGCAGCTTTTAACTTTAATTAAATTTTTCAGGTTGGTATTTCCTCCCCTTTTACCCCTAAACTGTAGTTTTGATTCCACTTTTGTAGACCCTTTAACACACTCCTCCCACCGAACGGAAAATAAGGTATAGCACTTCTTCCTTCCCATTACCATCATTTTCGCTCTCGTAGCAAGAAACGTTTTCTTGTTTCATTTTCAAGAAGACAAATATTTCGTCTTAGACGATAGTGTAAAACGAGGATTTAAGAAGTTCATGTTCGGGATTACAAATGGATGACACGAAAGAATCTGTTACACTCATCGAATCCAATGATCCAAACGAAGTTGTTCATTTGGCATATAAATGATCTGTTGGTGTTGGTTAAAAAAAAAGCTGAGCACTATAGGAAAGACGGATAGGGTTGGCTGAGACGGGAGAAGAGAAACAGTTTTATGACATTGTCCCTTCCACCCCACCTTCAGAATGTAACGGAGAGACATGCGGGACTCGACGTAAATGGGTTTTGGTGAATCGCGTTATTTTGGTTCGATGCACTCTGAAATGGAACTGCGTACTCCCACGCCCCCCTTTCCTGCCGACCAATCGTGTGGGTTCCTTCTTATCCCGGGAAGATGTATTTAAGGGGAGATTGAGAGATGACGGTGGTGAAGAAAGGAGTAGTGTGAGATATTATACGATACCGGATATAATATGATTCTTCAACGCCATTTTCATTGTTACGTGATGGCGGATGCGGAACGTGAGCCGTTTTATTTACGCCGTTGACCATGTGATAATATATGTAGAGTCTCTCAGCTTTTATACTAAACATTCCCTTTTATCCTGATGTCAATAAGACTGACGACCGGAATTTCCTCAACGCTTGCAATACTCACATCATGAGATTGTACGGTATTTTGGCACCTCAGTAGAAGCATAAAAACGTATGCAGTGTTTATAATCTCTATAACAAGTTCAAATTATTCATTTCACAACCTACTGACCGGAATAAAAGCATGACAATCCGAAATATTTTACCATGACTTATGACATTTTTACCCTAATAAAAATGCGAGTTACAGAGTTATGGAGAAGTACGTGAAATAGGTCATGAGGTTTCACCCCAAAGAATCTGCGAGTGACAGAGGCACTGATATTTCTCAAGCTTCCAGGTCATAAAATATTCTCTTCTTAAGGTTCTCTTAAGAGAACGAAATTTCACAGCCACTTGAATTTCACTGCCACAGCTTGTACCATAACTTTTCTTTATGTTGGTGTGGCTGTGAAGGTTGGAAAGTCACATTGGATGAGTTTATTGAACAATTTACAGGTTGCTTTTCAGCACCAAAAATTAATAGTTAGGCGAAAAACAATTTGATTGGGCATATGTGGCCCCAAGATTGGATTTCTTATTCACGTTTGCCGACTTTAAGAAACTGGCTGGGTGTATGAAAACAGGAAAGTTTGGCCCAGAAATCTGGATTCCTCATCGTGCCCATTTCATGTTAGGTGCATTAGGGAGATGCAGCTCTCGTGTATTAATCACATTGCATTCAGCTCGTTATATTCAGCGCGTTGTATATTCATCAAACGGAACTCCGCAAGGCATGCCACCAACACATTAGGGACTCTGTCGTAGGCTACATATTTAGACACAAAATGGATTGAGCGAATAAAATTACTGAATACATCTGCCCTACCTATTCTGAAATTCGGATGATCACTTCTTTGCCCCGCAGGACGAAAATATCTTCTCCAAAAGTGTCAGAATGCTCTACCTGGCGACGTGAAAGTATAGAAACGTTCCAATGGGGAAGAGAAGCGAGGTTCGATTTATCAAAGGTTATTCGACTCATAACAAATAAGAAGGTTAGAACCCAACGTTACTATACCATGGTGACTAAAATTTCCATAGGTGCCGCAGATCTTCGGCCATTACTGTCCTTCACCTACGTCACGAGCAGTCCCAACTGCCTTTGCGCTGGACCCAGTACATTATTAACTGTTATTGGGTTGTGATTTTTGAGAAATCATAAACTTCGATTTCATTAACTTGCTCTGCTGCTCTGTGGCCGGCGAAGTAAAGGCTCACGAAGAAGAAGTCAGCTTCAAAGAAAAATTCAGTGATTTTGGCTTTTCCAGCCCGCATTTTTACCGTGGAGTTTTGCTCTTTCATAACCAACTGTCACTGATTTGTCTCATTCAAAACCAAATTCACGGAATTCACAATAAAAAAAAAATCGTAATTTCAGCCCTTACAAATCCCAGTTTTGATCCGTTTCAAACTTGAATTTTCCGGAGTTGTCAAATCAGTTACACTCACTTTGCTGATTCCAAAAACCAACTTGGCTCTTTCAAAACCCATATTCACAGATTTGGCTCATTGAAATACCAAATTCAAAGAATTTTTTCATTGAAAAACCTAATTTCACCTTATTTCCCCACCCCATTTCACCACAGTCAACACCCACGCATACACACGCTGTCGTCACTGCAACTGCAACGGTCAACCCCATCTGTCTCTCCTTTGCACTTCTATGAGAGGGGGGGGGGTTATTTGCCTGTTTTAATGCACCCATGTTGACAAGAGACAATTCTGGGGACCCCATAGGGCCCACCGAGTACCACAAAACGGGCGGAGGTGGTGGTTAACCCATCATCTGCCAAAACTTGAAAAAAAAAAGAATTTCGTCTCGATTTTTAATTTTCTGTGTTAAAAGTAAGTGGAAAGACATTTCTGAAGTATCAATTCATCAATAAGGGCAGTAGTGAAGGGATGAAAGGGCGTCCCATAAATGGGACGCTGGCAGGATTGGGTATATTTTTGTTATATTCCCGACAATTTTTGCGTTTTTATATTTATATTTTTGTTTTATTTTAACGAGTGAAACTCTGCAAAACATCTATCATGAAGGGGTACGTCACATCGGGAACATATTCTCGTTTTTTTTCCCCACACGACGCACATCTCGTTTGGGTCGTGATCGGAATTACAAAGTGATTCCCAGCGTCATACCGAGTGTCGATGGACACCCGTCCTTTTTTCGCTCTGGCTGGTCTCGGGCCCCCTTTTTTTTGGAGCAGAATCCGTTTTCTTCGTCAAGTACGTCCTGACAATGTCCCGCCGTACGTCTAAAAGGGACATAGACCCTGGATTCAGCGTCAGTACCACTCTCCACGTGTTCACTACGCACACGTCGAGCATTTGGGTGAACAATGGCCACCACCACTTCTTCGAACGAATTCTTATTCTGTAGAGGGATATTTTTGTTTTTCGAGCAAATCGACTCTACCCATACGGCTGTTGTAATCTTGCATTACCTTAGGAATTTTGGTTTTTAATTTTTTTGACGATCCTGCCGGCGTTTTCGTTGTCAGCGAAAATTAAAAATTAAAATTAAAAAAAAAATTAAAAACCAGATATCACTCCTGCCTCCAAAATAAAAAATCATTAAAACTTAAAAATTTTTATTGTCGTTTCTTTTTTCTCCTAGCGGGAGTATCGTTTGGTATTCCCTTGGGGCTCGAAAGATCCGAAATTTGAAGCGAGTGTGACAGCCTGGTTGTCCCTCCATTTCACGACCATAATCTCATTATTTTTGTCAAACCAGGCATCGTGTGTTCCCCGTTTTTCCGATTTTTCCGTGGTTTTCGAGTCGATGAGAGAACAGTTTTTCGTTCGATTCTCTCGTACTGTTCCAGTGGCGCGTAATTTTTTTCCCTTCAGGTCCACCAAAATATCGACGCTGGTGAAGAAATTATCAAAGTAAAGTGCGTGATTTGGCATCGAATCGTCAGGGATGATGCTTGTTAGCTCGGAGATGACTCGTGATCCAAGAGGTCCAGTTTCGCGAGTTTCAGTAGTTTTCTTTCCACAGTAAGACTCGAAATTGTATAGATAACAATTGGAGCTACACAAACACCAGATTTTGTACCCAAATTTGACGGGTTTGTTCCTCATATACATTTTCGATGGGTGCCTTCCGTAGTATCTGACCATCATCTCATCAAGCGATAGATTTTCGTAAAATACCCCAACTTTGGAGAACTCTTTTCTGAGGTTGGTGAAAAATAAACGAACTTTATACATTTTGTCATTTTTGTCGATGGTTTGGCTGTCATTCAAGTGTACGTATTTTTTTATTTCGCGAAAGCGATTTTTGGGAATGGCCTGAGCAACTAGTGGCACCCCGCCATCTGACGATGTATCCCAATACATGACTTCCTGGGGAAGCTTGTGGTATCCTGATATCAGTAATACGCCAATGAAACTTTTCAACTCGTCGCGAGACATTGACTGACTGATTATTTTTCATGTGCTTCGCGTACCTTTCAGACTGGTCGACGATGGAGTCCAATACTTGGTTGGAGAGAAATTCCTCAAAAATTTCCACGCAAATTTTATTTTGAAGTTTCATAGGCGCGGGTGGGATTTCACATGTTTGTTGGGGTTCCCTAAAAGTTGTGTAGTTTGGCTCGCACTTGGACCACTTTGGGAGCCTTGGCATGTTTATTTGGCTCGCCTCTTCTTCCAAAGTTCTCGAATCAATGTTTGGCTTTTTTTTTTTTTTTTTTTTTTTTTTTGCTGAGCGACATCCATATTTGGCTCAGGCGGCAGAACACCTCCAACGTACCTGCTACATCTTTGATGTCTTCATCAGCTTGGAGGTTATTTTCATCTAAATTTTCCTCGTCGGTAAGCACGTCAGGATCGGGAGGAATGATGACGGCCTCGACACTCTCCGGTTCAAGATCCCGGTCTGTCTCCTGGAGGTACTCCAAATATGCAGCCACCTCGTTCAGGGATAAACACTTTTTTCTGTCCATCAGATCTATAACTGGAAATAGGAAAATATAGCTCTCAAACGGTACAAAACCAAGAAAAAGGAAGGCAAGAAAAAACATGTCTATTCAAATGCCAAAACGATAGCTGGGGGTTCATCCTATTGAAACCAGCAAAAGCAAACACATCATGCCAACGTCCCAAAATTGGGACGATGACTTCAAAGTAGTAGTATGACTTACCGTTTACGGATTCTCGTCGGAAAACTTGCTCTAGTATGAGAATAGAGTGCTGTCGATTAGCAAACGACGATAAATCTCTCTCATCAGTCAGATCTTCGATGAAAAATGAACATGATGATAAAACCCGAATGAGCTCGTATTTTCTCAACTTCGAGACAATCTGGCGGACATTACACGAACTTCTGCGGCAAAAATTTTTTTTTCCTCTTATCCTTTAACTGTTCAATGAAAAATGAGCCACGAAAGAACCCAAAAGCCCTAAAGTGCATCATGTACTACATTTAAAAAGAAACGTCCCATTTTTAGGACGCTGGTAGATAATGGGAAACCATGAATCGAGTGAAACGATGAAAAAAACGCTGCGAATTATCGAACAATGCCTTATTATTTCGACTGTTTATGGGTTTACTATTCATCGATGTAGTCAAATCCGGCTTGAAATTACATGAAAATCGACACCCCACACCCCTATGATCCCAAATCCTTTGAAAATCCCCATTTTGGACCCGCTTTTGGTCCATAAAACCCCAGCGAGTTATTTGATCAAACTGATCAGATGTTAGGACCAACTAGACCCCAAATGGAGTCTATGTGCGAAAGAACGAGTTTTTTCGAGCAATCCTAGAGCAAGATATGGCCCGGACGGCGGACGGACATTTTTTTTTATTGCAGATTTGGATTCTACGCACTTTGAAACGTAAAACTACAAATTTTGAGGGGGAGGTCAAACATTTTTTTTTTGCGATACGATTACAAAGACTTATTATTGAGAAATAATAAGCCAAAAAGGACGTCTTTCCCTCCTTCATGACTGATCCGTCGTGCGTGATTCAGCATAACTTCCTTGCGCTCGTTTCACTTTCAAGTTAACCATCCACCCCGTTGTTGAATAACGTCGTTCACGAGCTTTTAGCACCCCAAATACCCAATTTTGAAGACTCATAACCCTTCACCCAAAATCATTTGATTGTGTTTAAATTGTGGCAAATAGACGAGAAAAAGCGCCTAACTTTTTTTGAGCCGAATAAATCGATTTTTTCACCCCCAAAAAACCTGTTAGTCCTCCGGAATAGCGGAAACGCCCATGAAACGATTTTTTTATGTGATAAAATTCAAGATTTGTCCGGTTCAAATTAATTATTTGGTGGATTTCACTGGCCTGTCGCAACCAACACGAATCACTTTTGCTCCGCGGCTCATTTGCCTGTTTTTATGCCTCCCGTTGGGGAAAAGTCAATTCCGGTTACGCTAGCTAGATTTATTTTTTAATGTAATTATCCTCCCCTCCAAGCCTTAATGGGTTGTAGATTCGACAAAAATTTAGGGGTTTCAAATTTCAATTTTTTCGGTAGAATGTTAATAAGATAGCGCGACAGAATTCCCTCTTTCACATTCCAATAAGCAGCTACTGGGTGAGGCGAGCAATTTTGTTCGGTAATAAAAACTTTCAGGCCAATTGGAAGTTACTGTGACAGTTTTTCAGAAGCCTTTTTTTGCCCAATAAATCAGATTTTTAGAGAAAACGTTCATTTTTCGGCCAACAAATTAATTTTTAAACTCATTTAGTTAGAAATATGGAGATAGAAATAGAAAAGAAGAAAAGAGAAATAGAATCGCACAGTGGGCCGAATAATCAGACCAGCGCGGGCGAGTTTCCCGTCTCCCTGCCACAATTTGTGAACAGGATGGTGCGGCCGATCACTCTCAAGTCCTTTGTGCTAGTTTAAGTTCCGCGACTCTCACTGCACGTACATGACAGTATTAGAGGTTCAGCCTTGAGAAGCTGGCAGACGAGTCGAGATTCTGAAGCTAAATTTGCCGATTTGGGGGCAATTAGTATAATTATGAAGCTAAAATTCACTTTTTGAGGCCGTAAAAATGGATAACATATCGGCATTTGCCAATTTTTTACAATAAACAGCCGCGTTCGGCCTCACTGACCTCTAGTGGTCTGGTGGCCGCCATATCTGACTCGGGAGGGGGGGGGGACCCCAGTTTTCTTGAAATCACCCCGATCCCCGTTTTCCAGTTGAAACGTGAAAGGGAATGTTGTTATCATCGCTTTAATGATACGGCTGTTCCAAAAGTTTCGCTACAAGCGTAGGTAGACCTCCTTCATGCTTTCCACAAGGCTCAAGTTATTAACAGCGTTAAAATATTAGCAAAGACTCTCAAGGCTGCTTATTAAACAGCAAGGGGGAAAGGACTCTGAGAGGAATGAGTGTTAGAGTTGTTCAAGCGCTAATTAGAACTCGGTTAGAACTTTACAAAGTTTATACTAGGGTGAAATGGTGGGGGTGAAGGGCAGGCCCCTAACTGGGTCTTTTTCGTCATGCAGTATGTTCGTTGATACCCTAAAGTCCCCCTCCCCACCACATTCCCCTCTGAGTGTCTCCAAATGACAAACTCTGGTGAAGAAAACCATGAATTCTCAGCTACTGAATACGTCGACTACGTCGTGCATAACGTGAAACGTTACAGAAGCCACGCTTGCTTTATGGCGACCAACCCCCCACCCCGCCACAGGAGTTTTACTTATTCATTGTGAGTGTCCGTTTCAACGACGCGAATTGCTCTGTGAATTCATCGTAGTCCCTGGATTGTTTAAAAATTTAGACAATAAAAGAAAAAGAGACTCAAAAGAAAAATAAAACGTCGTTTGATAAATGAATCCACTTTGGGGAATGACTACAGGCATCTGGAGTACTCTCTTTCTCTTCATGATCATGATTTAATCTTTTAGCTCAAATTCTATTATTTTCCTTCTTCATTTTTATTTATGAGCACGAGGATGACCTGCGTTCATCTTAAGTCATTTCGATCTTTCAATTCCCCTTCCGCCCCTTCCAAGTGATACAATAACGCGAAAAAGTTCCAGAAAGCCCCGCATCCCTTTAGAAAAAAAAAACAAAAACAAAAACAAAAAACAAAAACAAAACAAAACAAAACAAAACAAAACAAAAAAAAAAAACATTATAATTATCTCCCTCTAGAATTCAGTAATTGTCGGCATCCTCAGACAGTTTTCCTTCTCTGCATTTTTTTTTTTTTTTTTTCAAAGTAATTTGCTTTTCATTATGTTTCAGTGATCCATCAGTCCAAGCGTTGCAGTTCCTAGATGTCATCAATATGAAGGATCCGACGCAAAAAAATCATTTTTATCGAACTACATTGAAAGACGCGCTTCCGTACATTCCTCGAGTAAGTGTCATTCGTTTTTTTTTTTTCACCCCAGACAGTTGGTGCGAGGTATACCTTTATCGATGGGTTTAAGTTTGAAATGGGGTGTTCAAGGGGTGCTCTCATGGTTGGTCTTTGGGTGGGCAGACAGAGGAAAATTGAATTATTTATTGTATTGTCTGAAAACACTTTTTTTTTTTTTTTTACGAAACGATAACGCTGTGGACACTGATTAACGCCATTATATTCCTATAGGAGTCTTAAATGTATGTGCTTCTTTTCATTCAATGCTTTTCATGACCTCTCGTTCTATGTGCGTGTTACAGAAATTGTGGTTTCAACACGTGTGGCCTTGCTTACAACAAGAAATGAAAACACAAGAAGTTCTCGCTGCGGTCCTTCAACCCATTTTATACTTAATTCAAGAGTGTACGCTCGAGGAGTACGAAGATATAATTCTACCGTCTTTTAGGTAAGTTTGGGAGCAATATTGCCAGAATCCCTCGACTTGATAGAATGGGTTATTATGACCTGTCTAGGTCTACTCATTTAAGGATGAAGTAAACCCTTGAAGATGACACCGCCAGGCGAGATTCCTTAATTAAGGCCATGATTAACCGGCTGCAGTTTTGAAAAAACGCATTCACCCAAAATTATTAGCGATGGCGAGCTCTACGCTGGCGATAATTTCTACGTGATTCAAACACTGGGCTCACTCTAGGAATTTCAATCCCCCTGCTGTTATAATTAAGGCTCATTCGTCAAACCGAATCAGTTTATATCAATATTCATGAGCTAAACTCGGATTCGTTCATTAATTAGTTATAGGTGTGCGGAAGAGCAAGTTTGATTCTGCGTGAATGAAATGAAACAAGATACTGCCACTATTATGTAAAAAAGTGCGATCTGATCACCCACGTTGGCTTTGCTATAAAAAATTGGCTGGGGGTGGCACGGTGACAGAAGTGATGAGTGATGTGATAAGGACGTGGATTGAATGATAAGGTCCTGGACATGAGTCCCCATTTATTAATTAATGTGAATTAATGGGAGGCCGCCCACTTCTCTCAAAAACAGAACACCTGCGCCCCTTCTCATGATTGGCCGGCTAAGGAGTTTCGGAAACTGGGGACCAGCCTACTTTTTAACATATTAGCCGCGAAGTTGCCCTCAGAAGCCGAAAATTAGTGGTTTTCTCAATTTCATCTGTGATCTAGCTTCCAAAATTAGACATTCATTTGTCCATTTTGGCCAGAAAGTTTCCTTCAGAAGCCGCGCATAGGCGTTTTCCCAATTTTAGCCGCGAATGATTGCTTCATCGCAACACGAGCCGTTGTCACCAGATTCCACATTTTTTTTTTTCTTATTTTGGTGTGAAATGAGAGCTTTTGGTATATTTTAGCCCCATACTTGCCTGTAAGCTTCCTCCAAGAACAGCACACCCGTATTTTACTAGACTACGGTACGCTCTGCATTAGAGAAAACATCGTTAGAAACCAAGAACAAAACGATCCCTTATAGAGTCGTTTCGGAATTGACTGAAACGAACTGTCCCAAAAATCGTCCGTTCAAGTCCTCGGTGATTTTGGCAAAAATTGCTAAAATTGAAGGATGGAACCACGAATATCGTTGGATTTCTCGACACGAGAACGAAACAAGCCGTTGGAAGGGTTCCACCTCCTCGCCAATGCCGTGACACACTCAGAAGTATCAGTGGCCATATAAAATGATAGAGAATCGACCAACGTGCCTGTAACAAATTAACCCTCCCGATAGGTGAACTTTGGCAGTATTTTCCACGAAACTGATTATCCTCTATAGAAAAACTCCCTATAAGCTATATAAAAAGATATATTTCTTTACTTTTTCTCCTTCCAATCCAAGCCTTATCTTAAATGTATCTAGTGACTCTGTACTATGCACTTGCTGTACATGACCCAACACTTTTCTAAACGTTCACATTTTTACGATCCTTTCCCTTTTTCTTTCCTAGAATATTTCTCTCACTAGCTATTCTGATAAGAAATTGACGATGCTGATGTTGCTGGGGGAATGAAAAGAATCTTAAAACAAACCCCTGCCATCATTTCACGCTGTAAAGACAGCGAAAGAAACAATTGACATCCTTTACATTGCATTATATTCGAGAAAATAAGTCCATTTTATTAACGTTGAAGCTTATAAGGACTTGAATACTTTCCTGTGGCATGCATATATTCCACGGGCCATAACGGGGAGGATTATAATATGAATTCTACCCTTTAAGGTGGGAATTCAGGCGGGTTTCTTCGTCCCCTTCCCAGTCACCCTCGCCCAAACTTCGCACATAAATTTTGGCTCCATTTTTGCACCAATATTCGATTTCAAAGTCTTACTTCATCCTTCAGGAAGTTCTACAGTGACGTTAGATCTTGCTTTTTCAAAATTTTTCAAAAACACTTCAGAATTCAAATGCGTTTTAAGTAGTAATTTTAGGGATGAAATTTTTAAAATCATGATCTAACATCACTGTAGAACTTCCTGAAGATTAAAATAAGACTTTAAAATAGAAAATTGATGCAGAAATGGAGCCAAAATTTATGTGCGAAGTTTAGGCGAGGGTGACTGGGAAGGGGTCGAGGAAACCCGCCTGAAACCCCCCCTTAAGCCTGGGCTCAAAGCCTTTTAAATGCTGGTAAGCTCTTTCATTTTCATATTGTGCCGAAAGTGGTGGGGGCTATCAGAGGGGGATCGTCACGTAATTAATTTTTCAAGCGCTATTGTCACTGCAGGGGAAGGGGGACATATAAAGTCCTTTCGCTTAATATAGGTGCTTCTTAAACCCCACCGCTTCATGCTTGGAATCGATAAAAAAAAAAAAAAAAAAAAAAAAAAAAAGTTGTTCTTTCAATGCCTTTTCAACGCTGATTTGTATCGTTTTCAGGAGCGTGTTTTCGATTCCTAAAACGATTCAAGCGACCGTCACACTCCTCGAAAATTTACATCATATTTTAGACAAAACGCCGCGAAATGAAATACGATCAGAAGTTCTTCCCATGCTTTACAACTCCTTCGAAAGTACCACAATTCAAGTTCAGGTAAGCGATTCCTCTAATTCTATTTTTGTTTTTAGTGTGTGTAAGAACTCTGAAACTTTGAGGCACGCGAAACGATAATTTAACCATTCAATAGTGAGATTTTGAATGAAGTAAAAACGACGGTTGCTAGGGTGCGGAACAGATGATTGATGAAATTTCAAAAAGACGTGAACGTTTTTCTTGTTACGTATTTCAAAATCTCCCTAATTTAACCATACATTCGGGGGGGGGGGGGGTGGAGACGAAAACGAATGGAAGAGATTGTGTAGGAACCCTCTCGAGACGAGAGGGCTTTTCCTGCCGGACCGAGGGACAAATGGAGCTATCAATTGGCAGCTGTCATTGCTCCCAAGTGAGAATGTTGCTCGATTCTATAGCTTTTATGCTGACATCATTTTTATTCCCTTCTTTTTTTCTTCTTCTTTTTCTTTTTTACTTTTATTGAAAGTCGTTAGGGATCCAATAAATGTAGGAATCGTAAGAAGTATGCGAGGTCGGATCATTTTTTTTTTTTTTTTCAAATTGTTTCTAATTATTTCACTCGCTGTATCTTTTTATGTTTGCTTTTATTTTACCAAAACCTAAACGTAATTTGCTTTATAGTTTTTTCCACGATGTTTTCTATCAATGAAAACTTTTTGGTAAGTTGAACTCATTTAATGTAGCTTATTGACTGTCGAATGAAGGAACGGAATAATGAACTTCACAATTTACTGCACGCTAACTTGCCTTCTTCGAGAGGGTAGACGTTCTAAAAATTTCTAATGCGCAAAACTGGGAACAAATTAGAGCAAGAGAGAAGCTTTGCCGAAGAACGCGCCTGCATCTTCAATATTACACTAACTGGACATATTAAATTCCTGGAATGCGATACGAACTGTGAAAAGCCGAAATTACATTTTTAAAATTGCCAAAAGCCTCACTCTCTCTCTCCACGGGCGCCTACAATTTTATTTATTGAGCTCAGTTTTCTTGAAAACACCCAAAATAGGTCAATATGAAAACGTTTTGTTTCGAAATAACATTAAGGCGAACGATAAGCACGTCTGTGTTTCACGCCCGGAGGGAATAACACCATGAAGGACATCGTAAACAATCTATGGAAATTGAAATTCCACATTTTGTGTGTCCACACTCGAACTATTTCGCTCTAAAATACTAAGAAGTACACATTTGAACTTTTCAACGCTGTTTCGAATTAAAATGACTCTTGTATTGTCTTCCCCTAAAGATTAATGAGACCGATAAGTTCGTAAATTAACTAGTCAAATGAATTGTTTTCTAGTCGGATTTGGAGCACTGAGGTCATTGGAAATCAAATCACCCATCGCATTCTTTCATGGCCAATCACGCAGAAAGGGCAGAAATGGGTCAAACCACGTCAATTTTTTTTTTTTTTTTTTCAATCAATTTTTCGCAGTGAATTACCATTTAGGAATAACTGCGGAAACACAATTGAAGAGCTGTGTTTCTCAGAATTGTAATTTCAGGTTCAATTGGATTTTAGCTGACCATTTGTACACTCACACTAATGTAAGACCAAGTTTTTGCCCCCCAGTCCAGCCCCGTCCCGGGCCTCTGATAGCCCCGTAAAAGCCTAAGGCGTTCGGGACTGAAACACACAGTTTTCCACTTGAACAGTCAATAAATTAGTGGAACGAAATTTTCAACTTGCAGGCTCATTGTACTTAATTGACATTGTAGTTTCTGGAGGTATCTGCCAAAAGGTAAAACTGATTCTGGAAGAACACATTTTTCTGCCTTTGGGAGGCAATATTCTAGTTTGGAAGGATTATGTCGTTTCTATGGCTAAAGCGTCAGTTATCAAGCTATTACGTTTACAGGGTATACAAACAGGCTTTTGTAATAAAAACCCATTATTATTGAGGCTACGACCATTCCTTTGGGGAAAAACCCCAGATTTTGGATTATAGGAAACAAGATTTTACCCATTTTTGGGGTGTCGTAAGGGCCAGAATATACACAACAGAATAGCACGGTCGGATGAACACGATTTGAGAGTCAGATCGGTCGTTACCAAACCAAATTGGTTTTGTGCCCGAGCACACTCTGAATAGCTCTGCCCCTGAAGTGATTACGTTAATCCCTTCACTTATTTGAAAATTGAGGGCTTTAATCGTTTTGTTTTTAGAGCGCTGCGCTGGTCGCAGTAACGAACGTATCCGAATACCTCGACGAGACTGCAATACGTAAAATGGTACTCCCCAAAATGAAGGCCGTCTACGAGAAGAACGCTGGAGATTTAAAACTCGTCTTGAACATACTCAATTGTATAGAAAAAACGCTCGATCGGCTGGACCGATCACAAATCATCGACGAAGTTCTTCCTCTTCTGTGGGATGTTCGCCTTCAGGACGCTGATATCATCGTGAGAGTAGTTAGTAAGTAAAAAATACCGCTCTTAAAGGACATATTCGCATCCTTCCCTTGAGGCCCCATTTTTTACAAAGAATTTTCTCTAGGCTCAGATCGATTCGATTACCTTAGATAAACATTTCCTTACTCAAATATACCTAATGCTGTTTAATTCACTCGAATGTTGTATATCTCATTAGTGAGAATCGATTCAACACCCCCCTCACAGGAATTACAAACCAATATGCATTCAGGCGCCGCTTCATCCATTTTACATCACAAGCGAAGGAGCGTATATTGATCTTTTCAACCTCAAAACGTGATAATATTACGCGACGCGCGATAATATGTAATAAGCCAGCCACAGGCTTGTATCAGCGAATCAAATTATTCGTTTTCGATTTTATGGCAGAAAAGACAGTGTTGTAGGTGTGGTCCAAACGATGTTATAACCTTAAAGTCGAATGACCGTTTTTAAGGCTCTATAGGCTATCTGTTCATGTCAATCGGTGAATACCGTCACAATGCCACAAACTGAGAGACACCAAGCGTGTAAAGACTGAACATGAGCATCACAATAATTTTCCTCGTGAAAACCTGCAGTTCCTAGGGCTTTCGAGTCCTATGCGGCTCTGCTTTGACTGAAAATTTCATACTAGGCATTTCGATCAGGCTGCTTCTTCCCCCAGGGATGTTTATTTACAAATACTTAATATTATGCAAGTATTTAATTTCTGGGGGAATACAAAAACTCTCCTCTCTTCTACTCGAACTAACTCAGCCGTCGAACTAACACTGTTCGAGTAGAAGAGAGGAGAGTTTTTGTATTCGTATTGCAAAAGTTTGGCTCTTTCAAGTTTTTTTTTTTTTTTTTTTTTTTTTCTTGAGGATTTCTCTTACAGAAACAAAATTTTGTGGGTTTGGCTATCACAAACCCCAATTTTTCTTTTTTAAAACTGAATTTCGTAGATCTAGCTCTTTCAATATTCTTGTTTAATTCCAAAAAATAATTATTGGCGCAATTGTAACCCATAATCGGTGATTTTAGCCCTCTGAAACCACAATTTCGCGCTGCAGATTATCACTCATTTATAACCTAATGTTTCGAATTTTTAATTTTTACGATTTTTTTTTAGTTTTTTTAAAACTCAATTTCGCGTATTTTACTCTATCAAAAACCAAATCACATGACTTTGGCTCTTGAAACTCCTAGGTTCACGAATTTCCCCTTTCTAAAAACCAAACTATGCGAATTTTATTTGTTCCATGGCAAATTTTCGACAGTTTTACCCTTTCAGAAACCAAATTTCGTTTCAAAAACAAAATCGATGGTTTGGTCCTTTCTAGCTCAGATTTCGTGGGCATTCACGATTTCAAAGCCAAATGTCTTCCAAACCCCAAATTTCGTGGTTTTACTGATTTTGTCTTTTTCAATAGACAAATTCACGGAGTTGGGTCCAACAGAAAACCTAATTTAATTACTCAGCAAACCTTTGTTTAATGGATTTTCCCTTTTCAAAGCATAATTTTGCGGATTCGTCGCGTCTGGATCCCAAATTCAGGCAGTTTCCCTTTTTGCAAATCAAAATTGCGTGTGTTCTCTAATCGTGGTCAATTCGAGGACTTGGATCTTTCGAAAACCAAAGTTCGAGGTTTTTGCTTTTTCTAACTACAATTTCACAGCGGATTTTCGGTCTTCCGTACCCAAGTGTCGAGGATTTGGCACCATTAATACAAAATTTTAAGGGTTTTTGCCATGTCATAACTCAATTTTGACCATTTTCTATAAATCCCGTTTCGCTTTCAAAAACAAAATTTCGTGGGTATTGCTCATTTAAACCCCGTTTTCAGTTGTTTTTCGCTGGTTTGGCTTGTTCTAAAAACTTATTTTGCTATTTCAAAAACCAAACTCACAAATTTCGATAATTCGGAGGACTGAAGTCCGTTATTTCGGAGCTTTCAAGCCCCGTTCTACCGATTTTCCCTCTAAAATGAGTTAAATTGGAGTTACAAAAGAGCTGAGCCCTTTAGGCGTTGCCAAACCTGCAAACTTCGGTTTTCTGGAGCGCCCAACCGGAAAAACTGCTTATTTAAGGGGGAACTGCAGTGATGATTCCTCACACACACACATTGATAAAATTGGCTACACAGACAATTTTTCCCCTCAAATTAGCAAAACTGACGTCTCGACCCTTGAAAAAGGCAAAAATGACAATTGAGGACGTTTCATCGACGGTGTTTATACTGATCCTTCGAAATTCGGCCAAACCCGGCAAATCTTATTATACTTATCTTATATACTTATTATTTTAACTATTAAAGTTCAAAACCTACGAAATCGTGTAGGTTGAAAAATTTGCTCAACTAATGAAATTGGTTCTTTAATTGTGAACTTCACCATCGAGAGTTAAGGTTTGAGTTACGTTAACTCAGAGTTAACGAAAAAAATGTGTCACAATTTATGTAAACAGTGTTACATTTGGTAACTCCAACCAAACTCCCGGTGGTGAAATTCACCATAAAAGAGCCAAAACGCCGTACACCTATAGTATTTCAATTACCTTCTCGTCTATATACAGGGTGTTCGAAAATTCTATGCTCAGCCGAAAACTGGTCATAGTACAGCTGATTTGTGGTCGAAATTACTAAATTCACTTTTCCGGAAT
The DNA here is from genome assembly GCA_038030265.1 of Corythucha ciliata. Lineage (NCBI taxonomy): Eukaryota > Metazoa > Arthropoda > Insecta > Hemiptera > Tingidae > Corythucha > Corythucha ciliata. The sequence continues at coordinate 50,375,251 of CM075942.1, read as the reverse complement.
TCAGCTTGGTTTTCGAGTTATTACACTATCTTTAATCATCTTCCGTTTCCCCCCTCCCACCTTTTCGTGTGAATATAATATAAGACATACCTGGAAAGGAATCTCTTTCGGGTGATCAACACACATTTAAGAATAAGGATTTCACCCAATATCTATGGAAATGGCCAATGACAACTTCAGACACCAATACCGCAAAAAACGAATCAAAAAAATCATAAAGCGGTGTCCTTTTGTTTATCAAAAAATAAACAAACAAAAACGAAGAAGATAAAAACCCATAGTTTTCACGCCTTTGTTTACTATCGCCCTTCCACGCGTATTGACCCGCACCTGAGCCATTCTGCAATGTTTTTTGTGTGACCTCAATTAGAAAGTTCGCTATTTATAATTATACGAGTGTATTTATTTTATTTCAACTTAACGGCTAATTTAGTGCGCTTCAACGTTAATTTTAAACGTAAATATAAGTTTAATAATTAACCTCATCCTTCCGTGTATCCGATGATTAATCGTGCCCAGGGTTTGTGATAACAATGGTTTTTGCTATATGAAAGATGGATGCGTGGTTTTCATGGGCTATGGTGGTGGGGGAGGGGGACACTCAAGGGAAAAGGAAACTTCGGTGGTCCGAAGGGGAAGTTTTTCCATTTTAATACACCCACAATTGCGTACATTGTGATGGAAAGTTGTCCCGCTTCACGTCCCTTATCCACAAGCTTGCGTGCAAAGTTAACGAAAGTTGGGAAGTGAGAGCGGTTTTTCGTGATTTGTTATTTTGTTTCTTGCAGACATCTACAGGCTGATGTTGAGTGACAAAAAATACGGACTGTCCGTGAATGTGATGGCGACGAGAGTGATGCCCTCCCTCCTGCCACAGACGGTGAATCCATCGCTGAATTTAGATCAATTCACCTGCCTTTTGGAAGTTCTTCAAGAAATGTTGGATCACATTGACAGGTGCTCAGCCTGTAACTTTTTTGTTTTTGTTTTATTTACTTAAGATTGACGTATCGCGCAGGAATCAAAGGAATAAACTCAAACTGGACAACATGTCCCTGCCCAGCCCCGAGAGGCATCGACCCCTGCGTCATTTGTACAGCTCGGACAACATGCACGTTCCCCCATTCAATATACCCAATTTGAGAATCGAGCAACGGAAAACGTCATCGGCCGAAGACATGGCGAGGAAAAACAGCACAGGTAACGATTTTTGTACTTAAAATAACGACCCATAACATGACGAAGGACTTCTTGGAAATAACGAGTAGTCAATACATCTATAGTCTGTCCTCTTATAGTACGGTGCAGACCTAAACCCAAACATCCAAAGTGAAACTTTCCCTTCAACGCCAAATTGTTCCTCACAACCCACATATTGATTGGTAAAAAGATCCACGATTGGGAGCTATGGGTTTGGGTGGGAGGGGGTAATAACTTAGTGAATTCTTATTTTGTTCCAGTACTTCTCAAATATTTCGAAATCTATGAGGTTTAGCGTGAAAATGAGCGTTTACAAAAATAATCTTCATCAAATTGCCCACAAAAATGATCCCCAAGATAATCTTACTTGAGTGAACGGTTCGAGGGTTACGGCGGGTGTAGTAGTCAACATTTTTCGTATTTCGACGTTTTCTGTCGAAAAAACTGGCATAAGGAAACTTTTTTTGTTTGCACGATTTTCTTTCGTAAAATCAAATTGAAATTTCGGTGGACTGAAGAATGTTAGTAATATGCCCTTGGTGGGACAAAAACCTTCTCTTCTTCTCAAGGGGCGTTACTTTTTAAGGGATAATAGGCTTCCTTTGGCCTAGGCCATATACACAAGGTGGATCCGTATTACTCAGATACAAAATTTTGGGAGAAACTACGTCTAGAGCCGAGTACAATGGCACCTCAGGAGGTGTCCTATCTCGAGCCATTCCTGGTTTATGATTTTTTTCTTTATGATGCAAAAACAGGGCAATTTCGTTCAAAGATCCGCGATTTCTCGGCTTATATCGCACCTGATCCAAACATTGATGGCAGTTTCGGGAACTATGGAAAATTTCATGTGAGATAGAGGCCATTTCATTGCTTGAAATCATCATCAACTCCTAGAAATTTGGCCTTTTGTCATAGATTCACTTAAACTCCATAAATTGTACGTTTTCCAAAACATTGCTGTATCCAAACGGGTTTTTCCACACACTAACGATGCTCCAAAAAAAGTCCCTTATTTTCTAGAGTTTGTCATGGCGTATTCACATTTAACGGCACCCCTGACATTTCCTGCATGTAATATCGCGAGAATGCACAGAAACGCATTTTTCTACAGAATGAATAACAATCGCTCGCGATATTCGTCGAGAAACGTTAGTGGTAACAAGATAAGTGAATGCGCCATAAAAAAGCTGATAATATGGGGACGTTTTTGTAATGCATCGCAAGTCTGTGGAGAAAGCCGTTTGGGTACAGCAATCTTTTGGAAAGCGTACTTATTGTGTAATTTACGCGAATCTACGACAAAAGGCCAGATTTTTAGGATTTGACGATCATTTCAAGCATTGAAATGGCCTCTATCTTAACCTAAATTGTTCGTAGATTCTGAAAATGTCATCAAGAATTGGATCAAGTGTAATGTAAGCCGAGAAATCTGGGATTTTTCAAAGCGATTGCCTTAATTTCCTTTAACTAAAAAAAAAATCATAAATCTTGAATGGATCTCGATAGGACCCGTCCCGAAGTGGCGTTGTACTCGGATTTAGACGATTTTCACCCAAAATTTTGTGTCATAGCAATACGGATCCACTCTGTGTTTATGGCTAGGCATATAAAAGCCTATTATCCCTTCAAAAGTAGCGCCCGAAGGAGGAGGAGGTTGTTGTCCCTTGAAGGGCATATTATTAAAATTCTACCGTCCACTTCAATTGCAATTTGATTTTACAAAACTCAATCATGCAAAAAACAAAAAGTTTCCTTATGCGAGTTTTTTCGACAAAAAACGTCAAATTGCGAAAAATGTTCACTTCTCGAACCGTTCACTCAAGTAACATTATCGCGGGGATCATTTTTGTGGGCAATTTGATGAAGATAATTTTTGTCAATGCTCATTTTCACGATAAACTTCAAAGATTACGAAACATTTGAGAAATACTGGAACAAAATAAGAATTTACTAACATATTACCCCCTCCCACCCATAGCTCCAAGTGATGGAACTTTTTACCAATGAATGTGTGGGTTGTGGGGAACAATTTGGCGTTGAAGGGAAACTTTCACTTTGGATGTTTTAAGGTTGGGCCGTTTTTTTTACTAATTGCACCGTACTATTAATGGACTCTCGAATGCGTTGCTTTTACTACTGGTACTATGGTTACGTATAGACGCTACACAGTGATCATTATTGTTCTTAAATTATTCCCGGTGCATCATTTTTAGGAGAAGGGGCAAAGTGGAAGCTCATTCCACTAAATTCAAGGGCAGGCGAGAGTCCATCCCTGAATGGACAGACTATAGTAGAAAAAAGATTCATTCGTCCAAGACGAATAATAATAATAATAATAATAACATTCTGCAGACGTCCTTCGGTTTATTACGTTATAATGCAATTCAAAGTCGATAAATAGATAAAAAAAAGTAAGGCATCACAGAGAGCTTTAAACCGATTCAATTCCGCACCAGTGAGTACACACAAGCAACCCGGTAAAGTTGCAATAAAATGTTTCTACTTGTTTCTATAAGCCTATACGTGTTTACTTGGCGAAATACTCCCCACCCCCCGGTAATAAATCCGTGTGTATTTCAAACATTTATTCCAACGTTTAACACCAAAATTATACTTCGCATTCATTTATATGTGTATACGTGTTGAATGTGTAGTTTTTGGTTCCGTTGATTGAATGAGTATACGTATAAATGTTGCACAAGCCATCCCTCGCTTTTGAAAGTGGCACAATTTTGCACTAATCCCTCAAACAATATTTTGCGCAAACCTGTGTTCTGTGTTGTACCTCTAAAGGTACAAACAAGCGACTATAAATAATTACTTACGAAGCTTATAACGTCATCTCATTTATCGGTGTTAAGCCCCTTTTACACGAGTAAGTTTTTTGATCAAATTAGCCATTTTGAAAAAAATTAACAGATGTTCCCTCCCTAAAATGAGTTGTTTGTGATCAGATTGAACATATTTTTGAACAAAAAACTTACTCGTGTAAAAGGAGCCTTATTCTATAAATTTACGTTCATTTTATTCGTATTTTGCGGAAATTGAGGTCTCTCAAATTTATTATTATTAGTTAAAATTCATTCATTTTTAATCCGCTCACAACGCATTTATTACGAACGGATTTATTGTTAGTTTGATTTTGTCCTCGCTCGCGTAGCTTCCAGCCCGTTCTCAGGCTATGAGTGTGACCGTTGGTTATTAAGCTGTTTAGTGCGGAACTTCCATTTATGGGGGGCAAAAACAGCTAATTTTCAGTCAAAAAGTTTGTTTGTTGAACAATCCGACTTTGCGACTCGATATAGACGACGTTAGGATGTGAACAATAACTGAGGACGATATTTCCGAGTATAAAGCCAAAAAAGACTGTTTCTGGGGGACGAAATCGCTGTTCTGGATACAAACTCAGTGGATCTGGGTGGAAAATCACGCTTCTGTGTACAAAATTGCGGTCCTGGTTACACAATGGTGGACCTGGTTAAAAAAATTGCAGTTTAGGCTACGGAATTACGGTTATGAGTAGAAAGACATGATCCAAGCTGTGAATACGACACTGCGATTCTTGGAAAAATATTTGAAAATATCTTTATTCTGGGTATAAATTTTGGTTCTAAGCAAAAAATGACAGTTATGAGCACAAGGCATGGGTACAAAATTGCCCATTATTTGGTCAAATGTGCCTGAATGTGTATGGGTTATGATCTGGATGTACGTATATGGATTGTGTATCGATGCAATGGATGGATGGCGTATGGATACAAATACGTGGTTATAGATACGAAATCATGATTCTCGGTACAAAATCGTGGTTTAGGATGAGCAATTGAGGTCACCGGTAGAAAGTCACAGTTTCAGGTACAAATTCGTGGATAATACAAAATCGCAGTCGTAGAAACAACATCGTGGTTCTATGTATACAAAATCGTGGTTCTGGGAACAAAATCGAGGTTCTGCCTACAAATTTCGAAAATCAAAACCCTTCGAGATATGATTTTTCTAGCATCTTTTTAGGATAACATAATTTTCCTGGACTAAATGCGAGTAACTCTCTTCCCAGCTGACATTCTACAACTTTTGACGATGGATTCGGGAAGAACACACTCTTTCCTGTCAGGACTATCTATTTTCGTCCAAGAATAACTGTTTCTGTGTCCTCGGCAGCTCCTCAAAGTTTTGCGAAACAGGAATTTTTATTTTTTCGATTAAAGCCAATTACCACTTGTCCATACTAAATCTCCGCCTATCGACTTTCGATGGATCAGAAAAACTTCTTCAACGTGTCCCTTTCCAAATTACTCCTGGGCATTTTTTAAAATTAATTGACGATTTTTCGGTAGAAATGACAGTTTTTTTTTATTTAGAAAAAAGAGTGATTTTTCTATTCAAAATCGCTTGTTTTGACCTGTAAATTCAAGCAATCCCTGTGAATATCAACATGCTCAGCGTCATGAAAACCTCACCCGAAGTGGTCCATTAAATGTGAGTGACTGTGAAATTCTACCAGAGTATCAATCAAATGTCGCTCCGGCAGCTGGCTGTTGAATAAAGTGAGTGTGAAGTTCGACGTTTTCAGTTAATTTGCGATTATGCGACAATGGTGTGGCTATTTACTTTTATTTAACAATTTCTGCCAAATAATCGCTAATTTACTGAAATTCGTAGTAGTGAAATGCACTCTATTTGACAGCGACGACAGCCAGCCGCCGAAACGATATCTTTTGATGCTTAGGTGAGCGTTAACATTCAGTTACAATCCAAGGACCCCTTCAGATGATGTTTTAATTATTTTTCACACATTGAAATTCTCAAGGATTGCTTCAATTTACAGGTCAAAACAAGCGATTTTGAATAGAAAAATCACTTTTTTTTCTTAAAAACTGTCATTTCTGCTGAAAAATCGCCAATTAATTAAACAAATGCTCATGAGTAATTTTGAGGAGCTGCCGAGGACACAGAAACAGTTATTCTTGGACGAAAATAGATAGTCCTGACAGGAAAGAGTGTGTTCTTCCCGAATCCATCGTCAAAAGTTGTAGAATGTCAGCTGGGAAGCGAGTTACGCGCATTTTGTCCAAGAAAATGATGTTATCCTAAAAAGATGCTAGAAAATTCATATCTCGAAGGGTTTTGATTTTCGGACCATGGGTTATGGGGTGTTTTCGATCGCAAATGAGGTCTAATTTTACCCACTTTTTTTCTTTACACTTAAACCCTTCCACCCTGTATATGACCAAATGAGCAATTTTTGAGGACTAAATAGTTTTTTCAGGCCGGAAAAGTCAGACTCGGTCAAAAAATGGATAAATCCCATTTCACTGCTATACGCTATTGCTATTTTCTCGCTCCGATCATTGAATTCCTCATTAAATTTGTAGGGGTGATAATTATTAGGTTCATAGCGTAAAACGGGCAGTTTCTGAGACTATGATTTTACATAGCTAAAAAGGAAAAATTATGAGTTCTTGGACCATCCTTTGCAGTTTTCCAGTGTCACCAACTGGCTATAGGTCCCTGAAGCCCCACAAGTATGACATTCGACGTACTTCGCTGTCTCTCCTCGTACGTGAGGCAACGTATGGGAAACAGGGACTCAGGACGTATTTATGACCCCCCCCCCCAGCACCACCATAATACTCCCAATACCAGTAAACCCTCCCATCTCTAAGTTATCGCCGTTTTAACCCAAAACCCCCTCCAGGACACTGGGAATGTAGTTCCACTGATTTTTGTTTCTCGAAATGAAACGCTAGTGGACACGTAAATGTCCAAGCGTATACCTGACCCACACGAGCAGAATACTGAAATCTTCCAGTGGTTGCCCATGTGTCAAAGTTCATTGGTTTTGCGATGTGCGTGCAGCTTAAACGACCGGGTTATTATTTTAATTCTTCTAATCCTAATAAGTGAGATGCTAAACCCCCTCGTTGAGTTATTTTTTTCCTTTAATTAAAAAAGTGCGTTGTGTGGCGTTTTAATTAAATTCTGAAGTGAAACGAGGTTAAAGAGCTGAGAAGCCTGACGGAGAAAAAGTTTCATAACTCGTTTGGAGTTATACTGTCGATTCACTTGTTGCCCGGTAATTAAATGTGATTTGAGAGACCTTTTTATGTGTTTGATGTTAATTGTACGGTGTGACTGAGAAATGGGAAAGGGGGAGAGAGGATGAAAGAAAGAAAGAAAGAAAAACCAGCTCCAAGACACAATTTGCCGATTTCTCTTTTTCTTTGTTCGTTTTTTTTTTATTATTATTCGCCAAGGTGAGTGTTACTATTCTATTTTTCAATTTTTCACGAACCAGAGTATTTCGACATGGCGTTCTTTCAGACTCGGGTGTATTAGGTGGTTGGTGGTTCGGCGGTTCGCCGTCATCACCCGACTCGAATTTTCTACGAGTCGTCAACGCTTTCCCCAATCGACGTCTGTCCGACAATACGCTGATGACACCGAAAATTCGAATAGCGCCGTCCTGCGCCAGCTCACCGGGTGGTACGCCTGGGACTCCCGGCTCCGGTGGCCTTCCGATTCGACGACATTCGAGCATCGGTCCGCAGGAGAGGCGAGGATCCACTATCAACCTGTCACCGCCGACGGTACGGTATTTTTTTATTTTTCTTTTCCTAATAACTTCGGGCTCAAAATAACGGAAGGGTAGCAATACAGTAATTACTGCACAGTGTCGAGTTTTTAAATTAATCTTAGTGAAATTCTGCACTAGCTTCAACGTCTTATGTACAAAATGTATCAAATTTGAGCAAAAATTGCCTAAGGCGTACAGACACCAATCCCCCTCCCCTGCAATTAAAACCACAAAATATTAAAATTTATATAGTCAGTGATCCGCAAACCAATCCCAGATCAAGACCCGCTTCATCACTCTTTCATCACCTCTGACCGCTTATTTCTTCTATTGCCAAAAAAAGAACGCATTTCAGTCCTCTCTTTCCACGTTATTGTAACTTGAAACAAACACTTTTGTACATAAATAAATCGGCAAAATTTTATTTACACTTTCCGTGCACTGGAATACAACAAATTAGCGCTGCATTTTCACATTTGAACTCACTCACGTTTGGTTTTTTTCGATTAATCTAAACGGAAATTTGTAGTATTCCAAAGGAAATCAAAAGCGCGCATTTAGTTTTCTTCTGTTTCGCATTTTTTGGTCTACCACGTTCTTTTTTTACTTTTCTTTTCTCACAAAAGTCACAATGTTGTTGTTGCAATCTCACAGGGTTTCCACTATGGCTCTGTTTCACGTGACGGGTCAACTCTATCTGTTCCCTCAGCGTATGTAAGTCCAATCTAACCGTCCAGTGTTCTGTAATGCCGATGTTGATATTTGTTACTTTTACTTATTTCTTCTGTTTTCTTTCTATGTTTCTCCTACTAAACCTTCCTTTGTGTCCCAAATCCATCCTCAAGAGAGAGAGAAAAAAAACGGCAGTTTCCTAGTTTTTTTTTTACGCTTTTCCGGAGAATATCGTGTCAAAATCGCGTGTAAAAGAATAATAGTGAAATGCCCTGTTAACAAAAAAAATGTTTAATTGATAACACGAACGATGAATGCGCCTTACGTTTGTCCCCGAGTTGTTTTAAATTGAAATAGAGTTTTGACATTTTGAACAGTTCCACCGACAGTTCTATTTTGTTAGGAAACATGAACAAGCTGAATCCCCCCCCCCTCAACAACAACCACCATGTCTTCCTGCTTTTCAAACACAACCCTTCAGTTCTAGAAAGTAGTGCCCCGATTTACTGTCAAAATGTTGTGAGATTACTACCGGAATCCCAATTGACGGTGACGATGGCCGTCTGGTCAGTTGAACTGTGTTATGAAATTGACGAGCGAATGAACGAAATAGTTAATTCCCTGAACGATAAAATATACTTAAAAGTTTTTTTTTAAAGCTCTCCACTTTTTAAAAAGAACATTTAAGGGGTGGGGGGTCAGTATCACAGAGGTGACTGATGGCCCGGTCGTGGTGACTGGAAACGAAGGGGAAACGGCCGTGTTAACAGAACCAGAAGAGTTAATCTACGCATCCGATGGGTCGACTTAAAATCACGATTTTGAGGGTCCGGCTATTTTAAAAACAATTTTCGTGTGATCAGATCCTTCAAAACAAATTTCGTGGGACTGCCTCACTGAAACCACCACTTGAGGATATTACCTAAGGCTGGGTTTTCCTAGCAGTGCAAAACGCTTAGCGCAGCGTGTTTCAAATTGTTTCCCAGTAAACATGTGGTAACTAAATAAATTTAAAACACACTGCGCTGCTAGGAAAACCCAGCTTAATAAAATAAAATGAAAAAACAATTGGTTCAGCTTCATTGATGAACAAGATGAACAAATTTTGTGGTGTGGGCTCCCAAGAAACCAATTTTCGTGGCCTTGGCGCCTTAAATAACAATTAAAAAAAAAAACGAATTTCTTTGTTTAACGCATGAAATACTTCAATGTATTGCGGGTCAAATACGCTACTGCTCAGTTCACAAGGACGGCTTTCACGTCACCGACAATCTTTGGTTGACCAAGCATATCACACGTACTGCAGAAGCATGAAAAGCTCTAAAAAGCAAACGAGTATTTTGATTTTCCCACAAATTGAAGCACTACTTTCAAGAAAACCCCAAAACGAATATTGTGTTTCACACGTAATGTTAACCATTTCCCTGTTTTATTTTCAATTTCACTGAGTGTATACCCCTAGCCACCCCCCTCCGCCGCTGATGATCCGTTCCCATCCAATCATGTCAATTCCTTCCACTTTGGAACATGAACATCTTTGTAGATAAATGTTTTCTCAGAACATTACTGATCTATATAGCCTTTTTCATCTGTCTATATGTGTTGCTTCCATGTGCTGGTTAACTATTTACTGTGTAATTTAAATGGAGTTCAAACGAATCAAAAAGGAATAATTAATTTTAAACCGATTTTGTAGCCGAGAATTCGTTTATTAGCTCGCTTTTCATTCAATTATGGTAGTCATTTTTTATTCAACGACAAAAATCATCAAACTCTCAGTGTATATAAACATTCACATTACATTTACGCAAATCGCAGATTTTCAAAAGGCTTTTAACTTTATTCGGCTTTAAATAATTACAAATAAATCGCGGTTTCTTTTTGACTTCGATAAATGTTTGTACGTCAGATTGCAACCTACAAGACGAAACATCGCTCGAGACCCGAATATTTTGCAGTAATTGTGACTTTACTGACATTTCTAACGTTCTGAAGGGGCGTGAACGTGAAATTCGGGTGAATTATCTTGTAGACTGCAAAATAAATAAATACATAAATAATAATGAATAAAGCGAATAAAATATAGTCCGGGAGCCACAGTATGAAAAATCTGGGTCATTGGATCGTGTCTGGCACCTGCACTGGACGTTTTTTATGGTCTAAGAGATGACACTTTTGAGATCGCAGCAGAGCTAGCTGTTGACATACAGACAAACACACCTTTGGGTGCTTTGAAAAAGACTGGCGAGAGTAAAAAGTCATTCCCCACGTACCAATAAGTTACGAAACCAACAACGCGGTCCAATTATATTGTAGATAGCGTCATCAGCGAGCTTCAGAAAATGTGCAATTTCGAGGCTCAATCGTAGCCAGGGGCTTTATTATAGAAATTGGATAGCGGTGGTGGTTTTCTAGTTTATTGCTGGCGAAAAAACCTATTTTTACTCTTGCCAGCCGTTTTCAAGCAGCCCAAAGGTGTATTTGCCAACAGCTAGCTCTGCTGCGATCCCTGTCCTGCAGAAAATTTCTGGCGATCTCAAAAGGGTCATTGGCCAGACACGATCAAATGACCCAGATTTTTCATACGGTGGGCTCCCGGACTAACAATGTAATTTTAGGTTTTTTGTTGCTTAATTATTATCAAGAGACGTTATTTTTTTGTGCAGCTTGCTAGGAGCATGATTGTGAGTATCAATTGCCTAATATTATATTATCGATAGAACTAGATCTAATAATGAATAGGCGATGCTTTTTTGTAATAAACAGTATGGGGAGCTGATCGTTTTGCTTTAAGTTTTAAAGTAGCGTTTGGCTGCTACCGTGATAATTAGCGAAATTGGGCTGTTAATTGCTCTGATTTAGTTCAAACAAAGACCAATTGATCGTTATTCTTTGATCAGTTGATTTGTCTGTTCTGAAATCGTGACGGGAAGTTCGTTTTTATACTAAATTGAACACATACAGACGCGTAGTTTTTTGAAAGGATGCCGGTCGGGCCCAATCCCACTTGCCCCTCATCAGCAATCGTATCGCCACTCCGGGTTTTACTACGCGGCTGTATGTGTTTGAATTATTTAAAAACGAACTTCCCTTCGAAAGACCAATCGTTTCTTTTGACTGATGCGTCGTTGTTTTGCCCCGCAGGGAGGGAGCATGCCGAATACGAGTAGCAGCGTCCCGTTCCTTTTGAGCTCGTCCATGAACAGCATTCGCTCGCGACGACCATCCGCCTGTCTGTCAAGTTCGCAAGGTTCGGGACTGCTGCAACAACTGGGATCAGGCATGGTAAGACAGCTCTCATCCCAGCAGGTCAACAACGGAAGGGCATTCCCTGGTTATAATGTAAGGCAATGTCCTTCCCTTCTCTGTCGCTCACTCTCTCACACGCAAAAAAAAAATATATATACAAGAAAAAAAACACATTTTCCTCACCGCCTTTTTTATTTTGTCTGTTTTCTATCAATCTTCACTGTGAAATTATCCTTTTGCTATTGCCTGCCTTGATCTGTCTTTTCTATTTCACATACCTTCGATTTCAACTCTACACCTTTGTGTCTATTTGGCTTTCAACACAACCTTAATAAAGTGATTTTGATCCCCCTCCCCTAAACCCCTAAAGGGTACCAATCTTCAATCTGATTGGGGGGGAGGGGTTGTCAGGGCCAGTCCAGCATGACCATAAGACACCTAGAGAGCGGTCTCACTTCGCCTGCGAGAATCGACCTTAAATTGTCCCTGTTTATAAATTCTGATTTTTCCCTCATAAAAATGACAATTTCTAAACTATCGCAATTTTTTGTATTGCTTATCCCTTTTTCATGCGTCAGAAATTTGAAAAGCAATGAATCAGAAAATTGCTTTAAGCGTTTTTCAAGCATGCAAATTATTTTATAGATCGCAGGGGAATGTGATTGTGTACACTTACACTTTATGTATTTAAGGGCTGAACATAATTGTTTATACCTTGCTTGAGCTGGCGTAGAAGCATGAAATCTGCCGTCCCCAAAAATATGAAAAGCACTACAAAATAAAATTGGAAGCACCAAAATGAGGTGGAGTTCGTCTAGATTTTCAAAAAAAGAAAATGAATAGGCGGCCAAAGGTCAGGGTTAGGTTAGTGAAGTTTGCGTAAATGTTCCACTCACTACAGTGAAACCCTCAAGACAACTGTCTGATGACACTTTAGTTGGCAAGCTGTCAGATGTCAAGTACTGGAGTCACGCAGATTGAAAAATAATGTGTTCCAATGCGTTGGAGTCGTGGTCGAATCCCATCAGTTGGGACTTGTCGTGATCGTGGCCCAGGTCCACTGCCTGTCAAGAGACAGACTGGAGTGGTGATCCCTCTTCAACCCTCTGATACGTTGCTTCTAGCGTACCAAGAAAACAACCTTCGATGAGCTTGAAGGAAACTGGTCCGCTGCAGCGTCCATCGCAAGGTCCAAGGAATACTTTTCCGCAAGGGCCATCAACATTAGCTTGTTGTTACGGTGTATGGTGAGACCACACAGTCTGGATTTGTAAGGCACGCTGGGGGGGTGATTTACTCAAAGAGCAATCCGTCGATTAACCTGTTGTATAAGGGCTATTTACATGCCGAGCACGATGTTTCACTCCTTACAGGCAGGCAGACTAATCAAGAGACGAGTTTGTTTCAATCAGGCTGTGCAGCTCTCTAATCGACAACTCGATTTAAGCTACTTTAAGGAGTTCCACGTTGGCCACTATTTGTCGTTTTGGTCGTGGCAGCCAGAATTTTGATGCGAAGTACTGTGACTCACTGAAAGCCCTGACGAAGAGCCTTGTCAAATCACGCGGGGCTGAAAATGCGACCGAAATCAATGCGACTAAAAGAGGAAAATGACCGATGCCAGTCGCCATTGTGAGTGGTACCAGATTTTGAGTTGGTAAATATTGAAAGGGGGGCGGCTGAAAGGTAACCGTTTGAAGCCCTTCCTGGAAATCTGGACAAGACGGTTGGATGGCCGAATGGTTAACAGGAAAATTGCTTGCATAACCATGAACGAGTCGTATCGAAGTCCAGACGTTCCCCACTTCGAGCTTTCGCCCCTCTGTACGTGGTTTCAGTACAAATTGTGGTCGATTTTCACCGAATAATTAAAGAGAGAGCTCCGTGAATATTAGGGTCAGTCCCTTTTTGTCCTATTTGAGAAGGAAACGTTTTGTAATTAGTCCCTTAGTTGTAATTTTGTATTAGTCCCTCGGATTGGGCTCGTTCTTAAATTACCTGAAAAATACACTAACTGGTTGTCATTGTCCCTGCTGTCCGTTTCAGTAACTTGAGTTACTGAAAATCGAGTGCTTAACACGGAAGTTTGCATGATTAATCGAGAGGTTCACGTGAGTCGAAGGATCTTTCTTAGACCTTATCTATTTTTCAGCCGTGGTGGCAGTTCATTACGGGAAAATGTGATGTCTACCAGCGCTCCTTAAATCGGTCAAAAATGAATGTTTAGGTCGGTTTTTCCTGGGGCAAGAGTGATGGCCTATCGTTTCGTGTATAAATTAAAGAACTTACGGTTGGACGGCCGAAGCGACATCGGATCGAGTTAATGGTGAGAGGGGAGGGGACCTTGCCTGGCCACCGTTTGGAGAGGTCCCCTGAATGATGGAGATTTTTAGGGTGTTTTTAGGATGTGGAATGTGAAGAAGAACGTTGTATCCGTCCAGGTGTTATATGTTGTTGTCTCTCCACAATAATTGTTTTTATTTCTTTATTGGTCTTGGTCTAATCGATTTTCTGCTGAAATTATACGTAAATTAGCGGCTGAATAACGTACAGAAAAACACTAGCCCCAAGTCAACGAGTGTGGACGACACACAAAAACGTATTTTAATAATGGTCCTGATGATGGCCTAGACATGCAGAAAATCGATTAGACCAAGACCAATAAAGAAATAAAAACAATTATTGTGGAGAGACAACAACATAAATACCACCTGGACGTCTGAATAAATCCACGTCAACATGCCCAATTACAATTTTAATAATGTTGTATCCGGTTTGAAAGTAATTTGGCTCACGTACGCTGGTCGCCAGTTTCTGTAAATCCTTGGGCGGCAAACAATTGAGAAGGCGCTGTAATGTGCTGTTCTTGGTTAGTACGTGGCTAAAAGTTAATAAAAAAACACTAATATTCTTCGCTAAAATAAGTAAAATTGCAACAAAAAAAAGTGCTCATGAATGGCCAAAATTCAAAAGAAGCTCTCATACACGGGTGTTCAAAGCAAATTCTAGGCCAAAATAAAATTTAAAAAAAATATCTGATTTTCGACAACTGGAGGCCCTTTTACGGCTAAAATTCAGAAAAAACGCTAATGTACTGCTTTGGAAGAAGCCGAAGGCTATGTAGTTGAGAAAAACGCTAATTCACGGCTTAAATTGAGACAAAACACTCGTTTTCAGCTAGAATTACGTAAATTAGCGGCTGAATTGGGTACAGAAAAACACTAGCCCTAACTTGACCCAAACCCACTAGCCAAACTTGACACTGTTTATGCCGTGAACAACAGTTTTAGATTATGCGATTTTCCTCACAACCGATCGGTCTTGAGGGTTTGTGCATCAGTGACGGTGGTGACGAAGCATTTCGGTGTAGCGCGAACAGCTCCAGTGTATAAGCAGTTCACGAATATTAGGATAGAGTGCATGTGAACACACTTTGAAACTTTCATGAGCCAATGAAAGTCACAAATTTTAGAATGTTTTAGACGACACAATTAATCATCTTGTTCTTGTTACCGCACCATTCTCGTCGAACTTTGTTCACGATATAAATTATTTTTATTCATTTTATTGCCCTAGGGGAGGAAAAGAAATAAGAGTAAGAAGAAATATTCTAAAGAAATTTAAAAAAAAACCGGGGGCCTAAAACGCCTAAGGTAAGCCTCTCAAGGCCCTCAATAATTGTCAATTTTGATGCACCCCAAAAATTACACTGTGTGAAGGGTTCGTAGCTCACACAAGGTATTAGCAGTTTGTTTCTCCGTATTCACCTTATATCCCTTCCGATTAATTTAATTCTCTTTTCAACTTCAACCCCGTTGTCTAACACTCCCTACTGCCCCTCACCAATCAAATTTAGACGTTTTCTTCTTGCTTAAAAACCACGCCCCGGCAAAACCTTAAACAAACGTCCCCCACCGAGTCTTCTTAAAATTTTATCTTGAGAGAGAGTAACAGCCAAAATTAAATCGATTCAAAATTCCCCAGGTAAGATTTGTCTCATTCCCTTCACCCCTTAACCAACCACGACGCATTTTTGTGTCCGTCCATGTTGTTTTTTTGTGTCAACGTAAAATCTCCGTCCATTTTTTTAAACTTTTCTTTTCAGCCGACGAACGAATGAAATGAAAGAGAAAAATAAGCTGACTAGCGCGTAATATTTCCACTGAGATCATTACGTCTCAGCTTGTTTTTAAATCTTTCTTTCCTCCGCCCGTATTTTTTACTCGCTATATAAATTAAATGTACGCAATTTACCTTTTACAGTACCAGCTATTTTCCGGAAGATCGTAAGTAGCCCAAACATCAATTAAGGAACGCGAAGAACAAAAAAAATACAAATAAATAAATAAATAGTAATAATAATAATAATATTAAAACCATTGTTATTTAATAAGAGAGTAAAACACTACCCTCATGAATGTGAATTAAATGTCGACTGCCCCAACCCCGAATCATCCCACCCTTTCCGGTTGAAACAACACAGAATCACATGTTTCCTTTTATTTAATCCTCTCAATAGTTAGGTACATCATTGTTCAGTAATTATTGTAAGATTGATTGTAAATTATTTAAATATTGTACAAAAATATAAGGAACCACTGTTGTTAATAATTTAATTTTTCAGAATCAATAATGCCTTTATTCTTTTAATAAATAATATCCTTGTGATTTGTAAAAAAAAAAAGAAGAAATATTTATATAAAATGTATTTTTTGAACCTGTACAAAAAAAATTATGAACGTCAATTGCTTAAAAATGAGCATTATAGTTTCTCTTGGTTAGCTAAACAGAAATGTCAACATGTGAACTATTTAACACGGACTCTCTACTTAATTATGAGAATTATGGATGATACTAGAGGAGGACTTTGCGTTTTAATAAGTATATAAGATTCACAACTAATTGTCTGTGTAATAATTACAAAGCAGAGCTATGGCGACAGTCACTCAACACCCCTTGCACTTCCAATAAAAATCACGGTCATTTGTTGGATTATTAAAATCTTTTACCGTTTTTCTCTTCTGTGTAAAAAAAGAAAAAAAAAAAGATTGTTCGAGTAATTCCCGTTGAAATCACTAAAGCCGTTTTCACACTTGAGATTTCGGTGTCCGAATCCCGCATCGAGGATACTAAAAATACTTTGCAGCCAAGGCGCTCCTTCACACTTAGATTCCGAAATCGCATACTTTTAGTATCCGATTACGGAATCTTAAGTGTTATTGAGCTTGTTTGTCGTATTGAATTTTTAATATTCTCGATACGGGAATCGGATACCGGAATCCCAAGTGTGAAAGCGCCCTAACACTTTTTTCCATCGTTATTATCTGCTGAAATTTGTAGTAATGGAAAGGAAAAAATAATAGAAATCAGCAAAATCAGACTTGGAGCGAGGGAAATCCTCTGTGATGTTTAAGTCGTGGGAGTAAAATTAGTACATATTGTGGCTAAAAGAAAGAAAACTTGAATATGGCGTTAATAATCAATTTAATTATTTAAAAAATAATAATTTTTGACAATCTGTCAACAATATTTCCCTAAGACAATCCGAATGGCTTTCTAATTAACTTAAGAGTTTCAAAAATGAAATTTAATGAAATTATATCTTTGACTCTAATAGATTTATTCGATTTAATAACGTTAAAGAAAATCAACTAAAAATTAAAATGTCACTCCCTGATGCAATTATCGGTCGTAAAAGGCGAACATTCCACCTTCGGCGGTTTAAACATTAAATAAACTCGAGGAAGTAAAAACAAAATTTAAAAAAACAAAAAAAAGTTGCCTTGTTATCAGTAAACTTTAAAAGAATGATTGGAGCCACAGGATCGTTTCTTTGTCCGGGACAGAAATTTTCACGTCCTGTCCCACCACCACACACCCACCCCACTACGCACACCGCGGTATGAAAAATTTAAAATCACGAGCACAAAAGATAATTGCCTAAGTATAAGTGGCCTAAGCCGATTTTCGAAAGCCCAAAATTAATATTATAATGATATTATAAAAATATATATCGTAACCTTGACTGAATTGTCCCATACTTATCAACCTCCCCCCCCCCCATCACAATCACGCGTAGTTAACTCACCCCCCCCCCCACACTATTGTGTACTGAATATTTTTTTAAAATATAATTTTTAATAACAATAAACGATGTTGGTTGTTAAATTAGTGATTTAGAGATACATGAAGGACTTGATGTAGGTTAACCTTTTAGCTTAGATTTACCGGACTACCGTAGGAGTAAAATTCAATTTTTGATTAAATTGTATAAGTTAATTGCTCAAGATAATTCATTAATTAAATTAAGTTTTAAAGAAAACAACGTCCGCTTTTTAGGAGTGGACGTTAAAAGGCATTGCTATGAGACAATCGAAAAAATTTAGATTTGTTGGGTTCATTGAGTGAATTTTGTTTTACCTTTCGACGGGTAAAGACAATTTGACAAGATGACACAACCAAGGAAACCAAACAAAAAACTACTTCTTGTAGAAAAACCACTCACGACTTCCAATTCTATCGGATCTCGCTCTTTATTTTTCCTTGGGCCGTGTCTTTCAAATCTTTGGCAACTAACTTATTGTCGACAGCTGTGAAAACTTTCGTGTACTTTTGTCTTTGGTTTCGATTTAAAGCAACTTTTTATTTGTGGGTACTGTGGAGCGAAGGGATATGAGGAAGAGGAGATTTACACTAAATCCATTTTCCCTCGATCGGTAGTCGGTTTCAACGCTGTGAAGGTGCAAAAAAAAACGTTAAAAGTGACGTTTTAGGTTTTATAAATTAAAAAAAGTTGCTCTTAGTTTTATGTACTATAGCCCGCTAAACACTGATCTCTGACTGACAAATCTAAATTAAAGAGGCTGTCTAAAGCTCGGAAAACTCGATTTCATCACCTCTTCATTTTCTGTTTCAACTGGACGAACTGGGGGAGTTTCCACGGTCAATTCAATGCAAAATCGTTGTTTCAGTGTTATTTCCTAACTCTCGAAAAATCTGTTGTGCTCTTTTTTTTCTGTGTTCCACCCTTTGACTTCCATGTCTTTAAATCGTCTTTGTCACTTTGTAAATAATGAGGTTTAAAATGAATCAAAATATTAAGTACATACAATAAAAAGAAATGTAAATATTTAATGAGATATTTTGAGAGAAAATAACCTTTAATAGACCACGTTCCTCTTAAGTGTTCAAATAATCATTCTGGCGTTAAAAAATACAATTAAAATAATATAAATAATCAATAAAACATGAGGAAGACTCATAAAAAAAGAATGCATGCGAAGCAATAGGCGTTCTGTTATAATGGAAAACATCGTTTCTAGCTAATAGGTAATTAATATTATTTCATGTGTTCCTGGTGTTCCATCCCTTGAAAACCATATCGGATTGAAACTATAAGGAATGAAATACATCTGACCAACAACACAAGTAAATTTAAAAAACTACAGGCTGATGTCTTGAAATAAAAAACCTTTTCATCAAAATATTTTTTTTTTTTAATATGCGAAGTTAACCCTCCGGGTAGGGACGAGAGACGATTGGGTCGTTGTGAAGGAGTGGGAACCCCACAACGTGGTGAAAGACCTTCGACTCAGTCTCGGGTGGCGTGCGGTGTGTTGAATGAATAAAATTTCTTCTTTTTGATGCGAATTTGCGGGGGCTGATTTGAATTAATGGCGAATACGCTAATGAAGAGATTGGCAAGTTGGTGTGTGGAAAAGCAAAGAACCTTCGACAGTTATCTATTACTAATCAAGAGGAAGGAAGGTGTGCAAGGAGCTTGATTGTAATTTCCATCGGAGTGCTACTTTTAATTCTTTATTTTTTCGTCTTCTTCTTTTTCGTTTTTAATGCATCTTCTTTCCTATGCGAACAGTGATTTATAATTTAACAGCAATGCCGAGATTAACTAATTAGTCTGACTAGTTACTCACAGACTGGCGTTTACAACTTGCCTAAAGGGAGCGCTTGGCATTTTCGATAGAGTTTCGGGTCGGTTTACTTTATCTATTTTTTATTTTATTTTTATATTATTTTATTTGTTTTATTTTATTTTATTTATTTTGTTTAGGGTGCTGACTTGGGTTTACCGAGCCCGCTACCGCTAGCACCTAAGCACTTGAGCGACGCTTACACCATACTCTGGAAATCCATCAGCTGTGCACTTCTCACCCGTACTACGCGGGCGTATCGGTCGATGCACGGTTTGTCATACGCGCAACACCGTGAACGTCCACACGAAGCCGATTGAGCCGTGTCGCAGCTCACCCCAGCCTTATGAAGTAATGGCCAATGTGGTTGGAGTCGAACCCAGGCCCGGTGGGTTGCGAAGCGAGTATTGTATCCATTACACTATTGGGGCGCGCTTACTCTTCCTCCAAATCAAATGTCCTTCGGTCAAAGTCGTCCATCGAAGTCCACGAGATGAGTTGAAGCTGCAACAGCCTGTTGGGTAGGACGACCTCCGTTTGAAGGACAATTTTTTTCACGGAAGGCGTGCCAAAGCTTAAGTGGCCGAAAATACGAGGGGCGGGCGCACTGATAGAACTACTTTGAAACGTTAATTTTGGACTCCCTAGCTCTGAAAGGCAGACAGAACAAAAGAAAGACAACCTTATCAACATCAAAGACAGAAACTAAGTTTCGCTGAGGTTGGATCAGCTTTTGAATCTACATGAGCAGCCCAATGGACAACGGCGTAGTCAGGTAGCTGGTTTTCTAAATTCCCCACTAATAAACTCACATCATTACCTACTATATGAAAATACAGACCACCCCACCTAGGACCCACCTGAATATGCAAATGGACTCCTCCTGGCTATGGCTACGGACCCACCAGCATGGCTATAGGCCCACAAACAAAACAAACGGCAACCCGGATCAGCTACTTCAAGGGGCACCCCAGTGACCACCAACCTGTGCTTTGATCGAGTCCGCGAACGCAAAGGCCTATTCACACACATCAGTGCAATGAATGGCACGTGACCCGTCCGTGACACGTCCAGCAAGTAAAATATTGTTCTCCTATGGGAATTGAAGGGGCTCGTTCAAACTTATCCGGTACGTGTCAGGGACAACAATCTGGGTGCTCTCAACTGTGACACGGGAAAACGGGCACGGGAAAACGATATTTCTTTCCGACGATATTTAGAAGTTTCCTGTCCGGGTCGTGGAGGAAGAAATATACTAGAGGAGGCACCAATCCCTGCAGCCCATGTAAGTGAGCCAAAAATAACCAATAGCAGGTGCGCGTGGCAAGAAATATACGATTTCCATGCAGGCGCTCTCCAGTCCAACTTCAACAGTTTTTATAACCTGCTCAGGGCAGGTTATGGTTACTCTTCTCTTGTGCTGTGTAAATTAAATTTATTTTCTCTCATTCCCGTCAAACGAAAACCACATTCGCAGTCCATCCGTCTCACGAAACGAACCGATGAAAACTTCTCGTCGTTCCGGCGCCGCCTTAACATACAATCCCTTCATAGTGCGCATTTATCACACTCCTTCACATGTACTTTCTTTTCCCTTTTTCACCAATTTAGGGCGATTTCAATCAACTGCCTGCAAGGTTGAGGGAAAGAGATGAAAGTAGATGGCTCAATAAGGTCGACCCAGAATGGAGGAACTGCAGCAATGGTATCGCATTTTTCTAAAAAAATAATCATTTGGAGCCATTTTATTTTATTTTTATTATTTTTTGCGAAAAAACATGTTTCCCGTCAAAAATGTTGTTGGCAAACCTCTGATTCGTGGTCAGCAGCACAAAATACCATAATAAGTAGTACAAAAAATCAAAACTACACCAATTCTTTCCACCTAAAAACAGGATACTGAGGCCGTATTACGAACCCGTGTGAAAATGCCGCAAGATGCGGTTGCTATGGCGGGATAGTGTTAGGAGGAA
Source organism: Corythucha ciliata (assembly GCA_038030265.1). Lineage (NCBI taxonomy): Eukaryota > Metazoa > Arthropoda > Insecta > Hemiptera > Tingidae > Corythucha > Corythucha ciliata. The sequence goes on along the minus strand of CM075942.1, from coordinate 50,353,646 downwards.
AGTACAACAATGGTTCTCCGAAAGTATGAGACCCATAAAATTATTTTTTCAATGAGCCACGCCAGCGAAATGGGTCATTATTTTGAACGGGCCAACCCCGCGAAATTTCTTTTTGAACTGATCAACCGTGATACACATTGATTTTTATGCAAAGGAACCCGTTAAATTTCTCAGTAGGAAATCAATAGTTATATTGTCCTCTTCACGATTTTATTATTTAATTGGCGGAACTAGTTTTCGGCCCACGGGGCCATTATCAACGCCTTCCAAACTTTGGGGCTTATAAGTGATAGGTGCCTACATCTTGACACGCGATGAAAATTGACACGGGTATCCCCCATATATAAGCCCCAAAGTTTGGAAGGCGTTGATAATGGCCCCGTGGGCCGAAAACTAGTTCCGCCAATTAAATAATAAAATCGTGAAGAGGACGATATAACTATTGATTTCCTACTGATATACATCCTTCACTACGTCGCCGCACCAAAAAGTAGAATGGACGTTAAATTTCTGTTTCAAGTGAGCTTAGCTCTCACCCCTAGTTTCACTTTTGGAAAAGCTCGACCCACCAAACTGGGCTTTCAAAGTGAGACGAAACCTCGATTTAGAACATCGAAAACGTTTGAACATGCATTTTGAAGCCGCGATATTGCTCTTTGGATGTGTCAATACTCCGAAACGTTTGACTTTGAGGGTGTGAAATATGGGAAATTAGCATTTTTAGAGCAATATCCACTTAAAGATCCACTAAATTTGTTCTATGAAGTAGCCAAACTAGTGGAACTGGCCTTTTTCATCGAGAAAAAATTGGAATTGGTTCTCGAATTAGTCAAAATCGCGAAATTGGGATATGTAAGTGCCAAATCTGAGGATTTGAACTTGAAAATAACTGAATTCTCGAAATTGGACTCAAACCCGTGAAACAGGATTTTTCTATTGGTGAATTGGGTTCTGTAAGATAAATATCCGCGAAATTCGGATTGGGGTGATAATGGGATAAATCTGCAAATTATGGCCGAAACGACGAATCTAAGACCAAAAAGGTGATGAAAGGTGGTTCATAAACCAGACGTTTCTCGTTTCTTCTTCGTTGAAGCGAAGATTCACGCCTACAGTTGTGTAACTTTGCCTGGGTGTTAGAAGGTGGGAAGGTGAGTTTTCGTGAAGGGATCTCACCTCCCCACACCCGACAGAAAATCTTTCGTTACGACACTGTCCATAACTTAAAATTTAGTACTATTCAACCTTAATTAGCCCAATTAACTGGCTAGAAATCTGCAGTGCTGTGGCTATTTAGCCATAATACTTCACTTCGGTAAGGCACTATAAAACCCGAGTACTGCAACACTCAAACCGGCGCCATACTTGGTCCCTCATATGATTATAATTATCACCTGGTCTCATTGACAAGTAGGATATTTTTATTTATTTCCACCGCGTTCAGCGTTTGTTTGCTGTTACGATGACAATTTTTTCATGCATGATATTTTGTTTACCCTAACGACTGAGGGACCAAATATGGCGCTGAAATCCGTGTTTTAAAGGTTCTCCACCTACGTCAGAGCAGTCCCAACCTCCTTTGCGCTGGACCCAGTACATTATTAATTGTTATTGGGTTGTGATTTTTGAGAAATCATAAACTTCAATTTCAAAATTAACTTGCCTTGCTGCTCTAGAATGAGCAATCAGGAGCAAAGGACTGCTGATGACGTCAGTCTCCACCCCTCCCGACCGATGGGCAGGGGGAAATCTTTGGCAAGTTTAGTCACATTGCCTTTACCCTAACGACCTGTACCTGTGTTTTAAAGGTTCTCTAACTTCGGCGGCAATTTTTGTCTATTGACACTTGTAATTAAAAGGTTATGTATCCCTCGAAACTTGCATATTTTCTCGGCTACTTTTATCCCTTCCTCTCCAAGTGGAATTCCCCACCAGTGAAATTTCGTGGAATTTTATTATCCTCGAACTCACAAGTTCGGAAGCCCCTCCCCCCCTCCCGCTATTCACATCGTTAAATAGTGAACGCCCGGAAATGCTGCCTAAAATAGGGAATTTGGTGAGTCATGGGAAGGACTTTTCAATAACGTCGTCTGATCGTAGGAGCCCTTGAAGGGATTCTTATCGAGATTCCTCCGTTTTCGACCGGTTCTCCAGACTCACACAGGCCACTCTGACACTAAGAAAAACGACCAAATCCAACGGTAAACCTCAAAACACCTTCCTTCTCCTATCACCATTACCTTCTATTTTCCATGTCCTTTTCACGTAATAATTGTACGGTTTTATCCGGGCGTTATTCATGATCATGAGTCTCTCGCCATTATCAGTCGAGAAATTCCTTAGGTCTCCGTTCAAAAAGTTATTGAGTGGCCAACAGCGGCGTCCCTTAAACAAATCGGCCAGAGAAAGAACCAATCGCTCAAATGAATGAAGGGTCATTTTCGCCCTTGCGGTCATGCCTCTCACGATGGCAGGGCACGAGAAAGTGGCGACTTAGTCCTTCATATAAAGATTCGTAACACCGAGGCTGTCCTATACAAACAGTAAGCTAAGTTACCTCGCACTCCTCTCCAGAAACGGTATAAGCAATATAACACATGCCTAGACAATAAATTTTGAGATTGAGTTTCTTCTCTACCATCTACCCACCCCTCACTCTTCCACCACCACCATCAACGCCCACGACTTTCCGTTGTCACTTCAACACTCTCAAGGAATTCGAAGGGATATTTTATCTCGTTTCTCGTTCCTTTCTCAAACTAGATTTTTCTTTCTTTTTTTATGATTCCGCATTCTCATTGTTGAAGCAGAATCTCTCGGACACATCTGTAATGGGTTAATGACAACTTTCTAACAGACTGTTTCACGTGCCAGCGAGGAAGCTGCTTGAAAGAAGGCGAGTATTGGAATGACGTAAAGTCGCTTCTACTTTTTCGTAGAAGAATCTACTGGATACAAATAATGAATGAATTGTAATGAAATTACGGCTCTGTTATTCTTCATTCCTTAGTTTGCAGTGTAATTTTTTTTCGTTTTTATTGCTGCTAAGAAAAACTGCAACTCACGCATAATTTAGAGCCACCCTTCCCTCCTCGTTTTCCTCTTTATGATATCGAGAGAAGGGACAAGGGAGTATAGAGCTTCTTGCAACGATTACCCCATGAGTTAAAGGTATGTAATTCAAGCTGCACCCGTGAGTCCCTGCCCTCCCTGCAGCAACTCGAATAATGGATGTTTATCATTTCTAGCCCGTGTGAACATATACATCCCCTCACCACCCTTCCGTTCTGACCTATACGGCATAAATTTCAGTGTATATATGCATACGCGGCGTCTCGGCTCCCGTGCTTTGGCGATTGTTGAAAAGATGGGTTTCGCCTTTTGTTGATTTTTCGATTAACTCGCAGCTCCACCCGGCTGACTGAGCGCTGAAAGGTTTTGCTGGGTGGGATTCGATAGGATGCATGAGGGTAACGAGCTACACTGGCGGAGTGAAAAAACGATTCACGTCGACCCGATATGAGGACCGTGAAAAGAGAGTCTCGCCCGATTAATGAACTTGCGGTGTTTTGAAAGAACGAATGTTGGCGTAATTGGAGCTTGAATGAGCCAAGCCCACGAAATTTGGTTTTTTATTGATTGAAATTCCCTAAAATAGAAATTTGAACTATCCCAATTAACAAGAATTTGTTTTGAAAGATAGAAATTCTGTGAAACTGAGGTTTTTGGGGGACAAAATGACGAAATTGTAGGTTTCGTGCGAAGCCTCCAGATGTGAATCATTGAATAACAAGTTCTGTCGGTTTGGCACTTCCCAAACCCGAAATTCACGGGCTCGGCACTACATGAAACTGAAATTCCCGGGTTGGACACTTCATAATACGAAAATTCGCAGGATTGGCCCTTCTCAAAAACAAATTTCGGGGGTTTCGACATTTCTCAGTATCAAAATAAAATTCATGGATGAGGCGCATTTAGTTCCGAGCTTTCTTGATTATGGTTTTTTTAGAACCCAAGTTAGGGTGTGCCTCTTTAAAATCCAAATTTTGCTGGTTTCCCTCCAAGCACAAAAAATAAAAAATGGAGTTTTGTTGTTTTTCTCACAAAAAAATAAATAAATAAAACAATCATATGGACCTGAAAAATTTGTGAACCCGATTTCATTGATTTCGCTCTCAAATAAATAAAATCAGTGAATTTGGCTATTTATTGTACTCATTTTACGGGTTCAGCCTTTCCAAAATCTGGAATTTTGTGGATTAAGCTCATGAAACTACGATTTCATGCGATTTCGATAGGTATTTTAAAAAACCAAAATTCGCGGACTTTTGATCATATTTACCAAATTTGGAGGGATTGGTCCTTAATGACTTTCCTAGATGGTCAAGCCGCTTGGTGGCGGGATTAAAATAAGTGATTGATTCAAGCGTGATTGACCGTTTAGGAACCGGTTTGCCGCTTGAGCCGGAAGCGTTTAAGATGATTGATACAATAAGGAAAATAAATATTGCGCTATTTGGAAGTTGTAGAATAAAACGACAGCAACAAGTGTCAAGGCAATATCAGCTAAATCATTGTTTGAAGCAGCCGAAATCGGTTCGTTTTTCGGCTCTCATGGCTACAGCTTTTTGCATGCACTACCTACACTCGTAGTTTAAGCGACCTCACTAACAATATCAACATAGGTACTTTTATGTCCTCCGATATACCTGGCCACCAGACTGTTTCTTCAGCTAGGTTACGACATTTTCATTTTCCCAGGTGGCTCGCATGCAAACGGTCCAAAAAAGAGGCGGCTTGTGGCCTCTTGACGGGGTGGGGCACGTCTTATTCATAAATATCATTTATTAAAAATCTCGGTGAGATAGCGGATTTTGTTTATGCTTTACTTTTCAATCACAGGCTGAATAGTGATTCAGCCAGTGTCAGTTCACGAATAGGAATTCGTTGTGTAGGTGAAAGCCAGAATGCCTTGAGGGAAAAGTTCGGGTTTCGGATAAATTATAAATTATTTGTCGGGCGTCGGACAACGTGCATACACAAGCGTTCAATAGGTATATTGCCCTGCATGGCCATTTGAGAAAAACTCAAACCCGACACCACTTGGACGTGTCGAACCACTGAGCTTTTGAATAGGTGTCTACATTTCGAGTTCCGGATGGTTTGCCTTTTCCTTTACTAGCTGTTGGCGTCAAGTTTAGAGAAGGAGTCAATCGACCGAGATTCTTGATCTCAATCCTCTCGAGAAAATACCAAGAGCCTGCAGATTTTGACACTATTCATGCTAAAACTAACTTGAAACTGCGGTCCTGTATTGCTGAATTAACACACTTGTTCTCCTTTATTTAAATGTGAAATTTGAAACTACGCACATGAAAAGACTGAACCATCTCGCACAAATCACAAAGTGCACCTCGGAGGAAAGAAAAAGATACCGACACGACAACAATAAACAATACACCGACTGAAAACCGGCTGAAATCTAGAGAAGACCGAGAAGTTCCTTTTCCCTCCTATCACTACTAGACAACGTTTTTCTACTCCCCATACTAAACCCAGCATAATGAAACGTCAACACTTCTACAAAGAGTAAAAGTTGTCGAATGCTCATTCCCAGTTCCACATAGAAATGCATTGGAGCCCCGGGTTGGTGCCCAGATTTGTGGATGAAGGGAGGGAATAAAGCCTTTTGCGCACCCAATTTTCTGCGCGTTCGGGGCACAGGACCACACTGGAAATATTCATTTGTCCCTTGAAATATATGGTGGTTTCTCTTCCACCAAGAACGGTTGAATCTCCGCCTGTTGGAAGCAAAATGAGAAGGTAATTTCGGAAAATTGCAAAAAAGGAGCCAACTTTTTATTTATTTTTTTCTGGAATCTCTAATTTTTCTGAAGTCATTTTGCCCTTCTTTCTTCGTTTTTTTTGGGTCCTATTTTTGGTGGGGCGTGTGCCCAAATGCCCTAATAGTGGACGAGCCGTCCCTGGTCCAAAATCAAATTTCGTAAGGATTTCAGAATAACAATTCGTGGGCCGTAAAGTAGGATACCGTGGCTATTTATGAGGAGAGTCCGGTATCTATAGTTCTAACTCACGAACGGATCAGCCAGATCAGACTTCTGCCATCCATCTTTCAGGCATTTACTTACCCTTTGAAGTTTCGTGTGATCATGATGAGATCATGGAGGTAGTCCGAAACTGGTAGTATTTTTTCTACAAATGAATCGTTGGCCACTTGGCCCGAATGACATCTGCTAATTCAAATTCTTCATTTTCAGAAGTGAGTGCAATGTTTCGAGAGAGAGCGTCGGGAACATAAAATTCCTTACTGGTACTGTGAGAAATAGTGTAATCGAAACGCAGCAGGCTGAGCCGCAATCTTTGAAGTCGAGGAGTAAGTTCAGAGAGAGGTTTGTTGCACAGTAAAGAGATGAGTGGTTTATATAGTCTGTTCGAATAGCGAATTGCTTTCCAAACAAATAGAGCTGTACTGCCTCTCACAAGCCCAGGTTATACACTTTGAGGTAGTAGCGCTGGTTATTTAGCCTAAAATTACACATTCCTCGCCTCTCACACACACGCGGAAATCATTAATAGCAACACAAAAAATGTAAAAAATTCACAAACTGGAGCTGAAATGACTTCAGAAACTGAATGTTTGACTCCAAGAGGTCCATAAAACTTCTGAAACTGGCGTAATCTCCACGGAAACTGATAATTTCACCACGAACTCGGTATAATCCTTCACCACAATTATGACTAAACGGTGCACTTGGATTCAGTTGGCAAAATTATATCCAAAAAGCGAGCCATTTCTCCCATAATACAGAAATTAATCCCGAAAAGATGGTTTTGCGATGGAACTTGTGCATTTCAGTCTCTCCAACTATTCGGTTCATAGTTTCCGCTAATTATGCCCCGTGCCATCCCTAAATCCTGCGTTTATAAGAATATCTCGAGCCATTTGTGTTTGTTTAGTGCCAATCTTTCATTCTAACGAGTTCCTACGGATGGCAGCTTGGTAATAATAAATTGTTTATTTAACATGCTGTCAAAGGATACGTGTGAAAAATTGCAATAACACAGTTGTTAAGTAAAAGAAAGTGGGAGCAAGGTCATTCGGTAGGTGTTTGGTGAGACTTAGCTCTTTCACAAAATCTCCATTTTTCGTTTTTTTTTTTTCTTTTCCATACAACTATAGCTCTAAAGAGTGATAAATTAATCTTGCGAAAACGAAGAAGGGGTCGCAATTTTCAAACAAGATAACCTGGCGGAGAGACAAGACTTGGGGGAAAAAACTCGAGGAAGCGTGTTCAGAAGAAGGACATAACATGACGGAGGTGGCAGCGGATGTGGAGGTACGCTCATATCGAACATTTGGCCCCGCAGCCCCGCTCGTCGTGTAGGACGATGAATTTTCAGACGGGCTTTTCTCCGCCTGGTTATGTGCTCTCTTCGCCTGACCACCCCCCACCTCCCAGCACCACAACCCCATCACCCACAGTCTTCACAAACTAACCGCGGTACACACTTTGTCAAGTCTTTTTACCAGGGGATCGTATGTAATTAGCGTGTTAGACCCCAAGGTCGACGACACCCACCCTGTGTCGACGCTACAAGCAATATATATCTCACTCGTTGAGGGGGTACTCGGATGAATAAAAAAACGACTTTAACGACTCCTAGTTTTTATTTATATTTAATTTATTGTAAGCGTTATTAAAAAACACCTGTTCAACAACGTTTAATTGTTTAACTCCGCCAAGCTTTATCAAGCTCGCTATTATTTGCCTACGATTTTAATGACTTCGTCTTGAAATGGATCAAGTGTAACATTCTAAGCTATTTACAAAAAAAAAAAAAAAAAAAAAAAATATATAAAAGAGAGATTTGTTGTCAAATTCAGCAAAAACTGACCGCGTATTAGCGGATTGGGACGCCTTCTCATAGGAATAGAAGGCCCACTTATCGCGACTCCGCAAGAATGTTCAGTATGTTCTAATGAGCTCCGGAAAAATACTTTTTTCTTCGAAATTTTAAGTTCTCGCGATATTTTTTGACGAGGACGTGGGAAGTACCAGATGACTCATTTCAGACGGCCCTTTTAATATTCGCAGATGGAAGGCCGATTTATCTCGTTATTTTGTAAGATGCCGCCCAATTTCTCACTCTCTTCTCCCCCCTCAGTTCCCCAGGTGATCTGCCGCCGTTCAGTGGTGGACTGTGATTTAAAAGACAACATAATTTCCAGCGTGCACGCACACCCCTACAAGGTTAGCTATTTATTTTGCGCTACCTTTTTTTTGTCGTGACCTTTGAAGAAAAAACGCTCTTATACGAAAGCCCTCATTCTCAATAGACAACGAGTAATTAAAAATGTTTAATTGAGAGTTCAAGAAACTTGGACAAATTTAATTTAATATTCGTTTATTTTTTACCTTTAAACTATTTATGGTCAAGGAAAATCCGAGAAGACTAGCTCGAAAGGCAGGAATTTTTACATTACGAAGGAAGCGTGGTCTTGCAAGGGTTTATATCTGATATAAAGTAGAATGAAGAGCCTAACGAAGGGAGCGTATAATACGAGTCGTTTTCCGGCCTGCAGTTATTTATTGTTGGATAAAGTGAGTTGGTGGGGGGTGGAGTGGAGAGAGAAAGTGTTATCTGTGGTGAGTCTACAGAAACAGGTGGAGGTCATCGCTTCGAGTACGCGAAACTTATTGAAATAGTCTAAAAGCTTTTTGATTGCGGTGAAGGGAGAACTGTTAACGCTACCGAGTTTTTGGTAGAACAGTTTCTACCGTTGTTATTTCCCTGGAAAACCAACGATATTGCAGTGATTAACATTGGTTCTGCCATTGACAACGTGCAGTAAATTTACATTAATTGGAAAGGAGATAACGAGGCTGAAAGTGACAGGCCTGTTAATGTCTGAGGCGCCCTTACAACTCAATCCAAAACGCCCCCCCCCCCCGTTGATGACACCCCCTAACCGCTACCACGTCCAGACGTAGTAAAATTGTTTCAGTCCAGGGGGTTTAAACTTATGCAATTACAGCACGACCGAACAGTCTGGTTTTCCGAGTCATCAGAATCGCGCCCGGCAGTTTTTTTTATTGTCTTGCTCACTCCTTCTCCCTTGAACTTCCTGTCTACAAATTAAACGGTTAGAAATCAATAACTGAAGGAAGTCCCTGTTTTTTTTTAACTGAACGTGTGGGTGCGATACGACAAATAGGGCACATACAGCCCGTCCCCAAGACGTGTGAACTCACATAGTAGGTGTGTGGGAGAGGTTCGGATTTATAACGTCGCGTCGGGCCGCGCCGTTGATAGCGTGGGGCAAGGAGAAACCTTTAAAAAAAATAAAGTGATAAATTAAAATCAAAGTTGAAATATTACCATAAAGTAAACATATTTATTCGGAAAAATCCTTCGAGATAAAATTCAGGATTTATGAACATTATGCGACTAAATATAATTATTCAACAAGCATTTTCCTCATTTTTCAGCACATGGATGCTTTATAATCCTGAGGAGGCCTTGGGAGCCAGGCAGAAGACCCTCCTCCAACAAAGACGGTCACCGGGTGACCCGTGTCGAGGGGTGCCGAATTTTAGGGTCTAATTTTCAAATTTTCGAGTCCTACGTGGTGGGGATCAGCCTTGCTAATCTGACAGTTATCCGTTACGTGCCGAGCTTTGCATCACTAAACTGTACCACCCACTCTCACATTTTAGGGATTGACAGAGGCATGACTTTCAGGCGAGGAAAAAATCTAAAAAACCAGGACAAAATGCTTAAAATATTTAATGATTCTTAATATCAATCACCCTTCAAACCTATCCAGATCCACCAAGCAGTCCATTTCAATACTTGGATGAGCATTGCCCCGCATTGAAAAGCCCTTTTTCGCGACCATTTAAACGCCAGTTTGTCGGTTTTGGGCCAAATTAGCCCTTTCAAACCCCAAATTTCACGAATTTAGATCTTATAGAACTCAAATCAATGTCATTGGTTTAGCCCCTTTTAAACGCCAAAATTTTGTGCATATGGCACTTGCAAAACAGAATTTTGTGGGTTTTGCACAATTATAAATCCAATTTCGCAGGATTGACTCCATAAAAAACCAATTTTGCGGGCGTGACTCGTTCAAAAATCCAATTTCACGGGGTTACAAAAACGATTTCTCTCGTTTGGGGCCTTAATAAAAGAAATGCCATGGTGCGGGCTTTTTTGTAGTTCAAATTTCATTGATTCGACACTTACAGAACATAATTTTGTGGTTTTGGTTAATTTGAGAACCAATGTTACCATTGTCTCCTCAAGAACAAGCGTACATGACTCTTTCATAATCTAAACTTTGTTAAGTTGGCAAGATTAGAAGTCAATTTCGAGGGATTATCTCTTTAACAAAAAGGCCAACTTCACGGATGTCATTTCAAGTTCATGTCATGTCAGTCAAGTTCGTGTTGTTAGTTCATTTTAAAGAGCCACAACGCTTTGATGCTAAAATAACCGTAAAATGCAAGTTTCGGGTTATACAACCGTGAAACTGCACGATTGCGAGGAAAACATCTACGAATTCATAATTTTAGGAGGGACGGGTGAGATTTGAAATCAGAAGTTTTGCTTTTGAACGCGAATACGAGCGGTTTAGTCAGTCAACAAATAAATTCCGTGGCCAAAAAGCCACTGTATTGCCATAATGAAAGCGGATCGCCGTGAAATTAACCCGTTCGTTATGCTAGGAGTCTGTTAGAGAATCACAGAGCCACAATTTTTTGCAATTTTGGCCACACTGCACTGTGCTCCGTCCGAACTCCAGTGCTCTCTCTATTCCTTCTTCATTTATAGTTGTCTTTGAGGTGAAGGAGCTCGGGAAATGTTCCTTGGCTCTTTGCCTCCTCGGTAAAAATAAATGATAAGAAAAATACATCTTTGTGAGTCTCCGAGACTAACATGTATTTTGAAACACAGTTTGCGTATGAGTCCCTTGGACTCGCTTACTCATTTATTGGGAGTCTATCAGACTTACAAGCTTCAATTAAGCAGGTCTCTGAGACGCATGATGCAATTTAAATGGATTTATTATCCATGAATGATTCAGCAAATCTGCAATGGATTCCAGGAATGAATTTATAAAAAAAAAATCGCTCCGGCAGCTGGCGGTCGGAAAGAGTGCATTTCATTCCGTAACGGATACCCTAAGCCGCCCCAGAAGTAATAATTTTGATACCATAATTTGTTTCATTAAGCCGAACTTCTTCCTCTATTTTCACCACCCTCTCTTCAAAAATTTCGAAAAGTTTCAGTAGTTTTCCAAGGGCTTTGTTATATTAAATTTTTGTGCCGTATTTTATAATACCTAAACGTGTGAATTTAAGCGATTTTTTGAAATTTCATCCCCCATTTCACCATCCCCCATCAAATTTTTCGATAAATCTCAATGGAACCCAGGGCTTTCGTTACATTAAATTATTGAGTCGAATTTTAGAGCGCTAAGATGAACTTGTGAAGTTCAACGCTATTTTTACACTTCCACACCGGAAGGACCACCCCCACCACCTTGACTTTTTCGAAAAATTGAAATGGGAATCAAATGCTACTATAACATGGAGTATACGTGCCGAATATAATGCTTCTAGAATCAACGCCAAAGCGCGTTCCGCTAAATTGATTTCTTCGAGAGTTATCGTGCTAACAAGACCACACGCTTACTTCCACTCCGGGGGCAACTCCCCCTCCACTTCGACTTTTTCAAAAAATTAAAATGGGAATCAAAGGCTACTCTAACATGGAGTATACGTACCGAATATGATGCTTCTAGAATCAACTGGTGATTTATAGTGATTTTTTGACCATTTCAACCCCTATTCCCCCCCCCTCCACCGCGACCGATTAGGCCCAAATGCAATACCGACCGGGGTCTTATGATTTCTTCGAGAGTTATCGTGCTAACAAGAAAAACGATATATATATATATATATATATGAATCCTGGAGACCACTGAATTCGTGTTCTAGAGGTTCTGAAACGTGAAAAAAACATGACATGACCCATGTTTGCCACCATCACGACGAGACCAATAGTGCATTTTCAGAATGAAATGCACTAAAAAAGCTCGCCTTACAGCTGGTGTGGCCACACCTGGAAACGAAGACAAAACACTCGAAGTCAGAATTGAAAGCTTACAATCGAAAAAAGTGATTAATCCTAGAAATGACCGTCAATCCATACAACGTGCTACCTCAGAAGTGAAGCTAGCGACCAGAAAATACTGCAAACTGTGTGTTTGGTGGATAGTGGACTGTATAATTGATTTTACTGTGAAACCGTCGATGACACTTTCGCAACAATTAAGCTAAGACTTACCTTTCTGAAGTCGTGCCAGAGGTCAATGGTGAAAGGAAGGGGGGGGGGTAAGTCGGAATAAGGAATTGTTACGGATACCCTTCCTTCGTTCTCTGACGATACACGACGTATGGATTAAGAATATTGCGATCGCTTTCGACGGCCGCGCGACAAGATTAATTTATTGTATTTGGTAATAATTCGATGTCTATAAAAGCGAATAGTTCGTTTAAGAATAGCCATAATCGAACGAAAAAAGCATGTGCCTTTAACGACCACGAGAAACCGAATATCGATATCGAATTTCTAGAAATTGGGGAGAGTGAAAACGACGAGAGGAGCGGGGAATCTATCCGTTAAGTTAGGTTGATTTTTGGTGTCATCGCTCGGGGGCAGCACCCAGCAGGGAACCCCTGTCATGCCAAAGTGGCGTAAACACTGTGTCTGTATAACCAGTTGCACAGAAAGACGGCCTAAACCTGCCCGATCTAATTTGCCAGAGCTAATTTGCCCGCAATGCTCCAGGAAGATCTGTGTCCTCTTCTGCAAGAATTCTGAAGACTGAAAGATTGATGTACCTGCTTAATTTTTTTTTTTTTTTTTTCATGTTTTTTTACTATTATTTATGTTTCTACTACTGATTCTGTGTCTTCATGTTAGTCAAATGAAACTAGCTAATCTCTACTAGCTACGAGAACTATAGCTAAAATGTGATAAAGCGGCCCATATTCGTACAATAAATATTGCGCAGTATAGGGGTTACAATAAAATTGAACGTGCATGTGTAGTATTGATGGGTTGCACAACGTATGTGCAAACTATTTTTTATTTGAAAACATCAGAAAAATCAGATGAAACCCCAAATATTGTGCAATATATTGAACGTGTATAGGGTAAACGTTAAAATATATAGAACAAATTTATTACGTAATAATTATTGTACGTGTATGGACCCCTTAAAAGGAGGAAAAAATTGTTCATTTTTGTTTATGTGGTATATCATTTATATTTTTCCCCGTTTATTCTAAAATTCATATGATAGGTGAGAGGGGGGGGCTTCGTTTTTTTTTTTCGGAGACACGTCTTTATTCAGGGCAGGCAATGCAGTTTCAATAACTGAGAAGCCCGGCTGCAAGTTATTGCTCTTACCCTTTTTCTCTTTTCAGTCAAAAATGTCCCATATTTCCACACATATTTGAGTACGACTTTATTATTGATTCAGTCGTCATTTTGGTTTTAAGCACTGCGACACGCACTCTCCTAAATTCTACCCTCCTACCCCCTCACCATAATCCCCACTGTTATACCACACGCACGCACCCTTCCCGCCAATAATGCTCAACTTTTTTTATATTTATACATATACCTACGTTGATTCCAGTTTACGAAACTTCTTTTTTAAACCATAAATATCGTTGAATGAGATCATAACTAACTTGTAATCGCCGTTAAGTCACAGTAAACCTATCCGAGCTCGCCGTATTTAGAAGCGTGAGTTGAACTTCACAATCTCCCCCGCTTCGCCCTCTCATCGTGGTGCCGCTTTTTTTTTTTTTTTTTGTTCACTTGTTTATTTTACTACTCGCCCCCTCCCATCCCCTAAACCATATTTTTGTGCGATGAAGAAGTAAAGAATAATAATAAAAAAACAGACATAAATTATAAAATGGGACGATTATCCTAATGAAGTCGTCCCAATTTGGACTAGACTCTGGAGAAGAGGCTTTAGGCAATTATACCATAGAATCCAAGACTCGACGGAAGATTACGGCGTTAATCTTATTACCGGAATAATTGAGAATCGAGGGAGGGCTGTGCTGTAAATTTTGTTAAAGCCTCTCAGACGCGTAAGACTCCCACAATTTTGATTTTTTTTTATTCCTAAACCATGCCCACTTCACAAATGTTGAGAAACCAAAAATAAAATGTGGCCGCTCTTTTGTGTTGAAAGAAGGTAAAAAAAAAAAAAAAAACTTGTTTTAGTGTGCTCAATCTGGACCTCTTCGATAAGTAACAAAGTCATGTTAATATTCGACGTGTTGACGAGATAGCACCGTGGTTTTTCGTCCTATAAATAATTAATAAAACGCTAAAGGAAAGCGAGCATGTTCGGCTGATAGCAGTGGGAGGTCGATAGCGATAAAAATGTTTTTCCATTAGCGCTATAATCACGGCGCGTGAGGTCTACTTTAGCATAGACTCGAGGAAAATACGCAAATGGCCGTTTGTATATTCAAAATTCGTTCAAAAGGAGCGAGAGGGTGGAATCTAGTTTCCTCGAAGCTTGTTTGACGCTGAAAATACCTTGATTAGAAGCTCAATATTGTGTAAGATTTTTTTTTTCCTCTTTTTAAAACCCCACAGCGAAAACCTTTACAATCTTAACGAAATTCCTCCCCTATACAATGACTTCGTTTGCAAGCAGAACCGTCGAAGAAACTAGTTATCGGGTGATGTTGGCAGGGGCGGGGGAGGGCGTAAAACACCACTAATTGTTTAGAATTCGAGGAAACCCACCCCTTGCCTTTACATATCGCCCACCGTCGGTTTAGAGTATTTGACACTCTTAACCATATCCGCCTTTAACGGAACCCTTTCAAGTTGAGACTAGTTCGAACAAAGAAGTTCTTCAATAGACGTATAGACTTCTCTATGAGCGGATTATTATTACTTTTTTTTTCATGGGAATGGCGACTTGTTTGGTTCTCTACTTACTTGTTTATTTTTTCCCCGTTTTTTTTTTTTTTTTTTTTTTTTCTCTCTTTCTTTTTTTTCTCTCCCTTCTTTTTTCTATTTACGGTGAATTGAAGAAAAAAAATCTGTCGGATTTTTCATCATTAATTGATTACTATACTCATTATAACTGCCGGCTTCTGAGCGAATTTGTCAGTTTGAGAAGCAAGTTACCGGTGATGAATGTCACCATCCACGGAAATATTAATAAAATCGTGTAATGAACGGCAATGCGGACTTGCGGAGCAGTACAATGTGCCTATTATTACCCAGGACCACCAAAAATAACGATTTGAAGCGCACAAAAGCACGATTTGTTGTTGTGGAAACCTTCGAGCCCACCAGAATTATTTTTGACAAGCCCGCCAAGGGCTTAAATGGTGATTTATAGGGTAATTTTTTCCAGTCTCGACCAAAACGCCTCTATTAGGGAGGCGCAAAAATGGTCTCGTCAGCGCCAAAAATGGATTACTTTCCGTGCCAAAAATTTTCATTTTCTCAATTTTCGCGAAATAACACTTACTATAAATTTCAGAGGTGAAATAGCGCGTTTTCTCAATTTTAGCTGTAAATAATCGCTTTCTCCTAATTTTAGCAGCTAACTTATCACTTTGCCTCAATTTTAGACGTGAAATAGTACTCTCTTTCAATTTTTGCAAGTGAATGATCCATATTATTTTATTTCAATTCAAACCGTGAACCTGAGTTTTTTTTTCTCAATTTCCGCCACAAATTAGCGCTTTTCCTCAATTTTAGCCGGTGTCTTGCCCCTAGAACATCACATTTGGTTTTTTCATGGAGCCAGTCGCACGCGAAATTGAGCTTTAACGGGCCAATTTTGACTCTGCGAAATTTTGTTTTTGAAAGGAATCATCAGACCCGTCAAATTGCTCTTCAAAATAAACCATCCCCGAGAAATTGTTTTTTGAATTGGTGAATGAGCGAGTAATTTGGATATGAGGCAGTGAAACCCGCGGAATTGCTTTCTATCGCGAGTCATAAAGCAGTGAAATTGGTTTTTAATGACACTACACCAAAATTTGGTTTTTTTCAGGGAGCCAGCCCCGGGGAATTTTTGTTTTTTTAGGAAGCCAGCCCCGAGAAATTTGTTTTGAATGTGCCAACGCTACGCAATTGCTTTTTGAATGGAAATTATTCTTTTTTTCATGCTGTGGAACCACCGAAATTGCTTTTACAGGCGAGAGATGGCTAGGGGAGTCTACCACGCGAAATTGATGTTCGACGCCCCATAAAGAGATAAGCTAGTGAATTCCGTTTTTAAGGCACCAGAGGGTGAGTTTTGGGGATTGAATTGGCCAAATTCCCTAAATTTGGTTCTGCGAGTGTCAAATTCGTGAAAAATTAGACTTTGAAAGTGTCTTAATTGTAGACCCAAGCTTAATTGTGTTTTTGAACGGCTCAACCCAACGAAATTGGTTTTTTAGGAAGTTAATCCTGCGATGTTGTCCTTTTGAGAGAGTAATGGCCGTATTCAGAAATCTTCGTTATCGGAGCCTTAGGCCGGTCGTCCACTACAACGAGCGACATCGAGCGTACATACAAAAATACATAAATTGAATTTACTGCTGCTAAGCCTGCAGTGGACGATGTCACATTCAATTTGAGGCTTTGGGATGTACGCTCGTTGTAGCGCCGCTCAAAAACGCTTCCAGTGGACGACCGACCTTAACTCAAGTTGTGCAAAGATCATTCGGTTTATTAAAATGTATCACCTGCATTTGAAGCACTTTAAAGCGGCCTTAAGTTAAGAAAGGTCTCTGAATACGGCCCTAAAACCGGAGGTGACAACCCAATAACAATTAATAATGTACTGGG
This sequence comes from Corythucha ciliata, assembly GCA_038030265.1. NCBI lineage: Eukaryota > Metazoa > Arthropoda > Insecta > Hemiptera > Tingidae > Corythucha > Corythucha ciliata. The sequence continues at coordinate 50,336,723 of CM075942.1, read as the reverse complement.
TCCAGCGCAAAGGTGGTTGGGACCACTCGTGACGTAGGTGAAGGACAGTAATGGCTGAAGATCTGCGGTACCTATAGAAAGTTGAATCACCTTGTTTGAACACTTTTTTCAAACTGTGTGCATTCTCTATATTTTATTTATACTCTAAGGCCGTTTTCACACTTGAGATTCCGGTATCCGATTCCCGTATCGAGGATACTTAAAATACGCTACAGTCAAGGCGCTCCTTCACATTTTGATTCCGGAATCGCATACTTTTAGGATCCGATTCCGGAATCATAAGTATGAATGAGCGCTTTTGCCGTATTGTATTTTTAGTATCCTCGATACGGGAATCGGATACCGGAATCCCAAGTGTGAAAGCGCCCTAAAGTATAAACCCGTTCAATTTACCATAAATTGGGAGGAAGGTGACTCAGGGCTCTGGAGTCATCCAATTCGGCTCTGCGGCAACAATGAATCTCGTTTAGCTATGATGTACTTTGTTCTTGCTTGGTGGGTATAGTTGATGGTCGGACCTGGGGATCTGTCTGGCCCCTCAAAATCGGTACGCTACTAATCCCCCCCCCCCCAATGACTATTCCACATCACGAGGTACTTCTGTTCTGTATGTAGCACGGGCCACGCATCGTAGGACCTAGTGCATCTCCCTCCTCAAGCTAATTGTGAGATTAGGTCAGTCATTACTCATTGGAACATTATGGCTGCCCCCCTCCATTTCAAGAAACGTTTAAATTGGCCTGAGACCATCTGAGTCTTTTTTAATCTATATTTTCTGGTAACACAGGACTGAAGGGGGAAAAAAAAACCTCATTGAAGAAAAAAGAGGGAGGAGGAAAAAACGCCAAGAATGTCGGCTATTGTCTTCATTGGCTAACAGTAGCGCTCTCCCGCCTCATTCTTCTTTTTCTTTTTCCTTTTTTGTGTCATCCTTCTTTATTTTAATTCTTTGAGACCTCTCTCCTACACTTTACGCGGTCATCGTTAAAAGGGGTGGGCGGGTATTGTGGTGGTGGGGAGGGTCGCGAAGTAAAAACGAGAAACAACGCCGCCGACAAAGGGACGTTTTTCCACCCTCGCTTCGAAAACTTCGCTTGAGGAATTCCATGCGTTTGCTTTTCCCTTCGACCGTAATTACTAACTGTCTTTCTTATAAAGAGTCGTCTCTTGAGTATAGGAGAAAGGCAAGGGACTGTTGTGACGGGTTGGGGGAGATGACGCATGGGTGGACGAGGTGTGAGGGGGAGGGTTATAAGAAGAAATACCGAGTTGTGCGTGAGTGTGCGGAGACTTTAAAGCAGATCCCGCCCGAAAGATTGAAGAACCTGTTGGCTCAGTTTCATAAATGGATAAGGTGTATTTCCATTTTCTGATCAGTCATTTATTAAACTGAGAAAAAAGAACAAGTGGATTGGATATAAAAAGGAAAAACTCCCTCCCACCGATTTATATTGTTCACTCCGCGCCCGCCGGTTTCAAAACAGTTCGGTTACACTGACCATCTGCAATTTTTTATTTTATTTAGGCAACAATAATAAAAACTATTAAGGCCCGAAGGGGAGAGATTTCAAGTTGACCCTCCCCTTTATCTTGTCTAGTACGTGCCTATGCGATTATATACCTATATATATATAACTCATAATGGAGAGAACCCCTGAAATGAGCAGCACGTGAGATGTGAGGGTAGACAGTAACAGCTTTAGAGACCTCTTTGTGAGGTAGTCTTCTTGCGACATCCACAGGTCACGCGCTCGGACGACAAACGCTGTTGATGTAATGCCATCCTTTTCAGGCTTCAGTGGGAAGCATAAAGACACGCGTTAAACTCGCAAGAAACTGTGTGCTGGTACTTTCTTATTATTTCAGTTACAAGGTCAATTGGGGGAGGGGAAACCCAAAAGTTCTGGTTTTGGAGCATCACCTTGCTTGGTGAATTCACCATCACACCCGACTCCAGGCTCCGATTTTATTCAAATCAGACAAAGACCAATCATATAAAATACCTTATTTTTTTTAAAGGCTTATCGCCGTTTACGTCGAGAGATTCTACCCCACAGGTTTTCGACGTCCTTATTTTCACCTTTTAAAAATCCGATATGTATTTTAAATTGTTTCCGACTTTAAAAGGTTTTGCGCAATAAAATAGTGAGCCTTTACATAACCCACGCCTCCACACACACCCGAGGGGATATAATAAAAGGACAAGTTTGGCTTTTTAGTGAGGGAATATATCGCGCTTATCAAATGCACTTAACTCTTCTCCACGTGGTTGGGAACTTCACTTGACAATATTGTGCGCGTGTGAGCTTACTTTTTCGTAGCGGTTGTTTTGGTTGATTGGGGCGGAGGGGTTCTTTGAAATCTTGAAAGACAAAACTATATACGTCCTCAACCCCTTGGTCTATAGGGTTTTTAAGATAAGGAAATCCTAAAAATAAAGTAAAATAAAATAAATAAAAAGGAGAACGAAAGGGGCAAGAATTTACTAGAAAAACAATTTTATACCCGTCGTAAAATAGGGATCATTATTCTTTTAAAACGCTTTTTTAACGGGGTGAAACGGTTTAAGGGCAAAACTGGGAGAATCAAGAACACAGTTGACTTATTTGACAAACTTCCACCCACTTGAAAAGCGTTTCGATCTTTTTACGAGTTTGTCAACTTGATGAGAAAGGTGAGGGAACACATGTTGGAACAGACAATAAAATACGATGTTAGGTGAACTTCTTGAAACATCTTTTTTTTTTTTTACGTCTTTTCAGTTGAGTCGTTATGGGACGCACGGTGCAGGGAGCCACGTGCGACTTGAACCCGTGCGGCCTAGAAATAGAGATAGACCGAGGGGGATTTTTGATAATAAAACAAGAGGCTCCCACATAACTCTCTCTATAGGCCCGTTCACAAGCTCTATGTTTGTGTTGTGTGGTGTCTATGCAACCTATCAAAATGCTTCATTTTTCGAGGGAATAAATTTGTTTGGTTGCACAGAGTCCACACAACGCTAACATAGAGCTCGTGAACGGGCCTTACGGATTGATACTGATGGGTGGGGGGGTTCTGCCCATCCTACGGAGATACTCGGGGCTGTAAATAATGCTAGAAAGGTGGTTTAACGGGGTTCACTTGTAAAGTGGAGAGAGAGAAAAAAAAAAACAGTTGTTGGTAGATTCGAAAGGTGTGGAGGAGGACAATCTCAAGGTAACATGTGCATATTTATGTTGCAAGTGTATGCTGCTCTACCACAGTATATTCCAAATTGATACATCACCGCTAGTAATGTAAACGTTTCTTGTAAACCGCACGCTCAACAATAACATTGTATAGGTAACAACTAAAAAACTAAATGTCAGTAATTCCTCTGAGCTGCCTAAAAATGGCTACTTGGAAATCTCAAGCTATCAATCCTTTTAAGGTGACGCCAATCATCCTCCTCCATCTGATTGGTGCCGCTCAGGCGCTCAAAGAAGGACCATCAGTCTTTCTAGGGTTTGCTTACCCTGATTGACGCGGTTTAATAGTCGCTTCAGCAAAACGTAAGAAATATGTATTTAGGATCCAAAAAGCAAATTTTCCATGATTTTATTATGCCCTTCGAATGCGTTCGTCACCGATTCATCATTATACAGAGCTTCTTACGATTAGAGCCAATTACCTGGAAAAAAAAGGACGACCAATAAAACATAATTATTAAAAAACGCGGGTCTGTTATCCATCAAATCCTTATAGTTCATCCTTGACTAATATTCACAGATAAAACCATAAAAGACCAGAATATGTGGCCATTCTCTATCATGGAAGGTTGGAAAGAGTGTTTTTCGTACATGTTCATCATAATAACGTTAAACGTCTTTTATATAATATAACAGGTAGGGATGAAACTTGTTCCGGTCTTTAGCCCGGACCGATTCGGTCCAGTCCTCGGTCCGGTCCCAGCAATTTTATTTCGGGTCGGTCTTCTTGTGAGGACCGGACCGAAAAAACTCGGTCCTTAACTGGCATATAGAGAAAAACAGAAAATTGAAAATTGTTACGTGTATTCGTTTCGTCAAGGAACTGCGTGCTTCTAATGTCTCGACGAGTATGTTTAATTGGAATGCCACGACGTACACAACCATCAAAGGGCGGATCGGAGACCTTTTAAAGGGGGGGGGGGATATCGAAAACCCTCGCACAGAATAACACCTACTTATCCATATCCACCTTCCCCATACCAGTTTTCAGCGATTTTATAAGCTCCACTAACCTATTACGGGCAATCCCGTTGTTACCCCCACTTTTGGATCGGATGTAAACGTGCTGTAAATTTCTTCCCTTCAAAAGTGAAGCATTTTTGGGTTGAACAGCCCACAAAATGCATGTATATTTTATTTCAGACTCAAAATAAAATCGGTCATTCTCGATACGGTCCAAGTCCTTTTTTTCGGTCCAGTCTTCGGTTCGGTCCGGTCCCAGTCCAGTTCAGACGTCATTACTTTTTGGTCCGGTCCGGTCTTTATCGAAAGGTCGGACGGACCGGACCGATTTCACCCTTAAGAACAGGAAAGACTGTCTAAAAACCGGGTAATGGCGAGGGGGTGGACTGCCACGGAACTTCTTTCAGAAGGAGCCCACAAAAGCTTAAATGTGGAAAAAGGGGAATTTCCAGGTTTTATGCCCATGAGTACGACGTAAAATGGATATTTGGTATCCGGATGGTCAGGAATTTGGCTCCTTACTACAGTTTTTATTCCACCAGACCTGTTGCAGGATAGTCTGCAGATTTTGTGACTGAATATTTCGTTTCAGCTCAGCACTATTCGGATTTCATTTATGTACTTTCGTGTTCGGGGATAACCCCGGCTGTGTTGATGTTCGCCCAAGTGCATACAAACCCCATCAGGAGACCAATGAGACTATTATATGAGGTCAATATTTACGTCCAGAGCAGAGAAAAAGCGCTAATTCGCGTCTGAAACGCGAAGAAAAACGTTAATGTGAATTAAATAATAACATCCTAAAAATTAAAGCTGAAGTGTGAAGAAATAATTTAGCAATTCGAGGTTAAAATTTTGAAAAAACGCTCATTCAAAGCTGAAATCATTTTTAAAAAGCACTACATCACGGGTTAAATTGGGGAAAATGCAAATATTCACCGCTAAAGTTAAGAAAAACACTAATTCACTGCTATAATCAAGGAAACATTTTTGTGGTTCCCGGGTGTGACTTCTTTGCTAGGTCGAGAATAAAGAATTCACTGCTAAAATCGAGACAAAGCTCTATAACTCACGCCAATGCTCAAAATGAAACACAAAATAATTATCAGTGGCAGCTAAAACTGAGAAAACGCTAATTCCCGGTCCCAGGGGCAACTTATGTAAAAATTGAGGAAAATCACTCATTCGCAGCTAAAATTCAGCAAAACGATGATTCTCCGATATGATTGAGAAAAATCGCTAAATCATGATAAAACTAAGAAATCGCTGTGTCACTCGTTTCGGGACGATTTTCTCGGCACAAGAGTGGAGAGGGGGACCACCAGCGTCGGGCCTCTCCCGTGGATTTCGGGACTGTCGATTGTATAGCCGCCGCTTATGCCATCCGCAGGAAATTTGTGCGGCCCTTATAAACGTGACAGAGATGCCGAAAACGCTGGAAACACTGGTAAAGCTTCCTCAATGGTTCATCCGGTCAAAACTATGTCGGGATTTTCGGATTCATAGGGTAAAACCCCATTATTATGCAATTTCGCACAATATTAAAGTTCGGCTATTTTGTCCAAAACGACCCTGCGGTTCTATAGAGGGCAGTTTTGAGCCAAGTTTTCGAAGTTTTTCTATTTGAGCTGGATGTGTCCCATTGGGGAGTTCCTGGTTTCCGCCAATCGTTCAAGTCCAAAGTGGTCCACCGAGAAGCGACTGCAAACTGCTAACTATCAGCAGCTTTTGTGATCTAGGAAGTGCCTCGAGTCACATGGACCTCGGAGAGCGACGAAAATCCACCAGAGGCCAGCGAGAACAGAAGCTTTTAGTCTCTTCAACGGTTTTTGGGCAAATACCGGCTTCATTTCTTCACTCATGACTCATGAGCATAGTCCGATGGGGCTCATTGTCAAGCTCGTTCAGCCCAAACCACACAGCAATGAGAGAATGGTCCCTCAAATATGTAATCCGTACCTCACAACCATATAATTATGAAGATAAAATGGCAAAAATTTATATTAAATGGTCTATAACCGAAAGGCTTCTGGCTATTTCGAGTTAAAAAATGGCAAAAATATAAATTGGATTTGAGGGGTATCCGTGACGTCCATCTGACGATAACTGTGCCATGCCAGTGCATGAGCCTCGCCCCACGTTGATCTTTCTTTTGGGTCACATTATAGAGCAATGAAAACCGAGACCGAACCCAACGAATACGCATGATGAGATCAGTTGTGGCCACTTTGAGGACCTCTCGGTGACCGTTATTTGCGTTTTGGTGAGCACCAGTTGCCTATGTCCGTGGAGCATGGTCTGAAGCATTCCTCGCAAGGTTCTTTGTTCGGAGAAGAGTGGGAACCCGGTGCTGCATACGTGGTTTGGAAAAGAGATTCAGGGAGATTTTGAATGACGTTTAAAAAATAAAAACTTTCACGTCTCTCAGAAATTCCACCAATCATTTGATCCAAAATCTAGCAATCTTTCATTCAAAATCTCACTGTAGCAGCAAGGTCTCATCGGGCTGTAATTATGTGGATGATTTGGCGGTGTGAGTTGAGGGGGCCGAACCGGTTTCGATGATAAAGGCCATTCCCTCTCCGTAGGGCCAAAAAAGGAATTAAGTCACAGAGATTTTTTGTTGTTCAATTTTTTTTTTTTTTTTTTCAACCTCCACTGTCCAAGAGCAGGGGCATGGTACACGCCCCAGGCACAGAATCCTAAGTGGATTATTGTACCACTCTTGGATCGGTTGATCTAGTCTAGAGTTCCTCTCACCGTATGAGGTTGAGGAGGTCCTAAGCTAGTGTCTCGCTGGCCGGAACATATCAAGCGTGTACTGGCCGAAAATGCTGATCCTGCGAAGATAGCTCTCCCCTCATAATAAGGTTAGAGGTCGTAGCTTCTTAGAAGCGATAAGAGTTAATCGCTAACTGGACTCTTGAGCACGAGAGTGAAAAGGATGACGAGCTTGCTCGCGCTGAGTAAGTTGCACTCGAAGAGATAAGCCCCTGCACCGGGGTGTGTTCTTTAGAACGGCCCGCCGAGGGTATGTTTTTTAAAAACTCCCCTCGGCGGGCATGCTCCTTAGAACTGCCCTCCACAGGTACATCCCTGGTCTCATCAATGTCGACTTTGACCTCGGTGGTATCCATGGACGGAGCAGCCGATGACTGCGGCGTTCACCGAAGGTTCTCTGAGCCCCCTCCGATTTCATCATATAAATTTCTGGGTGAGCCCTTTCAAGATCCAGCCAGAAGCCAGGGTAATATATGTCCACCGCCGGCAGAGCTGTATGCCCACAAGCTCACTTTGCTCCCTGTGCGTTGCAGACCTTAGGTACGGACCAAATGCCTTGTCTTGGGGGTGGGAGGGAGGAATAGTTGGAGGAGTTAGGAGACATCCCCTAACCCGTTGTTTGTCCACGGGGTCGTATTCGCCCCCCCCCCCTCCATGTCCAATGGGTGTGCCCGATAACGGACTCCCCACCGCACACGGTGCGCCTTATTCCGACCCAACCCACCATCGCACCGTATCAGGTCCTCAGGGCCGGCCCGATGGTGGCGTCCCCCATCCGCAACCCGGGGGGGCACGCCCGATAGGGGAAACGAACCCGTGAAAGATTTGTAGCCACTCACACGGATCAAGTCCGTCACAGGTCAAAATATTTTAATCAGTCTCCCCAATTAAGTTACATTCAATGGCAATTAATAATAACACTGAACCGAAGGAGATGAAAATAACAAGTTTTATCCTTTGGCGTAGTTTATCAGCTTATTATACCTAGTGCGTTCATTGTTGGTTGATTTTGAAGGGATTTCTTTGACGCTTTCTTCTCGGTTTCGATCGTTTGCAGATCGTCTGCAACGTCACGTCTTTCTCCTATTCCTATCCATCCAACGGTGTTTTTCACAGACCTAAGAATAACATCGCTGACAAAACGTTTTCGCTTTTTCTATAGCTGTAACAGATATCGACTTGAGCGTATTGTGAAACTCTGAAACTTTGCCGACGTAGTCTCTTATTTTGGTCGAAATAAGATCGTTTTGGGCCAACATTTTTTTACGAACTTCCTCGGCCTTGTCGACTAATATTTGCGGGACGGCCAAGTTGTTTCCAATATTGATGTTAATATCACCGAACAGACTGATTCTGGTTGGCTGAAAAACAATCGAACGTATAAATTCGACAACTTGATTGACGCATTGTTTTGTAAAGACCCGTTCACAAGCTCTATGTTTGTGTTGTGTGGATAGTCTATGCAACCTTTCAAAATGCTTTATTTTTCGAGGGAATAGATTTGTTTGGTTGAATAGAGTCCACACAACGCAAACCTTGAGCTTGTGAACAGGCCTTAAGGAACTAACAACCTGTGCATCCATTTCTTGGGTCACTTGCCCCGTATTTTGTCCGGTCGCGGTCCCCTCCGAGTCCGCTTTTTCATCGTCGGGTGAAGCGCACTGACGTTAAATAGAGAAAGGGGCTCTGGTCAAAATGTTGGATAAAAACGAAGGGAAAAATTATCTTACGCTCGAGAAGATTACTGCGACAACAACGAAATGGACTGCCCGCATTGGAACTTTTTGGATTGAAAGAAAACGTCTAGGTAAATTCTTATAAAAATTTATGATGCACGAAACGGCAATAAAAATCATTAAGCGAGTCATTTGACGGTCCGACGAAGCTGTTAGTGCACTGTTCTAAAATTCATAAATTTAACTCTTTCGTTCTCAGTTGGTTGGATCAGCTCGAGATGCACTTCGTTTGTCCAATCAAAAATAATTTTTTATGCTGAATCTTTTATGAAAAAAATAATAATAAGCGCTAATAATATTTTATAGTTTAATTATTGGGGGTAGTTAGTTACTGCTCGTCTTGTAAGTCATTCACATTTAAATTAGGCTATAATTTTGATTTCTCCAGGGTGTTGATTTGTGAGTGTCTAGATATTTAATGGCATATTTACGGCAGGAGTACGTTTCGAGAATTCCTAATTTATCCTGTCTTTCATTTTTTTTCCGGGGAATTTCTGAAAATCTTCACGGTTTCTTTCATCGTTCAAAAATCCTATTTTCTTTTAAAAACTATTAAGGATAATTTAAAACTTAATTAATTAAAGGCTCGAAAAGGTCGCGGTTAAAAACCAACGCCGGGCCCTCCTCTATTAAATCATTCGCTTTCCTCCTTCCTCGCACCACCCTCATCATCAACAAGCGCTCTATACTCAACATTGAAATGCCACCTGCGGTGTTAGTCTCTTAAATATGTAAAACGAGGGGATAAAGCAATAGATCAGCCGAGCCGCCGTATATTGCTACAGTTAAAACCGCCTCCAAACAGTCGAAAGTGATAGCGTGACTGCCCGCAATCACATAACGCTCCCCTGCGGACGATGGGGGGGGGGGACGAGAAACTCCGGGCGACCCATGCTGAGCGATCGAGAAGACTTTGTACGGTAACGATCAACGGAGCGTAGTTATCCGTAGCAAAATATAAATAAAATATTTGTTAAGGGAATAAGTTGGTACCAACATTTTACACAAAATTAATGCTTTAAAGGCGTTTGTTGCAATACATTTGTAATAATCCAGTTCAGAGAAATTATGAGCCTGAAAGTTTCTACGTCGCTGAAGAATTTTCGCAGGCCAACGATCCTCGTTGAAGAAAAGAAGAAGGAAATGTCTTTGTTCGCCTATAAGGAGGCATTTGAGGTGGATGAAAGCTTTGATTCTATAACGAAGAAGAGGCTCGATAGGTGGGAGGGATGGGGTGGTGCACGCCTTTAACAGAAAAAGGGACGCGTGCTTATTTTACCCAGGCTTTAAAAAGAAGGCGTTGATATTCTCTCTTTTTCATTTAAAGCTTCAACGGCGGTCTAGTGCGCCTTCTTAGGGGGATTGTTCCGGGAACTTCCTCCTTCGAAGATGAAGCTCGATACGCCCATTAGTCGTACTTTATGTGCCTTTCGGGTCTTGACATTATGCCTATTGCCAGATGGGTTTGGCTTTGAGGAAGACCTAAGCTGGAGGAACGTCGTAAAGTTTTTTCTTCTTCTAGGGTTTTTTTTTTTTCTGTCCAATACTTCCTCGATGAGGCACTAACGTTATTCGGCCCATTAAACGATGAGTCCCGCACTCGAGTGTGCAAATCCATGAGCAATAATGGCAGTTTTTCAATACCTAACGCGATATTTTTCTATCAAGCAAAATAATGACCGAACAATTTTCTCCCACCCCCGAAAATCCTGTAAATTACTCTAAATATGTACATAAACTGGGGATTCGGCCTCCCACCGCAGTGTTGACAATTATGCCTCATCAACTGCTGTCAATATTCGTCCAGAGAGCAGGAAATTTCCACGACCCAAGCGGAATTTTGGTTCGAATTGATTGATCAATCGGTTTCTATTGGGCGAAATTGTTAAAATTGGGCCCTAAACATCTGTCTGTGAAAGTGGGGTTCTGATGGTCAGTTTCGTGAGCTCCGAAATAAAACCACTAAATTGTAAATTTAGGTCAAAATCTGATTATTTGGGCGGAAAATGTCAATTACCTGGAGGTGAAGATTGCTGGAGGTGCTAAATTTTTTTTAGTGCATTTCATTCTGAAAAATGCACTATTGGTCTCGTCGTGATGGTGGCAAACATGGGTCATGTCATGTTTTTTTCACGTTTCAGAACCTCTAGAACACGAATTCAGTGGTCTCCGGAATTCATATATATATATTTTTTCTTTATATATATTGGTTTATATATATCTTTATGGCCGTTTTCTTGTTAGCACGATAACTCTCGAAGAAATTAATTTAGCGGAACGCGCTTTGGCAAAAAAAATCAGTAGTCATAAGACACCGGTCGGTATTGCATTTGGGCCAAATCGGTCAAGGTTGAGGGGGGAAAATAGGGGTTGAAATGGTAAAAAAATCACACCAAATCACCAGATGATTCCAGAAGCATTATATTCGGTATGATGATTCCATTTTGAAATAGCCTTTGATTCCCATTAAGTTCAGCTTAAACAAACCCGGCAGCAAACAGTACGAGGGAGGGTCAAACATAAACGAAACAAATCATGGTCTCAACATTACTACTTCTGGGACGGCTTAGGGTATCCGTATACAAAATGAAATGCACTCTTTCCGACCGCCAGCTGCCGGAGCGATTTTTTTTTTTTTTTTAATCCAACCAGCGTATTACAATGTACAGAGAAAGTCCGATGCTCGAATCTATTTATATTTTCAAGGTAATTATTCAGTCTAGTGAGAATTCTTACGTTTACGGACGAAACCTTCCAAACAAACCCCCACCTCGAGCACAGCTGAAAGAACTTTGACAGTGCAGATATCCAGTAGCGCCACCCCACCAAATTTGCCTTTTGAATAGCCCCCAAAAAGAGGAAGTGGTTATTTTTTGTCGAGTAAGGGGGCGTTCATCTATGCTCTTATTCTACACACAATGCTGGGATAATTTTTTGATTAACCAAGCCCACCAATTGTTTTTGAGTGAGCCAAAAGTGGGTTTCGCGTTCCTTTCGGAAGCCAGTGAGAGCCTTCAAATTTAGCAAGAAGATGAACGATCAACAAGTGGTGAAAATGCTTTCAAGTGGAATGCGACATGGTGAAAATCGTTGAGGGCTTTGATAACTGGTCTGGCAATGGCGCGCCTTGATGGTTTAATGGATACAATGCTCGCTTCGCAACCCAGCAAGCCGCGGCGAGCTGTGACACGGCACACCCGGCTTCGTGTGGGCGTTCCCGGCGATATGCGTTCAACAAACCACGCACCGACCGAAACGCCCGCGTAGTACGGGTGTGAAGTGCACAGTTAAATCTGTGTATGACGTAGGAGCCCAATGGAGGCTTAGGCGCCTGACGAGTTCAAAGCCCGGCGCCCCGACAAAAAAACAACAACAACAACAACAACAACAACAACAAAACTGGTCTGGGATCACCCCCTCCCCCCAGCTATTTTGGGGTCATCCACTTGGACGTTTCGCGTTTTATTGGGTTCGGTCTGTATTCAGAAACGAAGACTGCCAGTCTGTAGGCCCTTGGCCCACTAGGAATCGTAGCCCAAAATTGGTTCGTATGAAGAACAGACTGTGCGCTTTGTTCTTTGGATTCTCCATATCCAGTCTCCCATGGTGTTCACGGTATCGTTTAATTTTGAGGCACACTTGCGCCCAAAGCTTCTTCGAATCATTTTGAATTCAGAAATATTCACCCGATCCCAACAAAAAGCAACTGAATGACTCGATTTTTGCCCAACGAGGTTTTTGAGCCTCTTGGTCAGCACTTTTGATCAGAAAAAACGTACCTTGAACCCACTCAAACGCGGCTGTGTCAGCCCCGCCTGAAATAAGAAACCTTTGTCTCAGCCAGGGCTCGTGAACTCATATGGGTATCCATCCTTACGGTCTTACAGGCCGCCCTTGATAGAAATTTCTCACTAACAATGACCGCCAAATTAACAGGCCCCTTGGGGAGGGGGGGTGTCAAAGGGCAAGCGGACGTCGAAATCACTATTGAATCGCTGAGCGCGCATCAATAAACATTAGTTTAAAGGACTTAGGTCACATCCTCTAATAAAGCCGTGAGTTTCTCTAAACTAAACAAAAATCATAAACTTTACTATTCTTTCAAACAGGCTTTCTAATTTCGCGATTTTGCCCCTGAACTTAAACTTTATCTCACTCTTTCCTCAATAAATGCAGTTAAGTTGCTGCTTTTAACCATGTTAATAGGTGCTAAGAAACACAATGAAACACAAATTATGTCCATTATTCAGCGCTTTATTAGCTGTAATTGTAGTCCACTCGGTCATGATTCCATCATCATTTCGCTTAAAGGGAAATTCATAAGCCGCTTGTAGTCTGTCTTTTTACTTTTTAAATGCATCACATTTTTCCTTTGACCGCGTTTAGTCATAAAATTTTATGATAAGTATATTCCGTAAAGGGACTTTTCCCCGGCTTAATAGCTCATAATAACGTTGAATTACAATTGTTTCCTGCATGTTCAGGTAATCGCGAGTTTAAATTTTGATTGGAGTTTTAAGCAGAAATTTCGCGAAATTCGACGCTGTCGCTAAACTTGAGCGCAGTTGCAATGGGAAAGAGACGACCGAGGAATTATCAATTCTCCTGGCTATGTCTACAAGTTATTTCCCTGTAACCTGTTTTTGATTTCCTTTCAACTTTTTTTTCTTACTTCGTCGTCATCCCCTTTTGCCATCATAAATCATTCATACTCGATCGCAAAGAAGGATACACCCACTGAGCAATAACACGAGATTTTTTTCTTGGCGCTCATACAGAAGATGGCTAAGAATATCGATTTTCTTAAACTGTTATGGTAGTCAATCTTTAATTCATGTCGAACTAAACCCCCTCCCCCGCTCCATTTGTTTTCCTTCACTTTGTTTGGGGGCGGGGTCACATTGCAACAATTTATAGTAAGTTGCAAGTAACTAGCTGTGAAACAATACTTCACAAGACGATTGCGATTGTTTTGAGTGGTTTGAGAAAACGAGCAGGATGAGAGAAAGGGTGAGTGCGAGAGAGAGAAAACAAAGAATTCCTTGGCTGAATTTCGGGAGTTCTAAAAAAGGAAATGTGAGAGCCGTGCATCGGCAAGATCTGTTGGCCAAGAAGAATTGTGTTAAAGGTATTGTGAGGGGTGCACCTGTGGAGCTCCAAACGAAGTCACGTAAATTTTAGTATAGAACACAACTACATAAAACCGCGCTACTGCGGTTCACCCACACCACTTAAGCCACCAAAAGAGCTCCTAGTTTAACAAAAAAACAAAAGACGTGCATACTCGCTCTCTCCACAACCCTCTCATCACCCAACACCGCCCATCCTCGCACCATTCCCAGTCATCAACGTGCGATACAAACACCTGTGTAGATCTATCGCTTTCCATGAATTGACTTCCATTTACCCTTAAGCCCGTGTTGAACCCCCCCCCCCCTGCAACTGGAACCACAGATTTAACGTACTAAAATGCCCCTTTGAATAACTATTGTGCTTTACTCTCACTGAATACGAGTGAAAGTGGTCAATTCTTCGCGAATCATCGCTCACTGTGTGGGATTAAGAGGAATGGAAAAAGCATCAGGGGCGGACCTGATGCACTTATCGGGGCTCCTTACTGAAAACTTTATGTGACCCCTTTATAAACAAGGAATATTTCTTACGTAGAGCGTAAAATAATTATTGCATCTCGTCAATTCTATGAGAATACCTCCTGAAACCAGGAATTGGGAGTTTACCAGTTTGCTGTAGAATGAGCCCTTTTGCACAATTTCTGTCGTGAATTTTGGCAATGAATTAGCCATTTTTCTGCGCATTAGAATTTTTCTCAAAAGTCACGGATCAGTGGCCAAAAACGGTGGCTTCACAGAAAGAACACCTTCAACGACTTGTCTAATCGAAAAATCCGTCTCTATTTCCAGTTTTCTCATGTCAAGAAACCACAAAATGTACGCGGTTTTGTCAATATTTAAATGTTGATCATTTTTGCCAAAAATCGCCCGGTAATCGTTTGTTAAATGAGCGATTTTTGGTTGTATTTTATTTGTTCAAAGTGTTTCTTATTTAGCCGTACGTTGTCCATGACACGTTTTGAGAAACCCACCTTAACCTTTACGTCTCCTTTAAGCGCTTTGAACTAGACGACACATTTTCTAAACCACCTAATTTTTCAACTCCTTTAGTTAAGGCTTCGTAAAGGTGGGTTTCTGAATACGGACCTATGATTCCCTTGGACGACATGCATGTGCCCTGAGGGCATTGACCTACGTAGCAGGTTTCCTCGTATTCTCAATTTTATCCGCCTAAAGTGCCGTTTTTTCCTCAATTGTAGCTGCAAATTTGGCTCCAGAAACCGCAAATTGACGTTCTCTCAATATTAGCTGAAAATCAACGTTTTTTTCTATATTTTATCGGTAAATGAGCACTTGTTCCCAGTTTTAGACGCGACTACAGCCCTTTTTCATCATTATAGACGGGATTTATCGCTTTTCCTCAGTTTTAGCTATGCGAATTATCACTATTTCTCCATTTCAGCTACGAATAAACTATTTTTCTCAATTTTCGCCATAAATGGCGTATTTTTCTTCATTTGAGCTATGAAATAGCATTTTTGGCAATTTTAGCCATGAATTATAGCACTAGTGCTCTCAATTTTAGCCGCGAACTTCTCCCTTATAGAATAGAGATTATAGCATTGCATAAATTTCAGCCTTAAATTGGTCACGTAAACGGTAAACAGCAAATGATCAACAGTTTTTACTCAATTTTGAATTTTCAAGTTGAATCGAAAAATTGCCAAAAGACCTCAGATATAGCCAAATATACTTTAAATCAGTGGAAACCGCTCTGAAATTGTCAAAAAATATACCTGAAATCGCCAAAAGTGCTCTGAAATCGTCTGAGTCCTCTGGTGTTATCGAACGTATCAGAAAACATCGGAAAATTCTCTGAAATCGTCAAAAGACCTATATGACCTCGTTAAAAGTACTTTGAAACCGTAGAATAATCTCCTAAATCGTCAAAAGTGCTCGGACGCACGGCCTATGGGTGCGAAAGAAAACGGTCACTTGCGATATGTAGCCGATCTCTCGGAAAAAAACACACCGATGATTGAGGAAGAAGGGGAGGTGCTGCGTCGTCGCTACATTGGCGCTTTTCTCATTTCCAGTCATGAAATAAGCACGCTTTCCCAATTTTAGCCGTATAAGGACATTCAGAAAGTCCTTAAGTTGCCACCATGGGATGCCATAAATTGGTAAATTCGTCTCAATTCTGTAGCACGTCATGTGGTCATATTATTATCTGACCGAAACTGAAGCAACAGTGAACGGCCCTTCGCCGACACTGGCAGGGTGTTTGATGATCGGGAGATCGGCAAAGTTTTCACACACAAATTGGGCTGTAAGCCGCGAAACAATGTTTTGGACTATGTATTTCTGAATTGCCCCCCCCCCCTTCTCTAAAATCGATTCAGTTGTGCTTCCAGACGCTGAAGATGGCGAGCAACCGAAAACGGTTCGTTTTTACGCAACGAGGGAAGGCAGACAATGTAGGGTAGGCTCCTACGGCTACAGATTTTTGCATGCATTACCTATTAACCCTCGTAGTTTAAGCGATCTCACTAACAATGTCAACTGAAGGGTGTGTTGGCTTTTTGTGGTCACAACTTGACTGTGAATATCGAGAAAAAGTGATGAAGAGTGAATTTGGCTAATGACGAGGTGATACGCCGTCACGACTAAAACTCAGAAAATGTGACACAACGCAACTTGCTCCGTTTCTGGGGCCAATATTTCACAGTTAAAGCTCTAAAACGCATTTTCGGGCTGTTTGAGTCGAGAAAGGGGGTCAATCGCGATTTCGAATTTTTTTTATATGCTCAGCATACGTTAAAAATTCGCGTATCCGCCCGAGCGCGTAAAAAATAAAACACGTTTGTCGCTGCTATACCAAGTCGAAAAACCATGACGTACGAACTTCCAGAGCTACTTTTTTGCTCAGCCAAGGCAACGGAATTTAATAACGAGACACACACAGTTTTAAACGAAATTGCACAACCTCGAGCGGACTTGACATTTAACACATGTTGACGCTCGTCATGTACCTCAACTCGGGAGAAGATCAAAAAAAAAGTTCACGGTTGTTTTCTTGCCCGTAGAGGGTGGCAATCCCTTGTGTAGTTATGGGGCGGGGTGGTGCGGGGGATGGCATTAGTAACTTCAACCGGCGAAGCTCTTAAAATTCCCATTGCGGGGTTCCGAAGGCAATGCGGTCGTTTTTAGCGACATTGATGGAACATAAATGGTTTGCCCACGCTGTTTCTTTTTCCCTAATCGGCTCTAATTTACCGGCGGAATGTAATTCTTAGAACTTAGCAGTGGCTTCTCTTTCTCCTTAAATAAAACATAGGAAATGAAGCTTTACCCCCCCCCCCCCCGAAGTCTCCCCTCTCGCCCCCACAAAATGGTCTGTATTTTTTTTTTTTTATCCTTTCAAGATCCCTTTATTTAATTATACTGGGAAGTTGTACATAAAAAAGTGAAGTAGGCGCGCAGCAAAAAAAAAGAAACATCCGTACCCATGTCCTGTTGTATAGACGGAAAGAGTAATTCGCTCGCTATCTGAATAAAACGTGAAAACTATCGATTGCCAAGAGCGTTTTTCTTCATTTAACTTCCAGATTGCCATACCCCGGTTCTGTCAACTCGTGGAAAAGGTAAACTGTGAGGCAAAAATAGGGAGAAAAAAAAATGGAATGTCTCCTCAAGAATGATAGCTCGTTTCTTGGATTACCGTTTTAATGTGGAGCAGAATCGCTCCATCAATAATTATTATACGTTTTAATCCCCTTAGTGTGCCGATTCCAATACTATTTAAAACTTAATATTAAATGGAAACCTCGTCCAGCCGCGGGTCGCCCGGGTTGCAGCCACTTCGAATGTGGTGAGACGGGCAAGGGAGAAGGGTGGGGAAAAAAAAACAAAAATAATACCGCTTTTTCTCTTATTTATATCGTCAGAATGAAGCACTGATTAACTGGAACTGAGGATGTTTCATATAAATCTTCAACTTCCAGTAGTTATAATAATTGTTGGAAGGTTGGCTCGCCAAGTAATGGCACCCCGGGTGTTGGTATGCTTCTTCGAAAGGGCACCTACTCTTTCCTTCTTGACACAAACAATTATTATTAAAACTGAAAAAAATGGGGAGGGGGAAGGTGAAACTTCAGTCGGCTTAATGCTGTGATTTTTACTTTCGCTTGTTAATACATAAATGAGTGATGCTCCTGCAACGATCATTTTAAACACTTTCTCGTCGGCATTAACACAAGGGAGTATTGAATAGTGGGAGGAAGGTAAACATTTCAAACAAAATTAGTTGACTTCATCCTTGCTGTTAAATGAGTGTTAGAGTGGTTGCTACTCGTCAATTAACAGGACAGTATGTTGCAAGAGAAATGCCTCATAACGCACGTGCGCTGTTTCGCTGCGCCCATTAACATTTAACATAGTATAAGCTCAACATCAGGTGAGGGTTTGATATGATTTGAAAAAGCTTAGGGTATATCAATTGCGGAGGGGGGGGGGGAGATTCAGTAGCTTGGACTCGCTAGTGTTGATGGGCCGTCCGAATTTCGTGGTACCAACAGCCGCTTCTCAAGTACCTATTCATGCCACTCGCACTAGGGCTATTGATCGTTGCCACATGTTTGAACGTCCCGGGGTAAATCGACCGGGAAGCTGAACATTTTCTAGTCCCTTCTGACCATGCATCCACTAAAATCAACTAAAATGGACTCTTGGGCTCTATAACCACGGCTTTTATCAGGGGACAGAATTTGCGGGATTGCGGGACAGCATCTGCGTTTACCACATTTTTGACCTAAAAACAACTCAAATTGCTCTTTAGCACTTTTACCGTCCTTTGGCCGCGGTAGAGCACCTCAAAAGCCAGTCAAATAGCGTTCTTAGCCCTCTTCAAGAATTTCAGACATGGCACGAAGACATGGCGCCTCGATCTAGAAATAGCCCATTTCACTTCCTTGTGCTTATCCTCAGTTTAACGGCGAAACAGTGGCTTTATAGAACATATTTCTACATTTCAAGTGGCTCACTTCACTCTCAAGAATGGCCAAAATAGTGCTTTGTATCTTTTTATGAATTTTAATCGCGGAATGTAGGCCCGGAAATGTATCTCACATGGCACTCGACAAATTTGATGCGCTACAGCTAGACAAAACCAACATCTAGCAAATACATCTGACTCTTTTGGGATACCTTTTTTTTTTTTTTTTTTTTTTTTTTTTTTTTTTTTTTTTGGTTCGACCAAGTCGTCAGTTTCTGTACCCCCTCCCACCGTATTGTTTCTCTCACGTGCCATGTTAAGTGACTTGAGGGGCGGAGCTATTAGTGGCAATCGCTAATCTCGTTTGAATGATCGGGAATCGCTTAAAAGCTATATTCTAACGACCATTCTAGTTCTAGTCTATTAAAACACAGTTTGTTTGCTTCGTATCGTGAATTCTTGAAGGTTCATTAGAGCGTGATTAAAGCTATAACCACCAAACCATTTATATCTAGCAGTCCAAAATTGATACTCGTTTAGGAAGGAAGGGCACATCAGGCGACTGTATCATTATCCCTTCGAACAATCGATCCAAACTATCGCAATTTCTCTCAGCAGGTGCCACACATTAGCAGCCGTCAAGTTAACCATTTTCTTTTTTTGTCGGGGGTGTTCATCACAGTCTACCCTGCGCGTAAGGATCTAATTTGACCGGTCGCGTTTTTATAAGAGAAAAGGCTATTAAGCAACTCAATAATATAGCGGGGCGTGTTGCAATCGTGATAAAGTGGAGGGGGCATTTCTGTTTCATTCCTCCATAATTATTTGGATCAATTACGCAAATTATGATTCAATGATTCGGACGAAATTTGGATCGCGGGGTTCTTATAAACCTTTTTTTTTTTTTCATCCGATGCCATAACGGCACTCTTTTGGAAATGAAAAGGACACCGCTAGTATGCATATCGTACCGAATAACAATTCATCTACCCTTGGACTAGTTCAATTGTCCTCATGAACACAAATAATGTTCTCAAGAACAGTGGGAAGTCGCAGTTGATTTCTTTGACAAAAGTCCGTAATCTCTTTGTTGGCCATCGACGGAATCAATAGGTATTTAATGACTGGCTGAGAAAGGTATTGAAGTGCCATTGAGGTTGCTGTGCTATTGTGCCCCTCGAGTTCTCGAGGCCTTCCTAACTTGATTATTAAGTGTGGGAAGGCGAAGGGGGAAAAATGGCTCGGGCGCAACCTGAAGAAGCACAATTTTTTTTAAGGCCTGAAGAGCCCCCCAGCTGCGATTTTTCAGTATGGGAAACCTTTTTAGGGGTGGTGAGAGAGTGACGCTTGTTGTCTCTTCTTTCGCCCTCATTCTTCCTTTTTTTTTTTTTTTTTTTTTTTTTTTTTCGCTTCGTGCTGAGTAATTAACGTTGCTCATGTGCCTTCTAATGATTTGGTTTACAAATTCGTTCCGCCTTGAGCAATCTTCACCCTCGAAAGGAGGAGGAGGGATCTTTTTCTTCGGAGGGGTTGTTTTCCCTATGTTTGGAGTCGAATGAAAACAAGCAAACCATGGAAGCCATCCCCCCTGAAGGGCTCGCTGTAGTTCTCATTTTTTTTTTTTTTTTTCCTCGCACTGGTTGAGCCCAGCGGGGACTAAGAAAGGGAGTAAATCGAATATTTCAAGCTTCGTCGCCCTGTATCGGTGAAACTAAACAGCACGATTATTGAGGGCTAAGTATATCATAACAGCGAATTAATTCTGACTGGATGATTTAATTCTGTCGGGGCACGAGTGTTTAATTTCGTGTATAGTTCAACAGGGTCCACGCTGTTTATACGGCCCCTCGTGTTATTCACGTATTTCCTTGTCACTGATGACTTCGGTCGATTTTCTCGACTCACAAAGCGACGTCCGTGCCCCGTACGTCGAGGCACTTCCATTGGACCCCAGGGCAGTCGATTGGGCGGCCGACGTTCGTGGGAAAATTAATGAGTCCCCTGAAAACTAAAGGCCTTAGAGTCCCTCGTCCAATGTTCAAAATTGCAAATTCACATATTTATCGCAAACGTTCCACTAATTGTTCCTCAATTCAAACATCAAGCGTACCTATACGATGGACTCAAAAGAAAGTTCCAAAGTTTTGTTTTCTACACAAATCAAAGCTTCTGCGCTCACCAGGTGGCACGTAAAGAAAAAGAGTAGCAGAGTTTTTCAAAAAGAGCGCATTGTTTACAATCGAATTCATCGGATTCCCACGCTCGGAAGTAATACGTCCCAGGGCGTCCTGATGCTCGCCCTTCTTCGACTCCCTCGCACCAACACAAACCACTCAACGATATGAATTCTTTAGATCACCTTTTGAGTGTGATTGGTGGTGGTGGGGGGGGGGAGTCGCGCTTCCTTCGTTTTAAAGAGGAATATTGGCAGAAGTGCACTTGATGATTAATTTGTATGGCTGTGAGACGGCAGGGAGGCGTACAAATGCTTGGAGGAGGGTTCTGGGGAAGACTCCCCTTCACAAGTCATAGTCGGTAATGTTCACCCCCTGTCGGGTATTTTTCTATGTATTCGTGAGAGATATCGTGGGAGAAATAAACATGAAAACTGACGTAGAAATGTTCAGAGTGTCTTATTTCTTTTTACAATTTCGTTTCCTAGTTGTTGACCTTTTCGTTCTTTGTTAGGGTGAACACTAAAAATGTATGTATAAAATTTGAAGAAAAATAAAAATAAGAAAACGCTCCTCCTACACGACCAGAATCCACCCGTATCCGCATTAATTCCTTGAAAATAAGGCCTTTTTTCTACGATTATGAATAGGGAAATTCATGAATAATAAGTCAATAGGCTTTGAACTTCAACTACAAAAAAGCGACTACCACAATAACGCTCCAACCATAAAGAAGCTCCAGCCACAGGAGGTTCTAACCACAAAAAAGCTCACAACACATAAAAACTTCAACTACAAAAACGCTCCAACCACGATGAAGCTCCAACCACAAAGTACGCGTAACCACGAAAAAACTTCGGCCGCAAGAAAGCTCCATTACAAAAAAGCACCACAAATAACCTCGAACTGAAAAAAACAAATCAGCCATAACAAAGCCCTGACCACAAAATATCTCGAACCACAAGAATCCTTAAACCACAAAAAAGCTCATAGACCATAAAAAAGCTCCAACCACAGGAAAGATCCAACCCCTGAAAAGCTTCAAGTACAAAGTACGTGCATGCAACCACGAAAAATGCTCCAGCCATAACAAAAGCGCCGGCCGCGAGCATCAATTTGCGCTTTTCCTCAATTTTATAGCCCCGATTTAGTTCAATCTTTTAACTCAATTTTACTTTTCTCAATTTTAGCAGTGAGGTAGCGTTTTCGTTTTTATAGCCACGAATTGGCGTATATGTATACCCACATCCGTGAAGTCAGAAACTAAAAGTCCTCATTTGGCCATCTTATAACTTTTCTTGGGCCCTCTCTGTGAGCCTGTGACACAGGTGGTCCGGTGTGACCCCCCCCCCCTCACCACGACTCCGTAGCCAACGGGTGAATCTGGGATAAAAGTTTCGAACATTTGACTTACAAGTATTCAAGATGGGTTGTCGAGCGTCCCGTGGGGTGAAATTGGCCATCAAGTGTCAGAAACGAAGTTGTCGTTCGACCGAAAATGACGATAACACGTGGATGCTCCGCGCCAAACTTTCAGAACTAAGTACAACCAAAATACTTTGCAGTCTCCTTTAATACGTCGAATGCATTTTGGGCACAACTGTGACCCCTCATCAGCAACTGACACCTTCTACTGCAAGTAACACAACTCTTGTGTGTGGGTTGTGTTACTTGCAGTAGAAGGTGTCAGTTGCTGATGAGGGGTCACAGTTGTGCCCGAAATGCATTCGACGTATTAAAGGAGACTGCAAAGTATTTTGGTTGTACTTAGTTCTGAAAGTTTGGCGTGGAGCATTCACAGAGGGACAACCGGTATAAGGAGGTGGATTCCATTATGATAACACGTGGTTTTGATAGCGTTGGCCTCCAACGGATTCGACGGAAGTGTGTTTATGGGACAATCGTCCCTACCTTCAACGAAGACTGCGCTAGGCCGTTCATAGAGATCAATGGTAGGAGACCCAGCTACTCTTTCAAACTGATTCTGGAATGACCGATTCTTCAGGTTCAGTAAGTTTTCCGCATTTAAATGTCAAGCTTTGTTGGCCTGGTGCAAAATTCCGCTAATAGAGCACCCACGCAAAGGTATATTTAAACTCCCTGTAGAGCCCATTGGTTTTGATGCCACCGGAAGTGCGAACCCCCAGCGCTCGACCTGATGCCATTGGTGATGGCTCAGCTCAACCTTCTCTGAGTGGGCAGGGGGGGAGGTGTCAAGACCAAGTACTGAGTTTTTCGGAAAGGAAAGGAGAATGGTCTCAGTTCTTGGGGAGTAAATTGAACGCGTTTCCATCGAGGTCTAGTCAGATGAGACGGTCACAGTTGCCGGGGTAAAAACAAATAAAACGATTCGAATCAATCGATCTGGCGATCCCACTAGACGCCCATAAAGAGAATCAGACGAACCCTCCAAGAGAAATCTTGGAAAGCGGTAAATTATTCTATTTTTTCCGCTCAATAACGAAAACCCTCCCTACAGGAGAACAGACAAATAGTAACAATACGGCATGGAAACTAACACCTTTAGCATACAATCCCCCAGTACGTCATTCCCTTTTCGTGATTAGCTACTTTTTCCATACGGCCATCAATTCGTTTCCTTCCTCACCGTTATACCCTCCCCCCACCCGACTCCAATAGCTTAAACCATGCGTTCACCGTATAGTAAAGCTATTGTATACATAGGGGCTCTTTTGTTCTTTTTCTTTCCTCCGAGTGATTTAATTTATTGAATTTCAATGTAAAACTTTTTTGTGTGTGTCCCGTTCTACTGTCTTATTGATTTCACGGAAAGAAGGAAATGCTCCGACCAGTCGGATCACTGTCTTTTTCTACTGAATTCCACAGTCGCTTGGTTCATTACTTTTATTCAGGTCATAGATAAGTTGCAAGGCGGATTTCGTGACACGCGGGAAGTCTTTAAATCATCGTCTCATGGGAAATTCTAATGAAGCGCAGCAGAGTTGCAGCATGGTACAATTTGTTTTTTTAAATGCTCGCAGTTTTAGCCACAAAGAAATCTTTGGAATAGAGGGGAAAAATATGAATAAACATAATAACGAGGAAATAAAAACTTCTTCATTTTTAACCGGGGTAAAAGTCCATTTAAGTAATGAATAAAAGAGAGAGTGAATAATAAAGAATCAGTTGAAAAACGGAGGGGTGGGCGTGATTACTTGTCGGTTGAGAAGCGAAAATAAAAGAGGTTTTGACGAAGAACTGAAGAAGTGGTCTTCCAGGGTCGCCTGAAGCGCAATAGAGTAGGGAGAACTTTTGTGACAGGACCCGAGAAAGAAAGCGACGGGTGTGGCGGGTGGGGTGGGGTGCTACTTTTTTTATATTATTTTTTGTTGTTCGAGAGTGACCGCAAAGTTAATTCCCAGGCAGGTTCCCACGAAGCGAACAAGAGATAAGGAACGAAAAGGGATACGCTTGAAAACCACCCCCGTACTTCCGACCACTTGTACAGTTATAAGAGATGTATTACTTTGTACTCACCCACACCCACCCTTTTTGTAATATGTACTCATTTTTCCATTACGCAATATCAACAGGATTTCTTGCCTTTTCTGCACCTTAATTCTGTCATTTTCAGGAAAATAGGTCATTTTTATACAGCACTGGTTGACATGGTGGGAGAGAAATTCACACAACGCTCTAGTTTATAACATGCTTTCCAACGTATGAGGGAATAAGGATTAAGTCCCGTTTTTTTTTTTCTTCTGAATATGGACGGCTCTCCTCGGTAATTAATTCTTTTCAGACTGAAATACAAAAGGGAAGCAACCCAAATTCTTCATATTTACTTTCGAAACAAAAGATTAATGAAGGCGGCTGGGCTCGGTAAAATTCGCAGGGGAAAAAGCGTGCGAAAAAATTTGCGATTTCTCTCGACAACACCGGATAATTCACATGGACGGAATATTTTTACTGGGCAAAACCGGCAAGGAAATCGACCAGAAAAAAAGAAAAAAGGTCACCGTTTTCACTCTCCTCCTACTCTTTTTCAAACGGAAGAGCAAACGGTGGTGAGGAGGAAGTGATACATTGAACGAGTTGAAAAAAGAAAAAAAGAAGAGACGCATTCCAGGTGATGAAATACTGTTCGACTCCGAAGTTGGGCTTAAGAATGATGGACCGCAACGTTAGGATCCACCCTCATTCCAATTAAAGTGCGTATAAGTTCCATCTGCGAGGTAGTTATTCGAAGATAAATAAGGTAGCTTTCTCCTTCGGGGTCGGTGCGCTCCTAAACGTTAATGAGGCGTGCGTCTTGGTCTTTTGGTATGAACGCCGGGGCTCTGAGTAATGGTCTTGTTAATTTTAAACTTGTAAACAATTTAACGAACGATTGGGTAAGCGAAGGTTTTTTAAAAATTATTTTCAGGGACTCACGGGGTCAAGATCTAAGCTTTGAGATCCAAAATCGTGCATGCGAATTATGTCAATAAAGCCCACCATCATCAAATCGCGTGCCGACCAGTCTGAGTGGTGAAGCTTGAAGACATGCAGAGTCCATGACGCTCCACGGGGGAGCATCATCCACACTGTGGTGCCATGAAGTTGAAAATACGTGATGGAAATAGCTAATTTTAATAAGCCTAAACTTAATATTCCTTATTATTCAACCTTGAAGCCGCTCCAGGCCTGGAACTGGCATTAACACCTCACTCAGGACTAAAACTGGACATTTCTGTTCAAAAATGAATGCTATTTAACGCTTACGTGTTTAAAAAACTCCCTACCCTACGGCAACATGAAAGTGAAACAGCTTATCCCAAGAAATTTACGTATCCTTTCCATAGCGTAGTGTGGTTTATAAAATCTTTACTGTTGATTTATAAGAAGAAAATTTAGGATTATATTAGGAAAATCGAGAAGACCTACCCGCGCTTTCATGGAAGTGAGGAAATGATGACGATTTGTGAATGCATAGAAATATAATACCTGAGGAGGTCGACGCATCAGTCGATGAAACGTCGCAGCATAATAATTTAGGTGATCAATTCTTTGTGTTTTTTTTTATTCTTAGCTGACATTGGTCGATAGTTTTTAAAAGTTAATTGATAACTATAATGGGCGATACAATTTTTCGTTTAAATGAAAATGGTTGAAGACCCAATGCCAACCAAAGTCCGCGGAGAAGATTTCTTTCTAATTCTGTGCTAGAGTATATGGTAGAGAGATGAAGGATTTGTTTGAGGGGTTGATGAGGGGAAACTCTGAGCTCACTGTTGCTCTTGCAAGAACGCTTTTTCCAAGATTTCCGAAGGTAAAATGATGAATGGTTACAATGAGCTGTTCTTTGCGCAAGTCCGCGGCAAAAAGTATAGAAAAAACGCTAATTTGTGGCTGAGATTAGGAAGCAGTGCTCATTTGCGGTATTTAATTGAAACTTCTATAGGCCAAAATTGAGAAAAAGTGCTAAAATTCGTGCATGCATTCACAGAGGCCTATACATGGCAGAAATGGGGGAAAATCGTTCATGTGCTGATCTTGGGGCAAGTCCGGACTCAAATTGAGACAAAACGTTAATTCACCGTGAAAGATGAGAAAAAGCGAAAATGCTCTATTCCCCGGTTTCTGTAGGTCTTCAGGGAGCTGAGATGAAGAAATCGTACAAATGAGCTGTTGTTGGGTCAAGTCCACAGCTAAATGTTTGAAAAAAAGTGCTGATTCACGGCTAAAATTGAAAAGGATCGTTAGTTCATATACTTGGCTATTGGCTAAATAGAGAAAAATCCTTCTGCAGAGCTAAGATTAATAAATGGCCCTCCAGGATCGGCTATATAATTGGGAAAAACGCAAATTCACAGATTCCGGAGTAAACTGCACAGCTTAAATTGAGAGAAAAGTTCTGTAGGCCCCTATGGGCAGCTATAATATGAAGAAGTCTCGGAAATTGCCGGCCTTTGGGGCATGTCCGTGGCTATAAATTTAGCAAAATCGCTAATTAACGGCTAAAAATGTCAAAAAATGCTAATATGTGGCTAAATTTGAGATAAAGTGCTACTTCATGATTTCTCGATGCAACTTCCAGGCCAGAATTATTAGCACTTATCAGAGCTGTGTCTTGATGTAAGTCCACGCGCGGCTATTAGGAGTTCACAAAAAGCGCTAATTATCAATGACTAAAATTGAGAAGAAGCGTTGATTCGTGGCTGAATCGAGACAAACTCATCTTCGCGGCTATAATGGGAGAAATACACTCAGCATACTCGATGTCAGACACAGTAGTGAAAAAACGAAAACTCACGGTTTCTGGAGGCAACTGCGGGGCTGAGAGAAAACGCAAATATCCAGTTTCTACTGGTCCTTGCGTAAATGTATAGATGGACTAAATTGATAAATCACGTCATTGGGCTGTTCTTCCAGCAAATCGAGTTTAAAAACAGCACTTGACGGCTGAAATTGGGATACAATTCTCATTTGTATAGCTGTAACTGCTGTAGCTGTATTTGTACAGCTGTAAGCTGGATAAAAAGTGCTTATTCGTGTATCACAAAAGACATACTTGGCAGAGATTGTGAAAAAGCGCCAATTCACGGCTAAAATTGATATGAAGCGTTCATTTGTGACAAACCTTTGGGAGAAATGTTTATTATCCAGTTTCAGTAGGTGCTTAATAGGTGACCTAAATTGGTAAATTGCGTCATTGGGCTGTTCTCTGGGCACGTTTGCGGCTATAACATTAATATAAAAACCACTAAATCGTTATTATCACAATGAAGTTTTTGGCCGAAATTGAGCGAAAGAGCTAATTCCTGGTTCACTGAGGATCCAAGCGGTTGAAATTCAGAAAAAAGTGCTTATAGTGGCTGATATCGATAAAAATAGCTCATTTGCGGCAAATGTGGGAAAGAGACGACCAGCTTCCCGTTTTGGTAGTTCCTTCAGGAGCCTAAAATCACGCTATTGTGCAGTTATGCGGCTAAAACCTTGGGGAAAAACGATGATTCATATGGCTAATTGGGATAAAGTGGTCATTGCGCACTCGGCAAAAATTGAGAAAAGGCGCTAATTTGCGAGTGAAATTGAGCTAAAGCGTTAATGCTTGTCAATTGGCAATAATTGAAGAAAACAGTGCTAATTCGTCGCAGCGGCGAAAGTATTTTGGATCATGATGGGGGGGGGGGAGATCAAGCCTCTCCTGTAACGCTCTCCCACGCCCTTTATTCATAGCTCTCCTTAAAAAGGGTGAGGTCAGCACTCAATCCACGGGGGCAGCGCCCCCCTAGGCTAGAATAAGAGGAGGACAAGTCGGCCTCTCTGCCCCCCTGTTCCGCAACCACTGTTCGTTTCTCGATGTTTCCAAACCAAAATTAATAAAAGTTGCTGATTCGCGGTTCAGCACGGAGGACCTAAATGACTGAAATTGAGAAAAGGGCTATCTCGTGGCCATCAAAACTGCGAGTACTCACAGGGGAAAAACGTAATAAATTTACAGTTTCTGCAGGTCCTTAGGATGCCAAACTAGAGAAATAGCGCTCATGGATTGTTAATATGGGCAAACCCCGTGCCAAATTGGAATAATTGCCATAGAGGCCTATCCCAACGGCCTTGCTGCGCGGCCTACGTTTAGGAAATCATTTGTGGGGTTGAAATGTGCCCAAAGCCATCAAAAACGATGCTATTATTATGAATAACCGTGACAGGGGTGGCACGATTAATCACCCCTTTCAAAGCCTCTATTCGCCAAGGATTCCTTCATCCAAAAAATCTGTAACTGTGCGGGTCAGCCAATAAAATCCCTGCCCCTGCCTCTGCTCATTAATCGGAGTGTGTTTTATTTTATATGAAACTGTTGACTGCAGCACACAATTTATTTTTTGGGTCTACTAAAGCCCTGAGCACACGAACGATATGTGTCACTTGGTCGCCGCGACAATGTTTGGCCACGCTAATTAGAAGGCGCTTCACCCAAGCAGTAGAAAGTCCTCTTTTCAAGCGACGCTTTGAACAGCGTAAATATTTGAGTTCATTGACGTCTAATAAATTGCAAGGCTGGTCGTAGGGGAGGTACATGACTTTTTCCAAATTGTGTAACGATTGAGTGCAATTCTTTGAAACCATTGGGCTATAGCCTCCTCTCATACAGTTCTTCAAAGAATGAAAAAATCTAAAGACTATCTGTCTTGAAAGACAACAAAAAATAAATTCGTTTCGTGGCCAGCCCCAGTTATTTACCAATAAATCAGTAGAACCCCACCCATCCCCTCACCCAACCAGGCCACTGCCGCCACCGCAGACGAAATCTCCTCACAGCCATCTGCCTTTTTTAAACCACTCAACTCTCATCGGCGAAAGATCGGGGACTCCCACGAAACAGCACTAATAAGCCCGGTAATAAGGCGTAAAAAATGCCTTTCAGGGCGGGAGCGCGGGATAACAAATGCGATGCCTCTGGGTTACGGGCATGAATCATGTAGGAGAGCTTTACAGAAAAAGGGCTTAGAATCGGTCTAATTCGAAAATTATTCTTATTGATTTAGGTAGGTTCTAGCGAAAGCTCAGCCATTTTTTGAATACTTAAAAGCGTTCTTAAATTCACCTCCCAACAAAAAAACTTGTTTATTTTTCCGTTTTAAAGTAGGAAAATTCTTTGATTAAAGCATGTTTAAAGGAAGAGTAAAAATGGACCGTACGTGACTTAATCAATCTGATCTTTTCAATTAACTTTCCAATTATAACTTCCCCGCGCCAAAACCCGAATGCAATTTTAAGCCAAAGCCACACCGAGTCTTCTTGTCTTGGTGGCTCGCCGCTGTCGCGCTGGTAATTTAAAGCGAAAAAAAGTCAGTGCAAGAGCCGTTTATTTACAATTTTGATTTTCATCTAAATTCAGTTTCATGAGTGGAACACACCCCACCCCCTTTACCATGCCCTCCAACAAACACTCGAAAAGAAGTGGAAACCGTCACGCGACCCCTCATGAATTGCGATTATGGCGTTTTTTGCAGGCTTCTCTACAGAACGGGGCGCGTTTCAATTAATTTGATGCACCTAGGAGGCAGCGGTTTTGATGCTATAAGAAAATTGAATATTATGTAGACTGACGCTTTGTAAACTGTTCACTATGAATTATTTGACGTTGATAAAATTATAACTTGGTTGTTTTCAGGGACTTGAATTACGCGTGAAATTTATCATCGCATTGCGAGCTTCTAAAATTGAAGCAACACATCAAACGTGAAGTTATTTCATTTAAGCACAATGGGAAGGTGGACATTAAATCGGTATATCGATTTTGGTAGTATTTTAGCGCTGAACAAACGTCAATTTAATATTGAGGGTATACAACGAAGTCGGCCGTCTTTGACGCAGGTGAATGGTTTTTTTCAGTCAGTATTTATTTATTTTGTGTAGCCGGTTTTAAAACGGCGGCTTTACAGAAAAAAGCAGGCCTTTCCATGTTAATTATTACCAACGGCATTATCGGGAAATACTTCGGAATAACCTTTTTGTCACCCCCCTCCACTGTTCAATAATAAGCAAGTTCGCACACTTGTGCTTGGACGTAAACAGATTGACTTTTGTTCTATTAGTCGGTGATTAATTTTCAGATCGTGACTCTTTCTTCAAGCACGTGCTTGTGTTTCCTGGATTGTGTCGTTTGTGTAACGAGCCAACCAACACCTGTGGCGGTTCACTTGTGACGTCAACATTTTAAACGGGCAACATTAAGGCGATGACTTTGTTAAGTCGGCTTTTCCGGTGATTTTCTTGTTAGCTTTTTAACTCTTGTTTAATCGTTCATTTAATTGCCCCAGCTCTCCCCCCCCCCATCACCGCCCATCATTAACGCGCACGTGGGTATATAAAAAAGTCGTCACACAACAAGTGGGAGCCGTAGATACCGTGACTTACCGCTAACGAGAAAAACTTTTACTTTTAAATAAATTAGCGCCGTTTTTCAAGAGACATTTTTTGTAAGCCCCAGAGGGTGTCTCGTTCGGCGTTCCCATACACTCACCCTATTAGCCCCGGACGGAAAATCTGGTTACTCATTTTTTTTCGTATTCCTTCCGTCTTTATCTTTTTCTTTGATTCTTTTCGAGTATAACAATGCCGAGCAAAAGAAAAATCTCCCCCTGGCCACCACCGCACCATTATATTATACATTTGCCCTGAAGGTGAATCGGAGGGGGAGAGTTACGTCCTCGAAAACCGGTCGGCGGGGGTAGTTCCAAAGGGGTGGAATAAATAAAAGGGCGTTTTTGTCAGGTTACACCGAAGGTGCATTCCCCCCACCCAACCCCACCATCTCTATTCCACTCATCGTCAACACCTTTTTTTCTCCCTTTTCCTTCCGGCTTCCCCAGTTTCAATTATACACATTTTTGTACCGCACGGTTTTGTCGTTGTCAGTTATTCCCACACGTACACCCAATAGGAAGGAAAGGGGTTACAGGTTGAAAATGTATGCGCTTCCTCGTCTCACCCTTATTAAGAATGGCATTCCATCCATAAATTAACACAGTTGCGCCTAACATAATATTACGTAGCACTCTTTTTGAAATTATTTACCGCTCGTAACACGATTATTTAATTGCTAGGGTTTCGCGCCGCGCTCCCCTTTTACGCCCATTTTAAAGGTCTCAAATGGAAATCCTCGCTCCTTATTAGTGTTAACGTTAACAAGAAGAAAAATGTATCTACGCGCTTAAAAATAACTAGTACTGTACTGAGCAGAAAAAAAAAGTGATATCCGTGTTCGTATCAAGTCCTCCCTTTGTGGGCGTCCCACGGGTGCCGTTTCCTAGTCGAGAAAGTGACATGATGGACGTGAACTCGACTACATAGTTTCTTAGTTGAAACTACTTCTTCTAACCCCCAGAATGGTGGAGGGTCCGTTCCGACCAGTCGCCGTACTGCCTCCCAACCAGAGACAGACAATAAGTTCAAGTCTTTCAAGGGTACAAATTGCCATTGTATGTGTTGTGTCATTTTTATTTGTGGCTTCATCCCCCACTCTGGGAGCCACATGAATTAAACAGACTTTAAAACTTTAGTATTTTCGGGAAACTTGAATAAAATAATTTCTCTCGTGAAAGCGATTTAATAAACCCGATAATTGTGTTGGTACATGAGTCGTTGCAGTTGTTCATGCTGAGAGTTTTTGACTGAGTTGAAACTTTGTGGGTCGATGGACGGTTGCAGACAATGAAAAAATGGATTTAGACTATCATAACTATAACGTTGCCATTGTGCTCATTTTGCTTTTCTTCACACTCAAATCAAACTTCCCACTGTAATCGTTTTGCTCGCGTTCCACGCTTCTGGATGGGAGCGGTGATTAGAATTTCCAGTGAATTCACCCACTAATTCACTAAATCGTCATGCAGCTCAATTTCACTGAAAAATCTGGAAATTCGGTCCCAGAATCCAAGACATCCAGAAAGTTTTTGAACACAATCTGATAAAAAATTAGCCGTGCGCGTTCGGATCATTCAAAAACAAAATATCGCATTTTAGGCTAATCCGGACCCCCCATTTCGCTCTTTCAAAACAAAATTTATTTATTTATTTATTTAAACTTTATCGTACATGGTACATTTAAAAACAAAATGTATTTATTTATTATTTAAACTTTATTGTACATGGTACATTTTAGTTGTTTGGAAATGTGTATACAAGGGACATGAAACGTTATTTATGGGGATCCACCCAGTACGATGAGAGAAAGTGGTCAGTCCTGCGTAAATCGTGATACAATTTTTTTAAGGTACATTGAAGCATAGAAAAAATCGTGTTTTTTCGGGTATTTTAGTCCATATAACTTAAATAATATTGATCTCAGAGAATCGAGCTACCACGCATTTGATTCAACACCAACAACAACTTCAGAAACGTGAAGATTTTAATAAACTAATCAAGCCAAAAACAACGTAGTGTCGTACAAATTATGCCATAACTCGAGAAGTAATCGGCCCATGGACTTGGGGCTGGTTTTTATCGACTCAGCACACCACACACATCTGCATAAGATTAGTCACATCGTTTGGGCAATTGTTTTCATCCCTTAAAGTGGTGAGTTGGCCAACATCTACCCGCCCTTTTAAATAGGTTCGCCACTCTGTGTCGTTGCGGTCTCTTCGAATCATTAACGTACACATCAAAGGAAGTTTTTAACCCACATTCGAAATTGGGCCGAATTTAGCTGCTATTCTGGCTTTACTTCCTGTACTATTAAGCAATTTCTGTGTTTCACTACTATAGCCTATCCACTTAGTGGTGGACTCTCGAATGTGTTGCTTCATTTCGATACTTCGATTGGTTCACGCCCACTAAAAATATTTAAGAAATCAACAAAAAAATTTTACTACAACAGGCACTATGGTTACGTATAGACGCTGCACAGTGATCACTTGATGCGAAATCGTGCGTTATTTTTAGGAGAATGGGCATTGGGGATGCTCATTCCGCTAAATTCAAGGGCGGGCGAGAGTTCATCCCTAAGTGGAAAGACTATAATCAACTAAAAATACAATGGGAGAGTTCTTAAATTCAGCAGATGAGTAAAAATGTCCATCGTGATTGAGCCTTCCCTCACATTTATTATTTTGTTATAGTCTGTACAATGAGGTATGGACTCTCGCCCGCCCTTAAATTTAGTGGAATGAGCTTCCCCTCTGCTCCTTCTCTTGAAAATAACGTACCGGGAATAATTTTAGAACAAACGATCGCTGTTTAGCTTTCCAATTCAAAAACGATGGGGCGAAAACGCCCAACACAATAGAATCGTTTTTTAAATGTACCCGCACGATAGCCAAACAAAAAATCTGTTAATCTGTAAATGTGCCAACGGCCAAACCGTAAAATTGGATTCTGTGAGTGTCAAATTCACAAAATGTTGACTCCGAAAGAGCCCAACCCATGGAATTCCGCTATTCGGCCCCTTCTGCGTCACGATACTGCGCCTGCATCGCTCCACAGGTTCCACCAGCTTCGCAATTTCGTCGAGGGATGGAACTGGTTCCGGTCTTCAGCCCGGACCGGACCTATAAGACCGTATCTGATTTGGCTCGTTCCTCGGTCCAGCCCGAGCCTCTTTTTTTGGTCCAGTCTTTGGTCTGGGCTATAATTTATTCCGGTCTGGTTCAGTCTTTTTGTGAGGACCGGACCGAAATAATCGGTCCTTGAGCCGGGTCCTCCCCGGGGGGTCAACCATGAGCGTATTAAAAATCCCGTCAGTCGCGGTATCTATATCCGCGTGTCCACTAAACGCGCATTGTTCGCAAACGTTCGGAATCAATGTTCGCGACGTTTACAAATGTTTGTAAATAGTTTTATCAAAATGTCTGCGAATGGCATCTGTTTCCACATTCCACGCGTGGCAACAAAGAACTTCAAGTTCGCACGAACTCGTGTTGAATTTATCGGTTTTGATTTTTGGTTGCTTTACTTCGGCTCCTTTATCAAAGATTGCTATTTGTGCTGCCTCGGCTTCAATTTTTACGGAACTTGAAAAGAAACGGCAAGGAGGAGACACGGGATGTGGGCGTCATCAGTCCTATAAGAGCAAGGAACTCCAGTAATCAGCTTAAGGGGGAGTTGCACGGGTGATTCCTCGAACCCCCTCCAATTACCGCTCCACAACTACTCGGCATACGTTTTCTGGCCTTATTTCTGCACCAAATCTGGTTTTTAAGGGCTCGTTTTAGTCTTCAGGAAATTCCGCATATGCAGTAGTTTTTCCTGTTTTCAAATTTCATCCCAGAAGTTATTTTAAATTCGCCTTGAACTTTTACCTTGTAATTTCACGGTTTTTTTTTTTCGACTTATTTGAAAATAAGATGATTGGAGGGGGGTCGAGGAATCATCACTGCAGTTCCCCATTAAGCAGAATTAAGAACGAGGGGATGAAACTCGGCTCTTCGAGAATTTAAATCGGATGTCGCAGTTGGACTTCGATATTTTATCGGACAAATTACACGAAAGTGTTTCGAAAAAAGACTCCAACTTTCCAGAAATCCTCCAGTGCCATCACTCGTTGAAATGAATGACAAGCCGCCGTTCTCACTGCAGCAGCTGAGGCTCAATGCCGGAGTTGGAGGTTATGTTCAGTTTAGTATCAATTATCCAAGCACGGAATTACTTATTCAAATTTCAGATTAGTTTCAATAATTAGAGGTCGGTTAAATAACAGTTAACTCTTATGGATTAACTGTTAACGATAAAATAACTAACCACCAGTTAACCTGGTTAAAAAATAACTCCAGACAGACGGTCTTATCCGTATTCAACTAACCCCCCCCACCCTTGCGAATGAGACAAGTTGGCTTAATCTCGCCCCAAATTTAGGGAAATTTACTGGCCATCGAGGGTAAATGTCCCAGGCCGACGCTCATATTCGTATGCAGATCCACAACATCTAAGTGACAAGTTTCATGACTATGTTCTTCTGGTTGAATGGGACTGTCGCCGGATCTCAAACTATTGGTTAATGAGATCCAATACGAGTCAGTTAATGAGTTCCAATCCTATATGAAGGTATTTTTGGGTAAAACTGTACAGTTTCTGTTCTTTGGCGAAGACGATGGGCTTCCGAAAAGCATCCGGACACGTCTGATGGCTTCTTTTCGTATGAGAGAGCTTCTGTTGGGTGTCTTTTCAAGACGTAGCAAGCGACTCCCGCAGCTTTTCGTCTTACTGGAAGTCTCCAATCCACGTGTCTGTCTTGTCCATATTGACCGGGTGAGTTTTTTTCTTGACTTACACATACCCTAGGTGCTGCCGAGGTCAAAACCTCAAATTTATTTTAACTACTGGTACGTCCCCCCGCATGGGTAAAGCTGTGTACGGAAAAAGTGCGACCGCCCCCACATGTCATCAGATCTCGACCAAATTTGGCGTGGTGGCACTCCTACACAAACCCTATAGGTGCGGGGGGAAGCACCAGTATATAGTATATAGTAAATAGTTAAAACAAATTTGAGGTTTTGACCTCGGTGGCACCATGCCAAATTTGGTCGAGATCTGATGACACGTGGGGGCGGTGGTACTTTTTTCTGGTAAGCAGATTAGGAAGCGGGGAAGATAATTGAAGAAGGGATGAGGAAAAACCAACGCAAAGAAAACTGAGGTTCATCGCACCTGTTAATACTTGGCTCGGTATGTAGTTGTATTTGCACAACTCCCCCATATACACCACTCGGCGTTCGGTGGGTAACGGATTTAATGTGCCCACTAAAAGATGCCGAGCATAAAGGCCTATTCACACACGTCAGTACTGGCCTGAAACTATTCACCTTGTTAAGGAAAAGATCATGACCGCCGCTTTCCCCTCAGGTCCAATGCAGCTGAATAGCATGAGCAGGGGTGTTCTTCTTTAGCACTGCGCGACTGCGCCTGATGGGAAAAGAGTTTTGCTCTCAAGAAAGGTGTTTCCAGTGCTCTCGCAACGAACACAAATTCGATATTTGTAGAAAAACGGTCACAAATGGATCTGTCCCGCGCACAAACAAACACTGTTTGCGAACAATGCGCGGCGCGCGTGAGTATTTCCACTGCACGCGCATCACGTTCTCAAACGTTTGCAAACCCTGTTTGCGAACAATGCCGTGCTCAGTGGAAACACGAATTTACACGATTTAAGTGTTTGCAAACAATGCGCGGCACGAATGATTGTTTCCACTGCACGCGCATCATGTTCGCAAACGTTTGCAAATCCTGTTTGCGAAAAATGCGTGTTCAGTAGACACGCGGGTTATGTCGTTATAACATTTAGTTAACCCATTAATTACCACTGTCCTATTTTGAGGACACTCGAATTTCAGGCTCTCTACGCCAACGCATTTGATTTTTTTTTCAAGACTTTATGCATTGAAATTTAGTTTAGCTCATTGGCCCCTCTTTTCTTTTTTTGTGGAATTTTATCAAAAGTGGTTTAGCCAAAATTAAAATTTTCATTTGCAAAAAGTGAACAAATTTTTGGCGAATTTTAAAATTCGCTCAAAGCCACCTCGCAAATTTTATACTTATATACGCCTACTTTTATAATGAAATAGAGTGCCCAGAACGCCATAAAAATGTGTTTCTCTCATTGACTCACACAACTGAGAAATTAACGATTTTTTAATTAGTGTCCTCAAAATAGGACAGTGGTAAATACCGGGGTAAACAGGTTCCCCCTCTTCGCCATATACTGAAGTAATAATTTGATTTGCTGTGAGAACTTGGAAGAGAGAAATTGTTGCAAAGAGCATTATAAAAAAAGAACCCCCCCCCCCCAATACCTTCCATGATCTTTATCCAATCCCGGAAGCGAGCTGAGTCGGCGTGTGAAGACATTGGGGAATCATGTATTATACTTGCCACAATTTGCCTTGATTTTCTAGTGGTACATGGACAAAAATGTATCAATAAGTAATAGCCATAAAGATTGACACGATTGAGACAACCGCCAAGGGAACAACATGCTTGTGGCCCAGCCAAATGTCTTCAAATTCCACAGTTTCATTATGGTCAGCTTCAATGATGTTTGGCCTCAAAATATATCGCATAACGGTCAAAAGTGACAAAAGTGGTACTGGACTACTGGTATCTTTTTACCAGGGTTCTACATCTAAGAAATGACGAATGGTAAACGCTCATGTATTACACAATGAGTCCCACCCATGACGAAAAACAGGAATTGCTCGGTTTCGTGTGTGAAGTTTCTTTGACTTAAAACTTCGCTCGGACAAGAGCACCTTGGAACGTACTCTGTCAAGAAGCCGATTGTCCCAACCTTAGGACAGCTTCAGAACCGATGGCATCAGCCACTTTATTGCCAAAATAGAAACAACCCGAATTCGTAACTCAAAGCGAAGAACGTTATTGCAAAAAATGCAACATTACGCTATGTAAAAAGCGCTTCGCTTCGTACCATGCGAAACAACGATTATACTGAAAATACTTGTTTATTTGCCGTATTCTCTTTTTTGCTGGAATAGATACCTAGTGTCTTGCAAAATTTCAATCATGAATGATCCCGGAGTCATTATGGGCCGATCACTGATAGGAAGGGGGCAGCGGAATCCCCCCCCCCCCCGGAGCTGGTCAAATCGCTCTTAACATCGTGGATGGGAGAGGTAGGCAGTTAGTGGGGAGTATTGAGGGGGAGGAGTTTCGATCACCCCCCTGAGAGAGGTCACAGATACCCCACTTGCCCGGAGACTTGATACCCCATCATTTACCACTGTCCTCGTTTGAGGACACCCCCCCCCTCTCCTTACAATAAGTAATAAAAATATAAAAACTGTCTGGTAGCATTA
The DNA here is from genome assembly GCA_038030265.1 of Corythucha ciliata. Lineage (NCBI taxonomy): Eukaryota > Metazoa > Arthropoda > Insecta > Hemiptera > Tingidae > Corythucha > Corythucha ciliata. The sequence continues at coordinate 50,298,516 of CM075942.1, read as the reverse complement.
TTACGATACCATACAACATGTATAAGCAAAAAAAAAAATCAAATTTAGAAAAAAAAATAAGTTGGTAATTAATGGATATGAGTTCCAATCCTATATGAAGGTATTTTTGGGTAAAACTGTACAGTTTCTGTTCTTTGGCGAAGACGATGGGCTTCCGAAAAGCATCCGGACACGTCTGATGGCTTCTTTTCATATGAGAGAGCTTCTGTTGGGTGTCTTTTCAAGACGTAGCAAGCGACTCCCGCAGCTTTTCGTCTTACTGGAAGTCTCCAATCCACGTGTCTGTCTTGTCCATATTGACCGGGTGAGTTTTTTTCTTGACTTACACATACCCTAGGTGCTGCCAAGGTCAAAACCTCAAATTTATTTTAACTACTGGTACGTCCCCCCGCATGGGTAAAGCTGTGTACGGAAAAAGTGCGACCGCCCCCACATGTCATCAGATCTCGACCAAATTTGGCGTGGTGACACTCCTACACAAACCCTATAGGTGCGGGGGGAAGCACCAGTATATAGTATATAGTATATAGTAAATAGTTACAACAAATTTGAGGTTTTGACCTCGGTGGCACCATGCCAAATTTGGTCGAGATCTGATGACACGTGGGGGCGGTGGTTCTTTTTTTCTGGTCAGCAGATTAGGAAGCGGGGAAGATAATTGAAGAAGGGATGAGGAAAAACCAACGCAAAGAAAACTGAGGTTCATCGCACCTGTTAATACTTGGCTCGGTATGTAGTTGTATTTCCACAACTCCCCCACATACACCACTCGGAGTTCGGTGGGTAACGGATTTAATGTGCCCACTAAAAGATGACGAGCATAAAGGCCTATTCACACACGTCAGTACTGGCCTGAAACTATTCACCTCGTTAAGGAAAAGATCATGACCGCCGCTTTCCCCTCAGGTCCAATGCCGCTGAAGAGCGTGAGCAGGAGTGTTCTTCTTTAGCACTGCGCCTAATGGGAAAAGATTTTTGCTCTCAAGAAAGGTGTTTCCAGTGCTCTCGCAACGAACACAAATTCGATATTTGTAGAAAAACGGTCACAAATGGATCTGTCCCGCGCACAAACAAACACTGTTGGCGAACAATGCGCGGCGCGCGTGAGTATTTCCACTGCACGCGCATCACGTTCTCAAACGTTTGCAAACCCTGTTTGCGAACAGTGCCGTGCTCAGTGGAAACACGAATTTACACGATTTAAGTGTTTGCGAACAATGCGCGGCACGAATGATTGTTTCCACTGCACGCGTATCATGTTCGCAAACGTTTGCAAATCCTGTTTGCGAACAATGCGCGTTCAGTAGACACGCGGGTTATTGCGTTATAACATTTTTGTGGCAAAGCGTCCATACTTACCGCTTGCGTTACTTTTTAACACTAGCTTATGGTTGCCCCCCATAGGGGTGAGTCCCGAGAGGACGTTGGGATTCAACGAAATTTATGAAATTTTGACTCGGCTGATACATTTTTCAGACCATCTTTGCTGAATTTGGATTTCTAGAAGATAATAGAGAGATTTTGCATCCAGCTCCGTAAACGCTAAAGTTAACCCATTAACGCCCAACGTTGCGTATACGCAACATTAATTTTTATTTTTTCCTGTTCGATTTAAGAGGACGAATTCGTTCCGAAAAAGGCTCTTTGTGATAGAATTGGGTGTGTTCTCGGTTACAAAAATCATGGAAGTACTCGATAACTCGAATAAACATTTTTTAACAATTTTTGAAAAGCATAATTTTCCGGCCTCCCTGCACCCGCCAAGCGAATTTTATTTCTCGACCTCAGAATTTTTATTTCGGGCCAAATTCTTTCCTGAACATCAATTTCGGAGGCATGCCTATGAACTTACGTGTACATTGCACTCGGTTTCTCATTACATGTTGTGCAAATCAGTCGAAAAACTTAATGTTGCGTTCATGCAACGTTGGGCGTCTGCGTGGTCAGATATTTTTCCCCTCCTAGTGAAACTTCTTAAATCATCAGGTTGAAAGTTATCAAACCTTGATAAAAGGAAGTTTCTCCTGAACAAATCTGAGTTCCTGAGTGCGTTTTCTCGCCATTTTAGAGTTTAATGACGTAAGTTTTAAACTTTATTCAAGGTAAGTTTGTGCTGTACGGTACAATGACAGTTCCGTCGTCTATGTTCTCACAAATCATGAACACGTTACCCCCCCCCCCCCCACTGAAGACCACCCAACGGTTTAGCAGGAAGTAAAAAAAGAGACTCCCGATCGAGCAACCCAATATACTTCAGATGTACAGTACGGGGATGGGTGGGGTAGATCTACACGACAAAGGAATCGCCAACTACCGTATCCGCGTGAGAGGAAAAAAATTATGCTGACCATTGTTTGTGAACGCTACCGATAGTGCTGTCGTAAATGCTTGGAAGTGTCTCAATTTGACTCAGCGCAAATCAATATCGCAATTTGATTTTCGCTCTGCGATTGTAAATTCATAGCTCAGGTCGACAACTGAAGGGCGAAGAACCTCGAATGATGTTCCCGAAGGCAGGAGCACGAGCACCCATCTCGGTCGGCCATCAATAGCTGCTCTTCCAGATGAAGTGCGTTTGGATAATATTGGACACATAATTCAAAAAACGGACAGCAGAAAGATGTCGGCTGTGCAAAAAAAATGTCAAGTTTGGCTCCACTCCGATTTTTTTTTCAAAATTCCACGAATAATCAATTGTTTACGAGTCTTCTTTGCAGTGCACCAAAAGAAATAGTTGAATATTACTAAATATATGCTTGTTCTACGTTTTTTATTATTGTATTACTTCATTCCTTCGTTTTTCGCTCAATAATGCAGAAATTTGGAGTCCTAAAAACGTTATTCCGTCAGCAGCCAACAAGACTTCCCAAGCGCCCAACGTTGCGTCAACGCAACATTTTATAACTCCAGTTGCTCTAAAAAAAAACTTAAAATTTGCGATCAATTATGCTTATTTATGGTCAATAGAGGATGCCGTCCAAATTTTGTTCTAAAAATTGCATGCTATCACGTCTTGGGCGCATATAACGCGATAACAATAGTGTCAGTGGAGCTGTTTGCAAAATCTCTCTAATTTCATTGGTTCAACCGTAATTTTTCGGTAAAATACAAACAAAACAACAACAACAATGTGGAATTGGTTTTACGTCAGACAGCGCGACGAGTCTCGCATGATATTGGAAAAAATCACCCGTCGGGGAAACTTCCATTACACGCAGGATACAGACCCATCCAGATCCAATTTGAATGACGTCAACCCTCCCTCTTTGGGTACAATTTCCCATGTACAGGCCGTTCCCTGGCCTGTGATGACAACGTGTGAATCGCCTTCCTCTTATCACCTCTGTACTGATGTCTTTATGATAATCACCCATCGCTACGGCAGGGTTCATCTGAAATACTCACCCTTGGGAATAAATGTTTGGGAAAAAAGGATGGTCCCACACCTCTCTGTATGCGTATCGGGTTAGTTAACCCCCAACTTCCGCGGTCAGGAAAAACAAAACAAAAAGACAGTCTTCCTATAAGGTCAATAAGGTGGCAACGTGAATATTGGGCTGTGACGGATGAGGAGAAGAACATTCAATAGTTGTTGATGACAGCCTATTTTAAATAACTACAACAACGATTATATTTTTATTCCGTCTCAAGAGCTTATAAAACCCTTTTTATAACGCATAAACAGTCACCTTTCACCCGGTTCTAATTTTGGGATTTTTTTTCGTTATTCAACAACCGCAACACACTAAAATATCTTGTTTTTTCCTACGGCTACGGGTGTGAGAAAAGAAACAAGGAGTCCCCCGCCGCTCGATTATCGACGCATTAATGTAAACTTATTGATTATATTTTTGTTCGCTATCAGCTCATGAAATAGCCTTCTTTGCGTAGGAGGTCTTTTATCGGCGGGGCTAAAGATAAACTCCTACTCGAGATCAAGGATGAACATTCATTATCTTGACTTTTTTTCTTTCTTTTCCAGCTTTCTTATTCTTTTTATCGATGGGAGACAAGCCTCCTTTTAAAAAACCCTACGCATAAAATCGCGGGGGATTTATAATTACGGTTACCTTGTATGAGTCGTTCTCACGACAGTTGGTCACTTTGTCACCGGACATTAATAAGCGATTCTAAGAAAACTAGATAAGCGTCTGTTCTATCGCGATGTTAAAAGACGCTCGGACGCTTGTTTTGTTTCATCAGAGAGATGTCCTTTTGAGCAGGTGGCACCTGGAGCAAGAAACAATACTCGCAAATCTTTGGAACTAGAACAGCTGCTCAACAGCCGTGGAACGGGGTGAGGAGAAGATGTAAAAACTGGGTGACCTTTGTTTTGTTTTTTTAAATCGTATTTTATAGTTTACCCAGCATAGAAAGTTCACTCGTGCCAATACGTTTGTTCTCGTTGGCTCCATTAAAAAAAAAATGAACGCAAAGGTCGATAAAGTGGGTGGAACTGCCGATGCGCACACTATGCCTGTTTTAGGGCGAAAATATTGGTAGTAGGACGCTTTTTAACCATCCCAGGGATGAGGCTTTCGCCAATGACACTTGAAACCCTCAACACGCAAGTCTATTCAAGTAGGTATTTCCCACCCATTTTATACACAGGGTTGGATGCAGGGAATTCGTTAAGATTGCACTGAAACTACCGAAAATGCACTTAATTAGTAAGAATAAAGGGCTCTTGAATTGTTGAAAGGACTCTGGCATTCGCCGTGAAAATCGCCTTTTGGCATTGTTTCTGGAGGCAACTTTGAGGGAATCAATGGGGAAAATGCGTTTATTCGCAACTTAAATTGAGAAAAAACGTCATTTTGCGGTATAGTGGAGACAATGCTTTAATTCACGCTTTTTAAAATCTAATTCGTATAGCTTATGCGAAGGCCCTTTTTACGGATAAAACCTAGAAAAAACGCTAATCCTTGACTGTAATTGAAGAAAAGCGCTAATTTACGGCTATACAGGTGATGGCGTTTTCCATTTCTCCGTTACCATTTGATATAATTCCGAGAAGACAGGTAGAGATGCTCAACTCCAGAGCTGAATTTTATGGAAATAGAAAACGCTATGAGAAAAACAAACGCTGATCACCGCCTACAATGGGGAACTTGCATGAATCTCAGATTGGGAAGAAAAGCATACCGGTAATTTGACCCGTGAACTGAAGGGTAACAACGGAAGTTGCAACCCGGTTGGTGCGTTTTAAGATTTTTAAAAAAGGTTCAAAGTTCTTCTGGAGGGGATGGATGATGCGAGGGGAAATGACGTAAATCCTTACTTGTGAAGCATTTGAGGGAACTCTAAAATTGTTAGTTTACAAATAACATGAAAAATTTCCCTCCAGTAAACGCGTCTAACCCCCTCTTCCACACATCATCCTTTTCAATAAATAAGGTTTGACGTAATCGAACCCCCACTCAAAAATTTCAAAAATTCGCTAAAAAAGCATCCGTGATTGATTTCAAAGTTTAATGTGAGCAATAGGCTTGTGGAAGAGCCCTCTTTAAGAAACACCAACTTTTGAAAAATGTGCAAGTTCCCCATTGAGAAAGACGCATGTTCACAGTTAAAAAGAAGAAAATGTTATAATTCAAACCTATTACCACAAACGCTGATCACCGCCTACAATGGGGAACTTGCATGAATCTCAGATTGGGAAGAAAAGCATACCGGTAATTTGACCGTGAACTGAAGGGTAACAACGGAAGTTGCAACCGGTGGTGCTGTTTTAAGATTTTTAAAAAAGGTTCAAGTTCTTCTGGAGGGGATGGATGATGGAGGGGAAATGACGTAAATCCTTACTTGTGAAGCATTTGAGGGAACTCTAAAATTGTTAGTTTACAAATAACATGAAAAATTTCCCTCCAGTAAACGCGTCTAACCCCGCTTCCACACATCATCCTTTTCAATAAATAAGGTTTGACGTAATCGAACCCCCACTCAAAAATTTCAAAAATTCGCTAAAAAAGCATCCGTGATTGATTTCAAAGTTTAATGTGAGCAATAGGCTTGTGGAAGAGCCCTCTTTAAGAAACACCAACTTTTGAAAAATGTGCAAGTTCCCCATTGAGAAAGACGCATGTTCACAGTTAAAAAGAAGAAAATGTTATAATTTCACGGCTAAAATGGAGAAAAAGTGCCCATTTGGGGCTAAAATTAAGAAATAGCAAAAACTGGCAAAATTGATAAAAACTGCTCATTAGCAGCTAAAATTCAAAGAAAAAGTTCAATGCGGGACTGGAAATGAGAAAAATCGCTCATTCGTAGATAAATAAATAAATAAAAAAGCCAAATCGTGGTTTCTGGTATATGGAAACATCTTGGGCTGAACGCTATCAAAAGCATTAATTCATGGTTAAAATTAAGAAATACTACAAGTTTGCGCAATATTTTGTTTCCAGATGTTTACAGAATCAAAATAATAATGTACAACCCACAAACGTTCGATTTTATTGTGCATCCTCTAGTTTGCGCAATATTTATTGAATGTGTATGGACCGCTTTAAGTCGACAATGTCCGTTTAAACGTTGCTAAGGGTTTGAACGATGTTGTATTCAAAGTACTAAATTCGGATTGGGTTTAAGCTCTTAAGCTCAGCTTAGTGTTCAATGCACTAAGGGTTGGGCCGACGATGTCCGTTTAAACAATGTTGTATTCAAAGTACTAAATTCTGATTGGGGTTCAAGCTCCTAAGCTCAGCTTAGTGTTAAACGGAACTTTAAACCCATGTTGTCGACCCGGGCCTTATTCTACAGACAAAGCTGGGATAAGTCTGGTTGCTATGTAAGGGCCTTTTTGTAAACATTAATGTAAAGGTCTTTGAGGGAAAGCTAATCCTTGAGATATCCGGTGATTGATAAACTCACCCTTAGACGGCTAAAATTTGAGAACAAACTCTAATTCGTGGCTAAAATTGAGAAAATGAGTTTCCTGATTTTACAGAAATTCCTGCAGAGAAGCTAACGAAAACTGAAAAATCAATTTTTGAAAAAGCGAAATCCATTAAATTTGGCTTTAAAAAAGCCACGTACGCATGGTGAGGCAAGTGATTTTCAAAGGAGCCAGCGGTCAGGAAATGGCACCACGCCGCTGATAAGTCATTTGGTCCCCAGAGATTAGCGCTTCAAATTAACTCAAATTTATCGCCACGAGTGACTTTTCAAAATGATGACGCTATTAAATTGGAAAGCGGCTCTCCCTTCGAGTGAAGCCGCGCCTAAAATACGAAGAATTTTAAAGCTCAACGCACAATTTGGCCGAAATTTTCGTTCATTTCTGACTTTCTCACTATATGATATAGTTTCACATATTTTAATCTAATCTGATTTTAATCTGCGTACCATTTATATACTCACGAAAACCTCGGAGACTTTAAGTTTCTATACAGACAGACAAAGTTGCAGCCCGCCATCGTCCCCCATAAAATTGACTCTTAATTGCCCGTTATTGTAGGCAATTAACTAAAAACTAATGGACGAAGAAAATAGTCAAAGAATTTGACTCTCAAAAAACTCATCCAAATAGAGATTAAAGGCAGTCGAGAAAATAAATTTAAAATGTTAATGGATCGAGTTCCATTAGAGGTAGCGGTTGGCGTGATTTTTAAACAAAACCGCAATCTAAACTTTTTTCTTCTTTTTTTATATAATATATATAAAAAAAAGAAAGAGAATAAACTTCGATAGTTTCACGCAATTCCTTGCCGGATTCCCAAATGGCTTATTTATAGGCAGAAACCTTACATGGATAAAATGTCATTGCGTATAAATTTCGCGTTCGGCACGAACCTCATTATTTTGTCTTGGGAACGGGTCAGAGATGACACTCCCAAGACGCCTTCGTGACAATCCAAAAAATTACAAATTTCTAGAAAATGTTTTTCGAGCGTCAAAAAAGGTGTTGGCTTTTCGGCGGAAGAAAAAGGACGTTGAAAGCTTCCCCTTCATCGTCTTTTGTTTGAATTTAAGACGCGTAAAAGAAGACGAATCACATCTAGGAACGTCTGAATCCGTTGCACCATTGTTCATGGTTTTGATGATGGGAATGAAGAGGAGGGACTTTTAAATTGAACTTTGAATTGCGACATAAAGATCCCTGGGGTACCTATATGGTTGGCGGGGTGGGTGGAGGGGGGCGAAGAGCCTATTTAGATTTTTGTTAATACATCGTCTCATGAGGGGTATACCCTTCTTATCACCAGGTTCCCCCCTAACCTGATAGAAGAAATATCTACGAAAAAGGGGAGGAATATATTTTTCCGAGGGGTGACTAGACAATACTTTCCCTTCAAGTGTCAGTTGACAGGTCTTGGGAAGGCCATCTGCCCCGTATCCTCGTACGGGACCCTTCGCCTTCGCCTTCACCTTTTTTTGTTTCGGAAGGGGAGGCAAAAAGAAGAACTCATGCACATTAGAGATGCTTGTGGGGTGGGAAATGAAGTTAAGCATTTTCTGAGGGGGATTTCTCTTTGATGAAGGGGGGGTTTAAAGCGTCTTCTTTTAAACAAAAATTGATGCCTCTATGACCGTGTGAAGAGTCGAGGGTGAACGGGGAGAGACTGCGTAAAAAGTATGGGAAAGTGTCTGTTGAGCTCGTAAGTTGTGAAAGGGAAGACAAAGATGGGGCGCCCCGGTAAATAATCTTAGTGCCCAAATCGGAAAGAGGGATGGGAGGTGCGAATGTTGGGAGAGGGTGGTGACCCCCACCCATAGACGCTGGCGTGGGAAGTCGCTTTAATTCTTTCATTGTTCCGGAATTTTGGTAGAAAAGAAGGCGTCCCATCCTAGAATCGTCAAAACGGTCACATCGAATGGGCCAATCTCCCGCTGCCAATTGCAGCTTGGGAATTTACGCGCCTATCGACTGAAATGAACGCGTTACATCTCGAGGCTCTGACAAATCGTCGAGAGTGCTTTGAAATCGTAGACACTACGGTAGAACCTGAAAAAGTACTTGTAATTCGTTAGGAGCGCGCTAAAATAACGAAAAATGGTCTGAAGCGGTCAAAGGTGCTCTAGACCAATCAAAACCCCTCTGAAATCACCAAAAATGATGTGAAATCATCGAAAGTGCTCCGAAATTGTCGAAAACATTCTGTTGACATCAAAAGTGCATCGACATCGTAAAAAGAAATCGCATTAAATCCTCGAAAGTGCTGAGATATCGTAAAGAATGCTTGTGAAATCATCCAAAATACTCTGAAATCATCAATAGTGCTCAGGAATGTCAAAAGCACTTTGAAACTGCCATAAGTGCTTCACAAAATCATGAAATGTGCTCAAAAATAGCCGAAAGTTCACAAAATCGTTATAATGTTGTGTAATGTGCCCCCAAATTATTAAAAATCGCAATCACAGAATTCGCTGCATCGTGTACTCCAAAATCATGAGACGAACATACGTGGCCTGAAACTATCAAATGTTCTGAATCGTCAGATGAGCGCTGAAATAGTTAAAAGTGCTCTGGAACCATTAAAAGTTCTCTAAGATCGATATTGTTAGCAAGATCGCTTACTATGCTACCTCGGGTTAGATGTAATGCATGCATGGAGCCTACATTGTCAGTTTTCCCTCGTTGAGGTGCGTCAAAAACTTCCTCAACGAGGGAAGACTGACGATGTAGGCTCGTACCGTTACAACTTTATGCATGCATTCCCTACCCCTTGGACCCCCCTTGTTGGATACCCTTTTCTTGGACACCCTGGCACTCCATGTTTTTTTCCTCGACTCTCTATGCCACCCTGTGGTGAGAGCTAGAGATCCCATGATAAAACCAAACACTGCGTGATTTCAGGGGCATAGGTACGGAGGGAAAATATGGGGATAGATCCCCCCCCCCCCAGAGCTACAAGTATACGAACGAAGGAGCACTAGTACCATAACGAAGAGCCCCATAAAATCTCCAAAAATGATCGTTACACGTTGAAGTTATAGGTTTAGCAGATTTTCTGGACTTAAAGCAGCCCGAAAAGGTCCGAGTACGTCCTGCTTTTTCCTTGGACTTCAGACCCAACGCAGTAGTGTACCGAGGTACGGGGGGGAGGGGTTCGTCCCGGACCGTCTATCAGACAAAAATCGGTAATATTCGTTGCTAAAGCTGGTAAAAAGCGCTGATCCGTGGTCTCGCGATGCAACTTCCAGACTAAAATTAAGAAAAAAATCGCTGATTCGTGGTACATAGAGGCCATTCTTCGAATAAATTTTGAAAATCAACGCGGAAGTGTTGTATTTGGCAAACCCCGCGGTTAAAGTTGAGAAAACACGCTATAATATTGACAAATAAAATACACTTTCAGGTTAAAATTCGACAAAAATGGCAAATTCACAACTGTAATGGCGTAAAATCGCCCATTCGCGTATGAAGAAGGGAATAGGATGCTGAATGACTGCAAAATTAGGACAAAACGCTATTTCACAGCTGAAATTGGGAAAAATCGCTAATTTGCAATTTGCAGATATAAAGTTGTGGATAAACGTTAATTCGCGGATACAAAATGAAGAAAATTGACAAAATCACCAATTAGCGCAGCTAAAATTAAGAAAAACGTTACTTTTCAGTTCAAATTGGGGAAAAGTTCTAATTCTCAGTTAAAAATGGAAAAAATTGCTAATTTGCAGCTTAAATTGAGTCAAACGCCAATTCTTGGCAAAAATTGACAAAACTCTGTAGGTAATGCATGGGTTGGAATCGCTACCACGCTGCTAAAATTGAGAAACATCACTAATTCTCGAATTAAGGGCCGTATATAGAAACCCTCCTTTACGAAGCCTTTTCTTAAGGAGTTGAAAAATGTGATGGTTTATAAAAATGTGTCATCTGATTTGAAGCGCTTAAAGGAGACGTAAAGGTTAAGCTTGGTTTCTGAATACGGGCGTAAGTGTCGTGAAATTTATAATTTAAAAATGATGCTTTATTGACAGAAATGGATGGATAGATGTACATTTTTTGGTTTGAAAAAGGTTTGAAAGAAAAAAGTACATTTATAATTTAAATTCGCATCTTCTGAAGGCCTTTTTTTGTGACTAAAATTCAGAAAAATGGCAAATTCGTGCATGGCTATAGTAGAATGTTAAAAAATACGCTAATTCACTCAATGCGGTGGTAAAATGTGAAAAACCACTAGATTGCGGGTAACATGTAGAAAATAAAATAATCAGCCTGGTAAAATTAAGAGAAAGGTTAATTTTAAGCCTAAAAATTGAGAAAATTGCTAATTTGCGGCTAAAAATGGAAAAAATCGCCAATTTACAGCTAAAATTGCGCCAATTGCCAATTTGTGACTGAAATTGAGAAAATTCGCTAATTCACAGGTTTGAAACGCTATACGACGCGTCGCCGCTACAACTTTAAAAAAGCGCTAATTCGTGGTTGAAATTGAGAAAAATTCTAATTTGCGCCAAAAACTGAATATACGCCAATTTGCGGATTCTTAAGTCAACTTTTCAGGCTGAAATTGTAAAAAAAAGCGCCAATTTATGGCATAGGCGAAGAAAACGCTAATTCGCCTGTAAACTGAGAAAAATCGCTCATGCATTGCGTTTGGTGAACCAAAGAAATCCTAATTCGTGAAAAGTCCGCCTATTTTGCGGCTAAATTGTGGAAAACACTTAAGAAAAACGTTAATTTCCAGCTAAAACTAAGAAAAATGCTAATCCCCTGGTAATACAATTTAAAAAATCGGTAATATGCTGCTAAAATTGAGGAAAACGCCAAAACTCGTGGATAATTAAGAAACGTCGCTCACGGGATAAAAACGATGCTTTGCTGCTAAAGTTGATAAAATGCGCAAATTCATAGCTATTGGAGGGGGTGAGGAAAAACCGCTAATCTGCGGCTGAAATTGAGAAGAACGATACACTTGGCCAAAGAAGCGCTAATTTGCGGGTAGAGTCCAAAAATCGCACCTAACTGTGAGATTGAGGCTATGATAAGGCCAGCAAGATGTCAGATTCAAGAGTGTGCTGGCTGGGTGGAATGATTACTAAAATGTGAAATTACCCCCCCTCACCCTTACGAGATTTAAATCTGATCCCCCCCCCCAGGACAAATTCCTACCTACGCCACTGCGTGATTCCAAAGACCTATATCGTGCGGGAGTGCTAAACATCTGTGTCAGTTTAATTCGATGGGCGTTCGATAGCTGAATTGCAAATAAGTGGCCTCCAAGGCTCAAAACGAAGCCATTCACATTTTGATTAATTGATTTTGGTATGTTTTTGCTACTCCAGAGCTGCAGATTATGCCGAGCCGCTTGATCGTTTTCATAGATTAGTTCACAATTTAGGTATTATACAGCGTTCCCCATTTGCACAAAATTCTGCATTTGGGCAGTTCATTTCCACCCGTCTTGTCTGAATTAAATCATATGTTAATGAAGAAAACGGGTGGAAATGAATTACCCCGTTGCAGAATTTTATGCAAATGGGAAACGCTAATAGTTTCTCCTTAGTTGAGCTGAATCATTATGGTCTGGCTAATCTCTGTGGAAACACGTCTGACTGTAGGATGGGTGGAATATACAATTGAGAAATTAGGGGGAAAATGTGCGTCAGAGACAATGAGAATGACAAAAAAATTGTGTCCGGCTTGGCTAATACAATCAACTTCCTCTTTATTTTTGATCGATGTCCACAACATATCTTTCTCCTTTCCATGTACAGAAATACATCGTGTGAAATCGATGATAATTTTTGTCGCATTGTCACTCTCTTGTGGCAGGTCGGTCGTGAGAAATCTTTTCTTTTCCTCTCCTTTCCCGTTTTGTTTTTTAACAGGATGCTCTCGCCGGGGTCCACCTTAAAAGCATTAGCATAAAAGGACCTTAGACGCTCATGCATATTGTATCCTTCCAAGCTCACGCTCAATCCCTCTCGCTCTCTCTCGCTCTTCTGAGTTTAAAGGCGTCAGACGCCGGACGAGAGAGAACACCCTTTTTTCCTCGATCGCCCAGGATTATAGGCGTTTCGTATTTATACGTATCTGACCCTTCCGCGAAGCGTCACGCTGGAGGCTTTGGAAGTGTTGAGTTGTCACCCAACACTTGCATGTTCCCTGTATACACAGTCATGTGAGAAGCGATGGAGAATAAAGCGCCTTCGAGGTTTTCATTGATAAATTGACAGAATCACCCCACCACCGCCACTACGAACACTTCTACTCAATTAGTGCAAGAGGAAAAAACTGTGTCAAGTGTCAACATTTTTATGGTGAACGTTAGAATGTGATGAATCAGGCGAACAATAATTATGAGATTTTTAAAGTCTAAACTAGAGATAACCTCTATGATAATTGAAAGATTTAATTAAAAATAAATTGGATGGTTTTGGCGGGGGTTGGGATGATGATCAGGGGGTGAAAGAGGGAAAATGAAAAGGATTCCCCGAGAAAGGGTTTGGTTGGCCGATTCAGAGCTACAAGGTACAGAATAGACCACTCCTACTTCTACTCCCTCTTACCCACCTGCCCAGGTACAACGAACCACCCCTACAAGGCCGGGTAGATTAGTTTACGAGGTCTAGTTGTAACGATCTGAGGTGATGCTAGTTCAGTGCCGATAATTTGACGCGAAAGGAGAGCGAACGCTAAAACAATTTTAAAAGCGGAATTTTTCGAGTGAGTTATAAACATTATATTTGTTTGAATTTACCAACCTACACGGGGATTTTTTCCACCCTTTAGATATTGAAATAAAGAGGGTTGGCTTAGGTTCTTAATGTAGAAGATCTTAGTTTTGCGTAACCCTTTTAACGATCATGACGGCTATGTTGCAACTGCAGTTCCTGATATGGCCTTGCAATCCAACCACCCCCCCTTTTAAGTGGACCGGTATCATCCAACCGGTTTCCGTCTGGGAAGACTGATTCCCTCCCCCACTTCAAGCTTTGAACCACTTTTTTTTCATCTTCCATTTTTTCCCCGCTCTTGAATGCACTGCGGTAGCTTCATTTCCCATACTTGACTTCAAATCGAGAAGGCGGTAAAAAAAAAAAAAAAAAAAACTCCGGTTAAGAGGAGAGGAAAGGAAGGAAAAAAACCTGGAACATTGTGTCAATCTCCTTTTTTGCACCATTGTTCAACTTCGACGGATCCCACACTGTAATCTCCCTCTTTCGCTTTTTTGCTTTCCAACAAAAACTTCCGCAATTTTCACCTCCACCCCTCCCCTCTATCCACAACCTTTCACTCATTACCGGTCAACCCCTTTTTTGACCAATAAATATTGGGGATGACAACTTTTATCTCTCTCACTCACTCACTCACTCTCTCTTTTTCTGTTTCTTCCCTTTAACGCTTTTTATCTAATTATTTATTTCCCACGTTTTTTAATTATTTTAACGCCTATTTCTCATTCGCTTTATAGCTTTATTTACAATTAATTTCATGGTTATTTCCAATTATTATGTACGTAAACGAAGCGTAGACCCCATAATCAAGACGTTTCAAACATAAATGTTACGTTTGAGATTCTCGACACTTCAACCTGTTGGGCTTTTGATTGACCCCCTACAATTAATAAGCCGAGAACTATAGAGCGAAATCATCACGGGCAGTCTTTAAAGGTCCGTTAGTTTGGGAATTGGAGGCTTGAATACTCAATTCCATTAAAACTAGGGTGAATACGTGCGTGTTTTTTTTGTTGTTTTTTGTTTTGGAAAACTATGAATTTTTATCCGATAACATGGCAACGGGCGTGGAAGCCACACACTTGGAGCTTGTACTATGAGACGCCTAGAGGATCCTTTTCCATGGTGCAATCTCCTCAAAAAATGTCAATTAAGCCGCAAAATGTAATGCTCAGAGAGTAAATATTGATTTTTTGGCTCAGTCCGGGCTTTTCACCATTCGTGTACTGCGGGTTATTAGTTCGTCAGAACTTGATTTTTCGCCTGAAAATCATCCTTGTTCCTAATCCTGTTCTTCATGCTGTTAAGAACTGAATTTAGTGATGCAAAAAGCAAGAACTTCTTGGCAAATTTATTGAACGCTATAACGCCCTTAATTATTTTTAATATAAGCTCAGGACTCAATCGACATGAAGGGCAAAACAAAAACGACACTTTTATCGAGTTGCGACGTTTCGACGGTGGAATTTCTCCGTCCTCCTCAGGCTTCAAAACATGTATTCTTGACCAACACAAATATTCTATATTCGATCCACATAGATCGTGTCAGCATCTAACCACGTTAACGTGCCACCCTAGTAACATTAACAAATTCATCCCAATTATATAGGAAATCGTTACATATATTCTATAGTTGCTAATGGTAACTAGTTGTACTATAGAATATATGTAACGATTTCCTATATAATTGGGATGAATTTGTTAATGTTACTAGGGTGGCACGTTAACGTGGTTAGATGCTGACACGATCTATGTGGATCGAATATAGAATATTTGTGTTGGTCAAGAATACATGTTTTGAAGCCTGAGGAGGACGGAGAAATTCCACCGTCGAAACGTCGCAACTCGATAAAAGTGTCGTTTTTGTTTTGCCCTTCATGTCGATTGAGTCCTGAGCTTATATTAAGAACTTCTTGGTCTTTAGTGAGTCTTGCATCTTGTTCCTGCAATTCAGTCTTATATTGGTATTGGTCTTGGTCTCGCAGGCACGGTCATGGTCTTGCTGCAAGAGCCTTGCAAGATTCTTGCACTTTTTATGCTGTGGGTGGGAGGGGTTGAAATTGTCTGTGAACGACGCGACACTTCCTCTCAACATCATGGAAGAAGTACAGACATTTTACTTCGGATCGCTTCGATTCCGATCGAAGTGTTCTATGACTTTATTATTATTCTTTTTATATGTCCCAGCAATTAACTAATTAATTGAAATTTAGACGACCCTTGTCTTGGGACTTTTCAAGGGATTACTCCCCCCTCACCGCACCACCCTAGTCACGCCTGTGAATTCGAGGGGGTGGGGAGGCTGAAAATAAAGAATTAAACTTTATTGAAGTTAAATACTTACTCTTTTTACTTGTTTTGAGTTCCGAGAAAAAGTTGCTCCCAAGGTGGGATTCGAACCCACGACCTCCTAGTTTCGCGCCAGGCGCTCTCCCACTGAGCTAGCCTGAGAGGCTTACGCTAGAGTAAGTATTTAACTTCAATAAAGTTTAATTCTTTATTTTCAGCCTCCCCACCCCCTCGAATTCACAGGCGTGACTAGGGTGGTGCGGTGAGGGGGGAGTAATCCCTTGAAAAGTCCCAAGACAAGGGTCGTCTAAATTTCAATTAATTTGTTCTATGACTATGATCGGACCGATGACGTTTCTGGAAAAATGCTACGAGAAATAACTAAAACTGTATCTACTCTGAAAAAAGGGCAATTGCCTTGATTAGGAAGAGTGTGGGGAGATTGGCAGAGGGGGGAGGGCTTATTCTATTATTCATTATTGTTCCTGTTTAACCAAAAACTGTTTGCAAAATTCGACCTGAGTGAAAAACTAGGTGAAAGAGTCCTAACGAAAAAGTGAAAAATGAATGAACGATCCGATGATAAAGAGTGGAGCGGGGGTGACCCTTGCCTTGTTCCTGCGAGGGTAGGGCTATTTTTCGCCGAGATGCAGCGTCAGTTTAGCGATTCCTCCTTTCGGTTCAGCCAAGCAGGCTTATTTATTTTTTTCCGCAAGACTTGTAAGAGTCTTTCACAATACGCTTGCTCTTTGCGCAAGACTCATTCTTGGAATCTTGCAGGAAGTCTTGCTCTAGCTGAGTAAGTCTTGGTCTTGCATCCACAAACTCGTCTTGGTTTTGGTATTGGTCTTGTTCTTGCAGCAAGAGGCTTGCGAGTCTGCAATAACCAAGACCATTCTTGCTCATCACTAAAACTGATTTCGGTCCATAATACTGCGCATGTTGAGCTATCGAAAGATATCACAGTTGGAGGTGGAAGGGATAGCACACCAGCCAATTTTATCTTCATCAATCGCGCATCAAGTGATTTCCTAGACTTGGATCCCTCAGGGACGGTCTCATCTTGACCGGCACTATAATTGGACCCAAGACTGGAAGACGTTAATCGGACGGTAAAATCCTCTTTTTGTGGATGCGCTAAAATCCAGGAAGGTGCTAAAGTCCAGGGAGATGCTAAAATATACTCGAGACAGGAACAATAGCGTTTTTATCGATTTCCACCACTAACTTTAGCGATTTTCTTAACTTTCCTTATGAATTGCACTTTTTCCCAATTTCAGTCATAAAATTGTCGTTTTTTTAATTAATTTTCCCCGTGAAACTAGCGCTTTTGTTCATTTTTATCCGTCAAGTAGCTGTGAATAGACGATTTCCACACATGCGCTCTTCAGTCCTACTTCAACAGTTTTGCAACCCGCTTAGGCCAGGTTATGGGTTACTCTTGTCTTGTGTTGTGTAAAGTGAACTTACTTTTCTCTCATTTCCGTCAAACTAAAACCACATTTGCAGTTATTCAATTCTGATTATATTCTTCAGCCTCCGACACACGAAATGTACCAATGAAAACTCGTCGTTCCGGCGGCACCTTAACATGAAGTCATAGTTGCGCATTTATCACACGCCTTCACATGTACTTCCTCTTCTTTTTTCCTCAATTTAGGACGTTTTCAGTCAAGTGCCGGTATGCATGAGGGAAAGGGATAAATTTAGTAGCTGGTTCGAAACCAGGTCGACCTGGAACGGAAGAACTCGTACAGTCGCCGAAGCAGCAATAGTATCGCATTTTTCTGACGTTAGATGAGAAGCACGCGAAGGAAGTTTAAGTGTAGACTCGAAATAATCGTAAAACTCAAAAATCATGTAGTATTTCAAACCGAAATATACTCAATTAATAATTTGACAAAAATAATACTGTTAAAGAGGTTCTTGGCAACTAGAAATAAACCCATAACCTGCAGTTCTGAACCTTCGCTTTTTTCACAGAAATCGTCTATTAGAGCGTTTTTTCAAATTATATCCATGCGTTTATTAGCGCTTTTTCTTCGTTTTACGAATTAGCACTTTTTACCCAATGTATCCGCAACAATGTAAATCGCAACAATAAAATAAAATTGTGGACTGACACATCTTTGGAATTCTTACTCCTATTTCTCTAGCTCACTTCATCGCTCTTTCACATGTTAATTTTCTCAAAGTGTAGGTATTGACATCTTCCATAAATACAGCAGCGCTCTTGCCGAGCTAAGTTGAATTAATAATCTGGGTTAACATCTGACCTCCACCACATCCACGGTGACATCCACCGGGTCCGGACCCCCTCCCCCTCAAGATTTCAGATTTATTTCCCATGTTCTGAAGAAGACTTTTTATTTTCAATTTCTCCGCTGACGCATTGGAATAATATCGCACAATAATGATAATAGTAATGATAATATTAATAATATGTAGTTAAAAACTGAAAATACCAGGCATAGAGTGGAAATACCCTTCCCCCCGCCGCACCGGACCTACATCGGACCCCCCCAAAAATAAATCCTGGCTACGCGCCTGGCGGGGCCTATTTATACACCACCTGAATGCAATTGGTCGGAAAAGGCTTCAAATCAGAGTATTTTCTCTTTTTTTAAAGCGAGAATCGCGCAGAATTTCATATGATCGGATATTTCTATTTTCTGGCCACGCCTACTAGGGGTAATTTTTGACTCCCTCACATATTGACTGGCGGGGGTGGGAGCATCTCCAGTGTATTCATTCCTCCATGTGATAATCAGAATCAGAAAGATAATTATTGAAGTAAACCCAATCGGAAGGCTACCACGAGAGGGAAACAGGGGCGAAGTTTAGGGACGGTGGGAGGGGAGCCCCCCCTCCCCTATTGATGAATCCAAAGGGGCGGCAAATACCGAGTTCCACGGCCATCCGATTCCTGGCACAATGGCTATTAGTGCCACCTTTGACTGGACATTATTTTGATCCCTTAGGCCGTTTTCCCACTTGAGATTCTGGTATCCGATTCCCGTATCGAGGATACTAAAAATACACTACAGTTAAGGCGCTCCTTCACACTTAGATTCGGGAATCGAAAACTTTTAGTATCAGATAGCCGATACCGGAATCTTAAGAGTGAATGAGTGCGTTTGCCGTATTGTATTTTTAGTATCGTCAATACGGGGATCGGGTACCGGAATCCCAAGTGTGAAAGCGCCCTTTGTCTTCCAGGTCACCTTTTTGTGGGTGCATGTGTGGCCTGTAACCACATGACACGATGTGTTTCCTTATCGTTGACTAACAAGCCCTTATATGACGTGTATCTCGCTTTTCAGCTTCTCTTTTACTGCTTTAAAATAGAGACAGAGAGCAAAAATCAAAAGTGCGATCATTCTCTGATAAGCACCTGACTATAGTCAGGTGGCCAGTGAACGTCTGCAGGCCGACTCGTTACTCACCAACGCTATCGTCTTGGTTATTCCGTCATAAATATTGGTGAAAGTTTCAGCAGAAGGCTATTAAAGTATAGAAATTTGGGCAAATGAACATCAACGAAGCTCCAGTTTAGAGCCACCTCGTGTTAGGGTGGCAACTACTTAAGCCGTCCGCACCACAGGCACTGGTTACTGTGATTCGATCTGCCTTCCTATGCGGGAAGCTGCCGCACAAAAACGAGCCCCTATTCAGGGTCCCTCCAGTGAAAGAGACCGACTCTATTTACCGTGGATTAGTACCATAAGGTACGTAAACGTGGCACGTCAAGTGTTGGTCACGTGGTTTTATAATGTACGAGTATATCTTTAATAATTGTTCATGTAATTCGAGTATGCGAGTGCGCTAAACCAACAAGGAGGCGAGGGAAACCAGAGCCATTCAGGGCGTTGTAAGTGCCTTGACTCAATAGAGCGGGTGCAGACAAAATTACGGCAGCACCGAGCTGAATATTTAAAAAAATATTGTTAACTCAAAAACTGGCAATTTATGAACTAGAAACTCGTGGCAAAATCCTGAAGAAATAAATCTCACGCCTAATTCGGCTATTCAGCGAGAAAACTGGCAATTCATGCCGTAAATATTCAAATAAGACGTTATAGCTAAGAAAAATGAAACATTTTTTAACATTAGAGAGCTTCAGTAGTCACTCTGCGCTGTTGACCTTGCAACCACTTTTACTACGCCTACGGAAGAAAACCCAGCCCCCAACCCTCCCACCACTCAAACCAAACTTCCCTGCAAGTTGACTCGTTTCGAATCAATATTATTCTTCTGCCCTCTAATTAGCATGATTGACACCTGGCACAGCGTTCCCCCGACGCGTTAAGAGAGGTATATTCTTATCTTCAAAACAAATTGAAATCAAAGAAGGAAAACCTCAGGATCGACAAAATTTTATCACGATCCACCTCCCCATCCCTTCCCCGCCACGCCATCTTCGCGTGTTCCCATGTCACTAGAATTTCTCATCATTAAAATGAGGTCATCGTTGTGAAAATAAAAATTACTTATCGCGGCTTTACACGATTAGGTGTCTATAAATGGGTATTTCCCCAAAATACAGCGATAGCAATATCAATTGTCAATTGTCTACTATGATTTGATGAGGGGAGGGGGAGGACAAACCCCTTTTTCCCCTGCACATCAGTTAGGTCACCCTTCACACCCTTTTCGGAGGGTTGTCGTGGAGTGACTATTGTTGTGTTTATGCAGAGACCGATAATGGGGTGCTACTTGTTGATTCAAGGGAAATCTATCCGAAATAATTCACCTGTTGATCCTGTTTTCGTTTATTCAGGAAATAATTTGAATACTGTGATTGTATCCGAATGGAAACCGTATAAAACCGACTCCACACATGCGGTATTTGCCAAATAACGAGCAAAATATTTTTCAGTTTTCAGTTAGTCGGTTTCTATGTAATGCTAGAAACTGATTAATATTTTGCTCGTTATTTGGCAAACACCGCATGTGTGGAGCCGGCTTAAGAATATATAAACTTTATTGGGCTATTTTCTCTCGGGATTTATCGTGAGAAACATTTTGGAAACATTTGTCCAGGGCTAGTCCGGTCTAAAATACAACTCTAAAATTGTTTTCCGTGAAGTTTTTAGAATTCTAACGGTTTAGAAATCCTCTTTGTATAACGTCCCCCTCACTATCGTATAAATCATCCTGGAAATCACGCCCTGTCGAACAGAACACCCGTGTTTGCTATCGGGACTGACAAATAAGTCTTCCCTTTTACCCATTGTAACCCAAGTTTGTAGGAGTCTATAGATGATGGCAGGAAGGGGTGGAGAGGTCTTTTTAAATAGCCATAGGACAACCTGGGTCTGCCCAATTTGAATCCTTCACCTTCAAAACACTCCTACACGTGTCTCTCCTTTGACTTCTTAAGGAGCGGCCCCAAAGGTGGGCTTCTCTTCCCTCGTATAGCTTAGAAGACGTCTTTCATTCAAGGAGGGCACGCGCCCCTCTCTTTTTTGCCGTTTTATCACTGTCTCTCTCTCTTTCTCTCTTCTCTCGTTCCTTTCTTCAAAAAGCCCCTATGGGCAGATGTTTCTTCGTCTAATGAATTGGCTCAGATCCTCTTCTTCATCATCTTGTCGCTTCCCCCCTGGAAAACGGTGAGCTTGTGTGATTCTTCAGGGGGGAAGGCTTGTCATGATAATACGCAACAGCTGATCCAACGCAGGAGGCCCGAACTCGAGGAGCATCGTACGCACTTGGATAGTATACTGGATACTGGACAAATTTTAGATTTCCCTCTTTTCAAAAAATAATAATAATTTGATGGGCACTTATTTTTATTCATTCTTTTTTGTAATGCGAATGTTGTTCCTTTCACTTTTCCCAGAATAATACAAATTTCAAGCTGATTACAGGGAAAAGTCTTGTAAACAACTTGTTATCCTGGTATATATAAGTCGTTGGGGGAGTGAGAGGAGAACAAAACCGTTTCCCAACATCGATCTCCCACGAGTTCTTGATCTCTCGTAACTGAACTTAAGGGAAGAAAAGAAAAACATTGAAAATCTTCTCGTTTGGGACCAGATTTATACCCCTCCCCCAATCATACTTCTTTATCCCCTGCGCGAAAAAAATTTTCTCCGATGACCGTTTTTTTTGCCCGTCTTTTGAAGCAAGTGACCTGCAACTTGACGAGTGCTACGCCTTGAAGGAAAAAACCCGTATTCGATGTCACGTTAATGGTCGACTTAGAAAAAAAAATATTATATAAAAATAAATTATGAGTACCTACTTGGTTAAACAAAAAAAGCTTGCGATTCGACCAGCCAGACCGGCTTTATTCCCCTCATTTCTGCAAATATGTATTATTCCCTCCTCATGTCACTGCTACTCAATTTAATAGATATTTTTCCATCATCGATTTCTTCACATATAGGAGAAAGGGTGGGTAGAAAAGTGGCTAAGAAAGACAGAAAAGAAAAAAATCGAATAGATTACAACCCTTTAATAGAAGAAAAACGGAATAGATAAATTATTATAAACTCGTTCAAACTGTTTTATTTGTGCCGCTCTCGCAATTCCCTCGTTTCCCGTGATTTTTCGAACCGGCGTGAACGGCGGGGGTAATATTAACTTTAATTACCCGCATTTTGCGTCGCTTAAACAAGCCTAATGATCGGTATTAAGAGGCGATAATAATGTTTCTTAAAAAGACGTAAAAGGGAGGAGGAAAAAAAAGCGATTAAGGTATTGAATGAACAAAGCATGATGGGGTATGAAGAGCTGTTTTTTTTCTCTCTAAATCGAAGGAAAAGAGGGTGAAAAGCAGTTGGAATGAGAGAGGGATGAATAAAATGCTACCGCATTTTGCGTTCTATAGACGGCTTGAATTCGAAAGTACGATGAAGATATTTTAATGGTGACAACAATCTTTTCCTTGAACTTAAATGCCCTGGGGCGAACTGAAGGTATATTTCCCGTCTTTGAATCTCATTTCTCTGGCTTCAGGTGGTAGCGATTGAAATGATTGCCCCCCCCCCTGCCATTAAAGCCTTCCGGTACATTTTTTTTATATATAAACAGCCCCCCCCCCAATTCTCATACCCCCCTCATACATTTATACAGTGGAACTGCCAGGGCCAGATGTAAGTCTTTCGATTGGGTATTCTGGAATTTTTAAGCTTGCGTGTTTTTTTGTTTAGGAACGGTGAAATAAGCAGCGGGAGATTATGGGGATCAATACATAATAATAAGAAGAATTGGGAAAAAATGCCTCATGAGGCAGGTTCTCAGCTCAAGCCATCAACGTTATAGTGGAGAGGGGCAGTGGCGTAGCGTATGGGGGGCGGTGGGGCGGCCCGCCCCGTGCATCACTTGAAATGGGGCATCAGTTGGCTGAAGCTTTTATCTATTTTTAACGTGAATGTGTTAAAGAACCGAGCACAGTTGGGATAAATATAGAGTCCTTTTGCGCACCACCGGTACAAAACACTCCACATCTATTCAACAGCCTAGTGCCCATAGTTGTCATGCACGTGAACCTGGCGGCACAAATATCACTAAACATGACGAAAATGGCGCCATTCGTTTGTTTACGTTTGTTTAGCCCAAATTTTCGTTTGTTTAGCCCTGCAAAACACAATTTTTTAAAAAACAAAATGTGTGCCGCCAACTTCACGCAACGGCACACATGAACATGACCCCAATCGTTTGTTTCGCTACATATTCAGACACAACTTCGTTTGTTTACGTTTGTTTAGCCAAAATTTTGGGTTTTTTAGCCCTGCAACATACAATTTTTTGAAAACCAAATTGTGTGCCGCCAACTTCACTTAACGGCACACATAACCCCAATCGTTTGTTTCGTTACATATTCGGACAGAACATCGTTTGTTTACGTTTGTTTAGCCCAAATTTACGTTTGTTTAGCCCGGCAAAACACAATTTTTTAAAAAACAAAATGTGTGCCGCCAACTTCACGCAACGGCACACATGACCCCAATCGTTTGTTTCGCTACATATTCAGACACAACTTCGTTTGTTTACGTTTGTTTAGCCCAAATTTTCGTTTTTTTTAGCCCTGCAACATACAATTTTTTGAAAACCAAATTGTGTGCCGCCAACTTCACTTAACGGCACACATAACCCCAATCGTTTGTTTCGCTACATATTCGAACAGAACTTCGTTTGTTTACGTTTGTTTAGCCCAAATTTACGTTTGTTTAGCCCAAATTTTCGTTTGTTTAGCCCAGCAAAACATGTATAAGAAAATACATCATGTGTGCCGCCAACTTCACGCAACGGCACACATGACCCCAATCGTTTGTTTCGTTACATATTCGGACAGAACATCGTTTGTTTACGTTTGTTTAGCCCAAATTTTCGTTTGTTTAGCCCAGCGAAACATGTATTCATAAGAAAATACATCATGTGTGTGCCGCCAACTTCACGCAACGGCACACATGACCCCAATCGTTTGTTTCGTTACATATTCGGACAGAACATCGTTTGTTTACGTTTAATCCCCTGTAGAATCTCGTGTAAAATTAAGTCATCCTTCGTGAGGTTTTCAAAATTGCAATTCCGAACGATAGCATGCAATTCATTGAGGAAGTGTTCCACCGGTTCCCCTGCTTGTTGTTTACGAGCAAAAAATAGTGTTCTTTCGAAAACGAGATTTGTTTTCCCCGCGAAGTGACGAGCGGACTTTTCCAAAACGATCTCGTAATTTTCTTTTTCTTCTTCGTTCAAATCGAAACGCAAGTATAATTCTTCTGAGTCTTTACCAAGGGCCAGCAGAAGTTGATTTACTTGGTAACTTTCGGGCATAACATTTAGGAATGTTGCGATCCTGTATCGTTGCCATCTCGTAGACCATTTCTCCCAATTCGGATTACTGACGTCGATATTATCCGGGAGCGAAGCAGCATTTGGTCGATACGTAGAAATGGCATGCATAGCCGAGGTTGGATGGAGTTGGAGGCTCTAGTAGGTTTCCGCTATTTTCACCTGGCATCATGTTTTATTATCAAGAAATGCCAGAGACGTTTAACGCAATTTTACTTTCTTTTATTTTTAAATCCAAACAAACAACAGCCCCCCACCGATCATGTGTCAATTTAATATAACACACAAAATACCAATTTTGCGGTTATTTGGCGCAATAAAAAACAATTTTACGGATTCGGCTCTCCATCGGTCGCGGTCAGGTTGCTAAGAAGGTTACACTGGTTGGAGGGCAAACGACCCCCCCTCGCCATGTCACTATGGCGACAACAACTGAGCAGTGATGATTGAACCAATTGAACTAGTGAGCTTTGTTTGCCTACCAACCAACCTGACACCCCCTGACCGCGACCGATAAAAACAATTTTTTCTCCTTTGGTTTATCAAAATACCTCAATTCCGTGAGGTTGGCTCTGTCAAATTCTCAAGCTGCGCTAGTGTTCTTGATAGCGTAAGCGGTATTTGTTATCAATTTGAGGGTCAGTTTCACACGCATTGCTGATAGTGTAAGAAGTATTGATAACTCCGTTAGTATTGTTAGTAGTATGTGTTTGATCTTGAAGAGCTCGTAAATAACTTCACATCTCACTTAATCTGGCTGGGTGTTTAAGATTCTTTGGTGAGTAAATACATCAAACGTGTTCTCATTAAAAATTCGGAAAACAAGGGTCTTCAAATATAATCCACCTCCTGAATCGAAAAGAATTCGTGGGCACTGGGTTATAGCTAGCAAAATTATTATAATTTCTTCGTTGTTAGTGCTGCGACCCAATTTATTCATAATTACGTTGGTTGAGAGCTCACAAAATAGCTATTTTTCAGTTGACCGGGTGTTAAGTTATTTCATTATCAGCGGTTCCTTCCATCTCAAGACCTTACTACTTCTGAAGTTGTTCATTCGAGAGGCGTGTTTTTACTGTTAATTTTGAATACAGATTGATCACCATCAAAATCTCGGAATTTCACAGATGGAAGAAAAGGCTACGATAACCATATCAACATGGCATTAGACGGGACGAAGAGGACTCAAAGGAGATATTTGCGCTTTGCCTGCAGTCGTCTGCGCTTGAATAATCCTAATAAATGCTCTTAAAAGCTTATTTTCGGCGTTCTAAAGTCTACCCACATGTATCTGTACGGGGAATAACAATAACAAGGACAGATACTTTATGGATCACAACAATACGGACACTGACATTGAAGGGTTTAGTCGAGACGAGGCTCTTTTTTTTAAAACTCCATATATCTGTCACCGATCTCGAATATCTTTCGAACCCGAACGATAAATGAAATCTGCTAAATGTGCTCCCACTAACGAGCAGATTTGATCGGATAACAGATATCGGTCGCAGGTAACTTTTGCACGTTAAGGGGCGAAGACCGATCTCAACGTTTGCTAGAGATCGTTAACGATGTCTGTTGAGAATATCGGCCGATCAAATCTGTCAAAATTATCAGCCCGTGTATGGGACACTAATATCCCACTAAGGAGCAACACACACGTTAAAGCTGCAACATTAGAACATAAATTTCCATGAAATTGCTAGTTTCTGGTCTTTAAATTCGTGAAATTTCGAGTTTCATGGACTTCCTTTCAATGAACTTGGATTCCAGTCTAACGGCGAAATATTGTCGAATAGTCACAAAATTACTTCCTTTGGAGCAAAAAGTCTGTGAATTTTCAAGTTTTTGGTAAAAATATCCGCGACATTGCTAGTTCCGTAAAATTGTCAGTTTCTGCGGTCTTTGTTATATTGTGAAATTGTAAGTTCCGGAGCTATTGATTTAGTGACCGTGAAACTTTGCCCAACCAAACACGACAGCGACCAAAGTCTGACGAAAATCTGCAAGATTGGAACATTTGAAGCTAAAATATCCTTGTTGATGTTTAAGACATTTTTTAACCGGCCCCCACTATAACACTACCCCCCTCCCAAACACCAGCACCAGTAATTCACACCCTCATAATTCATCGAACTGCTCATTCTAAATACCGCCATAGAAGTATTATTATTTCATCCTACTGTTTCGTACTCAGAAAACTCCGCATAGTTGGATTTCATTTATTTATGAACCATAAATAACGCACAAGGCCTAAGTGGTGCCTGCACGCAACTCTTGAAAAAAAAAAGAAAAAAAAGCGACTTTTTTGCAGTTCAACCACGGACTCTCCCCCCCCCCTCAATGCGGAGTTATAAAGTATAAAATTAATTATCGTGAAACCAAGGTAAAAGAGAAAACAAAAATGAGCCTTTCGCAGTTCAAATAATGTCATCCTCGGGGCGATACTAAAACTGAAACGCCAGCACGCTACCCCCTTCCCCTCAACACCATTCACTTGACCGTTGTATCATTAGAATCTAAAGGATTTGATTTTTTTTTCTTTCTGGCGTATTTTACCCTACAAAACCTGACCTGTTCGGTATCTCAGCTATCCTGTGACAATCGTGGGAGTTTCTTTCAGGGAGGCGCTCTTCTAGTCCTTTAACGGGGAGTCTCACCGTCTATCCTTGCGATTTACCCACGCCATCAGGTTTATTAGTTGCTAATTAATAAGATGATTGAGAGGATGATTAGAGAGAAATTTATTTTAAAAATAAATTTTTGACATTCTTAAGCTTTTTGATAATGAAGCTTTTGAGAATTTTAAATTATTTCGATTTTTACTTTATTTTTGGGGGAAGACGATTTTCAGGTCTTATATGTTTGATATCAGGCCAATTGCTGCTCGGTAATTGGATTTAAATTTCAGCAAACAATTAAACAGGGATGAAATATTTTTGATAAATAGAACAAATTTCAAGTGGATGGGGAATACGAAGAAAAAAAAATTAAGCAAAAATCTGAAATTATCGAATAGCTTCTTTCAATTAACACGCAAGTGGCTTGAACTCTAAAATTCACGTCCTCCAAAAAATTATTAGCCGATAATTACTCACTTTCAACATCAAGATTGAAGAAAAATAATAAGCTGTTTCATCAACTTGTCTTATTCTTTTACGGACGAGATCTTCCAACTATTTAATAATTAGTTGTCAAGCTACTCGAGGGAAACTTTTTCTACTTCCTCCTTTATATATTTATATGAGTACATATATATAAAGCATAGAGCTATCACCTGTTTGTTCAGCTCGTCAAGGCTTTGATCGCGTCAAAGACAATGACCCCGAGGATCTGTACAATGGCTAGAAGGCGAAGAGTTGACCACACCTGCAAACCACAATATTTATAATTTGATCTTTCAGGGCGGCTGAAGGAGAGAGAGAGGAGCCCTCCGAGAGTGGACACTCTTCATCCAAAACGGGGGAAGCCCTTGTACGCACGCACACGCAAAAAGAACCCATTCCCTTCTTCACCACTCCACCGTCACCTTGCGTTTAGAAGAGTCGACTGTGATAAAACCAGTTACTTTATTTGTTCGTCGTCTGTCTCTATTGAAGGAAGCAGATGCTTCTTCTACGAGGTGGGGTACAGGTGAAACTGTGACTCTTGGCCTTATATCTTTTTATTTTTTATTTTCCTCCTGTTAATTAGTCCCGCGGAACAGGGGACGGCTGGGCCCATTGATCAAGGGGGAGAATGAGGGAGTTTCGGCTTCTACACGCGGCGGTCCAACTAAAATGAATTTTCTTTCTCCGCGATGACTCGAGTCGATTTGGAACCTCGAAATGCGATCAAAACGAGATAAAAATCCAAAAATAATACAATTCGTATTCCCGATCTCATTTACATTCGAAGGCATTTATTTTTCGTGTAATTTATTTTCTATAAAGAATGAGTAGCGCGAGTTTCGCCTCCTAAATTAACTCAATAATCCTGCTACCTTTTTTCTCCCCACAACAACGGCCCGGTCGTAAAATTTGAGTTTTGATAGGAACAAACAGTTTGAAATTAAACTTATGGGTGAATATCTGAAGAGAGAACATCAAAACGGTTTTCAACTACCGGATGCCTCGAAGGAGACAACCTTTATGAAAATGTCGCCCTTTTATGTACGCCTTCTAGTGGAGTGTTGCAAAATAAAATATTCAGCCTTAAAAAAAAAGTGAAACGATAAACATTCGAGATCAAAAGTCCACGATTCTGGGTGAATAAGGTGGGTGGTTTAGTTGAAAAATGTATGTCTGGGCCTTTGGGGAATGGAGGACCCAATAAAACTTGAAGAAAAGCAGAAATACAGCAAGTGACCTTGAACAGTTGAACACCCCTTCCAATCTTTGCGTATATGATTGCGATCAACGAGCCCGGAATTGACGTTGGCGCTCTTGGAGTTGTAGTTGCGCGTTAATTTCACAGATGACTGGTGGGGGGTGGGGGAGGGTCTAACCACGCATAAGGAGGTGATAATTATGTTCGCTGTTTTTACGCGTTTTTGGGGTGCTCACGAATTTCTGCCGCGCTTGTCGGCAGGCCACCTCACAGCCGAGCAATGAAAATTGACGAAAAAAAAAAAAAATACAAAACTATCTTTTCTAGGTCATTTCTTGATCTGGCTGTTCATTCTTCCATCGAGCACGCTCTCAGAGACTCGACAAGATCGTTCCGCTTGAGTAGCACAACTTGATGAAACGTTTCCAAAATTATTGGGTTATTTTTGTCCATAAATGATCACAATCACCTTCATTCGCCTATCTGGTACGCGAGAAACCAACCAAAATCACGAGTGCTATCACTCGAGATGCGTTTTTCTGGGGACCAAAAGCATTTCTGGACTTGCGTGACGGAAAAGGGACTCTCAATTGCGTCAGTTCCTCAAATCAGACAAACTGGAGAAAGCTAACCTCAACAAAGACGAGACTTGGATGAAACCATGGAGGTGGGAACTAGTGGAGGGAGTGAAACGAATTTTTCGTGAAGCCGGTCGCCATTACTATGCACCATCTGTTATCAGGCCTCACCCAACAAAAAAATTGACAATGTGATACTTGATCAGTGAAAAAGTGATAAATTCCCTCCCGTGATAAGTGATAAGTTCCTCTCTAGATGAATGATAACAGTGGGTGTGTAATGGCGGAAAAATTGGCTTCACGTGTTTCTACATTTAAAAAGCCTTTCTCTCCCTCCACTTGTTCCTACCTCCATGACAAAAACATTGACAATTTGATACTTGATCAGTGAAAAAGCAAGAAAAAGTGATAAATTTCCCTTCCGTCCTCTCTAGGTGAATGATAACAGTGGGTGTGTAATGGCGGAAAACCCGGATTCACATGTTTCTACATTAAAAAAGCCTTTCTCTCTCTCCACTTGTTCCTACATCCATCGATGAAACTGTGTACTGCAAGGCGGAAAATATTACATCAGTAGAAGTCGTTCCGATTTTATAGCAGAATTTTGCCTCTAAAATCGCATTTTGGAGAGCAAATTTTCCATTTTGGTGCCCAAATGCACCCAAAATCGTTGGGCCAAGGTGAAGAAATACACCGAATACCGAGATTATTGAGCAAATCTATAATCATTTTTGAAATCTTTGATCCAGATTCTGGGTCAGAAATTCCAAGTATTAAACGTTTTTGAACTGAAATAAAACAATTTTTGGTCGCACGAGTGACATTTTTCATCGACTATTAGAATATTCACTGTGCAAAGGTAAAATGTCTCACAATTATAGAAAAGTGAGCGAACTTGTTGAATAAGACACGCCATTAATTATTTACGGGACCCCTTAATGCAACGTTGTTATCTATTATTAGCTACCATGAAAAATCGTTTTATTACCCACGGAATGCTTCGGTTGATAGAAGCCAAGATCCCTCCCCCCATCTATAAATTGATGAACTTTAAAGCTTTCAATCACCTCCACCGCACCCTTTTCTCTTTCAAAGTAAAAATATGACAACAACCTCAATCAGAGATTCTAATCAACCAAACTGTGGAGGCTTAACTCCCCCCCCCCCTAAAAAAATTGTCTAAATAATCGATCGTCTCATCTTGAAATTTTCGAAAAAATTTCGATTATTCTAAAAATGAGCGCTCCCGCCCTCTTTTTTTTTGTCTTCCTAGAAATCACGAGCATCCCCATCCCCCGCCTGTTTATTTATTAGTTCAAAAAGTTTACGGCCTGTTTTAGGGGAATGTTTACAATTTTATTGCTTTTTTGGACATGTCTGATGAGGGATGTCGTGATGAGGGGAAAAAGCCGGTAGCTGGATAATTAAAAGTGCGAGAGAGATATTTGTTCGAGGGGTAGTAAAATGAGGAATTTGATTGAAGGGGAAGGGGATGAGGTTTAACGGATAAAAAAAAGCTTGTAATTTACAATTAAAGTGACGAAACAATTCGGGGAAGGTAACAATTTGTCTTTATGCGATTACGAAGTTGAAATATTCACATGGTAGTAATTTGTCCTCCCCGCTTCCGTCTATGCTATCCATTTAGGAATTTGCGGTGGATGTTTATCGCACAGAATGAGGAGACTCGCATCGAGCGTCAGAGTGGTGTTGTTGTCATTCTATTTCCTTTATAAATTATTTCGCGGAATGATACCGTGGAAACCAAAAATTGTAGTGCTGGGCTCTGGAAGTTGACCACCACCACTATCGTCCATTATGGACATCAAACGTCCATTGTCACGCTACACGTTGTTCTTTCATGGAACCTGTGCCTTGAAATTGGTTTTGAACAAGTCAGCTCCACGATTTTTTTTTTTTTTTTTTTTTTCAAGTAGCTGAAACTGAAAAATTGGCTCTTTTGTGTGGGCCCAGTCGACAAAGTTAACATTTAGCGACATGAGCAAACGAATTTTAAAGACGTGAAAACAGTGAAGTTGGCATCACATTTTTTAACCTGTCAGATCCGCCAAATTTGTTGTTTAAAGAGCCAAACCCCCATGGGCGTGGTAAGAAGATGAAAACGCTTTTTTTTTTTTTTTTTTTTATTTATTTTTTTTATTTTATTTTATTTTATTTTTTTTTTAAAGCTAATTTGAGGGCTTCAGCTGATGGCTTCTCAGGATTTGGTATAGTTGGTGGGAAACGCTCCCTGTTTTAAATCACAATATGGATTGAGAGGCACACAAGAGTATAGTACTTCACTCTATCCGACACCAACTGGAAAATTTCGCATGATTTGGGGTCCTAGATTTTTACGAGTAAAATTCCAGTCAAAATTGTCAGTTGACCGGAAATTATGCTGACCTGTCAAATGCCGAACGTTAGACAATTTTTGATGCAAAGGTCATGCAATTTTATGGGTGGAGCTCTCGGCCCATGCCGTTATAAAAATTATGGTCGTATTTCTGCATCAACACCATATTTTATACTGTTCAAGTTTATCTCCAGAAAATCGTACAGGTACACATATTTTTACTTTCGTTTTATTTTTCCAAACTTCATCCCTGAAAAAACTGTGAACTCAATTTGAATTTTGACCATGAAAATCACCGTATTTTAGAATATTGTATCGCTGGATTACTACCAAAATCTAAGTGCTTTAATGACCGACGAGGGGTAATTATTTAACAAGAAGGGGAAGACAACGAAAACACGTGTGACCCCCCCCCTCCCGCAAGGTCATAGTTCGTCTTCACGGAAGGAAGGAAACTATACGCTGACTACTGACGAAGAAGGGTAAAAACGAGCCTCCCCACTAACTTTTTTTTTTTTTTTTAAATGCAGTGATTCCCTACTTCCCTTGCCCCTACCGTACAGTAAAAAAACAGTTTGAAGTAGTGGTGGGGGGTGGGGATTGTAAAGCCCCACGTGGGAGGGAGTTGAGGCGGAGTTTGCCCCACAAAACTGTATCTCAGTCTGAGACTGACGTTGTCGAAGTGGGTTGTTACTATCGAAGTGTTTTGAGTTCTTTTTTTTTCGTTATTTTTTACATTACAAATATTAATAAATTCATTAAATAATGAGACGGCAGAATAAAGTGTTGGGGGGGAAACAATCGTGATAAGCTCCGTAGGTACTGTTTAATCGTCAGAATTTAAACATTTTCCTACTAAAAATCTGTGACATGTGCAGTGAAAGTGACAAATTCAACAATTAATGTTGCCGTTTTCCCACACAAAATGGTGAGCTAATTTATTTTATGTTTCCCCCATTTTCTCATTTTATTGATGTCCAGAAACGTCAGAATCAAAATTTTAAAATTCACGAACTGCGTCTCTGAAATAGCTCGAAGGCGGGCTGAGTTGACTGAAGTTCCCAACATGGGGGGCGACCTGTTGACTCCGTCATGTTTCAACAGGTTGGAAGTTCAAAATGTTTACCACGAAATCTCCGTCATAACGGAATGCCACGTGACGTTATGAATCGTTTTTTCGTATGTAGTTAGTTGTATGCACGCGACGTCATTAAAAATTGTCCATAAAACAATTTTTATTGATGTTTAGGCTTGAATGGAAAGTCGTTGAACTCTATCTGAAATCTCAGTGACGAAAAACCTTCCGAAAATTCTGGGTTACGGGTAGATCGTTTTAAATTCAGGTATTTTGTTTTTAAACAAAATTTGGCGAAACAATGAACCCTATTAGGGACAATTGGTCCAACAAGACACTATTCTAGAAGGTTTTAGGTTTAAAAGTGAACGCCTGAGTCGCAGTTTGTGATTGTTTTAAAGAAACGCATGGCAATTATTAAATGTCCACTAAATTGTAATTATTGAACAGCAAGAGAGAGTGGGGAGACAGAAAATTAGCCTTTTTTAGACTGCGGTAATTAAAAGTTTGACGCCTCATTATTGAGAGGGTTCAATTAATTTACACCTTGCCCTGTCTTTAAATTTTATGGGAAAACATTAAAGAATGAGCAGCGAGCCATTTTTAGGTATTTAAAAGAGTGAGATCTTGTCGCCTCTTCAAAGAGGCCACCCACTTCAATGAACGTCGTTTTTCCAGACGAAGGCTCACATAATTATCGCCATCCTATTATGCAAAAACGTGATAATTACGGTCAGAAATAAAAACAAAACCCCACATAAACGTTGTAAGACGCTGTGAATTTTTGGGCGAATTCAATCGCGTCTTTATGTATAGTTGGCGTTTGCAACGCCTCATAATCTAGGGGTTAAACGTTCCATCAAAATGACACGTCTCGCTTCCTTACAATTCGGGACAATTTATACATAATTATTTTTTTCGTAAAAATTTATCTAGCGAAATGATAATAATTTATCGCCTCAAAATTCTCTTTAATTGGGAAAGGGCACAAACCGGGGTCTCGATTTCGAAAAAAAAAAAAAGTGAATTAATATTGATTTTATCCTCTCAAAACACTACAAAACGCTAAAAACGCTGTTAAACGGGCAGGTTTTTTCAGGGGTGGTGGGGGGAGTGCAACAGAGAGAAAAAAAGGGGGTCGTTGGTCTGACCTTGGATGTAATAGTAGCGGGAGGGTAGAAAACACCGTAAAATGTATATACGCGAGGCGGCGCGGCGGCGGCAGAGCTACCTGTTGCCACCCCCGACCGGTTTATCGACCTCTCAGCAGTAATACTACGTATACAACTTTACGACTCGCGTTGTCGCCGTCGTTGTCGCCACCACCACCACGTTTTTGTCCTCTGGTGGTGGCCAGTAAGGTGAAAAAAAAAAAAAAAAATTGAAAATATTTTTTTATGGGAAGATGTTACAATGGGGTAGAATTTTAGGGGAGGGGGAGGAAATCACCCCTGATTTACGACCTCTGGCACGACAGATTGAAATATCTCGACGTGTCAAGGTGTGAAACCTATTTTTTCACAACTGTCCAAGCATAAAAGCGTCAGACGTCCAACATCTGAATGCGGAAGACTGCTGGGAAAAAATAATTAATTTATGCAACACACTTCCCTTCTCCGCCAAGACTTCGAGTTCCACCTCCAATTATTTCAATTTCTATAAGAAATCCGGAAGAATTAATGGACTTAGCCGGGGGGGGGGGGGGTATGAACGTAAAACTATAAAGAAAAACGCGTAGGATAGAGCGCATTTTTTATCGTTCTCTCATTTATCCCTCCCTTCCTCTAACCATTCAGTGAATCGTTTAGGGACGACTATTTACATTCAAGCAATTAAAAACGGTAAAGTAAAAATTCTTCCGAGACTTTACAGTCCTCTTCCCACGGGGCGGTTAGGATCCCTATAAACTTGAACGCGCCTATATTATAATGAATGAAAATATGCTAACAGTTTTCGTAGAAACTAGTTTTTTCGTGTGTGCGCGTGGAATGATCGTGAATAAGGAGCTATTGAGTCCGCCTTATTAACAACCTGCGACGGTAGCAATTAAGACGAATACTTTGTTCAACATCGGTGGCCTATAATCTATTATGTTATGGGTGGTTACTGGTGAGGGGGGTGGGGTGAAACATCCGTTCGTAGAGAAAAAATGAAACTGCCTAAGCTTTTGTCGAAGCTTTTTCATTGATTTATTAATTTCTTAACGCGATAATTGTGTTAAAGTGATGATTCAAAAGGAATAATACGACGTCTTAAGAGGTCAACAAGGGCGATGGGAAACGTAAATGGGAAGCTAGCTGGTTTGGTTGATTGATTCAGAGAATAATAATGAAATATTTATAGAGGGCTGACTGGTGACGTAAGGTTTTGAGCGTCACTACTCATTTTTTTGGACGATTTTTCTGTTTTGTTTTGTTAGAGATGGACTAAAACTGGAAGCTGACACTCCCGTGTGCGTCATTTCCATGAGATCGGATAATTTAGTATTTTATTGTTCTCTTAAAGGCTGCCTTTATTCCTTGCTGCTAGAACGGTCGGTTGTTCTCACATTCTCACAAGCTGCAGCTTGTGGAAGGTGGCGTTTCCAACAGTTCCAATTTGAAAATGACACGTGACACGTGAGCGATGTGGGTTTCAAGAGTGTTGAAATAACTTGGAATCTGTTAGAATCCCAACCACTTTTTCAACTCTCCGCCACACTCACAATCTCTCTCTTCCAGGTCCAAACTTCACGCTTGGGGGTTTTTCGGTGGGAAAAGCACCCCGGCAAAGTTATCGATCTGGTAACACAGAGCGTTCGCGGTGTTCAAGTCCCACCCCCGTGGTGCCGGCGGCCTTCAAGTTCAAGGCTATACACGTGCCAATCTTCTCCCTTTCACCTACCCCAATATTTACCGATTTGCCACCACGAGTCTGCCCTCTGGACCTCTTTCCACCTCCAACCTCAACCCTTTTCGTATTTTCACTTCTCTTTTTTTTCCATCCCTCTCTTGTATGTACGAGAGGTCATACCGGCGGTCTATGTCGAGATCAAATTGAGCTAAATTTTTAAATGACCGAAACCGCTTGACGTTCACGCCCCTCCTGGGTATAGTTCTGGAAGGTGGGAGGGGGGTATTAGATGGCCTTTCTACAGACAAGGAATGAAGCTAAAGAATGTCATGTATACTTCCCCTACCGGCTTTTTATATGCAAGCTGATTGTTTGCGCAGCACACTATTAGTTAAACTTTTACCCCCCACCCCCCTCACCACCCCAACGACAGCCACAGTTCCCTCTGCATCACTGCTTCACCTGACATTTCGATGTTCTTACAAGGTTGCTCCTTGCTCATGACGACGCATGTGCGAGAAAAAATCCTAGCGAAGCACATCTGGTAGGGGGGGGGGGGGTGAGGAAGAATGATCTTTAGCGGTATACACCTTTTTCACGTTAAAAAGTAAATAATAAAAAATAAAAGAGTTGAAGCTCGTGCTGAGCACCTGTTGATCCTTCTAAAGAGCACACCTGATTCCTCGGTTCTTTCCGGCCAGTTTCGCTCTGTCTCGGTTTTGTTATTATACTCTTTGTTTTGTTTTTTTTTTTCCGTATAATTCTCGACTTGATAGAAACAAATCTGAGCGTTCCATGGCCCTGTTTAAAGAAGGAGCCTGCGGAGGTCTGCGTAACTCCCTCACCCTCGGCATCTCAATAATCCTTCACAGTTTGGTCCTTTGCATCGATTTTTCAGGGAATTCCCGTCGGTGTACGAACACACGCTCAGGTATTGAATGGAATTTACATTGTTTTCTATGCATCATTAAGGGGCAAGGGTTTAAAGAGGTTCTGTACATGAAGACGTTATTCAATTCGTAATTAAAACGGCAGGTTTACGATACCCCCTTCCCTTCAACGGTATGAGCAAACTGCAATCGTTAGAACTCAAAAAATGTTGGGGAATGAAGGCTTTAACGAAGTGGTCATCTTCTAGGGTGCTTCCCCACCACTCCACCACCGCTCTGATCATCTTCTTTTTCGAGAATTTGTTCAACTGTCATTTCCGAATGGAGAATCATTTCTCTTTGGACCTAACTACGTCGCCGCCCGCCCTCACCAACCCATTTTTTTTCCTCTCTCGCTCTCTTCTTCCAGTTGAAAGCCTTTTTATCGCCACCTATATCCTTCTGGAACGCGAGTTCCCACGAAAAAAAAAAAAAAAAAAAAAAAAAAAAAAAAGCCCCCGACGGGAAGAGTTTGTATATACTTTTTTTCTGTCCAAAGTGCGTGTTTGTCAGAAGGCAATCCTCTTTAAATCTTCACTCTTGCGGCGTTGGCCTCTTTTCTCCACCCCCAATCCCCTAACCATTTCGACCACCACCACCACCTTTCCCATCCCACTGTACAATAAATTATTATATTTAAAAGCCTCCGACGGTGAAAAAATTAACCGCGTGTTTGGAGGAACGGTAGGTGAAAAAAGGGCCGATTTATCAATAATTTCTATTGAAATTTGTAACGCTTTCAAATGTATTTATTCCCCCACCCCCGTACCACCACCTTTCGAATAGGGGTCAAATATAAAAGAGAATGGGTCATGACTGTGCGACTTATTGGGAAAACTCCGCCTATCATGATATTTTTTGTGTTTTGTTTCAGGAGCGAGAATATTTATAACGATTGTAATAAAACGTTTTAGATGAGAAGAGGCTGGAGGTGCTCTATGTTCACTACTTCTTTAATAAAAATTAAAAGGAAATAATAAACAAAATAATATATTTTTTCGTACTTAACAAATAACACGCGATAGTACGAAGTAACTAAATAAATAAAACTAATTATTAAACGTTGCTAATTATGGTTAGTCCATAGAATTATTTTGAGGTCTTGTCCGTAACGTCGGCCAAACCCCCTCCCCTAACACGTTAACAGTAAGTCCTAATAGGAGGCTTATATTTCGCAATTCATGGGCATGGGGGGCATGAGCGCAGGTTATCCACTAATCCACCAAAAATCGCTTACGCGCTGTTCACGGGACAAGCCTGAGGCTGAGGGAAATAAACGTTAATTCACAGGCGAAATTCAGGAAAGGCTTCAGTTTGGCCCTTGGAACTGATAAAATGCGCTCCTTCGCCGCTAAAATTGAGGTATAGACACACTGATTCGTGATATCTGAAGCCAACTGGCTAAAATTGAGAAAACGTACTATTGGGCTGTTCCTGGGACAAGTGAGCTCCAGTGAATTATTCTGCCCCTATACGGTCACTCTGTGGATTTGAGCTCAAGTTTTAAGATCTCGCCAACCCCTCTCCACTATACCCATTCGGTTCAGGAGACCCATTTGGTCGTCTCGGGAGGCTTGAATCGGTTCGTTCCACGGAATAACGTCATTCCGCGAGCGAATAGAGAGTTTATAAACTAAAACACATATTTTTCGGGTTTCAGGACGAAATTCCATTCCAACCCGCCCTGGAATTCAGATTTAGGGCTGGTTCAGAAGTCGAATTGCACCATTTGTCCCCTACAAACAACCTGAATTAGCAAATTCGGCATAACATGTTAATATCCTTACAATAATGACCGATAATTATTGTCCGTTATGCCAACCGAACAGCGAATTTTAGTGCCTAATCGTCACAATTGGAGCAGGAGAATAAAATTCCCGTGGTCAACATTACCAGTTGTTTTGACCCAAGCTAAGATTGGGCCCATTTCATTTCCTGTATCTCGGATGAGTGGGGGAGGGGGGCATTTGGACTACTTCTGTAAACAATTTTGCGGTTATAGAATAAAGAAAATGTGCGTGTGGTTATAAAGATGAGAGAATGGTCAAAGAACGAATAAGTTGGCTACTATACGGGGTGTCCTATAACAAGATACTTAGCATAGATAAAACTCCGAGCTTTGGGACCCAAATTACTACATCAGCCATTTTCTGGTACTTTTGGCTTGTCGCTAGTTTTTTTTCGAAATATGCTTGTCTTTTCGTGGTAATTTATTGCCGCAACACTAAAACTAATGAGCTCATTTGAAATAGCACAACATTTCCTTTCAGAAGAGTCCGTTTTCATTATGATCAAATAACAGTTACTTGGCATAAAAGGAGCTTAATAAGAAAAAAAATTCATTTTCCAAGCTTTTGAGACATTTATGGACGCGATTTTCAGGTGGCTAAAATTATCGAATTTAAAAAAAGATACGTAGATAGTCAAATTGGTCCCAAATGACGTCCCCAACCACAGGGTTTTCTCTGAGCGTCTCGTTATTGTACACCCTTTAGAGGCCATTTCACGATTGAAATTGAAGGAAAAAGAAATGCGGGCCCCTTCTGGAAGCCATTCCGTGGTTAAACCACCCTTAAATGTGTAAATTGGCCTACATTGTGAACCGCGATTTTGCGGTTGGATCTTAGCAAAAGCGCGTGAAAGCCGTTTCCGAGAGCGCGATTTAGGGTTGTCCGGAGGTTGTATACATAGCTAGAATGAGCCAACGCGTGAACTGGGCTCTTTTTGGATGGCCTTTCGTGTTTAAAATTTGAATAAAAGCGTGATTCGGGCTCGTTTGCGCTTGTAATGTAAGGGAATAAGCTAGATAAAGCGCGAATCATGCTATTTCTGGAGGCTTTAAAATTAAAGAAAAGCGTGATTTCGGATGCTTCTGATTGCTTTGAGAGAATGGAATATAGAGAAAAAGTGCTACAGCGAGATTTGGGGTTTTTTGGGGGACTTTTTCACGGATGTAAAAGTAAGTATGCTTGAGATAATGACAGCTAAAGCGTGAGCTGGGCTACTTCTGAGGAGCGCTTTGGTGGTGAAAATAAAGCTGAAAGGCACGATTTGAACAACCTCTGGTTATTTCGCGATTACAATAATGAGAAAAAGCTTCTGGAGGCGGAAAAAGTGGATGAAAAGCACGGACTAGGCTACGCCTGGGGGGATCGTATTTTCGAGGTGTAGCAGTGAATACAGTGATTACGGGGCTTTTCTTAGGCTTGTTTCGAGGTTTTAGTTTAGAAGAAGAGAAAGAGCGTAAATTAAATTGATTATTACTGGAAATTGACTGATTATTACGAAATTTGCCCTCCCCCCTCTTTAGGAACAGGCTCATTCTAGTGATAAAAATGTCAATTCCCGGCGAACGACGAAAAAATAAAGACACGAAACCCGCATCAACACCGAAAACATTGAGGGTTTTGCGTTTTTACTGTAGATGTCCACATCCGATCAGTTTGTTCGTAGTCGTGGCTCCTTCATCAGAAGACCACCACAGCCGCCCACACCACTGAGATTGCATACACGAGTGACGGGGTGGTCGGGTGGGGGCCGATCGAGTTTTACACAGAAGTCCCACACGACGATGCCAATCACTATGGACAATGTTATAGCGAGTGGGTGCGAGTGATTCTTTCCGTCTTTTTTCCCCGCGAGGGTGTACATATACGCCTCTCTCGGTGTGTGCGTTGAAAAGAATGATGAGCGCACGTTTTTCGTTTCTACGTATATGTACTGCTGGGCTTTTGTGTTTTGATTTGATACTTTTGGGTGAGTGTGGGGCGAAGGGGAAACGGTATTCATTGTCAATCGAACCTGCGTGGGTGGGCTTTTTGCCTTTTTTTCTCAATAATCTGTGGTTCTTGTTGAAAGCAATTGA
The DNA here is from genome assembly GCA_038030265.1 of Corythucha ciliata. Classification (NCBI taxonomy): domain Eukaryota; kingdom Metazoa; phylum Arthropoda; class Insecta; order Hemiptera; family Tingidae; genus Corythucha; species Corythucha ciliata. Next base: position 50,257,856 of record CM075942.1, on the reverse strand, counting down.
AGAGGGTGGACTTGTCGCAGTAAGAATCAGTTGGGGTGGCCCAATTTTGGTCAGATTTTATTCCCCCCCATCACTCCCCGCACCATCGTCAACATATAATTTATTGACTCCCCCCTCCCATAGTTTGAAGGCGTTAATCTGTATCACACACACACAACACACCTCTTGGGACCACTCTTGGACTGGGTATACAAGTCAAGGCTACCACACCTATCTTGCGTCCTCTTCTTCTCCTCCCCCCACGAGCGTCCTTCTAAAAACATGTCTCAAGAGAAAGACTTCGAACTTCTCTACTATCCTTCGTCCATCCCCCTCATCACAACAACACCGCTCACGCTCTGTCACGAGTTATTAATTTACACCTGTTCGGATTCCTTTACTCAATAGAACTGTTTGAATGAGCTGCGGGACAGAGGGGAAAATCTCGAGGCAATATAATGCGCTAGTAGTAAAATTAAAAATATACAGTTATGCAGCGAAGGAAAAGGTTGAAGCAAGAAATATTCAGAATTCCTCTAAAGTTTATTATCTACAATTACGTTTTTTCCATCTATCACTCCCTTTCTTTCCCTTTTCATTTATAATTTAACGCGATAAGACTAGGCTTCAACGGATCCTCCCACTACTTCTTCTTATGTGTGGCACGGTCATCTCCTTATCGAATTCGCGATTACCGCCCTGAAAACACGGACAATTTTCTCTTGAGCCGTCATCGGGAGACGAGAGAGAGGGAGCCCCTCTCACCATGTTTGTAAACAAGGCTGAATTAAGGATTCAAGATGCTTATCTCCCCACTCTTGTTTGTCTTGAACAGATTTTTTGATTCTCAACCCTTCACCCCACCCAGCCCTACCTGAAGGAGAAATTTTGAATATGTAATTTTTAGGGAGCACGAACGCACCTGCGGGGGATGATCAACTTTTTCATTTTTAAGGTTTTCAAGTCAGGGGTGGAGAAGTTGAAATGACGCGCATACAGAAACGAGAAAGATATTCTTCACCTCGTGCGGTCACGAGTGTGTAGAAAAATAAACAATATTTTCAAACGATTCGAACAGCTCTATACAGACAAAAAAAAGTTTATAAATTTTACTCGTGACTCAAGCTCAAATATGATTGCAACAAGTATGACTCAAAAGCGACTGCGGAGAGATCGTAGCGATATAATACGTTCGTTTCCGAATAAAAATCGACGCATCGTGATTTTCCCGTTCACTTTTCAAGAGCTAATCTTTGTTTTTCTGCAGTGCATTAATATATACGTTAACTTATTATTTTTAGCTGTTCGAATAACAAATTGTCTGGGAAGGTTGAATCCGGGAATCGTCCTACAACCTTGAAACGAACAATTTTTATTAGGGAGAATCTAATCATTTCGGGAAGAGAATCTTTCCACTGTCACGGCTGTCCTCAATCAAAATAGAATTAGGATGATGCGAAAACCGCAAATTGTAACATTGCATGAGTTCACTTTGTTGATTAGCGGTAGGAGTTTGTTTGTTTGTTGTTTTTTTTACAGTCAAAAATCTCTTCTTTTTTTTCTTTGGTTTATGGTGCGCGACTCATAAAATTCATCCTCTCCTTAATTCTCACAGATCGTTGACCTTTCTTTCGTTGTTATTTTATTACTTTCGACGTATGAGAGTAGACGTATACGGTTTGAAGTAGGGCTGTAGTCCGCCAAGCGGTTCTCTAGAAGTTTTTAAGCGCGAGGCGTTAGGAGAGAGATTCGCGCTTTTGACAGTGTTGGTATTGCCTTAGTTTCTAAAGAGAGAGAGAGAGAGAGAGAGAGATAGAGTGAGTAAAAAAAGAAATGCCAGCTCGTCTACACAATTTATTTAGTACGTGAACTTTAAAAATAATATTTCCATTAAGCTGATGTGATCCAGATTTGGCCACTCCCGTCATTCACAGGGGTAGCCGTTTAAAGTTTTCATTATCACTGCGCTATGTGAGTTGATCTGCCGAAGCGCGAATTTTCAGCAGAATTCAATTGAAACGCTCCAAAATATAAGACCAAGCAGGGTGGAGGGGTGGTGTGGTCGGTAATCGCGTCCTCGAAGGACGACGGTCGCACCTTCGACTTTCCCATTAAGGGGATTCCCCTCACCACCGCCACATTCAACCATTTACCCACAGCACGACAAGAACCTGTACTTCACTCTTCTTCTTTATAAGGTGACTTTCAACGGTGAACCGAGAGGGATATTTCGTCTTTCGTATATACGCTCCGAATTCCTATTAAACGATTTCTATAGCGACATGGGGGCTCTAGGCTCTAGGCTCTAGCCGTTTAATAATATGGGCGACAAGGGGAAGTTGGATTTTAATAAGCATATAAGATTGTTATGGTGGGGGAAGGGAGGCTCTTCATAATTTTGGACCCCCAGACGAGGGACCCGTACGATTGAGAGAAAACTCCTGGTACCTATTGGATTAAGATGCCTTCCTCCCCACCACAGGTGGCAAAGGAAATGCCATCACTTCGCGTGCCGCTACGCGCTAATTATATTGAAAAAAAACGTGAGTGGCTCACGAGGAAATCTTAATAAGGGCGTGAAACAAATTAGGGAAAATACTTCCTACGCCCGACAAGTTATTGGCGACTCCGATGGTATAATAACTTTTTTATCAGTTTAAGACACTACAGTATTGAGAGTGCCTTGGAGATCATTCACTTCTCCGGATAGCTTTATATTTGTCCGTAACATTAGATTTTTTCCTTTAAAAAATGCCTTTCTGATTCCGAGAAGAGAGAGATTCCGAGAGAAATGGGCTGGGCTAAAGCTCGACCATGGCGTCCATATCTGTGCAGTGGAGTACATGTTGAGAAAATGCATTCATTCACGATTTCTCGATAAAACTCCCAGGTCAAAATTGAGCAAAATCGCTAAATCGTGGCTTATGGTGGCCCATTTTATGGCTGAAATCAAGAAAAACACTAGTATAAGATTATTGTTGGAACAAGTCCACGGCTAATACAAGGGTGTAAGTGAAAACAAAATTGCTAATTCGCGGCTGTAATTGAGAACAGACTCTAAAATTCGCGGCCAGAATTAAGAAAAAGCGCTTTTCGGGGCAGAAACTGACAAGAAGAGCTAAATCAATGGCTGAAAATGAGAAAATGTGTTAATTCACAACAAAAATTGAGAAGAATCGCTAATTCTCAGCTAAAATTGAAAAAAAATAGCTAAATTGCGGCTAACATTTTCGCTGTTTCGCTAAATGAATGAGCTGATCGTGAACTGGTCTACTTTTTCGTTCTCTTTCGTGTTTGAAATCGGGAGAAAAGCGTGATTTATTCTACTTCTGATGGCTTTTAGAGGATGAAATTGACAAAAAGTGCTTCAGAGTGATTTGGGCCATTTTGGGGGACTGTTTCACGGTTATGGTTGAGATGTTGCGAGTTGAAAGAGTGAACTGAGCTACTTCTGGGGGCTTTTTCATTGTTATAAGATTGGAAGAAAAGCGAGATTTGGACTATTTCTGGTGCCGACTCCGTCTTTAAAATAGAGAAAAAGCGCAAAAGCATGATTTGGGCTGTTTCGAGGGCTATTTCACGTAGTTTTCTCTATTTTACGGTTTTATAACTGAGAAAATTAGCTAAAGCTCAAATAATCAGGCTACTTCTGGATGATTTTCCTTTGTTAAAATTAACGGAAAGTGCGATTTGGCCCATTTATGTATCCATTTTGAGGGTGAAATGGGGAAAAAGTGCTACAGCGTGATTCTTGCCATTTCTAGGAACTGTTTTGTGGTTATGGTTGAGTTAGTGGGAGCTAAAATGTGAGCTGGGCTATATCTGGGGACTATTTGGTTGTTTAAATGAATAGAAATACGGGATTTGAACTTCTTCTTGTGCCAATTTAACGGTCAAAAGCTTCGGAAGCTTCCGGAGGCATGATTGTACAGGAAAAGTTGGGTAGAAAGCGCGAATTAGGCTGGGAAATGCGTGAATTTTTGTCGTGGAAACAGTAAAAACCCACTACTACGTGATTCGGGGTTTCTCTGGACGATGTTTCGCGGATGTAGTTATGACTATGAGCCAGATTAGGTACATTTGAATACTCTTTCACTGTTCACATAGAAAAAAGGTGCTAGTCGTACTACGTACGGAGAGCATTTCGAGGTTACAATAATACAAAAAATGCTAAACCACTATGCGATCAGAGGGACCAGGGTTCCTGATCAGTGATGGGCCGGGTGGAAGCCCGTGCATGAAGCCATCCCAAATGTTTGGTTCAGACCAAGACCTAATCCGGCCACTGCCCTATTTAATGAGGCCGAAAGCTCTCAACAACTGTCATAATTTGCAATGTATTTACGATGATTGCCCTCAAGATGTCTCAACCTCTCATCTCCCTCCCTTCTTTTGAATACAAGACAGCGCGAATGAAGTGGAAAAAAATTGTTATGGTTCTAACTAGTAGTTTAAAACCGGTGTAAAGAAGAATGGGTCGTAGGAGTTGATCTAATACTATTTCCTCGGGTCGTTACTTCGTGTGGCCTCTAACATTAAACTGTAATGGTGGTGGTCTCTCTTATACGCGGGTTTTTAGCCCCGGGCCGCGAAGATTAGCTTCTCCTCCTTGCCCCTCCAAGCTTTGAGAAGGTAGTTTAAATAGATGTGGCGAGAGAGGTTTTTCAGGGATGGATGGGTGGAGGGAAGGTGGTTTTTCCAATGAAGGGGGATAATTCAGGTTAAATAGAAGACACGGAGCGACTCCTGAGGGGATCCTCTACGTGGAGTTCTGGGTGATGGGGTGTGTTTGTGAGGGAGGGGGGAGGAGACAGCTCATTTTAACTACATAGCCCAAAGAGGTGAAAGAAGAGAATGAAAAGAAGGGATTTGCACACAATATTCCTTGAATGTCCTTCGCTCGCCGAGGGCACGTGCTCTCGGCTTGCTCCTGGGTGGATGTTTTTTTTTTGTATGTTTTTTGTTCCAAGACGAACCTCAAAGTGCTTTGTACGCCTCCGGGGACAATGAGGGTCGGTCTTCTCTTCTGATTATCCACACCCGGTCAGGACAATGCGTGCCTCCTCCACACATCATGGGCCCCGGGGTTAAGAATTTGATTTCCAAAAAAACGATGTTTACCGGGGAAAATCGAGTTTGCATACTTCTTTTTCTTAAAGAATCTTAAGGCTGTGGGCACAAAAAAGTTGTTTCAATTATTTTTTTTATTATAACTTCCATGGTCAGGTCAAAATCAATAAATTAATGATTTCTAGGGAATTTTATTTAAGTGGTCTAGTTGGCATATCCAATCAGGCTAGCCATCAGGCGGGGATGCACAGTCACGTCGACTAAACAAAGAGCATGCACCAGAAGAAGTAACTTCTTCCGTAATAATATTGAGAACGTTTAATTTAAAGTTGAATTATTTTGAGAAACAAGTTCGTAACGAGTTATTGTTTGTTTCAGGTGACAGCAGCTAAGAGACTCGTCCAGTACCCATGCCAACACTGTCTCTTCTCAACCAGTCAATAAAAACCGTCGGCCTTGACTATGACTATGGCAGACGCTCAAGTCGACGCTAACTCAAGTCAATCGGGGAGTCTACTCCGATGGTACGCTGAGTATAAAAGTCGTAACAACAATCATCCCCGAGCTCTCAACAACAATCATCACGCCTATCATCACCACTATCACGGAGGAAGAAAGGAGAGAAAGCGAAAACGATTGAATCAAGTCGTCGACCAGCTCGCTCTTAATAATAATATTACGCATCACAACAATAACAATGACATTCGTCTCAAGGAGGACCTCACCCAACCATTGCTCATATCGTCGAAACTCAGGGATGACCCGTGTGCGACGTACGGCTCGGAGGAGGAGGACGAAGTGTTTAGTCAGGCGTCATCCTCGAAATCTCCCCATTCTTCGAACACTGACTCGCCTAAAATAAGTTTTAGTCCGCTGAGATTGAAGGAGGAAGACGACAGAACGTCTCCTCATCCGGAAGCGAAGCATCACAAATCTGATCATCATTTGAGCAACTACCCGCCGTATCAGCCATGTTCCTGTAGTAGCTGCGCTTCTGGAGTGCCTGTACAACCTTTTTCGGTTGATAGGCTGTATTCGATTGGACGTGTTCCACCCCCTGTTCCTACGCCGGTGTACAGTTTTGAACAATACTTACATTCGAAGTACCTGCCGGATATTTTTCGGAAAAGATCTCATTCTGACAGTGATGTGCCATTGTGGTTCGAGGCGAAAACTGAGAGAACCGAAGGTTCCTCTCTTGGATCGCCGCAGGACTCGCCGTTGGATCTGTCGATGAAAAGTTCGAGGAGTTCGGAAACTTCACCCAGCTCGGGGGATTCATTCGTGAGCGCTCCGCCTGTACTGAGTGGTTTCATGCATCCGAAAGGAAACGTGACTGTTCCGATTGTCAAAGGAGACGTTGCATCACCCACGACAAAGGAATCTGTCGCCGCTTGGTATCACCTTGACGTGTCGCCCGTCGTTGAAGAGATGCCCCCCGGGTCGGACGTCGCTTACATATGCCCCGTCTGCGGTCAAATGTTCAGTCTTCACGATCGACTCGCGAAGCACATGGCGTCGCGTCATAAAAGTCGGTCACAATCGACCGACGCTAGTAGCAAGGCGTACCTGTGTGAAGTCTGTAAGAGGTCCTTCGCTCGATCTGACATGCTCACAAGGCACATGCGTCTGCATACGGGTGTTAAACCGTACACGTGTCGCGTCTGCGGTCAAGTTTTCTCCCGGTCGGATCATTTATCCACGCATCAACGAACGCACACGGGTGAAAAACCCTACAAGTGCCCTCAGTGTCCGTACGCTGCATGTCGTCGTGATATGATCACGCGTCATATGAGAACTCATTCTAGGTACGAACCTGGCTCTGGGCCACAACCGCCCAACGCGGAAGACTTTCCTTCGCCACCGGCTGACACACCTCCCGATGACGTTTCGTTAAGTGCCAACCAAAGAGATACGTGCCATTACGAACAGAAAATGTCTCCGACCTAAACGCTTAACACCCCCTAATCACCACTCCCACCCTAGAAAAAGAACCGAGTCTTCCTTCACAAGAAAATTTGGTTCTTTTCATTGGCCTCTTCCTCTCTAAATCACTACAACTTTGGAGACGACGACGCTAATCAACAATCACCACCGAATCCAAATCGAGCCCTTCCCTTTGTTCGTCCCTATACTGCGAAAAAAAAAAAAATCGGTAGTCGCGCCCGGCTCAAATACTCGCTTGCTCAATTTTTTAATCGTATAAACTTCGTCGTTGGTCCGTTTATTCGTTCTAAGATTATTCACGTTTTAATGTTCCCTTTAATTGTGATGTTACTGTTGAAAATCTCCGTCTTCGGTCGATGCTGTTATTGTGTTAGCATTTAAAAATAAAAGTAAACCCCTTCAAAAATCTCTAATTTTCTTTTCTAGAATAATGTTAATTGTTAATGTTACCTTGATGCTAAAAATCGTTAAGTTTTTTTTCTTCCGAGAAAGCCCTTTGTGTTCAACGAACAAGTATAACTATAAACAAAAGGGAAATCCCCCTCGTCCTACTGACGCATTTCGTTTTTTTATTTTTATTTTATTTATATTGTATGTACTGTATTTAATAACCGCATTTTTGTATAAATTATTTCTGTGAATTTACGAATTTAACAGTGCCAGTATAGTCAAATGATCTACTGTATTTTTTTTTCTCTTATCGTTAGTAACAGAATAAAAATTTTACTTAAGTCAAGCCGTGTAACATATAAATTATTATTACTTTGTACATAGCCGTTAATTTAATATTTTTTAAATCCCCCCGCCCACCCACCCACGTTGGGAAACAAGGCGTAATGATCTGAATTTTTAATGTCAGCCTAGTCTCAATCATTATATCGTTTAAAGTAATAAATAATAAAGCAATTCCGTAACAATGAAAAAAAAAAATAATATTATTAAAGTACAAATTTTTTATTTGAATTGCTTCATGGAAAGGTTAAAATTCGACCCTAAAGATATTACTTTTTTGTGTACTTTTCCGAACCAGATTTTCACCTATAGAGATAAATTATTGTTGTATCTGGTGTCTAATATGACCCCCGCAAAACACCCACCCACCCACCCACCAGCATTGTAGATTTAACTAATTGCTCAAGAACTGACAGATCAAAAGATTTTAATAATTATTTATATGTTTTGTATCCGTGGAAGTCGATGATGAGATGTGAAAAATCGTTTTAATTTTTAAAAAAGTATAAAAATAAATAAAAAAAGTAATATTTTCAATAAAAAGATGTTTTCTTTTACTAAAATTTCGTCTTGTTTTATGTTTTTCAAATCTTCGTGGGTTGCCGACGTTCCTTCTACCCCGTTCCCCTCTTTACTACGTAAGGCGGAACCTCACGATATCTGTCCACACCAGCTCTTTCGCAATGTTCACCCTATGTGATGGTGCGGTCTTCGTCGTTTCTCGCCTATTTTGTCTCACTCATCGCCCTGAATACTAAAGCTCCCCCCCTCACCAGCCATCCCTTTCGCAGCAAGTGTGCGCTAACTGCCATCTTGTCTTTCTCGCGACGGCTCTTTCTGAGCTTCCTGTAGCTTATTCTAGTTTTAAGAAAAAGCGAACGCGTATATACGACTTCAAGGGTGGGACCACTCCATAAGATGAAAGACGATCGATCAGTAAGTTACTAACATGAGGTATGTTGTGTCTTTTTATTTATTGGGGAGGGGGTTCTCTTTTTATTATATTTTACAGGGTCGTTCTCCCCCAGAAATCATTATTTAAAGACCTAAATAGTAAACTAGATTTCTCCGCGATTATACATAGCCATGAAGACACGCTCATAAAGTCCTGGCAACCTCATTAAGAGCCCATAAAACCTAAACACGTGGAGGTGGCGAGAACATACGAAAGAGAAATGATCCCAATAATTGGGTGGGGGTATGCAACCACTTGAAATGGTTCAAAAAAGAGCGTTACGCGTTTTAGTCAACTTTCCGTGGCTCCAGAGCGGTACCTAATGGGGAACTTGCATGTGCCAGTTTTTTTCATTTTAGCCCTTTCACGTCATAATAGGCCATTACCTAAGTAGTATAATGAAAACCGCATCTAATTCTGTTCAGTCTGTGATTTTTAATTGAATTTTAACTTTGAGTGTAAATTCAGCTGTTCGACTTGGAGTGGGTGGGAGCGGTCCCCCTTGTGACGTCAAAGAGCATTGCTTTTCTGTGTGTGTGTAAACAACTCCGAGGTTATCAGTTAATCAGTTTTGTTATTGAGAATCTTGAGAGATTGAAATTACAACACAGTAAGTCTCATTGCTGGATAAACATCCCGGAACTAAACAATAATACGGATTTTTTCTCGGAGGCATTACTAAATTAATCCCAATAGCTCTGAAGTTCAAATCTATCTTTCAACGATAAGACATAACCGCGTGAACACAAACACTGATAACGCCACCTGCTGAGCCTAATGCTCTTCCACGTCACAAAACAACCATTCCTCACCCTGCCCATTCCACCACTTTTACCCCACTGCTTTTTATAGAAAATTATTTAAATTGTTTCGGATGATAATTTTATGGTTTGCGTAATGGTAGTCTTATTCCCTTAACCTATTCTTTCGATTGCGACACTAAAAAAAAAATCGTCAAGTTCCCCATTGGCCCGCGAGGAAGTTCAAAAGCCCAGTGGCACATCGTGTCGTGATGGCGGGGGGAGAAGGCTGCGTAATAGCTCTTCCCTGGTCAGAGTGTCCGATGGTCCGTGAAAAAAATCGCAGCTAAATGGTCCTCCGTGGGGCCCAAAAACCACTACCCTAGCCCAAGGTATTTATACATATCAAATCGAACCGACCTCGGATTCGTGTTCTAGGGGTTCTGAAACGTGAAAAAAAAGTATCACAACCTATATGTGCGACCATCAGGCCGAGACCAATAGTGCATTTTTTGAATGAAATGCACTAAAATAGCGTTGAACTTCACTAGTTCATCTTAGCGCTCTAATATTCGACCCAATAATTTAATGTAACAAAAGCCCTGGGTTCCATTGAGATTTACCGAAAACTTTGATGGGAGGGGGGATGGAATTTCAAAAAAATCGCTTGGATTCACACGTTTATTATAAAATACGGCACAAAAATTTAATATAACAAAGCCCTTGGAAAACTACCAAAACTTTTCGACATTTTGAAGAAATGGTGGTGAAAATAGAGGAAGAAGTTCGGCTTAATGAAACAAATTATGGTATCAAAATTATTACTTCTGGGACGGCTTAGGGTATCCGTATACGGAATGAAGTGCACTCTTTCCGACCGCCAGCTGCCGGAGCGAAATCTTTTTTTTTTTTTTTTTTGCGAATTAAATTTCCAGGAGAACCCATGTGCGTACGCAACATTTTCATTTGGGGGGGGGGGGGAAGGCAAACAATCTCCGCGAATTGATTGATAGTTAGAAGAGCACACGTTCCCGAGTGCATATGTAATCTCCTTAAAATTTAAAATTTCACGCTTCTACTTCGACATATTTGAAAAAAGGAATACTACCGCATATGCCGAATTTCCTGGAGATCGAAACGACTCGTTAAAAACCAGGATTGGTGCAGAAATAAGGCGGGAAAGTGTATATGTGCCGAGTACTGTAGACTAGGAATCATCCGTGCAACTCCCCTTAATCACTCAGATGAATACTCGTAGATATTTAGCGATGAAGGTAAGTTTCAAACAACAGGTGCATTTGTATGACAAAAACCCCTACCATCTGGGGGACCAAGGCCCACCCCTGCGCCCACTTGCGTACGCCCAAGGGAGAGCCACATTGCTTTTTTGGCGAAAAAAACGGAAAAAACTGGGTATTTATCGAGTGAAACCCTCGGAATTGCTTTTTATAAGCAAAACCCCCAAAATGGCTTTTAGTGAGACGAAATTACTTTTTTACTGAATGCCGACGAAATTGGTTATTTTAGAGTCCAAAGCCCCCGAAATTGCTCTGTTGTTGAGCAACACCAGTGACATTGACTTTTTAGTGAGAAAACCTCGTGCAGTTAAGTCGTTGAGTGCCAAATATCGTCGTAATACAGTCAGATGGTATTAGTTGGACGTGGAAAAAAGGGAAAACTCGGGTTTAAATTTGATTTTTATGTTTCATGTTGATGTTGATGTTGATGTTGTTTGTAGATTCGGATTCAGCACACCAAAAAACATAAAAATCAAGACTAACTCGAAGGTTTCCATTTTTTTCAACCTCAAGGTAATTTTGAACACGATTTGATTGGATAATTTCCTAGCAAGTGAACTTTCTCACACATATTGCAAGTGAAATTGATTTTTTAGCCAGAAAATCCAACGAAGTTGTTGAAATTACCCGTGAAATTGATTTTCCACAGAGTCGAACCAGCAAAATTGGTTTTTCAGCGAGCCTACCCGCGAATTTTGTTTGAAACTCGCGACATTGGTTTTTTATAAAGTGACCCACCCCAGCAATTTTTGTTTGAGACCCGGGAAATTCATTTTTCTAATGACTAAAGCCCCGTGTATGTGTAATTGGTTTTGTGAATAGCCAAGCCCTCAAAATTAAGTTTTGCATGAAACAAGCTCGCGGAACAGATTTTTTTTTAGAGCCAACTCGGCGAAATTGCCTTTTCGTATCAGCCAACCCCGTGAAATTCTGAAATAATGATTATTCCCGTGATATTCTGAAAGAGACAACCTCGTGAAATAATTTTAAGAAGAGCCAAGCCCGTAAAATTGGTCAGAAGGCAGGCCCGCTGAATGAGATTTATTCGAAAAAGCCTCCTAATCAATGCCCAAATTTGATGAGCAAATTTCTCAGACATTGCGTCCAATGTGAGACTCGAGCCCGGCGTGGTCCATGATTTTCACAGATGGTTCAGCTAAAAACCAAATCTTAAAATTTAAACCAAAATGTAAAAAATCGGTTGATACTGTGTATCCTGAGGTTTTCTCAAGTTCGTGCAGTGTGGAGAGTGGGTGATGGGGCACATACAACACATAGTGAACCCGTTCCTGTTCTGTATATGCGATAAAAGCTAATTCACCAGCAAATGGGGGATCTATTGTCGTTCAAAGGCCGAGACAATCCCCGCCAGGTATTTAGGGTCGCGAGCCATTGTTATATTGATTGGAACTCGCTTAATGCTTGTTCATTGTTACTTAAACTATTCTTTTCAAAGACTGTGATGAAGAGCGCGAGGGAGAGAACACACAAACTCTCTAATATGTGTTCGAGAAAGTTCAAGACGCTGAAATTTATTATTCGTTTTTTTTTTCTCTCTCTCTCTCTCTCTCTCTCGTACGCAGACCGCGTTAACGGTTTAACGCGATTCACTCACTAAAAGAGGGTACAGTTTAATTGAATTTTCCCTCATTGAGCAAGTTTCAGGAGACAGAATTATAGGCAAACACGTGCGGCGCGAGACCGTGCGGCATCACATTGAAAAGGCGCCCGCGAGTGAATATGAAGGTTTGAAAAATATATACGTGACAGAAAGTTTCGCTATTTTCTCAGAGAGAACAAAAATCCGAGGGGATTGCACAACGGGTCTGGCCGTGTCACACCAGTCGTCAGCCTCAGCCTTACTAAAGACATTACAAAGTTGTGAGAACTTGACAAAAATATGAGGCATTCGGCAAACGTAATAACACGCGTTTTAAACTATAGCCCCCCCCCCCCCAACAACCGGAGCGATATTTATTGCTATTATCGTTCTTTTTTTCTTTTTTTTTCATCCATCTATCCATATTTTTTCTCTTTCCAACAACTCCCGCACCATCCATTTGAATATATTTATGCCCCCAGGCATTTAAGTGAAAGTCGGATAATTAAACCGGCCTGTTATTATACACAACATTTTTAAGAAGCGCCACCACTTTACGCGATTTAACTTTTTAATTATAAAGGAAATTTCACGAAAGATGTTGCTTTATTCACAAATTTGTAGTTGTGTAATTCTGATCGAAAAAACAACAATTTCTAACAAACGGGAACGATGGATGTAATTGTACGTGTTGTGTTGCTCCTTTTTTAAAAATTGGAGAGTGAGCGTGTAAGTCATGAGGAAGCGGGTGGGGGTGTAAGCTCCCCTAGTTATTAAAAATAACTTATTACACAATACAGATCGGATATAATTTTGTAAAAAAAAAAAAAAAAAAAAAAAAAAAAAAAAAAAAAAAAAAGCGTGTAATGGATGGGCATCATCCTACACGAATCACGTCCTGTGAAATGAACGTCAAACTTTATAAGTCCTTGAGAGGGAACAAAAAAAAAATAATGAAAATGATCCGTTAGGTCTTTTTTACTAAACACCTCGGCTTTTTTTTCTTTTCATAATAAAAATGATCAGAAAGTGAATTAATAAGACAATAGTCGAATAGTTCACGCACGATCGGTCTTTCATTTCCATCAGAGACCAAGAAAATCGTGAACAAGGAAAAAAAAATGTTTGAAACCCCAGGGGACATAACTTAATTATTTTTGCGTTAAGTCATTGTTTTTGTTAAACTTTCAAACGTCGAATAGTAACACTTAGGACTTATGTTCTATACAAACTAAATTACTACAAAGTCGCCGTACACCATACACCAGTAAGCTGCGACGTCAGCCCACGCAGTATTTTGAATTCGACGCGTTTCTATACTGTGTACGGTGGCATGGTCAATGGACGACCCTTTCGAGGGGACGGTCGTCGACTGACGCGACGGCTTCCCTTTATTCTGAGCCCCAAGCTGATGGCTGGCTGTATGTATACGTGTGTCGAGTTATCTTCTGGGAATTGCCAATTGGGCCACCGAAAATTTCAACCATTTCGTGACGTATCTCAAGAAGCCAGATTTTTCAATGGCGCCCACTGCTCCATTGAACCATACTTAATCCCTTCAAAGGCCCGTACTACAGCCACTGTTGAGCAGAATGAACAGTATAAACCGCCCTATAAGTTGATCGCGATGCATGCCAATCGTTTCCCTCTCACCAAAGAGCATGAACAGGGGCGGACCAATACCACCGCCGAGGCCCAGGGCAGATATCTTTGTGAGGTTCCTTTTGCTAACGTTAGTTTCGTGGGTTTCACGTTCTGTGCTACTGGAGACAGAACGCGAATTGATACCACACGTGGAAACCCATAAAAATGCGGAAAATGGTTTTCATGGCGCGTCAGTTCCCTTGGGCGGGGCCTTTAATCTCTGAATAAACAAGGAGCATAACGATTCGTTAAATTATGGCGTTTTCTCAAGCTTGGCCATGACCGTTTATAGATACCGCGAAATTTTAGTCGGGAATTAGCGAATTATCACAGCTTTATAGCCGCAAATATTTGGCGTATTATCTCAATGTTTGCATCGAATTAGAGATTTTCTAAATTTTAAACCCGGAAATAATATCTTAGTTTTAGCCGCCAATCCCCCTCCTACCTATTTCAGCTGTGAATGCGAGCGCTTTATCTCGATTTTAACCGTGAAAGAGTGATTAATCTCAGTTTTATCCGCAATTTAGTTCAATTTTAACCGCAAATTAGCGTTTACTTCACCTTCTTGTATTATAGTCTTGCGAGTTTTATCTCATTTTCTGTCGCGAATTAGCGCTTTTCCTCAATTTTAGCAGCTAATTAGTGATTTTTTTCAGCTAGCGTTTGTGTTTGTTTATCAATTATGGCTTCGGAACGTCCCCAAAACCAGCGCATTTATATAGCGGTATTTCTAAATCTTAACCGTAAAAAGGGCACCAAACAAATTCCGGTTTAATCGATTTTTTGCTGTGAATTAACGCCTTTTCTCGATTTTGGCTGGGAATAAACGCTTTTTATAATTTTTTGCAGGGGACAATTTTAGCACAATAATGTTTTTTTTTTTTTTGTTTTTTTTTTGTTTTCAATTTTGGCTGGCAATTGTATCGAGGATCCGCGAATTTTCTCAATTTTAGCCTCACATATTAGAGTCTTTTCCAAGCTTTCAGCCACATAGTGACTCTAACAGCACATTAGCCTTCCTGTCAATTTTAGCCTTTAAAGTACCTGTAAAAACTGAAAATTAGCGTATTTCATAAGTGTTTTAGTGGCAAAGTTGCCTCTGGTAGCTCGGTTTTAGCAGTGAACTAAGCTTTCCGAATATAGCAAATAGTTCTATTTCTTCATTATACCGGCAAAGTTACGTCGAGGTATAGCACGAATTGGTGTATTTTTATTTATTTTATACATACATGTAATAAGTGTTGATATTAATATTTAATTAGTGTATAATAATATAAGTTAGTGTAATAGTTAATAATGTGTGCTAATAATATATAATAAATGTTTTATTGCAATTTGTACCGTGTAAGGGCTTCTAGAAGCTGGAAAATATTGCGTTTTTTCTCAATTTAGGGCAGCGTAGGCTTGCCTGTAACTTGTTTTCAAGAGTTAACAAGACCTCGATTATCTTGACTCGAGAGTCAAGGAAAATCTACCAAACCAACGACCGGTGGTAAAACGTTTCATTTTTGGTGCTTAAGGTCTCTTTATAGAGGTTTATAGGCCGGAATCGTGAAAATGGCTCTAAAATTCGGCCAGTTCGGTAGTGTAGTTCGGCCTTGGTAGTTTTGGCTAAAATTCCCTAAATTTAAAATTGGACGGAACTGCGTATATTTCGGGGTTTCTTGACACGGAAGATCGTTGTTTTGAAAGGGTTCCACCTCAGATGCCACTGTTCTTGACCAGCGTCTGCCTTGCACAATCTCCTTGTCACATTGAACTTGACACATTCAAAAAAGCCTCCTAGGCGAACTCGTTGGGACGCACCTGGTCAAACCACAACTGCACACGGTACGGATTATCCTCGAAAGTACACAAATTTAATTCGAGCCGTGGGCTGAATCAGATATTATTTGCAAGCACAAAAACGGACGTGTAACGTTCTAATTCCGTGGTCAGAGAGAATGAAAATCGTCCGAAAGAACCAAATCTCTGTCCAACCAAATATCAAGTCTCTTTTTCACGTTCCTACATCCAAGAACATATAAAACTAAGAATCCTCTATTAGTCAACAGCTAAAATCCTCATTTTTCCTTCATTAAGCTTTTCGAGGGCCCCTCTGAATGGTGGCCCAGAGCGGTTCATCCCGTTTGCCACTACCTTGGTACACTACTGTGGTTCGTTCTTGTCATGAGAAAATGGTGTCTTCATAGTGAGAGGTGTGAATTACTGACTTACTCCACGAAGTCGCGTGCATCAGACATGGGTATTCTCGCCATTTGACATCTTTTATGAGCCAACCTCATGGATCAGTTTAACAACCAGCGTACACCAGTGCGTCCCCTGTAGGCTCTTTTGAGACGTCTTCTCACTCTTTCTCCGTTAACGCTCATAAGGTCGATGTTGCCAACGTCGCTGTCTTAACACAATCGGCATTGTACGACGCGAGCGGCAATCCTATTGAGGCGTTGGTAATTCATTATCTTTGCCAGGAAAGGAAACACTTCAAACCTCAATTTTCATTGTGTATAACATGCATTTGTATATAAAGATAACTCTCATCAATATAATATTATTGAGAATAAGCGAGATTATAACAGTAGCGTTAATGGTTTTGAACCACCTCAAGCCTTCTCTCAAAATAGGCTACTTAAAAGACATATATTCGGGTGGTCAAAGAATAAATTTTATTTCGGCAGATTTTTTTTTCACTGGAAAATAATATGAACTAAAGCTAATAAAAATTCCAAATCTAAATGCGTGACCGAGATTAGTGTGATGGAGGGAGGGGAAGCTTCTATGGGAACTCAAACCTTTGATAACAACAACGGAAGGCAAACAACAAAAAAACTTTTGATCTTTGCGGTCAGGATTTTGTCCTTAAAGATTTTGTGAATAGCTAATGACTCCCATTTTCTGGTTTGACCTCCTCATTATTGAAATAAAATAATTTTTTTTTTGTAAGTTTAAGTTTCGCAACAAAAGTGCTCCATTTCGCGACCCATCAGCTCTTTGAAGTGAATTGCTCGTCGAATTAAAAAGGCGTAAAATATGTTTTAATTGCCCAGGCTTTATTCGGAAATTTATTCGGACCGTTAGTATCTTTGTATACACACACACATTTTTATGTGCTCTGTGCTTGTAAGCGTACAACGAATTCGCTAAGAGGGAAGGGTGTGTTGCAAACTTACTTTCAGACCGTACGTATGTTTGTATTAGCATTCAGTGATCGTCGTATTAAAATTCAGCTATTTGTCATTGTTTGTAAAATGTTATCTCTCGTATTTCTACAGGTACCTAACCAAACAGGATTGAAATTGTAGAAATTTCTCCCAGGCTGTCTTATACTGAGGGTAGAGGAAGGGGAGGATGAGTTTTAAAGAACAACAACAACAATTTCTTTATGTGGGCGTGTATAATGCGTCTGTGTGTGGAATCAATGAGAGCTGTGGTATATACGAATGAGAGAAAGAAGGACGTCGGCCAGCAGGTTTATAGAAAGACATCGAGATTTTCAGTTGTTGCGACATTGTGACATTCTTGTGGGTGGAAGCTGGTTTGGTGGGTCTCTCTCAACTCAGCCCAGGGGGAGCTCGTTCAATCCCTGACTGTGATCTGATTAAATGACACGTAATCTCGAAAGTCATCTGTGAGAACTCGAAGGAGAAGAAGATGAAGAAGACAAAAGGAAAAAGAGTAGAAGACACAGAAAATATGGGAGTCTACCGAGAGATACAAGTTGACTTATGCGTCATTGTGATTTTTACATTATTGGACCACTTAACTGCCAGAAACGAGTCGTCAGTTCCAAGAATTTAAGGGAGGGGGTCAAATGAAAATATTTTATAATTAAATCTTACCGTTCTGTAAGTTCTTAGCATACAAAGCAGTCCCTCGTCCAGAACTTCTTTTTAATATTTTTCCGACGAAGCACATCGTATTACCAACGCCGCTGTGCAATGAGAGGAGGCGGGTCGTTTTTTTCTGATCTTTCTTCTTCTTTTAGTGACGATAATAATTCTTTAAGCCTTTCAGTTATATTTTTAATAGACGTGTAAAAGGAGGAAAAAAGAAACGTTCTCAAAGCATTTAGGTGGCATCACCCACCCTCTCACTCGCACAAGGTGAAAGAGGGAGGGGGGTATGTCTCTGGGCGAAAAGAATTTCCTGTGGAATTCGTTTCAATTAACATAGTAGCACCCTGCGGTATGGGTGGCGGTGGAGAGGTCTGGCAATAAACTTAACAATTATGACGATGGTGAGCGTGGCGGTGGTTTTAGAAGTGCAAAAAGGGCATAACGCCGCTTTTCGTGACGAGAATTCGCGGGATTTTTTTTCTTTTTTGTTAAGGTTGTAAGAAATTATGCAAAAGAAAAGTTATTAAATCGATAAAATGTTGTGAATGTCACTAAGTCCACCACGTATGTTGATGGTGAGGGGGCGGGGTTTCAAAGTGCAAAAAAAGTCAGACATAAAGAGGTTGAAGAATGCAAACTTTTTCGCGAATGTTGTCTTCATTTTGGTTCACCCCTCTTCCCCACCACCACTTGTACGAAAATGCAGAAAAGTGCCCTGCCTGTTTCATTTTTCGAAGTTAATAAATGATGGCGCTGAAAATAGGACGATGTTATACATAATTGTGAATTATTTACATAAGCTGTAATAGGATTGCTTTTCCTGTTACATTAATTACAGTTTGCGTGCCCAGATGAGTGCGTGTCCTCAGAGTGAAACTGAACTCCATCATTTTTTCAGTAATTCAAAGTCAAAAAAACAAGGAGCTTGGGGTGGGCGAAAATATTTTTTACTTTGGTGTGATAAATTGTTCCTCTTTTCAATAACGAGACACTTATTTTAATACCAACAAGTAGAGAGCCGTGGAAGAGGAGGAGATAGTTGTAATGATTGATTGAGTGCGGAATTAATTTTCTCCATAAAAACCTAAAAGGTGCCAGCTCTGAACAAAAAAAAGACTGTTACCAACGAGCCAATTAAATTATAATCCAGCAGGAGCGTAAACTTTTTTTTGCGAAGGAGTGCGAAGAGTTTAATTGCTTCAAAAATTTTAAAGTCGAGTCTCCAAACAAAGTCATAACTTCTATTTAATTATTAATAAGCAAAAATACTTGTTAATTAGTAGGCTTAATTTACTGGAACACAACAGTAAATTTTAATAAAGGTTGGTAGGAGGGAAAGCACGTGCGGCTCTTTATGGCTAGCTTGCTCCAGATTGGCTGATAACCCTTTAAAACGGCGTACACTTTTATTTTTTAAATACTGACATTTCGACATTTTTCGGTCCATAATCGGATGCTGACGAAATAATACTTGTACTTTTCATTTATTTCTACTGATCTTAACTAATCTTATCTTACAGATGGTTTTTTTTTTTTTTTTTTTTTCCTGTCAAGTACAAATTGGTGAGCTTTCTTTTTTAATATTTTACAATTACGTGGAAATTAATGCAGCCAATTTAACCCGAATGTTCGAACCAAAGAATTTGGCGGTGTCGTTTATCTACGGCCAGTGCACCTACAGCCCAAAGAAAAATCGTGTATAGAGTTACAGCCCATGTACCTGGGGGCTTAACCCTTCTTAGGCGAAGGATTTCACAAACCTTGTTTACACCTGAAAAATCTTCGTGGAGGGGTTGGTTCTTTAATTATAGTTCTCCTAACTAATCTCTAACGCGCTGCTAAAATTGAGGAAAAGCGCTAATACACGGCTGAAGTTGAGGAAACGCCACCCCTCCGATTCTTAGGGCAATTTATCGTGACTGAAATTAAGAAAAGTGTTGGAGATCAATCGCACCTTGTTTACATTTGGAAACATGTGTGTATTACTTCCACGTTCCATTCGGGAACGGAATTATGGTGTTCGTGAAAAAAATCGAGTCCGAGCTGACATCACATTCATAATGTATAACCTCAGAAAAGTTGAAAAAAGTGGTTTTTGGCATGCCGTCGGTCTGTCGATTTTTTATAATTGTTTGTCATTCGTGTTCCCTTTAGTAAATAGAAAAATAAAAATTAAAACTCTCTCATTCTATCGCTGCCACTCACCCTAACACAATAGGTTATGGGGGGCAAGTACGAAGGGGTTATAATTTTAACACGGCGTTATCCTAGCACAATTAAAATGGTACCACCCGTGTTATTCCATGTGACACCCCTTCGTACTTCAGCCCTTGGGCTCCAACACAGGCACAAATTATTGGGGACACAAATCGGAGTGGCTGACATCTAGTGTTATCAGTGAAAAGCTCCAGGAAGCATATAAGACATGATAAATCATTCAGAATGTCGTGATTGTTTGGCTTAAAAGGGCATACTGTGCGCCATAATATGGTAAGATAATTTTTTATTTTTTGAATTAATGTCTCACTGAATAAGCGTATGACCGTTCATAATTGTTAAAACCTATTATTTCTTAATCTTGTTAACTACTCCAACAGCCATTTCTTAGTCCTTCCAGAATAAGGGCGATTTACCGAGTATTACTCGTTTCCATACTCTATTATCCACTACACGAAATGATTTATTTCAGATGGGCTCGGATATTGTTAATCTGCCTGTGATTATCCGCTGCATTGGCGATTTCCAGCGACCATTGATTGAGGGATCTGTTGTTCTCAAAGCGAAACATGTTGCGTGTGACGTTGTTGGAGAAGATGACAATTCCCTTGAATTTTTCGCCCAATGCCTTCCAACGTTTATCTTGGAAAGCCAACCTCATTTTCGAATACAAAAAATTCATTGTGATAGTGACAGGCGCAATTAATAAATACACGTGCATCTAGGCACGTCAGGAAGTTTTTCTTTCAACTTTATTGTACATATAGGTGCATTACAGTTGTGCGAGCCAGTTTTAGGAACATGGAGCACGTAAGACAAGAAAGTGCATGATGCCAACTTCATGGATTATTTCGCCCTTTTGAAAGAAAAATTTCCAGGGTGTTAGCTCATTTGTAAAGAGCAATTTATCGGATATCGCCCCTTCAAAAAAATAAACGGATTTTACCATTGCAAAACCCAAATTTTGCGGACTATTTGGCTCTTACAGAACCAAATTTCACGGTTTTTACTCACTCAAAAGGCCAATTACGAAAAATTGACTCCCTAAAAAGCCAATTTTGCGGGGCTGGCTCAAGAAATAATCCAATCTAATTGGTTTGGGCTGTGACCGTCAAAAATGAAATTCTAGGATTTGGGCTGTTTCACAGTTAAAATCTCGAGGATTTGACACTTACTGAATATAATTTCAACCAAGGTTTTGGCTAATTGGAGGACTAATATAATTTCGCTCACTAGAAAAAAAAAATTTCATTCCGTATACGGATACCCTAAGTCGTCCCGGAAGTAATAATTTTGATACCATAATTTGTTACATTAAGCCGAACTTCTTCCTCTATTTCCACCCCCCTTTCATTAAAAATGTCGAAAAGTGTCGGTAGTTTTCCAAGGGCTTTGTTATATTAAATTTTTGTGCCGTATTTTATAATACCTAAACGTGTGAATTTAAGCGATTTTTTTGAAATGTTATCCCCTATTTCACCCCCCCCCCCCCATCATGAGACAGGGACCTCTCGGAGTGTCTGAATGTAAGCTAATAAATTACAAAAAGTACAAGAATAGCAATTGAAAAAACAGCCGATATTCGGAATTAGTGATGGGTAATGAATGAGGGGAACGATAACTGATTGAGCCAAATGTTCTCCTTGTGTGAAAAGGGATATCAACCAGGAATTTGACGATGTTTTTGTGCATTAAAAGAAGACGTAATCGTTGAAACAATCGCGAAAAATGAAATGCCAAAGAAGTTGCATTTTCATCATTCCTATAAGCACATTCACTCGAAACTGGTGTTGGTAGTGTAATGACCATAATGAGTTAGTTAGTTCCAAAAGTTTGAAGAGGAGCATTCGCAGAGGGACAACCGATATAAGGAGGTGGATTCCATCATAATAATGAGTTACCTTCGTGGCATGGGGATTAAACCCCCAAGACATGGGAACTTCAGCAATTTTAAGTCTCTCATCGGGGTGAACCCCCAGATATCTCCTTAACCTAAAACGTCGAGGTATGACGAACAGAAAATCATTCACGACTCATTCCTCATCAGTAGATTCCTATACACCGAGTATTTGCTGTTCTGCTCTTTTTGAGCGCATTGAGGACGTTTTATATCCGTTGAGAGACCAGTGAAAGTATTTCTGCGTTACTACTAAAACTCATCCAAATTCTGTTTTACGAAGGCAGCGCCGAATCTTGGTTGATTTCGGTCTACACATATGGAGGAACATTCGGTTTCAGATGAAGGGTCACCCTTTCCACAACGAACGGCACTTCGCACTTTTTCCTCATTCTTAATCACTTTTCCTCATTCTTAATCACTTTTTCCTTAAACATTGGCTGTTTTTTCAATTATTACTTGTATTATCTATGCTGTTCTTGTAATTTATTAACTTACATTCAGACATTCTGAGAGGCCTTGCCTCTCCCCTCACCATCTCTGGCTTCAAAACATACTTCTAATCTAAAAACGATCTCTCATTCCCCATCAAAGCTCATCGGTTTTTACGATTCAAACAGCTACTTCTTCACGAATAGTTGTAAAATCCCGAGGCTATTGCACTCCATTTGAAAGCTGACAAAATGAGGAAGTTTTTCCAATAAACCCAAAAAAATATTGTCCTTTAAGGAGTGGGAGAAAATCGCAGGTGAAAAACATGGGAAATATACAAAGATAAAAAAGCATCACTTTCCAGCAGCTTTAGCGCCCTGAGGAAATGACCAAATTCATAATACAATACAGTCATTTTGACGAAAATTGTGTGCTCTTTCGAATGACCCAATTAGTTTTGAGCTAGAATTGATTCTAGAGCGGCCGGGAGCAAGTATTTCAAAAAAAATATAGCCCCACGAAAAAATTAAAGATAGTGGAATAACTCGAAAACCAAGCTGAATTCCGGAAAAGTGAATTTAGTAATTTCGACCACAAATCAGCTGTACTATGACCAGTTTTCGGCTGAGCATCGAATTTTCGAACACCCTGTATATATATGAATTCTGGAGACCACTGAATTCGTGTTCTAGAGGTTCTGGATCGTGAAAAAAACGTGACATGACCCATGTTTGCCACCATCACGACGAGACCAATAGTGCATTTTCAGAATGAAATGCACTAAAACAATCTTTCGGATTGGCTTTGCCAAAACCCAAATTTCTCGAATCATGCTCGTCAGGAATCACTATCTTGCGCGGTTGGCTCCCTAAAAGGAGGCCGTCTTATGGATTTCACACGTTTAAATTCAAATTTGTAGGGGTGTTGGCTAATTTTAAAGAGCTATTACGCCGATCCGGCTATCTTAAAATACTTGACCGTTTTTAAAAGACTGACCGCGGGACTTGACCGCTCTCTCATGGATACATAAAAAAATCTCTTGCCCCAAAGGTTTGCCGGGACCAGGGGGGTGATTCTGTAACTTGTAAAATTTACGTGTCGTAACTTGAAAGGAGGGGGAGAGGATGTACCACGTTGCCTTGGTTTTTGACTCATTTGTTTGGAATTTGTTATTTTTTCTTCGAGACCACACATTCTCGCATGAAAATTCCGCAGTATAATTCACTAGGGGCCATTTTCACCACCGTGAGTTAGGTTGGAGTTACCTAACTCTAACATTGTTTACATAAATAGTGACGCCTTTTTTCAGTTAATTCTGAGTTAACGTAACTCAAACCTTAACTCTCGATGGTGAAATCCACCATAGGTATCGTAAAAACCATGACAACGAGGTACCTCCCCTCGCCCTTCTTCCATTTTACGACACGTAAATTTTGCAAGTTACAGAATCACCCCCCTGGAGCCCCCTGGGAAGAGATGAAGTGGAAGACATTTTCAAATGCACCTGAACTCATCGAATTCCTTGTTGAAGGAGCTGGAGAATTATTTTTTCTTTCTCCTGTACAGGCGTATGTACCCAGAAGGAAATCAACTTTTATGAGGAGGACGTCGTATTAACTGAAGCGATGCGGTAGGGATTGTGCTAAAAACCAGTCAATACTTATCAGGCCTCAACCACAGAATGATTCAAAAGTCGCCGACTTCGAATTTCAGCGAGCAACGCATATAATTTGTATACCTACGCCCGTGGAAGTAGAAACTGTCCCCTTTTCTAGCGAAGGCTTCTTAGAATAAATACTCTTCTGAAGTTAGGGAAACGCGTATCTGGTTATTGCAAAGACACATTGATTTACTTCTAATTAAGCAAGTTGGAAATGTTTGGAGGAAACCCGCACGAATTTTGACACTTCTTTCCCGATCCTCAATTTTATTTTCCCTGGTTTTGCCATAATTTTTTCAGGGGGTATACAATGGAAAGAAAAAATTGGGAGTCCGCTCGTTATTTGGACATTGAGAGACACAACACACGAAGTGGGTTTTTGGGGGCTTCCTCTAAGCGCGAATAATTGTGGGCCACTTCCTCGCCCGCCAGCAGTCGTTTAATCTATAAATTAATTACATAAATTGAGAACTGAGATAAATTACCATGCCAAACTATTGCCTTATCAACTGTTTATATGCCTTTCAGACGACATTTTGAAACGATCGTACCGCTCTCTACAGTTCGTTTGAGTTACCAATAGAATTGAGGCTCTCCGAAGTGACAGCTACGACACATGGAAAATCCACGCGGAGGCACTTCTCAGAAATGCCGGCGCATGGAATTTTGTGAATGGGAAAAACCCGAAACCTGAAATCCCTGGACGAGACATGAAATTACTTGTTCATCAATTGTATTTTCCCTTGGAAGTCTCGAAAGTGCGTCGGCCTCGAACATTTCATTGCCTTTCTGATACCTTAACTTGTAACGGTAAGCCGACAAAATTGATGCCCACCTTTGCAAACGAGCCGCCGCGATAGTGGGGACTGCTTTGGTTTCATTTAATAAGAACGAAAGTGGCCTATGATCGGAAATCAACTCAAACTCCCTACCATAAAGGTAGGTGTGACATTGTTTAACACAAAAAACCAAAGCTAAAGCTTCTTTTTGAATATGGGCGTAATTTCTCTCACTTTTACTAAGCGTTCTTGAGGCGTAAGCTATTGGTCGACTTGTCCCGTCAGGCATGACATGTGAAAGAACTCCACCCACTCCGTAAGACGACGCGTCGGCTGTCACTTGAAGCGGAAGCTGTGACTGAAAATGTATTAGTGCACCACAGTTTACGATTAACTTTTTGCACTTATCGAAAGCAATTTAGCATGAGTCTGTCCAGTTCCACTTGGTGTCTTTTTGCAACAATTCATGAAGAGGTCGTAAGACAGTTGAGAGACGTGGCAGGAACCGTCCGTAATAATTCAACATTCCCAAAAACGATTTTAGTTGAGTAATATCTGTTAATCGCAACTTTTTTCAACGCTTCAATTGATTCATCCGTAGGTTCTAGGCCACGAGAGCTGAGCTTGTGTCCAAGAAAAACTAGCTCAGGAACTACGAGAACAGTTTTATTTTTGTTTGCTCGTACTTGATGTTCCTGAAGGCGACGTAAAACCAATTCCGTTCGCTCAATACACAAATCCCTGGACTCGCCAAAAACCAGGATATCGTCTAAATAGGCCCGAACTCCCGGAATACCCTTGAGCGATGCGTCCATCGCCGGCTGAAATAAAGATGGCGCGTTACTGAGGCCGAATAATAATTTCTTACTTCTGAAAAGGCCGAGATGTGTGTTCAGCGTCAATAGGTGCTGAGAATCTTCATGAACTTCCAACTGCAAGTACGCCGACGTCAAATCAATTTTGGAGAAGTACGTGCTGCCGTCTAAAGAAGCGAAAATATCCTCGGCTGTTGGAAGTGGATAATGCTCTACTTGAACGACTTTATGAGTGACTTTGAAGTCGGTACACAGGCGTACTTTCCTTCCCTGATCCTTCGGAACGCACACCAGAGGCGTCGCCCAATCTGAACTTTTAACAGGAAAAATTATGTCGTCTTTAACCCAAGAAAGAATTTCGTTTTCCACAAGCTGACGCAAGGCAAAAGGAATAGGGCGAGCTCTACAAAAAATTGGTCTTGAATTGTCCTTCAATATTATGTGGGCCTTGATTCCCCGAATTGATTTTATAGGGCCATCAAAAACCACAAAGTATTTGTCAAATAGTTAATTTTCTGCGCTAGAAATCGCTACAGAAGAAACCCGATTGTTGGACGAAGGACTGTTGATTATATCAATTTCCAAAGGGGTCAACCAATTTCTGCCGAGAAGGGGAGGTTGAGAAGAACGGCTGCTGCATTCCACAACGACCAACGGCAAATTCATTCGCACAAGTTTGTACACAACAAAAACATCAATTTCCCCGTAGACGCGAAGGGGCTCCCCTCCATAGGCCGAAAGCTGGATATTACTTTTTCTCACTGGACAGGTTGAAAAGTGCTCCGAATACATATTTTTAGTGATTACTGAGACGACCGCCCCAGTGTCCAAAACCATTGACATCGAGTGACCATTAAGTAGAAGTTTTAAACTTATGGGACTAGAAAAATTCACCATATTTACAGTTTTGATGTGAGCCAGTTGGTCATCCGACAAATTGTATTCAGTACCCGGATCCTTGATCTCATCAGACGATTTTACTTCTAAGGAACGAATATTTTGGGTCCTGCAGACTCTAGATATATGACCCTTTTTCTGACAAATGTGACACGTTGCTTCGGAAAAGTAGCATTTCTTTGAGACGTGATTTGTTTTCCCACAATGCACGCATTTTTCGGCTCGTTCGTTCTTATTTCTCTTCTCTTGCCATGTTTCTGTATTTCCTTTTCTAACTAAGAAGGTGTTAGGATGACTTGATGCCTCACCAGATTTCTGAAGCGATTTCACTTTCTTCGCAGTTGAATCGAGCTGCAGGGCTTTTAAATAAGCGTCATTGAAACTCAAGCTGTCCTCCGCGATCAATATTCTTTGAATTTCGCGGTTCTTCAAACCACTGACAAATCTATCATGAAGAGCATCATTTAGAAACTGACCAAAATTGCAGGAAGCCGCCATTTTCTTGATTTCGACTGAAAAATCGGCAATGCTTTCGTCTTCCAGTTGAACTCGCTTGAAGTACATGCAACGTGCGAAAATTATCGACTTTTTTGGTTGGAAATGACCTATTAAAGTTTTCTTCAAATCATCGTAACTTTTTTCAAGAGGTGATTCTGGCAACAAATATTCTTTAAAATACCATACACGCTAGCACCGATGTTTATTAACAAAAACTGGACTTTCTTGCCTTCTTCAATTTCATTTAAGTCGAGACGTTTCGAATTTCGGCGTAATTCTTACGTGCTTTGAAAATGACTCATTTACGTGACCGCCATTGTCGGGAGAAAAGTATTGAAGTTCCCGACTACGTATTTGCTTACTCTTTTTGCTCATCGCCAGTGTTAAATATGCCAAAGGCTCGAGAATGTACAGAGATTAGCAACAGAAAAAACAATCGGTCGCGGTCAGGTTGCTGAGGATGTTACACTGGTTGGAGGGCAAACGACCCCCCTTCACCATGTCACCATGACGACAACAACTGAACAGTGATGATAGAACCAATTAAACTAGTGAACTTTGTTTGCCTACCAACCAACCTGACACCCCTGACCGCGACCTATACCATTTATTATTATTAAAAAACACATGATTCTTGTTTTTAAACCCATAACACAGGCAACGAACTCGACGTTCTTTGCTACACACATAAGTTTTTCTTCCAACCCCTCAGAAAATCATTCCCAGTCTGGGTGCTTCGACAGCTGCTGCACTTCTAATCTATGCTCGGACAAGTCAAAATTCTCAACACTCCATCCAAAATCTGGAGAAAACCTTAAACTTCCTTCGAAGAAACATACTGCCCCCATCCTGACGAGGTGAAGGCCTCGTCATTCTCCATGAAAATTCTGAACACGAAATCAACTTAACCAATACTCTGTACGTCCCGAATTTGACAACAAAAATCTCCGTCAGTAAAATAACGGAACATGGTTTCGACGTCATATTCCAAAAACACTCAGCCCACGTAGACACAAGGTCCTTCAAGCAAAGAAATCTGAAAACGGTTTGAACTACGTGAATACGCCGCAAACTGACTTCTGCCTCTTAACAACGACAAATGTCCATCTGATACATCGAAAACTCGGTCATATAAATGAAACTGCACCTCGAAACACTTTAAAAAACGACATCATTATGGGATTAGACTTTAACTCAAAAGAAAAACTCGGCGATTGTGAAGTTTGCATCAAAGGAAAATTCACAAAATTACCTTTTCCGTCAAACAAATCCCCCAAAAAAGTTGACCTATACTGGAAATATTCCATTCGGACCGCCACTGGCTGATATTGTGATTCACTCGATTAATTATCTGAGTCCGAGAGAAAAAATGTTCTAATAAGGCTTTTTACCGGAGGCTGAAATTAAATTAGAGGACCTGTGAAACTAACGGTTTTGCCCCCCCCCCTTAGTTTTCTCGGAGTGAACCTCAATATCAATGGGGCTATAAGCGGTCGAAAAATCGGAAGAAGGCGGGTATGGCTGAATCGGCGGCGAGCCCAGTGCCTTCGGCCGATTTGGAGCAAGTCATCAAGATGATGTGGGGCGATCAGGTCAAGAAGGATGTTTTTCAGAGGTGGAATCGAGGATTCGGACGAACCAACTGCTTTAATTCAACGGGAAGGAGGTCCCTGCGCCGTGATAGCTCCAGTTCAGGCTTTCATCTTGAAATCCTTTATAAACGAGTCGTCTAAGTCTCCTGTGGAAAATGGAACGAGGTTGGAAACGACGTCGTCACCAAATTATTGATTCGAAATCCTCAGACAAGCCTACGCCGGCAATAAGTACATTTTGGTTCTCATGCTTGACTCAACCTCGGGGTACGGTTCAACTCGGTCCTTGTCCCAGCCGCCGAAAAGCCCCAGCTCGGGTGAATTGTCCGAGGGGACCGCTTCCCGGGGTGAGAAGGACGTGGAGCCTTGGAATAATAGCAAAAACCAAGATAATTTATCAGCGAAGAGCCGTCCTTGCGACCATTCCTACTTTCATTCTCAACTAAGAGCACTACGTTTTGAAAGTACGGAAGAAGTTAAAGCGTTCTACTAAGAAAGAATTGAGTCACTTAGTGAAACTTTCGGAGTTTTACTCTTCTTGTACTCAGTCCTGTGCACCAAGGGCATCGAAGCTCTTCACTACGAATTGGCAGACCCTACCAAACCTTTCAAACCGTTCTTAGTTTGATCAACCTTATGGGTGTTGGGCAGTGAAACTCATCTGACGGTTTTATTTTCGTTTGAAAATTTGGTCGGAGCTGAAACTCCTAGCGAACAAGCGCGACGTGTTTTCAAAACCTTCGACCCCGAAGGTAATAACTTCATTTCGGCCGCATTGCTCGAAGACATCCTGTGTGCTCTTGACCTGGTGTCCGATCCGGAGTATGTAAACATAATGAGAAAAAACGTCTGCTAATGATTATAGCACAGTGCTTCCTCGCTTTTCACCCCCTCCCCCTTGTACGATTTTGACGAAATTGATAGGGGACCCTCTACTAGCCAACACATATATTCCCTGAAAATTTCATCAAATTCGGATAAAAACTATGGAAGATATGCTTGTTACAAGGATTTGCGGACAGACAGACAGACACGAAACCGAAATTGTTCAGGAAGGTATAAAACGAAAAAGTTGGACTCGGAAAATCTTGGAATAATTGTTTTGTCCGTTTTCATGGACGAATTTTTCGAAGAAGAGACCGTAACAGTGCCCGACATGTTCACCAAAGCAGGAGCCATGATAAAGTAGTCAGTGATAAAGGCGAAAAACCTCGAAAAGATTGAGGGCGAGCAGGTGGACCGGAGCACGCTCAGGCGGATTTATGTGAAAGAGTCCCGGATAGATTGAAGGTTTCGGTGTCATAGGTTTCCCATACAAATTGTGAATAGTAACGTGGTTGATTGCTCCAGATAGTGTTTTTTTTTTTTTAATTAGTTTTCATTTGCTCGAATTGTGTTGCAAAAGGATGAAAATCAAGTCTTAATGTGACCTGTATCTCAAACGAACGTTTCGGTTGACGGAATCAGATAGGATTGATGTGTTTTTGGGTGCCACTTGGGAACGAAGGATGGCGTCAGCCTTCACAACTTCCCTCGATGGAAAAATTATTGTTTATTGCGAATTTTATAGCCATTGGCTCTAGCTAGCTGCTACTAAATCATGAGTTGCGACTTACATTAATTCCAAATAATTAATTTCTCAATCTTAGCCAAAATTGAGAAAAACCGCTTATTCGGGTGTACAATGGCTCATGTCTGAATTCTGAAATTGAGAAAAAGTGCTCATTCGGTTCCTGGTTGCAAATAAATATATTCTGGCAATTTAGAAAAATTGCTAAATAGCTGCTAAAGTTGACAAACCACTAATTTGCAGCTAAAATGCTTGGCTTAAATGAAATTGAATGAACCAGAAATTTGAAAGTCATGAGATGGCAACAATCATTCATGGTTGCCCAATAAATTAATAGATAAAAAATCGTTGAAATCCATGATATCGCAAGTTTAGGTTTATAAAATACAATTTGGATTATTGGGACAAGAATGACACCAATTTCTCGGGTTTTGCTGGTAAAAGAAACAATTTCGCTGTTTTGTATCAAAATTCGAGGGTTTGGCTCCCTGATAAAACTTATCACTGGTTTGTCTCACTTTGCGACCAAGCCGTCCATGCAGGGCCTTATTCTGAACAGCCGGTAAAAAAAAGCCGTATAAGCGGAATCCAAGTACTCCGAATAAGAAATAACATTATCCCGCCATAGAAATCACACTTGCCGCATTTTTCCCGACGTTTCTGAATAGGGCCCCAGTTCTCGATTATTCAAATTATTCATAAAAACAAAACCAACATTTTGGTATTTTCACCTGCCGTGCGCAGTACTCGCAAACTTATTTATCATATAACTTTAAATTAAACTGGAATTTTCAATCATTGTAGTGTAGACTAATCCGTAAGGTAACGCCCTCGGGATATCTCTGGCGTGCTCTGCTATGCTAATTCGCACTTCACTGTGCGTGTCTAAACGAGAGCGCGAAGCTTCGCTATTTCTTTTTTTATTATTATTCCCTTGTAGTGAGATATTGTGTTGGAGGGCGAAATAATTTTACAATGATTGTTCAGCCGCTGCAAAATAAGCACGGGCCTCAGGATCAAATATTACAGACCAAAAAAAAAAAAAAAAAAAAACTTGGATGAAATGTAAATGTCAAATAAAATTGTTAAGGAAGTTATGCAATAAGAAATAATTGACCAATTCGTTTTCCTCTCAAGTCTTCTTGGTTAGGAGATGTTCAAAAAGTGGCAGCGTATATAAATATATATGAAGATCATAAATATGCGCGGATTGTGGGACCGTCAAAATACTTGGAGTGCGAAAGCTCAAAAATGAAAGGTTGGCCGCACCGAAAACCATCCCGATAAAATAATAATAGCTTCCACTGGGTCGTGAAGGGCCCGAAGGCCCACATGTCTAGGGCTTTTTGTGATTTCGCTGATGAATCAAAACGTTAGATGTATCTCTCAGACGGAAGTTCGAGGGGCGAAACGGATTCATTATGGAACGAGAATATCCAGTTTGGTTGAATCGCTTCAAGGAATCATTTGCGTCAGTGCTGCATTAAATTTTCCCCCCTGGCAAACGATATCAAATAAACGTGTGCTAATGACTACAATTTGATGCAAATTTGATGTAATTAACAAATCAAACTTCTTATTTGAAAGAAGATTCGTTGACGCGACTTGAAATTTATTCGTTTTTTTGTTGTCTAATGTCTACAGAATGGATCTAGTTGTGCAATTACGCTGTTACATTTTCATACAAATAAACACGAAACGATTCTCTCGATCTGTCCTACTTGAGACGACAGCCAAATTGACGGTTGTGGCCACGAAAAAAAAAGTCCCCCCCCCCCTCACCATTAAAGATTCCGCTCTCTTCATAAGTAAACAATCCATTCCACGTATGCCAAAACTCCTTGTTTTCCCCTAAGACTGGGTCCTCGAATCGTCGTACATCATCTCAAACAAATTCCTATCGGCTGGCTTTATCGCGAAAAAGATGCAACCCTCCCTCCTCTCAGAATACTGTTTTTCCTTCTTCAGTTTTCTGCAGGCAAAGAGATTAATGACCGCTTTATCAAACAAGTAGATTAATGGAAAGGTTTTGACAAGGCTCGAGATAGTAAATTTTCAAAAGGATCCCTCGAAGGTGGATAAAGGCCAATCATTAATTTGTCAAAGCGCTGATCTTTTTCGATTTATTGCGCAATTTTTTTCTTTGTTATCATTGCGCGCCCGCCAGCCATACACGAGGCGTACAAATGAAAGTGAGAACTTATTACGGTGGTGTTTTTTTCCCCTCGAAATTTAACAAACAAGGAAGAGGTGTGTGGTTGCCGTTGTTTACTCAGGACCGTTTTTAAAAGAAAGGATGGCTTGACGGCCTCCTAGAGATCATTTTGCCCTTAAAAATCAAATGAACTTGAAATATCGCTGGAGAAAAAGATTTTTCACAGCAAAAGTGACCACTATAGCATAGAGACACAGCCATCCACCCCCCCCCCCCCAACTGCGAAATTCCCGGCTGATAACGTTAATACCCGGACAGACTGTTCAATCAGAAAACTGCAAATTGGCATCTATCATCTGATTGGTTTGGCTATGAACCGCGAGTATAAGTCCAGAAAAAAATGAATTCGACTCGATAAATGAAGGGTAAAAGTGGCTTTATGGCCGTGACACTTTATTGAAACTTACTTGAGGTATATATCAAACAGGCGGCCACTTTCATTTACAAAAACAGCCACCAATGGGGAACTTGCACATTTTTCAAGCACTGGTGTTTCTTGAAGAGGGCTCTCCCACAAGGCTATTGCTCACATTGAACATTGAAATCAATCAAGAATTTTTTTGTAAACGAATTTTTGAGCTTGAACCTCTGAAACAGCCCTAAATATGTATTTTAGAGTGGCTGGAGATGAATTTTGTCCTGAAACCCAAAAAATATAGTATCTTTGCTAAAATAGAATTCGTGAAACGATGATTTTGCTTCGAAGATTCGGTCACAATAAGTGAACAATTTCCCGTGGAAAGAACCGAACAAGGCCCGGTATGACCGCATGGGCCACCTGATCTGAAATGGGGAGGTGGCTATGGTGATAGGGGGGCTTGCTGATCCTGAACGCTCAAAAATTGACGCTGTGTGTCCGTTTTCGGTTTGTTCAGCTTGTCTTGACTTGTACGTTGTGAGTGGCTATACATATAGTCGGCGTCAGCGCACACATGGACGGATTTTAGGCCACACAAAACTAATTCCAGCAAGAAAAGACTAACCCAGTACAACAGGCACAGTCTAGTCGAGGACTCTATAGACCACGGAGCCAGCCTTGATCGCCATCCGAAGGGACTTCGAGGCGTCATGGAAGCTGTCACCTCGCGAAGTATAATTTATCAAGGTCTAATTGGTCTAATTTCTGAAGACATTTGGAGTTGCCAATAACAGATAATTTATGCGCCTTCCCCGAAAATTTAATGTCGTTACGGCTAGAAAGTTTAACCCAATTTTTTGTCTTTGTGTTTTTTTCTCTCTGTCCTCCCGAAAAATTGGAGGACGTTAAAACAAAAAAAAATTAATGAATAAGGATCGCTTTTTACCAGAACCACAAGATGAAAAAAAAGAACGAGAACGAGGAGAAAGAAGTCAGGTAAGTAATTTATCGTTAACGGCACAAGCTAAACAAACCAGTCTCCTTTCTAGAGTAACTTCAAGTTTTTTTTCTTCTTTAAATGTGGAGTACGCGTGCTTTTGTGCTATACATCCTGACGCCCTATAACGACGATCTCTGGGCAAATCAAAATCAACCCGAAGAAAAATATGTCACGACCCCCCTCCCTTTCAACATACGTCACACCATCAAGATTCGCTTCAACAAACTTCATGTAACAATTTGTTTGCACTTGCAGACTTTAATTGCTTTCGCTGATGAAAAAATCAAATATTAAATTAAATAAAAATGTATGAATAAAGCGAGGCCATTTAGGGTTTTTTATTTTTTTTTTTATTTTTTTTTTTTTAGTTTGTCACCTGCTGTACACCTTCATGAGGAATAAAACGTGTCCTTTTTTAGTTTGGCCATCGTCTCTCATATCCTGCATTTTTGATAGGAAACAAA
This sequence comes from Corythucha ciliata, assembly GCA_038030265.1. NCBI lineage: Eukaryota > Metazoa > Arthropoda > Insecta > Hemiptera > Tingidae > Corythucha > Corythucha ciliata. Next base: position 50,223,658 of record CM075942.1, on the reverse strand, counting down.
GTTTTAATCACGACGAACGACGTGCATTTTTTTGGTGAGTTTATTGTTTTCACGCTTGCATCACGAATCTTTCACTATTCGACTAGTTTACCTTTTAATTAATTTAGTTTTTTTCTCTCTCTAAAAGCTACCAATCAATCGAATTAAAGCGCGTGTCTTATCGAAAAATAGGTAAACAGCTAATTTGCACTCGTCAACAGGTTGAAAACCTTTAAAATATGAACAGTTGACATTTCCGGCTAATGAACTGGAGTAAAAATAAGGACAAATTATTGGAATCACCTTTTCACAAGATGAACAAAATCTGTATTTAAGGAGTTATTACTTTTTCTTGTTGGCTTTACCCTTCGGTGACGTTAAAGCTGTTCGCGGTGGGAGGGGGTTGGAGAAAAGTAGTTGCCCAACATTTCAACCCTCTGTATATTACTTGTTTTTTTTTTTTTTTTTTTTTTTTTTTTTTTTTTTTTTAGTTACTCAACTTTTTTTATTGTATCCAACGCCGAGGGCGCGTGCTCAACCGGTTTTGACCTCTTCTTTTTATAGTTCGGTAAGGGATTACGACAGTAAAGTCCGTATGGAGAAAAAAAAAAAAAAAAAAAAAAAAAAAAAAAAACGAGAGGGTGAAAATTGTATTGCCAAATTTAATAAAGGTGACAACGAGAGCTGCATTTCTTCGTGCATTAGGGCGTTTACTTGAGAAAAAAAATTATCGGCTTTTAATCACTTCCTGACAGTAAACATGAAAATAATAATTTTGGGGTAATAAACCATGAAAAACATAAAAAACTGTTTCTTTTTTTATCCTCAAATAACAGGACGCGGGGATATTCTTCTGTGTACAGCCGTACACGTACCAATTAAATGAAAACGATAAAAGTCTATTAGCGGAGGCGCATCCATGAAATTGATTTCTTTTTACTTCTTCTTTTTCCTCTCCTCGTTCAATTCAACCTTCCCGTTAGCGCCTAAATTGACTTCGGGGATATCTCGACTATTTATTAGTCGACAACAATCTCGTCCTGTGTACTGTTTTCCATGTGCATGCTAACGGACACGATGGCCGCACCTCTCGCCTTGGACAAATGTTATATGTAATAGGAATGGAAAGAGCCTCTTTTTTCTTTTTGGAAAGCACGGCCGTCATAGATCGATGAAGCGCCCCCCCCCCCTCCCCAACACTATTGTTGGTAGTAATATGAAACGAATTGTTCATTATCGCGTTTCGTACAACTTTGATAAATTCTGAACAGCATGGATGATCGAAAATGCCTGTTGTAGATAGAGGCACGAAGTGTTTTGTAGACGGAGCTATAGCAATGCCTGCATAAGTGCATAGGCTGCCGTCCTGGCACAGCCAGAACCGGAAGTGAATACGCGATCCTGGAGGGAGCCCTTTGTGATCAACGCCTTCAGTTTCGAAGTTTCCCGGCTGGTCCTTTGAAAGTATCAAAATGAGCGAAAAAAGCCCGCAAAAAGCCTCGGATCGAGAACGCCATCAGGTACAGGGTATTTCTGATTGAGGAAGCGTTCGAGGAGGGTTCGATAAGTAGTCTCTCTGGTCTGTAAGTCTGCGTGTCGGGATTGGCGAATACATAGCAGAACTTAATGAACTGGTGGTAATGGTGTGATGGTGAGGGGGGATTTCAGGCTTTATCGACAAACAGTTTGCGAGGAATTTAGTACCAAACACTTGATTTTGGGGGCAATTTAGCCAAAAAAACAGGAAAAGAGTCAAACCGGCTGAATTATTTTACTGAGGAGCCAAAGGCGAAATTGGTTCTTGAATTTGGAAATTCCTAGTCAAAACTGCGAAATTAGATTTTGTGAGTGTCAAATTCACGAAATTTGGACTTCAAACGGTCCGAATCAGCGAAATTGCTATATTTTAAAGAACCAAACCCCATCAAACGGCTTTTTGAGCATTCAGTACTCCGTGAAATTAGACTTTCGAATTGGTCAACCAAAAATTGGCTTTTTAGGAGTTAATCCAAGGAAATTAGTTTTTTTTTTTTTTTTGCGGAAGTAAAACGCGCGATATTGGGTTTTGTGAGCGCCAATGGTTTCGAATAGGTGAAACCACAAATTATAGCCATAGACGTACCAAGACCGACGTGGCTTAGTAACTATTGGGGTATCCCATTAAAGAGTCTGCCACCTTGCGGATTTATGGTGAAGTAAGCTAGTGAGGATACATGGAGGAAAATGCCTGTGGGACCAGTCTAGAGTCTATGCAACCCATTTAAAACTTTTTAGTGCATTTCATTTAAAAAATGCACTATTGGTCTCGCCCTGATGGTCGCACACATGGGTCATGATACATTTTTTTCATGTTTCAGAACCCCTAGAACACGAATCCGAGGTCGGTTCAATTTGATATACTATTGGCGATTGTAGCTAAGGCATACGATGTCTGGCGGCGTTTCAGAGGAACATTGAGTCCGGTACTCCATGTGATTTGTTGTTGTCGTTTGACAACAAACTACAACAAAGGTTTTATACAATGAGGAAGTTCATGTATCAAAAATGTTGATCAGTGACACTTTTTTACTATGAACTACGGCTAAATAATCCGACGGTGACGAGGAGGCCTCGATATTGTACCATTGGCATCACCGAATCAAGAAAACAAGACGGTTATGCGGGTGCGCAGTACACCCGTACAGAAACTTTCACTGTCGGCTATTTGTTGGAGCAGGAAAACTCGAAAACACCGATTCAAAAACGTTTTCGACCATTTTGCTGAACCTGTGCCGTTCTCTGAGCACTAAAACGAAACGGTGAACTGGCGAGTACCAATGAAGAAATGATATGGATGTAGTGGGATGTCTCTCAAGGGTGAATCCAGAGAAAACTGTGTGCTGTGGTTTCTCTTTCCATCGTAACCGAGACACAACATTGTCATTTCATTGTTTCCCAAAAATTGAGGGTTCAACGGTGTCAGCTATCAATTAGCCCAGTGTTGGGAGAAAGTCGACCGCCGAAAGGCTTGGGGGCTTGCTTGACGTTCGAGTATAAGTGTATCAGAGACCATGTTCTTCTGTTCTCGTCACTTTAGGCCAACTGACTACTTTTTTCCCATTATGTTACGGACGTTGACCACGAAAAAACACTTTTAAAAAACATAAAACTTGTTATCATTTAACATACATGTAGGGAGTACCGGTTTCATTATCAAGGACATAATCCCAAGTGATTATCGCTCCAATACGACCATTTTCCTACGTTTTTTGTTTCTAGCGTGCCTGCTGCCCTTATGGTTCACGTAAATACGGTTTGTAATACACCATTCGAAAGGCCATCGAATGGAGAAGTTTTCATCAATTTTGCCACTCATGAGACCATAAAACAGCTGACGTACGCCACCTTGAAATTCACCTGCTATTTTTGGCATTTCATTTTTCCTGTGTTTGCATGCAGATTACATGTGCTTTCTTTATTTTTAACGAATTGCTGAAATTTTTGGAGGCAACCAAAATGATGTTGATCGACATTTTCTGAAGTAAAATTGTGTGATCTTTTCAAAAACGCCGGCATTTTAAGGGTACAAAAAAAGGTTTAGTCGGTGTAAGGTCTTTTTAGAGGAAAAACAGCGAATGGCTAAAAATACACAAATGTGCCCGTAACTTCAAGAGAAATCATTTGCGACCCCATGTCAATAGGGTGATTTTGGTCGCAATTACTTAGTACTACAACATATTAAAATATACGGCATTCGTCCTGAAACACCCTGTATATGGCCCTTTCTTGTTAGCAGGATCACGGTCGCAATTTTCTACTTAGGGCAACCAAATTTGGTCTAAAAATCAATAACGTGAATATCTCGGACGAGTTCGTGATCCAGGCGGATCGGTCCACGGGAACGGTGTGAAAGAGGGGTTTGAATTAGTTGAAAATTCGCTACCGCACGGCTGTTGCTGCAATTGCCCCCAAAATTGACTCGAGTAATGAAAAATGAACGCGCTTTCGTATGAGACTCTAGTGAACCAAATACGTTCATGTGGCAGGGGAGTTCTCGGCGGAGGGGAGCTATTAAATTAACGCTGCGCCTTACTGGACCACCCAATTACCAAAAAATTTCATTGACATTGTATTTTGAGCCGTCTCTTTTATTTGATTTGCCTACAGCCTAATAAATCTTGAGTAAAAAATCCTGAGGTGGGCCAAAAAGGGAGGAACAAAAAAAACATTTAAAAAAAATTGTTTCGGATTCGAACCCAGGCACTGTGTAATGGAAAATTTGTGATATACCATTTTTGACCTAATGTAACTGATCTGAAAATGTACGTAATCTGAAAAGTTTTGTTCCGACAGCAGCCTGTCGGGAAGTGCATTTCATTTTTCCGGCCATGCCCCATTTATCCGGTAATCGCTTAAGTTTGAATGAGATCATCATAATATTGTAAATGAAATTCAGGCCGCGATGGAAATTCAAAATCAACTGTTCAAAAAAAATGTCAGAGGCTGGAATTTTCCCATGTTCCTGGCGTAGGGGGCTAGACTAGACACAATTTAAAATTCACTGCCACAGGAGCCCTTCTCAATCGTTCGTTAGTCCCAAAATTTCTGCATGATACCTATGTTGTACGCATTTTTTCTCTCCGTCATTTTATCTTCAGCAAGAGTTCGACAGGAAGACATAATGAAAATGTTTTGATTTGTTCTTATTTTTATAAAATTGATTTTGAATTTATATCTCGGCCTGAACTGCATTTACAATATGATGATCTCATTTAAACTTAAGCGATTACCGGATAAATGGTGCATGACCGGATAAATGAAATGCACTTTACCCGACAGGCTGCTGTCGGAACAAAACTTTTCAGATTACGTACATTTTCAGATCAGTTACATTATTTTCTTATTAAGAAATACAATTGTTTTCGATTATTCCACTTGAAATGGGCTGTTGAGAGTTTACCCTAAGCTCGTTTGGTTTCAGTTGGGAAATCAAACACTGAAGATGGCGAGCAGCCGAATCACGACGAACCTCAACGATGGAAGACAGACAATGTAGGCTTCTACGGCTAAAGCTTTATACATGCTTAATTACATGTTTCATTAATCTTACTTCTTGCTTCTCCTCTTCATTACTGACTCAAAAAAGCTTGGATGACATAAATTATCTTTATTTCCTTAGGGTATGTTTATGTAGGAGCGGTGACTAAAGAGGAGAGCTGCGAGGAGAGCGTAGCAGAGAAAATTGTCATGTTAGTTCCGGTGCAATTTTTAGGGCCACTTTCTTGCCTGGAGGCGCTCTCCTCTTTGGTCACCGGTTCTACATAAACATACAGAGTCGTTTTCAGATCGTTGTTCCCGTTGAAAATCAGTTCAGTGAAAAGACACCCGAAAAAAATATGCCTCATGTAACTCATTTTTGCACGTGTCGCCTGAGGTTTTTCAGACATTTTGCCTAATTACTCCTACTAAAATGGACGAATATCAAAAAGTGAATAGATCGTTCGAAAGCTCACTAAATTAGGAAGTTTTTCCAGCGGTAAAAATAACAGTCGACAATTTAGGAAAGTTTAGAAAATCACGTCCGGAATTTTCCAAATTTTTGAAAAATTAAGTTTGTTTCCGTTTGAGCTTCTGTCATGCCAAATAAATTTAGTTTAATCATGATTTAAATGAACTATTCTGTAAGAAAATTTTGTGCTCTTTCCAGCGAGCTCCTTAGTTTTAGGTTTGCAAGAATTACGAGGCTTGCAACAAGCACAATTCTAAAAAAAGAAGTAACAAGCCAAAATAACATAAAATGGACGATTCTGAGAAAACTAAAAGGAATTTTCAAAAAAGTCATTTTGGTCCCAAATGATGGCCCCAAACTCAGGTTTTTCTCTGAGCATCTCGTTATTAGACACCCTGTATACACATATATTTCTATCAAAGAGGCAGCATCCGCAAAATGTTCATTTTAAAAGTCTGAAATCCGTGAAGTGGTCTACATAAGGGAGCCAATAACCCCTCGAAATGGGCTTCTGAAACGCCAGTCCGCGAAATTACGTTATTCCATGAAATAACGTAATTGTGCGAATGTTGTTTTTAAAGGAGCAAATTTGGTTATTGCAGCAGCTAAAACCACGAAATTGTATTATGTCAGAGTCAAATCCACGACATTTTTATTTTAAAAGCGCCCCCCCCCCCCGCACGTAATCACCTCATTGTAGGAACCGAAACCATGGAATTGCTTTTTTGAATGAGTCAAACCCGTGAAATTGGCTTATTGAATGGGCCAATCATGCGAAACTGGCGTTCTAGGACGTCGATTTTTGCGAAATTGGCTTCTTTAAGAGAGCGAAACCCGGTGATTGGGTTGTGTGAGTGCGACAATCCGTGAAGTTTGGACTTCAAAAGGTCAAACCCACGAAATGGGGATTTAAAAGGGGTGAGATCCTTGAATTATAGCTATTGACGTAACCACGGCCATGAAAGAAGATAAAGGAGACTCAGAAATCATCCGATTTGTCTACTTGGTAACGATGAACAATGGACAATCTATCGTTACGCCCATGGCTTGAAGGTAGGCTGGCGCCAATCTGTTGAGTTTTGGGTTGGAACCGGCTGTATTCCTCATTTGAGCATAAACCATTTCTGAATGAAACCGATGGTTTTGAGGAATGACACTATAATTTGGGATGTTTTTGATGATGTTTTAGCAAGAGTGACCTCGACTCCAAGAGGGGGGATCCATGACCCCCGTGCCCATCATTCTGGGCTGCACAGCATAGATCATGATCATGTAACCTGAATCGTCACTTGGTCACTAAAGTCTTCCGGGAGAAAACGGTTTGAACATACGGCAGCACATTTATGAATTTTCTTCCCGGTCCTCTCGTCCTCAGAATTATTTTCCGTTTTTTCATGCCCAAGGGATTCTCGGGAAAAAAGTGTAACGAAATGTCCGGCGTAAGCATTCCAGATCTATGGTAACACTTGGACTTGGGCACATAAGAGGGTGACCAGATTTTTCCGAGACGAAAGAAGGACCCAAATTTTATAATGGGGAAGAAGATATATTATGGGGGGGGGGGGTTAAGATTGATGGAGGAGAAAGGACGGAGAGGCCAATAATTCTACCCACTGCCTCGGCCACTGATCCTAGTTCCACTATTCTGGCACTGATTCTAATTAGGACATGACCAAAATTGTCATTCGCCTAAATTGCCAAAACACTAAATTGGATTTTGAATGAGGCAAAGCACGAAATTGGCTTTTGAAGGATCCAAGACTCATTCATCATTCATCAAGACATCATTGGCATTTGATGGAACTGAAACACGAAGTTGGCTTTTGAAGGATCAAAAACACAGTAGGAATTTCAAGGAGCCAAAATACAAATTAGGTTTGCGAAGGAGGCAGAACACGTAATTAGCATTTGATGAGCCGAAACATGAAATTGGCTTTAACAGGAGCCAAAACACGAAATTCGCTTATGAAGGATCCAAAACTCAAAGTTGGGTTTTGAAAGAGCCAAAACACAAAATTGGCATTGGGAGAAGCGAAAGCAAAAATATGGGTTCAAAAGAGCCGAAACGCGAAATTAGTTTCCTCCAAAACAGGAGAGGCCCAATGGTGTTCGCCTGCAGCTAGACAGAGCTAGCCACCAGAGTGTAGGCACCCATCGCGCAGAAAATGTCCGGCGATCTCAGAATTGTCATCTCCTAAATCATAAAAAACGTCCTGCGCAGACACGATCAAATGACCCGGATTTTTCATACGGTGGGCTCCCAGACTATTATTATTTCGGGACAATTTTTCTTCACGAGGTCCTTCAGTCTCCCAGGAAGGACCCTTTATGAAAGAAGTATCTTTTAAGGTCCTTTCGAGAAAAGCAAAGGACCACAGGACCATGAGCTGGAAAGAAGTAACGTCCTTCCAAAAGAAGGGCCGAGCCTCTGGTCTCCGTACATACATATATCACAATCGGCTGGAGTTGAGAACCCTTTTGTTCTTCTTTCTCTTACTTCCTCAAACATGTGCGATCCATGATGATGGCTGGGAGATTTATCAACAATATTCAGGAGCTATATGAAACAAACGGGTTCAAAAAATTACTCACTCACTTTGGTAAAAACATGGTACCCACCCCGTGTGAACAATATACAGAACTGATAACTGAATGCTCACTAGAATTAGAACGATTGCAGCGCTTCGCATGGTCATGAAGCATCCGAATAGCCGTTTCGTCACCGTGGTACCAAGAATCACGTGCCCCCCCCCCCACCATCCTGATTTTTAAAAGTTGTAATCATGAATTAGCTGCACTTCTCCTCAATTTTATCTGTGAATCAGCTCTTTTCTTAGCTGCCTATGAGCGTTTTTGAGCGCTATTTCTTAAATAATTCCATGAATTAGAACTTTTTCTCAATTTCAGCATTAATTTAGTACTTTAAACAAATTTTAGCTGCATAGTAAATTTTTTTTTTTTTTCATTTATCCATGAACTAGCATCTTTTCTCGATATTAGCTACAAATTTGCCTCGAGAAACCACAAATTGGCGTTTTCACAATTTCCGTTGCAATTAATTGCTATATCCCGGCTAGCGATTTTTTTCCGATTTCCGCAGGCATTCTCAACTTCGACTTCGAATGAGCTATTTTTCTCAGTTGTATCTGCGAGTTAGCACTTTTTCTAAACTTTAATCGTGAATTAGCGGTCTTCCCCATTTTGTAGCAGCTAATTTGCACATGTTCTGAATTTTGGTAGTTGGTTAGCGATTTTTTCACACTTACAATTAGCCATGAATTAGCGATTTTTCCCGATTTTCGCTACACCAAAATTTCGTTGCCCCAGAAATCACAAATAGACGTTTTATGAAATTTGGAATGGCCACTATTTCTCAATTTTAGACGCAAATTTTCGCTTTTTCTCACTCAGCGTTTTCCCCCAATTGTAGCATCGAATGAGCGATTTTTCTCTATTTTAGCCGCGAATTTGAGGTTTTCAGCAGTAAATTGGTGGTTCGTTTACATGTTACTACGAATTAGCTTTTCTCCACGGTGTTGCCTTCAGAAACCACGAATTAACTTTTTCTCAATTTTGGCGGCCAATGGATTTTTGCCAAGCCATGAATCATCGTTTTAGCAGCGAATCAGCTGTATTTTCTATTTTTAGCAGCCAATGAGCGATTAAGACTCATTTAGCCATTTCTCATTTTTTAATGTCAACGTCAAATGAGGGATTTTTTTCAATTTTAGCCGCGTTGTGACCTATACAGACTCTTGGGCATTAGAGCTATTTCTTAATTTTGAGACTGTTTGCGTCTCCAGCGTATTAAATATGAGTAAGAATAGACAGTGTTATGCCTGGTAATGAAATTCTTGGCTCTAAAATTGACATTGATCATCATAAGCTGTGGTCATTTCTGCTCCTGAAACGCTTATCGGTTCAATTACTTTAAAGTCAAGCCCTGGGACCACTCTCCATGGAACAGATCATTTAAACGCTCCCTTGCTCCGTTAACTGTAAATGGAACCTCTTTTCAAGCATTAATTTGGTGATTTAGCCTCTAAAAACGACTATGGCTCGCGTAAAATGTCACCCTGAACCGTTATACTCTAAGAAATCGTCAGAAAATCCTCAATTTCGCTCCAAAACGGACTTGACACGCATTAGTGAGTTGGTTTTGCGTGAAAGTCGTTTATTTAAAAGCAGAACAATTAAATTAACTTTGATAGGAATTTGAGAATTGTGTTGTAAAGTGGGGTAGGCGTTTAGGTGGGGTTTTGGTGTTATTTAAATAGCGTTGAAAGTGTGGGGGAAAGGTATGCTCGTTATGGCAGCGTTCCTCTCGAAGAAACTGACAAGAAATTAACAGTTGCACGATTGCCCTAATAGGACGATATAAAATGAAAAAGCGTAGGCGTCCGAACTGACTGAGTGACAAATCACGTTTCACGCACCGTCGATTTACCTCTTTTCTCTTTCTCTGGCCGCGGTCCCAGGAAAGTTTTTCTCTCTGTCTCGCTTTGTCTTACTTATTCGTAGCTTTACAAAATAAAAAAAATTAAAATAAAAAAAAGAGGAGGAACAAGAAGAAGGAAGGAAAGGAAGAAAGAGAAGAACCGAGCGGCTTGCCTCTTTTCTTATCTCGATCTTTCGAGGATAAATCAAGGGAGTAGCCAAACACCGTTCAGCCTTTCCTCCTTCCTTTACAATCACTACCGGTGGCGTGAATCGTGCTTCTCCAAGGGGTCCATCCGAAGCCGTCCAAAAGGTATATCGCCCCCTCTAATAACGCCCCGCGATTTCCGAAGCAATTTCGAGGTTTTTATCTCGCTTCTGATATTGAAAAAAAAAAATTGACGCCACCTGTTTCGATAGCCGGTCGATTACTTCGCAGATCTGTCATTATTCTTATTTATTGATTTTTTAGAATCAAGTAATAAATAAATCGTTTCTACCGAGTTTCAAAGAGTGCCGCGACATGTGACGAGTTCAATATCACTGGTTTTCGAACGGAAATAACGGTCGTTTCATACCTGCCTGGTTGTTTTACTTTGCTCGTACCTTACATTTGGATCGGAAGCTCTTAAATGCCAGTGTTATGCAAGTTTTTTCTCTCTTTAATATACTTAAAGGTACGCCTATATCCTCGACAGCGAGGACGAGATTGCTGCCTGCTTTTCCTTTCTTTCTATATATATATATATATTCTTTCCGTCGATCCTTACGTGGGCGTGGCACAGGATGTGTCCTTCCGCAGCCCTGCTTTTCACCCTTTAAATCCTTGTTCCATTAAAAAAAAAAATGGATAAAAAATGTGAATGCAGATAAGGTGAGACGACGAAAAGAAATGGGTAAGAAAGTAGATCATTCGGAAATAAAAGGACGAATGTGATTTAAAAAAAAAAAAAAACAAAAAAAACAACAATAAAAAAACGGTCTTCCGGTGTCAAAGGAGCCAACGGATGGGGACGTTAATCGTCGAGAGCTCCTCAGCCATACAGAAGTATACCCGAGCTGAGCGCCATGGACAACGCAAAACGCTAATTTTGGTACCTTTGATAGTGGGGGGAGGGCTGATGCCTACTGAAAGGAGAGAGAAGTTTCGCTAAAAAGAAAGAGGCACACACATGAGTCGTAGACCACCAAATACAAATAATGTGTTACTCAACATATGTGTGACTGTCTAGTACAGGGTGTTCATAAATTACCTCGACAGAGAAAGTATTATGGTAATAGTACTCATCATTTGTGATCGAAATTACTATTTGAGGTTTTTTGGAATTCCTCTTGGTTTTCGAGATATCGTCAATTTCGTGTTTTTTTGGTGACTCTTTGTTTTTTTTGACAAGTGACTATTACATCATTAACAGGTGCTAGACTAAAAGTAAATAGCTCGTTGAAAAGAGCACAAAATTTCCTTCATTATTGGTCCTCAACTCAATAAAATTACACCAAGACCCTGGTCGCAAGGGCATTAGATATCCGAAGGAAACTCGTTATTCGCATTTCTGCCCGATTTTTTTTTATCAGCGATTTTCACCATTTCGTCAAAGGAAAATATTTTTTTGCATTCATAGGGAAAACTTTCTTATGATGTTAGCTTTCCAATGACGTACAATAGTTACGTACCAGTTTTCACCATCTAGTGAAAACGTAGAAGCAATAAAAGAGCCCAAAACTGAAAAATAACCCGCAATCAGGACCCATTGAATGAGGTGAATCCAGCCCTGATTACTTGCCCCTTCAGAGACCTTCCTTAACTTAAGGCCGCCTTAAACGCTTCAAAAACAGGCGATGCATTTTAATAAATCTTCTGATCTTTGCTCAACTTAAGTTAAGGTAGAGAACCTATAAGGTAAAATCACTGATGCCATGTTCGCTCTGATCAATTATCAGTCTTGTAAAATCCACCTTTTGTTGATGCTTTGTGAACATGGAGGTAGGAAAAGCGGAGAGAGAGAAAGGCGTTTTTAATGTAGAAACATGTGAAGCCGGGTTTTCCGCCATTACACACCCACTGTTATCATTTACCTAGAGAGGACGGGAGGGGAGTTTATCACTTTTTCACTGATCAAGTATCAAATTGTCAATGTTTTTGTTGGGTGAGGCCTAATAACAGATGGTGTGTAGTAATGGCGACCGGCTTCACGAAAAATGCGTTTCACTCCCTCCACTTGTTCATACCTCCATGTTTGTGAATGTCAACAAACCACCCCCAACCATTCTTATTAAACTGATAAGAACGAACATGGCGCCGTATGCGTCTACTCATCTTTAAAGGTCCCTCGGTTAAGGTAGAGAACCTATAATCAGACAGGTAAAATCACAGACGCCATGTTCGCTCTTATCAATTATCAGTCTTGTAAAATCCACCTTTTGTTGATGTTTTGTGAATGTCAACAATCCACCCCCAACCATTCTTATTAAACTGATAAGAACGAACATGGTGCCGTATGCGTCTACTCGTCTTTAAAGGTTCCTCGGTTAAGGCTCCGATAAGGAAGATTTCTACGGCCATAAGTGTGAACAAGCGATAATTTGCGGGGCATCCTGATTTGCTGATTCACGCAAAAATCAACCCGGCACCCTAAAATTTAGACAAATCGCTAACTTTAATGAAGACGGCCCTGCGTGCGAGTAAATATGACACTATGACAACCATTCGCAGTGGAGAACACCTAGGAAGAATCCCTGATATTTTGTTTATTATTTTTGCTCACAATGACGTCATTTTGACCTTTCCCCTCTCGTACGTTGAAATGCATGATCGGACCTTCTTTTTTATAGACCTTATGTGTGACTCTCTCTTTTTAGTATAACTTCCCTGTCTTTTTAGTAAACAAGCCATCGACTTAAGGTTGCATTGTTCACTGAGCTCGGGATCAATTGGCTTCAGCCAAATGAGTCATTATACTCACTAATTGTGCAAACATGCAACTCATAATTCACACAGCGTGCTACACAGGCATTGATTTAGAAAGTAGTCCCTCACCTTGATTAGACAAAGTTGACGTCCAGCACACTATTAAACTATAACACTTCACTGGATGAGCTGAGTTGAAAACTGAACTCTGAAGGATGGGCAAGAGTAGTCCACGTGTGCAATCAGTTCGTTTTAGTTAAGCCCGTATGCCAAGTCGTTCCTCGAATTTTCCTCATCCTCAAAGCATGTGATTCTACAGAAGCCATGCACCATGCCGATGCTCCCTGGTCTTCCTCATCGATTCCCAGTTTTGCTTGCCGGCATCCGGGTTCAGTCCGCCATCTCCTACGAGCTTGTTCACTCGCCCAGGCCCTAATCTCCCTCAAGACCACCCTTGGGGCAATGCCCACCGATGGTTCAGGCCCTATTACTGTCCACGCCACGCTTGGCCAGCTCGTCTGCTTTTTCATTTCCCTGCCATCGTCTATGACCCGGGATCCATGCATCCATCCCAACATTAAAGAGTTTCCTTCGCCTTGGAGGTCCCGTATCCCCTATTCTGCAACTCGCTACGGCCGCAAAAAATCCACCCACGGGTTTGGTGATCGCCCCCAGCGCCGCCCTGCTGTCAAAGTAGATACCAATTGCCCAACCTGTCACTTTCCGCTTCAGTAGCTCCCGAATACAAGCATCGATCGCTACCACCTCGGCCTGGAAAACTGTAGTGTGTCCCCCTAGCGGGATACTTATTTCCACCCCGAGCTCCGGCACAAAAATCCCTGCTCCCGTCGGCCCTTCCTGACCTTTCTTGGAGCCGTCAGTGTAACACACCAGCTTCCCTTGCCGAGATTCCCAACCCTCTTCTCTCACAATGACTCGCTGTTTGATCTTGGTCAAGAAGTCGTTCCTTTTAACCACGTAAGCTGGCCTCAGTGCCGTGGACGGGGATACTCTCTTTAGTTCCACTTCCCAGTCCTATTGGCCCGCCTTACGCCTCCCTGGCATCTCATCCTTTCAAGCTATTCCAAGTGCCCGACCCCTGACTTCCTTATGTCCAAGGGCTACAGGCCTAGTAATCTTTTCATGGCCCTCGTAGGGGTTGTCCGGAATGGCCCCAACACAGCAACATCTGGTTAGCCTATCGAGATACTCCACGTGACTGGATTCTCTTCTTCGCTAAAAACCACAACTTAATAACTTTTTTTTAGGTCGCTCGCGGCTATTCTGTTGTTTGTTGCTGGGAGAATCGGCGGCATTTCCGCCCTTACGTTGCATAAATAAACTCAACAGAAGTTTGGAGAAGGAATGACCCTGCATGATCCCCCCAAAAATCAGCGAATTCAACCTCCCCAATCACATCTTTTGACCTCTTTGGCACGTATTGAGCAGAGTCCAAGGGAGTCATAACCCGACAACAATATTAAAACACTGAAAAAATTCAGACTAGAAACTAAATTCAGATAGAAAAAATCACCCAGAGCTATTTTTGGCATAAATGGTCTTCAAAATGGACGATGCACGTATTTTGAGGTTTCTCGACACGGGGAATCTAAAAATCGAGACGGACTTTCGATCAGACGATCCCTCTAAGGGGTACTCACTGTGTGGCCATCCGTCTTTGCGTCCACTTATCGCACACGTTTGCATCAGGATTTTCCCCTACAAGGTGGCCACACCGGGCCTGGATAACAAACAACAAAAAGTTGGCCCAACCACAACACGCGATGTTGCGTGTCAGGCTGCGTTCGGCTGATGTATTTATTGATCGAGCAGCATGATTCGAGGGACTCTCTCTTTTGGGTTTTGGAGGTTGTTTCGATGCTATTTTTGCGCCAGGCCATGGCCCCTGTGCTGGTGTGCCCCTCCCCCTTGGATCGGCCACCGATGGTCCGTTGGTTCTGGGGTCCAATGGCTGAACGCTGTTAGAGGGATTTGTAGACTATTATTTTCGATGAATTAATCGCTGGAATACTGGAGAGCCATAACTGAACTTTTGTGTTTCGAATCATCAATGTAGTACCAGGAAAATATGCCTTAGTTTTGTATTGCGTCATGTCTAATGTGTCTAGTGCATTATCATCGCTGTTTTCTACAGATTATAGGAGCATTTCATGGATGTTTTTCATTGTAATTTCAGCGTACACCGAACGTTTCAATCAAGCACAAGTAAAATCGCTGCATTTAGTTCTACACTTGCGAGGTGAGGGAGGGAACGTGATTCGATGTCTGATTAGCCCTCGAGGGCCAAAGCGTCTCTAACATGAGTAAGGGGCGGTAGGGAGGAAGGGAAACCCCCACATTACTGGTCGTTAAAACCGAAGAAGCTGAATCACAGTCAAATTGCCGCCTCGAGTCATTCTCACTTAGATCGGGCGAAAACCTTGGGGCACGAGGGGTGGGGGAGATGTGCAGCCTCAAAAAAGTTAATTTTCGAGTTGATGGTAAAAAAAAAAACTTTGACTCAGTCATCCTTTTTCGATTTTTTGCGCGAGGTGAATATACATATACAAGGCGCTTCCCCTTTTGTGGGATGTGGTGACAGGGATGAAACAGAAAATGAAGATGAGATTGCCCGAAGGGGTGGGGTTGATATTTTAGTTCCAGGGGAGCGATTTGGGGCCATGTTTTTTCACGAGAATATAAAAATTAAAAACATTTGAAAGTCTTGTGAAATATTTGTATTTGAATAGTGATGCCGTACTAAATTTTGCGAAGCTTCATTAGCAATATTTGCTATCATTTAAAGCCCCCTCCCAACCCCCGTCCCATAAAAAAACAAATTATTTACAAGGAGAAAGTCCAAACACGGGAAGAATAACTAATCGAGCGCCAATTACCTAATAGACGGCGAGGGTCTCTCGCGTTTAGTCTCCACCACACCAAGGACAGCCATCATTCCAATCCCACATTCTTCACGATTGTCATTTATGTGTATTTGTGGGTGGCTCTGTAGACGTCAATGGTCGCTCACCCACGCCACCTTCCTACGGGTTAAGACTTGACAATAGGCCTACACACACTCCTATATTTGGGACACTCTAGTGCTCCTCTCACCCATCCATTCTCGTTACACCGCCACCCCCTCCTACCCATTTTGTGTTTTTAATTTCGTTGGCACTGCATTCTATCAACGATGGCAAATTATTATTTTAATTAAACACCACGGTAAGCTATACGGTTGAAGTATGACGTGTGTTTGTTTTTATTTAGAATGTGCTCAATCGATCCGGGCTCCGGTATCTTTGATAGTTTTGTAGCCCCATAAATGGTGTCGTTTCTACCGGAAACACTTAAATAACAATTATCATTATTTTGAAAAAGTCCTCCGTCAACTAGCGCTATTAATTTTTATATCGATTTAAATCTTATCCGATTTCATTGCACTGTCCAGGGCTCTTAACTACTTTCCTCCTAGACCATCTTTTATTAAGACATTATCCTTCATCAAGCTAGTATGCTCCTTAAAACACTTTTAACTCCTACATATTTCTTCATGCCGTCAGATTACAGTTATCCCCCTTTCAAGGATTTTCATCGCCCAAGAAAAAGAATTGTCAAGATGAGAATTTTTCTTGGCGATAAAATTTTGATTTATTTACGCTCCTCATTTTCAAGAGACACTCCCCCCTCCATCATATTCTTATATTTTGTCTAATTGCATCACTTTGTCACGTATACCTACCTTTTGCTTGAGCGAGCTACTTTATTAAAGCTTGAAACAGCGTAAAAAAAGACTCCTCACGGGT
This sequence comes from Corythucha ciliata, assembly GCA_038030265.1. Classification (NCBI taxonomy): domain Eukaryota; kingdom Metazoa; phylum Arthropoda; class Insecta; order Hemiptera; family Tingidae; genus Corythucha; species Corythucha ciliata. Next base: position 50,207,040 of record CM075942.1, on the reverse strand, counting down.
GTACAAATCGCTGATTCAAAAAAAAAAAAAAAAAAATGAACTCGCCTTCGCCCACAGTCCCACCCGCGCACCCCTACACGGGATCCCACACTTATTTACAAATAGAAAGGAAGAGTGTTGTGTTGGTGGTGAGGAGGAGGGGGCTCTCAGACAGTGCACAAAATAAATATAATATGGAAAAAAAAAAAGTATTCGGATTTGGCCTTGCGACACCTGCTGAGTCGAAGTTGGAGAAAGGTCATTGGGGCCAATAAAACAAGGCTGGCGACAACTCGGCTGACGTCAGAAGCGTGGGTGTCCCTCTCCTCCTATCCCAACTGCGGAATCATCATCCTGAGAGTCCTTCAGAATTTGAATCTGAGACTTCATTCCTGTCTGCCTTCTCTACCCCCCCCCCCCACAAAGAAACTGCGTGACTTTGCCAGATCAGTCGTTGGGTAAGTTGGGGAGGAGGGTTAATCACGCTGCCGATTTCTTGGAAAATTTCCCTTTTTTTCTCAAGAAAACCCGCGCTAGCTAAAAACCTCGGATCGTAAATAATGAAACTGAAATCGATAAAGAAGTTGAAATAATAGGGCAGCATCGTCATGCCGTAAGTGATTTTTTAGTACCAAAACTTATATAGCCAAACTATAGAAAGGTCTTCATGGAGGGGACCACCTTTAAGGGGTCAATCTATTCATTTTTACGGCTAAACCGTTTTTTTCATACGTCAAATAAGCGCTATTAGTCCGGGAATTGGCATTTAAGCGGTGTTATTTGTGTGAAGGGGCTGCATCGTAAAAATGGAACAAGGAAAGGAGTTGTCTGCAAGTAGCGAAAATATATTTTCGTAGTTTAGGCTATACTTCTCTTTCGAACGAGAGATAAATTGTACGCGTCTTATGGCTCGGAGTTTCGCATCACGCTCATGCTCGCTCATTCTGTCTTTCTCAAATAATATTAAAACTTTCGCGCGTAAAAAAAAAAAAAAAAAAAAAATACGCAAGTTTGGTACAATTGGATCTTTCAAAGCTTTGAATTTGTATATTTTAAGGAAGACTAAATATGACTCGAAGGCATAGCGTCGTTCCTCCAGTCGCCGCACTTGTTGCACTTCATAAAATAAAAACAAAAATAAAAGAATTGAGGGAGGGACCGGCGCAACACCGTGTAAAACTTTCTATCCGGGCGTTGCCTTCGCGACACCCTCCGGCTGATTTACAGCTCTCGACAAGTATTTCTATTGTCGGCTTGTCAAAGTTCGCGGGAAGTATAAATCCGTCAAAATGAAGTCCCCACCCACCATCTTCCAATCATGGGGCGCCCGTTAAAGTGGACTTATAAAATATCGTGATTCGTGGTTCGTTCGGGGTGAAATTCGTCATGGTTGTTGTTGTTGTTGTTTTTTTTTTTTTTTTACATAACATATTAGATTGACGTAGCGCGAAGAAGAAAGAAATTAACACGAAGCCCTTCGCGGGCGGGTGTCCATAATACGACTCCGCTTTTTCACAAAAGGAAGCCTCCGCAAATGTCCCCAGCCATTGGAAAATAAGAAAAAAGAAAAAAAAGCTCGCCAAATTTGGATCTACCACCACGACGGCAATAAGAGGACTCACTCACTCGCTCTCTCTCATTTTCTTCGCTCTAAAAATTATGGCTTCCACATTTACAGATATGTCCATCGAAGTTCAGGCAACAAGCCAACATCTTCCGTGTTTATTTATTTATTTTTTTAAAACTCGCTTATATAGTTAAAAGAACAGATTTACAGCTTTTAAAGGTAGTTGATGAAACATTTAAATTTAGTAAGAAAGAGGAAGGATTGAGCTCCTTTATGCCCTAAAATGGTTTCTAAGAGATTGATTGATGGCCTTCTATTTGCGGGTTATTTCATTAGAAAAGAAGGTGCCCGGAAATCGTTTAATTTTTTATTTCTTTATAGAAGAACTTCGAACACAATAGGAACGCATGGAATTAAGCACTCCACATTTCTTCAGTGTTATAAAATCTTTCGATGCTGGGTCCCTCTCTTGCCCCAACGAATGTGGGACCTCTAGACGACTGTTGAAAAAAATTGACACAATTTCAAATTGAAGACTTACGAACCACGACGGGTGGAAGTGCAGCCGATTATATCTTCAAAACTCAACAGGCTGACCACTAGCGACCATTAAAGTGGCCGTAAATGTTTTTGTTTGTTTTTTCACGTGGACGTTATAGGTTTGTTAGTGCGGCCGCACCGCCTGGAGCCACGCGAATTCTCTCACAGACAGGAAGAGAATCGACCCAGGTGGAGGACCGTCAGGGTCAAGCTCATAGAGGCCAGCTGTATGAGTGGCCAAAAATGAGCAAATTGAGGATCGGTCAAAACCATCGACGGCAACTCGAAAATCTAATTGTTGTCCAATTCAAACGTTTGTGTTTTCCGAAGACCGCCATTGCATCCCACGATTGTTCATTATACCCAAGGGACCCGTGAGTCATGTCCGTCACAAATTGAAAAAAAATTAAATTATATAAGCAAGAACGTCCATGGGCGATTGTCTTAAAAATATTCACAATTTAAAGTTTACTTAAGGGTGTAACTTGGAGTTTCAAAGCACGGGGAGTCCGAAAATTGAAACAGAGTTTCGATCAGACGAGTTCAGGGAGATTTCCCTGTGATTTCAGCGTTTTTAGTCCGTTTTCGTTCACTCGAAACTCGAATTCCCCAGTACAAGGTGGCCCTGAATTCCAAGGAAGAAAAGCCTTTGTCAATTCGTCACGAATAGCACAGCGTCGTTACAACGTTGAGATTCGCGTTCCCTTAAGCACCCACACAAGCTCAACTTGTTCTTTTCAGTCAAATTAACCAAAAAATTCCCTTCGATTTCATTCATTATGAAAGCTGCTAAAATCGTATCAAAGGCTTAATTATAACGCCGAGTTGGGTAACACCAAACTTTGAAAGATTCGGCCTCGCTTCAATTGCGAAAGTAAAACTATGCTGGAGAGAGTGAAACAAAATACGGGCAAAATAATTATTTACGTCATAAATACATTTTCTTTTATATACGAGGGGATCTTTTGTCATTATAGTATTCATGTAAATGAAGACGTCGCGTTGACAGTTTACAAACATAACGGGATGCGTGGTGTCATTTTGCCTTGTTTTATCGTTGTTTTAGCCGTCCAAGGAAATCCTCTGACTTAATTTCAAAGACCGCAAGGTTTACTAGATAAAACAGTCTGTCCAAATTTAAGTGTATCAAGGTGCAGCCCCCCCCCTCCTCCTCCACTTACTTTACATCGTTCGCTCGCTCACTTTCTTTTTTTTGAAGACTCGAGATGAGTATGAAAAAAAAGTCGTGACTAAAATGCCCCAGCGTTAAAAAGCACGTGGCACGGTACCTAATTACAAGGACCACCTTTTTTTCTTATTTTTTTTTCAAAGGACGCGACCCAAAGGTAGGAAGTCTGGAATGTGAGGAGCACCCCCACACATACAACAAGTGTGTGCGGGGGGTGGAGGACTCCACCCAGCTATTGTCACACTTTAATCAGAGACACCCACAACCGCCTCCAATCTGAATAATTCGTTACCGACGCTGTAACCTTTATAAAAAGACGACAAAGAAGAATAAAAACAATGCGTTTCCTTACTTGAAAAAATAAAGTGTCGTGAACGAGATTTCTCTTTTACTTCGATTTATGCGTTCATTATAGCTTGAAAGGGATAGCAGGTATATTACCAATAGCTCATAAGTTTTATGAATGGGATCTCCTCTACGGACAAGAGGTGGGCAGATAAGTCACGACTTCAGTAGCCAGGACAGCTTCAACCTCGCACGTGTTTAGCTTCTATTCTTCTTCCTCGCTTATTTCACTCTCTGGAAGATCTAAAATGCTAATTTAGGTTTTTTTTCTCGATTTAAAAAAATCTATTGACAGGCTACGCCTCACTATCGGTGGCTAAAATTAAAACAACAATACTTCATAGCCAGGCTAAAACAGAATTGAGGTGTAGAGATTGTATATAAGTAGGCGAAAAAAAAGGGAAGTGATCATATATCACCCTACCAGTCTTTCTTCTTGCGACAGCAAAGCCCTCTCCGACTTAGATTTACCGACAGGCCACAAATTTACTTAAACGGCCTGATAATACTCAATAATGGGACTCAAAATGGGAGAAGTGGGCGAGTATAAATCAAGTTTGTTTTTTTTTTCGTCGTCGAGGGAACGGAAACAGTTGAAGGGGAGGGGAGCAGAGTTAGAATATGGGGCAACACCACGCAGAGTGACACCCACACTGCGATAGTGTCCGAATTCCGTCTGATTGCCCTTCATGAGACACTAATCTGATGACGCTAAATGGCTTCCGAGCGAGTGAAATCTTTAATAGGAACGACAATCAATTTGAAGGAGACCGTGAGTGCGTCAGTAAGGGAATATCAAACGGCGGGTGCGGGCCACTGTGATGAGCGCTGCTGGTTTTCCAAAACGCTTTCACCCGGAGAATATTTGCCTTCATAACTAATAAGTCCCCCCTCCTCCATCTATAATCGATAATTTTTCACTTTGAGAACCTCACTAAACCGGGAAACTGCCAATTCATTCAGAGGAAACAGCTCTTTGTTTGACTCAAAAGTTTGTGATTTTGTACTGGTCATTTTTCAACAAGCTCATCCGTTGAAATTCAAAGAGAAATACTATAGGTATACTGCTGGCGTTGATGCCCTCGTCGAGAACATCATAGAAACAATTCGTATGGGGGACGACGGCTCGCTTCGAAGGAAAATCGCCGTTTTATTACGGCGAGGAACTATCGGTGGACCAGCAGCGGGCCAGTTGGAGTGATCATTAAAATTGTCATTGGCCATGTTGTCGTGGAGTTATTGAGACGTCCGGGTGATACAGTTGTAAAAATAACTCCACACGGTGGAAAGTTAACGAGTGTGGACGACACACAAAAACATATTTTAAATAATGGTCCTGATGATGGCCTATAGACAGGCTGAAAATCGATTCGACCGATAAAGAAATAAAAACAATTTTTTGTGGAGAGACAACAACTGATGTACCACCCGGACAGCTGAAGTGAGTTGGTGGACATCTAGCCCCTTAGGCTAGGGTGTTCGAGTGGAATCTCTGTAAGCCCCGAAGCGTCGTCATGTTCACAATGGGCGCGGTCCGATTGAACGACACGCTATCTACATAATATGCTGTGAGGTTGATGCCTCAAGTTAGCGGATGACGTTGGAGTGTCGGCAGAGGTTCCACACAGTGAGCAACGAGCCTTTTCTAGAGAGACGTCTCGGGGAGGGATCGTGATTGTACAAGTTTCGGAGTACAGAACACCCCCCCCCCCACAACTGCCATAGAGAGCACGCTGAAAAAATTTTGCAGAGCAGACATCTGTTGCGCAAACACCTCGGAATTGAGCTTTTGAAGAGGTAAAACCAGGAAAATGGGGTTTTAAAGAATCGACAATCGAACCCGCCAGAAATTGTTTTCTAGAGTGAGCCAACCCAGCAAAATTTATTTTTAAAAAACACGTGAAGCACACGTGAAAAAAGCACATGAGACATTTCTACATGGCTAAAACCCACGAAATTGTTGTTTTTTCAGTGACTAAACACCGAGAAATTGTTTTTATGAGTGAGCCAACCCCACGAACTGTGTTTTTTGAGGATCCAAACCCATAAAACTGCGTGTTTTTCAATGACTAATACCAACAAAATGGGTTTATTGACGGAACAAACCCACTAAACTGTTTTTTTTTTTTTTTTTTTTTTTCATGACTAAACCCAGAGCAATTCATTTTTATGAGAGACTGAACCCCCGAAATCAGTTTTTCGAATAACAAAAAGCGAAATAGGGGTTTTCAACAACTGAACCCCAAAAAGCACTTCACACAGTGTGCACAAACGACAAAATGGAGGGGCCACAAAACGCTCAAACCACGAAACGGTCGGGCCATGAAATGCTCTAAATCACAAAACACTTTTGACCAAAACTCCCCACCACTGTATAATAATAACACGAATACCGTAAAAACCAGCACCTATAGCGGTACCTACGGTGAAACATTTCAGGAATAGTGTATGAACCAGAAAAATGTTATAATTGCTGGAGTTGTCATTCACTGACGTCACTGAGATTGCCCCGAGTGACCACACTGATGTATATGCATGTTACGCCGAATTCGTGAAACTTCCTGGTTCACGAAATACGCAAACATTTGCCTGTTTCGTGAATTAGGCGTGCGTAGAGCCGAATTCACAAAATTAGCTATACTTATTACCTATTTCGTGAATTAGGTAGGCAGTTTTACTAATTCAGAGTAACAAAACGAATTAAATAAAAAACTCTATGAAGAGGGCTTTAAGCCACAATGAAACGCGGTTAGTCGGGACTTCCCGCGACAATATGTGTAGTCTAGGCGCTGCGGTTTGAAAGCAACAGGATTCGAAGGAAGGAAAATTGCTGAATCGGGCAAAACATTGCATAGGTTCATTCGGACGATCTCACCAACGAACAACTTTACACAAAGCTACAGAACGCTGTGCAGCTTTGAAGTGGACGAATGATAACATGTGCAGTTTTTATTTAAAGCCCGCCAGAATGAGATTTTGCGGATAAAGCTCCACAAACTTGCGAAATTTATAACTTTCATACCAAGACACTGTCAACTCAATATGCTTGTACGTATAAGGAAAATTGAATACACGGGATCCCGCGGGATTTCAAGTGTATCCAATAAACGTGCGGGATCCCGCAGAATTGCGGGAGCGGGAATGGAAGCCCTGTAGTCAGAAAACGTTAAATCATGTTTTTGATGCAGCGAAATTGCTTTCTTGAGAGAACCAGCTCAGGAAAATTTATTTTGAATGAGCCAACTCCGCGTATTTGCTTTTTGAAATGTTGAATGGGCCAACCCATCGATATGGTATTCTTGAAATGAACCCTCGACCATCAACTGGTGGTATATGTAGGGTGACCAGATTTTTCCCAGACGAAAGAAGGACCCAAATTATATAATGGAGAAGAAGAAATATTATATGCCATCAATGTGTGTTGCAATATTATATGCAATATTATATGCGAAAGGACGGAAACCCCCACCCCCGATCCTAGTTCAACTGTTCAGCCACTGATTTTTCAGTACATGACAAAAATTGTCATTTTCCAAAATTTTCAAAACACAAAATTGGCTTTTGAAGGATCAAAAACCCTAAATTGGCTTTTGAAGGAGCCAAAACACGAAATTGGCTTTTGAATGAGCCAAACTCGAAATTGGCTTATAAAGGAGCCAAAACACAAAGTTGGCATTTGATGGAGCCGAAACACGATTTTGAAGGCACCGAAAACACTAAATTGGCTTTTGAAGGAGCCAAGACACGAAATTTGCTTTTGTAGGAGACGAAGTACGAAATTGGCATTTGGATGGTCCAAAACACGAAATTGGATTATTTTGAAGGATCTAAAACTCGTAATTGACTTTTGAAGAATCCAAAACACAAAATAGACGCTTGAAGAAGTCAAGAAATGAAATTGGCTTTTGAATGAGGCAGAACACGTAATTAGTGTTTGATGAGCTTATGAAGGACCCAAACGCAAAATTTGGTTTCGAAAGAGCCGAAACAGGAAATTGACTTCCGGAGGATCCTAAACGGTGTAGGAGAGGCCCAAAGGGGTGTTCTCCTGAAGCTAGCTATGGTGTGGGCCCCTGTCCCGCAGAATATGACTGGTGATCTCAGAAGTGTCGTCTCCTGGATCATGAAAAATGTCCTGTGCAGGTGCCAGACACGATCAAATGACCCGGATTTTTCATACGGTGGGCTCCCGGACTATTACTATTTTCTGGGACAATCTATTTTTCTACACGAGGTCCTTCAGGCTCCCAGGAAGTACCCTGTTTTGAAAGAAGTACCTTTTAGGGTCCTTTCGAGAAAAGTAGAGAACCACAGGACCATGAGCTGAAAAGAAGTACCGTCCTTCCAAAAGAAGGGCCGAGCCTCTGGTCTCCGTACATATATCACAATCGGATGGAGTTGAGAACCCTTTTGTTCTTCTTTCTCTTACTTCCTCAAACATGTGCGATCCATGATGATGGCTGGGAGATTGGGCTGGGAGGCTGTTCTATGTACTTTTGCTTTTTACCTGGCCAGCATGGAATGATGTTAGACGTGGGGGGATGGGGTGTCCGCTCCTCGTCAAATGCTTCGTTACGGCCCCGCAGCACAAGAATTCACGTTTTTAAGTCAAGTAAACCGAACGTTAAAGATACAGACATGAGTCCACAGATATAGGGGAGACTCATAATTGACGAGAGGGTCTCAATTAGGTGATAGAGACTCAACGATTCACGAGAAGTTTCTATGCCTTCGCATCTGTGGGTGTGACTCAAACTCACCACTCCGAAAGGTGTGATTGCAAGGGGGACTTGTTCGTACATGTCGGTGAATTCGTGGGCAGTGGGCGCACGGGCAGTTTCAGTCAGGACATTTTTTTATAAATTTGGCCGACTTATTTCACGGGTTTATAAAACAGAAAACTCCAATTAATCTGTGAATCGCGTTATGAAAAAATGACCTGTAAGTGACACCTGCCGAGAGAGAAAAGGAAGGATTTCTTAAGGAAGGCTCTAACAACCAATTTTTTATCCTCTTTTTACATAATTTTTCCTTCTCGCAAGGACGTTTCTGGTTACAAAATTGAAACGTACTCCATATACCTTCGAAATTGAGGTGGAGGAGTAATCTAAGATGCATAAGGTCATCAAATTCGAAGAGTGCATACCTATCTATTTTAGATATTTCAATGCTCTGAAGCCTTTCTCAGGATCGTTGTATTACCTTCGCCCTATATTTATAGAATTACGCGGTTTTTTTTAGTTTTTAATAATTAGACTTTCAATTAAGATTCGGTCGCGTTCTGCATTAATATCAAGTGGAATCAAGCGCGAGAAAACTAGAATTTATGTTATCGCCTTAGCGAGCTATAAACCCACTATCTGTGGAAGTCTATTTTTATTAATAGATATAATTGCGGTTTGTCCCAACGGTCATTCTTTTAACAACTTGGTCGAGTTTGCGTTGGTGGAATATGTAACAAGATCTGTAAAATACCACCTACTCGTGTGCCTTCACCTTTTTCTCTCTCTCTCACACACTCTCTCTCTCTCACACTCTCTGTGTTGCTCTCGGCATTCTCCCCCATGTAGAACAAAACAACGTTTTAAAGACGAGAGTTTAGCACACCTGTTGGAGTTTACTTGGAGAAGAAGTGTCTCCTTTTTTTCCCCCATAACCACAACGGTACAACGATTCCGCTGTCCTTGTGGGTTACCACTTCACTAATATAAAATTGTTAGACATGGGAAAAAACTGTTGTGTTTATTCTGTCACCCAAAATCCACTGGTCCTCCTTTTCTCCGACACTTCTTGTAGTTTGAAAACGTAAATAAAGGCCGCGGTTTGACGTTTAAGGGCGAGTTAAGTCATGTCACGATGGTTGATGGGAGGTTGGTTGCGGGGAGGTTGGTTGAGGGGCGGTTGGGTGAGGGGAGGGGGAGGGTTTGGAAACGCGTGCTTCAGGTCTTTCCGCTTATACGGTCTTAAATCCTGAGTCCCCTCCTCTTGTTAGGAAATGTCTCCCGACGTGTATTTTTGGTTCACACTAAAAGTCATAGTTCTAATCTTTTCGGTGACGAATGAGCTTGTTGAGAAATAAATGGGAGGGGGGAGGAGGAAAAATACGAGATTCTAAGCTAATGACCTAAAAAACGGGAAATTAAACGTATAACCAGAGTAAAACAAATTATTTCGAACCGCAAAACTGACAAAAAATATTAAATTGATTTAAGGAAACATAGCCTGGGACACAAAATGTTCGCACGAACCACAAGAATCTACTCCTCTCCTAACCCTCGCCGCCATAGCACGTGCACACACAAACACAGTTGTAATTTGAGACTTCACATTGTAAACTTTCTTGTTTCAATTTTTCAGTTTTGTTTCTTTCAACCTGAGTTCGGATAAAATTAAAATTACGGCCTATTAATTGAAATGGGGATTTTCTCTCTTATTAAAAAAAATCAAAGTGCGCCGCTATCCTTGAGCATTTAAGTACAGTGCGTATATAAGCTTTTTAAGGATAAATTTATCAATTAAACGACGCACTTAATTTCAGTCTGTATGAACCTTTAACATTTAGCTCAAATTCCTCGATTCATGATCTTCTTTCGAAAGAAGCGAGGCCTTCAAGTTATTTGGAACTCCTCCCACGTTGAAGTTAAAGAAATAAAGCCACTTGTACCAACTTCAAACGACGAACGAACCTGAAATGTATCGCCTTTTAAAAAAGTGGCTACCGTATAATTTGCTCACCCTGTACAAATGAAAAAAAAAAAAAAAAAGCAGGAAGCCCTCCCCTCTTCTACTTGAAGCGCGAGAATTCTAGTTGCAATGACACCCTGCCGAGAGGCTAATTTGTTAAACATTGCATTTTTGCACACGTATAGGTGCGTTTGGTAGAGGAAAAAACGTCTCTGAAATATGGAGCGTGTTGCAATGTATGAGGGGGGCTCACATGGAAGTGAGGCGAGGTTCTTACTATATTTAGTAGGCCCAGAGAAGAGGGTGATAATTAGCAATGTGATGCGGTGTGGCACCAATCCCCTCTGCTCCCTTTCACCGGTTGTGTTTCAGTCTGCTGTACACACAAATATATTGATCATTTGCAACTAGAAGGATTCGTCATGAGCTACGCGCTCCGTTACGGTCGTTACGGTGTGCCTCAATGATTCAAAATATTTGATTTAAATTATTTAAAATATTACCTATTTAAAATATTTAGGTGGCAACAACGTTCTGACAAACGATCAGAGTGGAAACGCGTGTAGTGGAACCACCTTTGTTGTGACGAGGATTTCGGACAAACTAGTCAAAACAGGACAGCATGCGTTACTATGCGTGCGATTTCTGACGAGAATTTTTTCTGACGAGTTGGTCCGAAATCCTCGTCAGAACAAGAGTGGTTCCACGCACGCGTTTCTATTCTGATCGTTTGTCAGAACGTTGTTGCCACCCAGCCAAGATGTTCGAAATTGACCTTTATTTTATCGATAGTCCTTTGATTAAGTTTTATCTTATGAATAGTGTGAATTGGAAAATGTGAGCGCTTGAGCCATTTATTCAGCAGTAAGGACAACAGAGGAGATTTCGAAATGGTGTTTCTAGAATTATGGGTCCGACTTGAAAAGTTTTTAGCGTTTTTCAGGATAACACCAGATGCATTCGAATACATGCTGCTGCTCATAGAAGAAAAGATCGAAAGTTCTCCAATTTTCGTGACTTTATTTCGTCAAAACACAGGCTGGTCAAAGCGAAATCGCCAGAGCTCGTCAGAACACATTTTCGTCAGACATTCCCATTTTAATTTTTTGAAAAAGTCAAGTAGGAGGGGGTGGTGCCCCCGGGTGGAAGTAAGTGTGTGGTCTTGTTAGCACGATAACTCTCGAAGAAATTAATTTATCGGAACTAGATTTGGCCCGGAAATTAGTAGTCATACGACCTCGGTTGGTATTGCATTTGGGCCAAATCGGTCGACTTGGAAGGGGGGGGGGGTAATATGGCTTGAACTGGTAAAAAAATCACTACAAATCACCAGTTGGTTCCAGAAGCATTATATTCGGTACGATGATTTCATTTTGAAGTAGCCTTTGATTCCCATTAAGTTCATCTTAAACAAACCCGGCATCAAACAGTACGAGGAAGGGTCAAACATTAACGAAACAAATCATGGTCTCAACATTATTACTTCTGGGACGGCTTAGGGTATCCGCGTACGGATTGAAATGCACTCTTTCCGACCGTCAGCTGCCGGAGCGAATTTTTTTTCTTTTTTTAGGTTCAGACCAGACGATTTCGAAACCAGGACCCTTGGTTGAATAGTCGCCTGAACCCTACTTCCGCCACCACTGCCTCTGAAAATGGTTAATTCTGGGATGGAGCCGGTTCCCGCGAAAATGCACCTCTGTCAAGGACCATCAGTGACTCTAAAAGAGGGTCAAAAAAGCCGGAATCACGAGAAAACCCTCTTGAAAGTTTCGTCTGATCGAAAATCCGTTTGGATTTCAGAATTCTCCTTGTTACAAAATTGACGATTCCGAAGCATCTTGGTGCTCTTTATCTCCACGCCGGCGTCAGTGCCAGCACACTAAACTGTTGACACTTTTTGTTTTAAGCATAATGTGCAGGCGCAGACAGGCTAATGGTTAGGGGAAGTTCCACTTGGATTTCCGTTTATCTCCTCCTTATGAATATTTTTTATCGTATTTTTTTCTTTGCTGTCCAACGAGACTTTTTTAAAATTCGAAATGGGCTGCTTGAAAGTAAGCACTTCTCAAATACAGTAAGTAACTGTTTATAAGCTCAGCAAATATTATTTTTTCTAAAAAGGCACTCCTCTAAGTCCCAGCAAACAATGCGTACACTAGGCGCCTTGTGTAGTGTTTGTGAAAAGACAACTTTTTTCTCATTTTTTTTTGTCATTGTTTTCTCTCTCACTCTCTTTCAGACGGCTCTCGAGATCCAAAGGGACATTGCTGGCCGCGCGGCAAACATGACAGCAATATTCAAAGAGAAGATAAAGCACGAGTGCGGATGAATTTCTCAGTGTACGAAGGGTTTTTACTTGGATTTTTTTTTTTTATGCGCGCGCGAGTCAAACGATTCCCGTTTCCCGTTGAATGTACATCGATGAGTCTCCCCATTTACGAAACTCTTTTTAGCGCCCTCTCTTCCATGCTACTCCTCTTGTGTAAGAATTTACAGAAAATGAGAATGATGACCGTGAATTAGGATAAAGGGCGGTCGAGGATACATCCTCAAGATGCGCGCAGGTGATGCGGGTGCAGGTGTTGCTTTTCGATTCACTCGCATCAAAGGCTAATTAGGTTTCAATCTGTTATGCACCGTTGAAAATGCAAGTCAATACGATATTTACAGTTATTATTTAAGCATAAATAATAATTCACGGTAGATTTATGAACCTTGTGACCGAACCCTGTACCTTTCTTAAAGATCGTCAGAGCCGTGCATAGTGGGAGGATAATGACTGTTGCCATACTGTAGGGGTGGAAGGGGGCATAATACCACTGTCGGACTCACTCGGTCCTATTACCGAGCTGTCAAATAATTCAAATCATTTTGTCACTGAAACTCCGAGGTGAAAAGTCCGTACGAATAGTAATTGCCGGTACGGAAAGTGTCCCCGACAATAAAACATCCACCTACCATCTGTCTTGAAAATCCTTTTCTGTTTCTCCGAATCGTTTTTTACCGTTTCCCCCCTGCTCTTCAAAGTGAAACCGCATTTATAGGTCAAAACTGATAAAGATATCAATCTCATTTTTTTCCAGTTCACCCCACCCACGCATGAAGCCAATCGACGCGTTGCCTCATGACACACACACACACTCTCAAAACAATCCTGTTGCTCCAGAGAGCGTAAGCAGCGAGTTTTGTGTACATTGACTAATGACGTTTGGATGTTACCTTGAGATCCGTGCAAACTTAACGGCTTTGAATGCTTAATTGCTTTTTAGTTTATTTGTTTGTTCGCCTTTTTGGCCTCTTGATGACTTCCACTTTAATCGCGCTGGCATTTTGACACGATCCTTTGAAACGCAAGCAGCGATGAAGCTTACAAGATGTATCCCATTTTAAAACCAAAAAAGTGTAGCTTTTAGACCAACCGAATCGCTTTGTGAGCTTCACTCGAATGCTCGTTAGTTCAGTGCACTTTTGACCGATAAAAAGTGATGATTTAGAGGTCAACAATGGCCCCGTTGTAAAACTCAAAAAATTGCTCAGCACTTGGACAACACTTAATGAGGTTTTGTTTTCAACGCGTGTAAAATAAGAGGGAAGGATTCATCGCAATTAATCGTATTATAGTTTTATAGCGGACCCTATAACATCCAAAAATGCAAGTCAATACGAAATTTACAGTTGCGGTCCCGCAAAGATTACGGGACCGCCCCTGGGGGCCTATTCTCTAACAACAAGCAATATTTTTTTCGCCAGCCATGTGTCTATTTCATTCATTTGTTTGAAGAAAATTAATGAGATAAACATATGACTTCGAAAAAGCTATTGATTCGGAGTTAGAGAATAAGCCCCCTGGTGGCGTCTGAAAGAACATTCCTAGAGTATACACACATGATAGCTACTGGTTGCTATTGCTACATCATTGTTTATACGGATGTCTTCTGGTGGATGTGTTGGAATTTTGTCGTGATGTTGCCGATAATTAACGCAATGAGAATTAGTGAGGGCATAGTGAGACCTATGAGGAGATGATGACAGGAGCGGATCAAGATCTGAACCCTTAATGGGTGAAGGGGGTAATGCTAATGGGTTTTCTCATCAGTAACTCGAAAACAGCGCGTTCTTCTACATCAGAAGCATCTTTTCTGCAAATTTTTCAATAATTGTTGGCATCGTGGCACGAAGCAATATTTGGAAATCCTCTTGTTTTTTTATTTGAAGTTGAGAGTCCTTGATCACGATAGACGATTTCCACTCATGCGCTCTCCAGTCCTACTTCAACAGTTTTGCAACCCGCTTAGGCCAGGTTATGGGTAACTCTTGTCTTGTGCTGTGTAAAGTGAAATATGATTATAAAAAGCACTCTTCCTCATTTTTGTTCCATCGATTAAAATAAAGTTCTTTCCATTAAATAATATGCGGGTTTTCGCGTTCTAAAGACAAAAATCAAAAGGTTATGGGTTCAAATCACTTAAACTGCTCTATTCGGGGCCGGTTTTAGTGTATTTATCCAGATGGGAAGTGAGGTGGAGAATCAAAATGAATGATACGAAATCGGTACACGTGGATTTCACCAATAGGTCGATAAACTAGTATCTCAATAACAAAGAGCTTCCGTATTCCAACCAAGCCAAGTACTTAGGAATGACCCTGGATGCAAAGCTCCGTTGGAAAGAGCATGTGAAGAAGAAGAGAGCTGCGACCGAATTATACGTTTGCGTATACTGCGTTATGAGCTGAACCGATGAGAATTTCGTTTGAACCGAACGATTTTTCGGTCGACGGGCTGCTTTTTCGGTTGAGCCGAAGCTGAAGAGAGCTGAGCTCAACATCAAATTCCGAAAAATGTACTGGATCATGGGTAAGCACTCAATACTGTCTATCCAAAACAAAATAACATTGTACAAACAGGTCCTGCGACCAGTATGGACTTATGGCGCCCAACTGTGGGGATGCACCGCCCAATCAAATCGTAAAATTATACAAGGCTTTCAAAACAACGTACTAATATCCATAGTTAATGCTCCTTGGTACGTTCGGAACGATAGACTTCATCATGACTTGGGAGTGATGACAGTCGATGAAGTCATTCAAGGATTGGCGAAAAATCCTCAGAACCGTCTTTTATGCCACATCAACGAGGAAGCTGCCCAAATGTACCGAAGACTTAAACGCGCAAAGCCGCATGATTTAGTTCCTTCACTGTGTACATAGCTTCAATTTAATGAGATATCCTAATCAAGTTTAGTTCAGTACCTAAAACTTGCGGACGTAAATATTAAAACAGTGTATTAGAAAAACTTTACTTATAAGTGTAAGATTGGTGTAAATAAAGATGTGAAAGGAAAAAAAAAAAAAAAGTGTATTTATCGCGCGGACACCTAAAATCGCGGTTTTGATTTTCCCCTCTCAACTGATTAGTCTGCGAGTACATTTTTATCACTTTTCCATTCCATCGGTCATGAATTCGTCAAGGGAATGAAACCTCTAAAAGGAGTCGAGGATTGGCCTCAATGGAAAGGCAAATTAATGGACGTGCTGGAGTACTTCAACGCGATCGACATAATTGAAGGTAAATCTACCAAGCCTACCGTCAGCTTACAGAAACTCCGTCGAAAGCTGAAAAAGAACGACTAGAATCTTGGATAAAACGCTCGGCCCAAGCTGAAATAGTTTTATCTCAATGCGTCAGCGACGAGCTTCACGAACGAATATCGGGTCGCCTTTCTGCGAAGGAGGCTTGGGACATTTTAAAAATAATGAATTCGATAATAAAGCGGAAGACAATCTTTTTCGTCAGTGCCTCGATTTTTTTAGTGCGGAATGGTCTGAAAGCGAAGACGCTCCGTCAGTTTTAGCTCGTATTAAAAATCAGCATCGCGATTTTTTCGCTGGTTTAAAGACACGTAAAATCGAAAGCGTCGAACGTCTTCTTGAGATTCTTTTCGTTTCGAAAGTCCTTAGGTCTATTCGTTTGTCGTCCGGAGCTGCATTATTAGCACTGAAAGTACTAACTTTTCATTATTTTTTCGCGTTATTTCACATGATAACCAGCGAGGTTGCAAAATTTCGTGCTGTTCATTTTTCCGACCGCAATAAATTTGAAAAATCTACGAACGGTGGAAACAAACCGGTTGACGTTATTTGCAAATCCTGCAACGTGAAAGGTCATTAGCTAAAGCAATGCAATCGCTGGAAAGCCGATGGTCAACCACCGTACCCCGCTCGCAAATACAAAAAATAGGATAAAAACGAATAATAAGGAGTTTTTTAGTAAATCTAGAAGAATTTTAATAATATTAATTGCAAATTAGACGACCCTTGTCTTAGGACTTTTCAGGGATTACTCCCTCCTCACCGCACCACCATAGTCACCATCGTAAAACACGCACTGACCCGAATCGTGCGTTTGAGTTCCGAGAGGGAGTTTCTCTCTGGTGGGGTTCGCTCTTAGCGTAAGCCTCTCAGGCTAGCTCAGTGGCAGAGCGCCTGGCGCGAAACTAGGAGGTCGTGGGTTCGAATCCCACCCTGAGAGCAATTTTTTCTCGGAACTCAAAACAAGTAAAAATGGTAAGTATTTAGCTTCAATAAAGTTTAATTCTTTATTTTCAGCCTCCCCACTCCCTCGAATTCACTGCATGGTGACAAAGGTGGTGCGGTGAGGAGGGAGTAATCCCTTGAAAAGTCCTAAGACAAGGGTCGTCTAATTTGCAATTACATAATTAATTGCTGGGACACATAAAGAAAAAAGAACAATTTTAATAATATTATTGTGAATCATTTAGAATATTTAAGAATAGAATACACATATTAAAGAATTGCATTTATTAAATATGATATTTAATATTACTAAGGAATATTTGGTACATTCAAGTGGATTTTTAGAACATTATTATGAATAATTTAGTTTATTGAAGAATTGAATACATATTCCAGAATAGAATTGAATTAAATCATTAAAAGTAGTTATCGTATCAGTACAATTTTCCGCATCAACAACTTCTTTCAGTGTGGTAGCGTTTGCCTTGTTATTAAAAAGTATTTTAGTTTCCTCTTAAACGTTTGAAGGTCAGGTACTGAGAGGAGTTCTAACGGTAGGGAATTGGACATTTTTGCACCCCGAAAATCATAGGCTTCCCGTCCGTGATACGTTTTACGTAAAGGCAGTTTAACGAAAAATTTTCCTCTCGTCCTCGTTTTGCCCTCTTGTAGGTTTTAATTATGGTAAGCTTGTTAATTAGTTCTCTCAATCTGAGTACCGCGAACTCTTTAAAGAGAGATTCCGACGAATATCTTATCTTTTTTTTAAGAAACTTTGATTAATAGCTTCTGGGTCAAGAATAGTGCATCGAGAAGGGACTCACTGCACCCACCCGAACCAGATGCTCCATAGATCATGACTCATGAGTGATTGGACGAGAGCATAATACACCATTTTTCGCCTATCTATGTCCAAGAAATTTCTCACCTCCCTACACACATAGATCATTTTCCTCATTGAAGATGTCACTTTTTTCAGACGTTGGTCCCATCTTAGATTTTGATCAATTTCAACACCTAGGTAACGAAATGCCGCTACCTGTTGTATAACCTCACAACAACATGTTAGGTGATCTCGACATTCGGGGACATGACATTTTAGGTTCCTGATCTGCGGAATGTCACTTTATCTTAACGCAAAAGTTACGAAATTTGTTTTCGACAAGTTTATTTTTATACCTATACCTTTGAGAAATGAAGCACTTGGGTCAGACATGATTCAGCTCTTATAACGGCATGCTCCCAAGACTTTCCTGATATTATGAAGGTAGTGTCGTCGGCAAAAGACACTGATTCTCCTTCGGACTCTATATTAAGTAGTCTATTCATGAATAATATGAAGTAAATAGGCCCTAGGACGGTTCCTTGAGGAATACCGCATCTGCAGAATTCGCTTTCACTGGTAACTTTTCCAACTTTGGTAAAGTGGGATCGGTCCTGTAGATAACTCGCAGTCCACTTTATGAAACCACGGTTAATACCTGTTTCCTCTACTGCTTTTTCAGCTTTGAATGCTCAAAAGTATCAAAAGCCTAGGCTAAATCCTGATATATGTATACATATTACCTTTTCCCCTGCATCTAATGCACTCAATATAGACCTTGTCATGAAACAAATTGCATCATCGGTGCTTCTACCTTTCCGAAAACAGTACTGTCTATCGCTGATCTCCCCCTGCCTCTGTCCAGGTACCACACAAGATAATTTCGGCAAATACCGATAACAGAGAAATTGGACGATAGTTAGCCACGTCTTCTGGGACCCCCTTTTTAAAAAGTGGTATGAGCAAAGCTTTTTTATGGACGGATGGGAAGCGGTATTCGCTAAAACTGCGGTTTGCTATTATTGTCAATCAGTGGCGTGCCAATGGGGGGGGGGGGTTGAGGGTCAGAACCCTATAGAATAATTGCGTCTCCTACAAGAAATGACCCCTGTTTTAAATTATTTTAAACGTCTATATTTTAACCCCCCCCCCCCAGAAGAAATCCTGGGCACGCCACTGTTGTCAATGGTTTGGCTAAAATATTTTTAAATTCCTTAACTAACTCCGTACTGATATTGTCTATACCTGGACTTGAACCCCCTCTTAAGTCACTTATTACTTTCTTTACATCTTCTTCCGAACTTCGAGAAACTTCTCTGTGAAATCGTATTGCACCGAACTGACTCTCGTTATTTTCTCATTTGAGACCCCTACCGAATTATTTTCCCCTACAGTGGAGAAATATTTGTTGAATGCCGTGGCCACATCTAATGGACTGTCCCCTGTTCTGAGGACTCTCCCATCAGAATGTAAAGAGCTGATTTCTTGCTTTCTTGTTATCCTCCCAATGCTTAGATTTATGACTTTCCACACACCTCTCACGGCCCGCTATTTGAATTTCCATTGAATAGTAATTGTTTTAACAGTTTTAATTGATTGCGTCAACTTATTCTTGTACCTGGCGAGCTTCAATTTGAGATCAGTGTTAAAACAGCTGTCGAAACAAACGCTGGCTGAGTTTTTCCTTAGTCCGAATAGAGATCAACAGAGCTGGAGTCATCCAAGGTTTCAATCTCGTATTTCTTCCTGAGTGGGCTTTCTTACTATCCTTGCTGAGTCCTTAATAAAATCCTTTAGTATTATCTCAAAATTTTCCGCCGCCAAGTCGACATTTTTAGCATTTGTTACCGAAACCCAAGTTGCTAACAGGAGCTTTGTTTTTAGGACACTAAAGTCTAATGTTTCATGTTCTCTCCCGAGGGACTCAACACTTTTGTTCGACTTCAAAACGTTTAGCTGCAGGGTGGTGGCAAAATGGTCAGTGACTGCCATTTTCCAAATTATGGACAACGGCTACACCTACGATTTCCCCTTGTAAAAGATATGGTCGATTGTCGTTTGACTACCTGTTTAGACACAATTCGGACATTGTTGTCGGTAGCTGCCTCAGATAGTCTGCAGATGATGCAGTTCGACGTATCTACTGCTTTTCTCATTGTAGATGAAGAAATCTACATGAAACAGCCAATCGGTTATTCGGACGGCAAAAATCGTGTTTGTCGTTTGAAAAGAGGCTTGTGCGGGCTGAAGCAAGCATCACGTTGCTGGAACTAAAAATTCGATGACTTTTTCGTTTGACTCAAATTCAAGTAAAGTCAAGAGGATCCCTCCGTTTATATCCGTCGGCAAAATTCGTGCAAGGTCATCATCGCATTATACGTTTGCGTATACTGCGTTATGAGCTGAACCGATGAGAATTTCGTTTGAACCGAACGAGTTTTCGGTCGACGAGCTGCTTTTTCGGTTGAGCAGAAGCAGAAGATAAGACTGATTTCACACTAACAAATAATTTTCGAGCCAAAAATTATTGTGCAAGATTAGTAAACTGAGTTTCAGGCAATTTCAGCACGAACGCTTGGACCGAAAGTTCGGTCAACTGGTCATTTCGAACGAAATATCTAAGACGTTGCCTGAAGGGTTCGGGCGATGGAACTTTCAGATTGATGCTCGTTTAATCTTGACTGTTGAATCGAAGTTAATTTGAAAATATTTCAGGACTGTACTCTCTTTTCCCTTCTACGAGACATAAGTAATAGTAACCAGAAAAACTTCAAGGCTTATCGTAGCTCGCAGCTGACCTTGACAAAATGGTCTTGAAAAGAGTGTCACAACCGAAAAGCCACTTAATAATTTGATAAATCTAAACAAAAAAGAGAGCTCATTAATTCAAATTTTTATTTTTAAAGTTGCACGGCAAACTCAGCCGAAACCAGCGAAAAGAACGAAGGAAGGGTTTTTTTCTTTCAAATTAGCTACGCACGAAACCGCCCAAGGCGCTGTTCAAACAAGGCGGTTTCGCCGCGCGATTGGGTGGTGACGGTAAAAAACCGCCGTCGCCTTTTTGTTCACACGCCGCGATTTGGGCTGTTCAAACAAGGCGGTTCTACTGCGTGGTACGACGGCAGCGTTTTCTTTGCCGTCGCCATCGCGAGCCGAAATGGAGTGGATAGCGATTTGCATCCCTACGCTTCTCGTCTTTCCTACTGCTCCTTCAATTTTTTTGTTTGCGCCGTAGCTGAAAGTACCCTGCAGAAGAGTGTGGGTTCATCAGTAAAACGAGGCCAGAGATGAAAAGTTTGACAAGTTTTTTAGGCACATTCCTCCTCCGCACACAACTTGTACATACTGACTGAAAACAGACAAAGCTCCGTAATAAAATTGTAAATCGGTAGCCAGTGCAATCAAAACAATTGGAGAAAATGTAGATCTGAATCCTCCGTGGCACCAGTCCCCCCTTGTATGAACAAGCAGGCAATGTTCTCCTTTGAAGCGGTGCCGCGCCGCTCCGTTTGAACACTCGTGTATAGTTCCATGTGTTTTCCTTCAAAGCGGCACCGCTGCCGCTTTTTAAAATCGCCTCAACTCGCGGCAGAAATTTCTGCCGCCGCGGTTGACGCGCCGCCACCGCCTCATTTGAACAGCGCCGAACTTTTTTTTTTTTTTTTTTTTTTTTTTTTTTTTTTTTTTTTTTTTAATTTGCTTGCCCGAATGAGTGAACCCTTCGGCTGGAGTCAGCACAAAAGTAGTGTCTTCTCCTTTCTTGAGAACAGAGAGGGGTCACGATCAACCACGAATTGACGAATTCTCTCCCATAATCCATGTGGCTTTCGGATCGGACCTTTACCTTTCGTGAGTTTGTGCGTTTGTGATTTGTGTTTCGTTTAAAAAGTTCTGTCCTCTGTCTACCAGTACCACGTGCCAGCTCATCAAAAGGTAAGACTCTTTTAAAATTTATTTCTAAAATTCGAATTCACAATCCAGGTAATTAATATAAGGGAGAAGTTTGTCTTTCATTTCATCTTCCGAAAAAGTATTTTGTCTTCGAAGAAGAAAGCGGTACCATTTTTAATTCCATGGTCAGAATGATGTGTATGAGTGAAAATAGTACTTAAAACAAATATTTCTCATGGGTTGTAATAATATACGGAATGAACAAAAGCTTACTGAACGGCTATTAAAACAGAACGCAGGGTCCTCAAAATGCACTAGTTACTTCTCAGGGAGAAGTACTAGTACTTTTCAGTTGCTTCGGTTATTTCACCTATTTACTTGTGCGGGGTAACTTGTATATTCCACACAGTCGTTTTGGGGACTCTACGGCCTATTTTCAAGTCCCGTTCCTTGAGCTTTTGTTCATTCCGTAAAGTACCCTCCGGTAGAAGTTCTAGTACTTTTCAGTTACTCGGTTTATTTCTCCAAATTACTTGTGAGAGGGTAACTATTATCATTCCGTTTTTTTATAGCGATTTCCATTCAACACACTACACAAGTGTAGTGCAGCGTCCTCTCCTTAAACATATGTTTCAATACAGAGAGGACGGATGGGAAAACTCACACCACACTAGTATAATGCATTAAATGGAAAACGCCATAAAGGTCCCGTTCATAAGCTTTATGTTATGCGTCTGTGGATTGTATGCAACCAAACAAATTTATTCCCTCGAAAAATAAAGCATTTTTATAGGCTGCATAGGCACCACAGACGCATAGCATACAGGGCGACGCCCCCGCCCCCATTGTATTCGCCAATGAGTGTCGGTTTTTAGTGTTTACATAGAAAAATAATAGACACGTGTCCTCCCGAACTTGCCAATGGGCCCTGCCTGTGGGGGCCCATAATTTTAACAAATCCCAGATCCGTAGTTTTTGGTTTAACGAAGGAAATTACACTAAAATACGCCCTTCTACGAACCAAACTACTTTGTAAATTGTAATGTGCATTATTTTTTAATACAGCAATCCCTCAGGAGTCGGTCCTCGGACCACCCCTGTGGAATGTCGGAATGGATCCGCTGCTCGAAAGCCTCTCGGCGTTCCCGTAAGGCCCTCATAACCCAAGCCAACGAGGCTGTGAGTATCATTGTCGGTTGGGCCTCCGACCCTGGTCTCCAGCTATCCGCGGCCAAATCCCAGGTGCTCCTTCTCAAAGTAACCCTGGACCCCCGCCGACCCTCCCCCTCGTACGCTTGTACGAGCAAAGCCTCAAATTAGTGCCATCATTCAAATATATTGTTGTCTGGCTCACCAAGAACCTCAGTCCCATAAACCAACTCTAGGTTAACGGCAGCGAAAGGCGTCTCTCGGCTTTACGAAATCTGTCGACTGTCGAAGCCCAATTGGGGTTTTAGTACACTAGACTTGATGGTTGTTTACCGGGGCGTCTTTCTCCCCATTATCATCTATGCCGTAGTCTTTTGGCATGGCGCTGCTCCCGCCTCGGTGGTCCGTCATTTGCTTTCCGCAAAGTACTTATCGGCGCCGCCCAGGCCTACAAGACCATTTCAGGTCATTGTGGGGGTTCCGCCTAATGACCTGTACTGCACATACATGTACCGCGACTTACTCGACACCAGAACTTAGGAGTAGTCACTGGGAGTCTCTTGTGGACTCCTGGCAGTCTAGGTGGAGCAACTCTGACAAAGGACGACTCACATACAAATTCTTTCCTGATGTTAGGGCTCGACTTTCTAATGACTCTTTTAGGCCCGACCACAACGTAACCCAACTTGTGTCCGGTCACGGACACATGCGGGCTACGCTCCATAGGTTCTCCCTTGCCCCTTCTCCTCAGTGCGAATTGGATGACGTGAGCGACGACGTCGAGCACTGGCTTCACCACTGCTCAATGTTCAATACTATCCGCCAACGATACTTGACTAATTTATTTTTGTCCTTTCTCCCTAATTTATCTCTCTTTTCAGATTACTGTCGCGAGGCGGTTCTGCTTCGCCAGGAGCAATCCTGCTTCCTGCTCGAACAGAACCGTCTCGTGGATGCGTGGGGGAAGAGATAGGTTCGCGGTTCGCTTGTAAACCCCTATTCTCTCTTTTATTAATTTTTAGTTTTAATATTCCTAATATTAGACTTTTGACGAGATCACTGATCATTAAGATCAGCGGTCAAATATAGTCATCGGCTCTCTGTCAGTATCAGTGCGGGCGACTGAACACTCTGATTCCATTTTCTGACTGTGGGCAGATGCCGAGGTGTCGAGAAAAAGGAATACCTCCCACCAATTCATGTCTTCACACGCTCAACGCCTTGAGCCACCCCTTGATGCTTTCAGAATTTCCAGTGGATTCTGTTGGAAATCTGAGCTTCATTTAACCAACTTTTTCAGTTGGTTAAATGATCCCCCACTTAACACTCGAGACAATCGAGAGAAAACGGGTTTATTGGTAAACAGCAAACTGAATTATAATTGTTGTTCTGTAATATAAAGTGAATCATTTCTGTGCAAGTTTCTGAGGACTCCAGCCAAAAGCTCTTCTTTCTGATACCGGTTTCATTGAATACTTGCAAGCATGCGTCATGTTAAACCCTTCGACTCGTATGTCGAGTAGTGACAACGTCGAGGACCCGACTTGCCAAGGTTTCAGCTTGGCCGAAAAAAAGTGATTCGGAAATTTTAAAACGAGTAGGGGGAAGGGGGCTTAAAAAGTTGGTAGTGACTGGGGGATGACGGCAAGAAATGAAGCTCACCAAACACATTTTGGTCGGAAACAAGTGATTTTAAAACTTTCAACCATTTCAGGAAAAATTGTCCGAGAGGCTGTAGCGCCCTCCATATTGGTCGTAGAAAAATACTTTGAATTCGAAAGATGTAGGAAATTTAATGCTCCGCCTGTGCTGTATGCGTGAATTTCCTCAAAAGTCGATTGTCTTAGGAATATTCAGAAAAAACTGGAAAAGTGCCGAAAAATAATGGTTTTCGGGCTGCCAAAAGTTGTGCCGAGCGTTTCAGAATTAAGATTTTTTTTCTCAAACACTCCTTACCTAAGTATGTATACTTGAAATGATACTGGACCTTATGCAAGGTAAAATTCTAGGACTATAAAGAATTCGGTACTCTCAATAAATTGTTCAAACATTTTTACTGCGAGAAAAAAAAGAGCCGTAGCGAAACGTATAGGCTGTGATGTTAATAAAATAATTGAGGACCCCGACGGGTGTTTGGCTTTTTCTCCATGTATCAACTTTACCCCGTCTTTTTACATCTTTCATAATTATACAATTTTCAATTTGCATACCCGATGACGCATTTGTTTAGGCCCCCCCCCCCATTTTCTTACGGCGCTACCTATTTATAGTCTGTCCACTTAGTGGGCGGGGGGTCTGGGACTTAGAGGCCTCTCGCCCGCCCTTGAATTTAGTGGAATGAGCTTCCCCTTTTGCCCATTTTTCTAAAAATAATGCATGAGAAAAAAAAGTGATAGCATTTCAATAATCACAGAGAAATACTTTTGGGTGGAATTACACGATTTTTGGCTATTCAGTCACGTTTTTGTAATCGCTTTCCAGAGTTTTATATGGATAGACAATTTATGGAATGAAATTGTCGATTTTGAGGGAAAGACACAACAGGGACAGATCTACAGATTCTATAATTAGAATGGACAATATGGGAAGTGCTTGTTGACTGATGTGAAAGACAGCGGGTGGGGTGACGCCCCTGGTTTTTAGCATTTTCCCGTGGACGGCTACCGTACACAATCGACAGCTTTGAGGTCGAAGGAAGAATTTCGACGCTCGCGGTCCTTACTGATGGAGCCTCTCTGGGGTTGAGAAAATTGACCTAAACCACAATTTCTAGCCTAAAATCTCAATTTTGACTTCTTAACGTGGCGTTCTATTGAGACCGACTGGGCGGCCGCATTTGTCTACTCAGTAGTTTAGTCTGAGGCATCACATGAGGAATAGTTGTACTCTTGCGGGTGCAAAGATGGTGCGCGTCCCAGACGGCAACCTCACATGCTAACAGTAGAGGGATAAATATATGTATATACACACGTATATATCACTCTATCTATACTCTGAACTCCTCTCAAGAGCGGCGATGCACAGGGACTTCACTGGCTCGCTCTAGAGCTAAGAAAATCGACCTTCCTATAACAATAACAATTGACAAGGCAAGACGCCCATTTTCTGGCTCTTGAAGCCTCCGCTGACGCCCGTCTAGAGTCTAGGTGCGTTTTGCCCGGGAACGGCTGCAATTCACAAACAATCCTCGGCCGAGAGGCTGGCAGTACGCCTCAAATCGAAAAACTTCAAAACGTTTTTCAAGAATTGTCAAATTTACTCACTCAACCCAACCAGAATTTAAAATTGTACACAAAACTACTTGCCTTTGAGTTTCCCAACACGGGAAATCCGAAAGTTTAAACGGATTTTCAGTCTAATTCAGCGGTTGATTATCACATTATTTGGTTCTTCCATTGATTCTGCCGTTTTTTGCTGCTGTCGCCAGTTATCAAGGGACCGCCTTGACGTTCATGGGAAAACCTGGTCTCAGGCGAACGTCACATGGTTCGCTTATAGGAGCCGAGTAAACCGGCCGATCCTCATCACTACTATGCTCCAAGCTTTTTGAGGTTGAAGCCTTTTCGTGGTTCAAACTTTTTGTGGTCCAAGCTTTTTGTGGTTAGAGCCTCGGAAGAACCGAGGAAGTCCAAAAAATAGCCTTGATGCACGTGGACCGTTCCGTGCCACTCTGCACGAAGCCGATAAAATTCGTTAAAACTGCGTAATACCAAAGCCAAAGTGAAACGCTCAAAATTTCTTCTACTTTATTCCGCTACTTTAACTTTAAGTGGCGTTGCTCTCCTCTGAGAATTGACTAATTCTCCGAGCTTGCTCTTAAACATCGTATGGTTCAAACCCAATAAGCCTTGAGAAATGACACAACAATGAAAGAATCGGTCCCTTATCCCCTTGGTGATTTTAGGGAAAATACCTAAAAAGTACACCAATCTGCGTTTCTTGGGATTTCGGAACTGACACACAATAATTAGCGGGAAAATCTTCACAGTTCACACTCACGCTTATACCACGACTTTTTTTCGTACAAACATTCTTCTCTAAATCTTTCTCAGGAAATTCTTCTCTCTGAAACTCACTAATACTTGACTCCATCATTTCTGATGGGAGAGCTGCCCTGTTAGGCTTCTTCATTACATTTCCCATTGTGGGACATTCTTGGGGGTTTCAATTTATAAAGTTTAAAACTACATTTTTAATCGAACCACCAAACTAGTTTCTTATAATTTCATCTTCCGGGCCCCCCTCCACCCAGTAATAGCTAATCTACAACTGGTGGGCGTTTCAATTAGAACAAAATCATCTTATTTCACCTATCTCTCTTTTTTTATCCCCTCCTTCCCCCCCCCCCACGTTCGCCTTTTAACGGTAGCTTCTTATTTGCTTTATATATTTGCTCTGGATTGAGTCACGTACCGACCATCGGGGTGGAAAAAGATGTACAGAGATAATGCGACGGAAGCTATCGGTTACGTGGAAGAATCCCATCACCTTGTGATTTTTTAAAAAAATATAAATATCGATAAATAAAAAAACTCCCTATCAATCATTATCTACTTTATAAAACCGGTCGAAGGAATTCTCTTTAAAATACATACAACGAGGGCGTATATACCCTTCCTATTATTGTAAAGAATAGAAAGTTTCTGATTACAAAATTATTAGGCATAAGAAGATGAGTTCTCTAAACATTTATCTACATTATACATTATAATTAAACATTATATATAATCTATAGCTTTAATAGAAAATAGCCTTAATTTACAAAGTTTATTAATAAATAAAAATTAAAAAAAAAAAAAAAAAAAACAAGAACTTAGGGAAGCACTCAAGGGAAGGGAAGGCACTTAGGGAAGGCTCAAAAAAGCGATTCAAAGATTAAATTTATATCGCCTAATTGGATCCTCAGGAAGAGATATATCCTACTTCACCACCCCAAAACGCCGACATATTTCCAATTCCCCCTCCCCCTCCCCCGGTCAATTTAACAATCTTTGTCGAGCAGTTTCTGAATATTTTTTCTGTCAGGAAAGGGTTGACGCATCACTTTTATTTGTCGACAAAAAAATCACGTGGCAATAATATGAGGCAGGCAAAAAGCGCGGAAACTTTCCCGTTTTTTTTATATTTTTATAAAGTTAAGGGACCTCAAAAAATCAACAAATAAGCAGTAAATTGTTAAGAAGATGTGGTAGAAATTGGAATGTGATGGGAATAGAAAGAATAGAAAAAAAGCACCTGACGTCTTTAAAATGTTGAGTTGATCTTCTGAGGCGCGTCCAGGTGACAGACATCAGGGCTGAGAAAGTGTATCAATTTGACATTGAAATTGCCTCGTGAAAACGACGAATTTCTATAAAAAGAAGGGGGGAAGTGTTTTCAAATTGTGTAAGGTTAGAACGCGCCGTGACTGGGTCGATGGCGTATACGAGTGAGGAGTGAGGGAGCTCTGGTTTCACCCTTGCTATCCATTAAGTTTTATTTTTTGTTTTTTGTACTCCTGACGCCCTCATATCTCTTTAATACAAATTACTGGAGCTTCTTCGAGATGTAAAACTCGCCTCGAATCATACAATAATACAAGTGTTGATTCTCTTTTTTTTAAAAAGCGGGGAGGCGGCCTACAATTTATGTCGAAAGGGAGAGACTGACTCCGGGAGTTTCATCTTGATAAATAATGAAAAAAAAGGTCGGACTGAGGGGGTGGGAGTGGGACAACCCGAAAGATTTATAAAATTATGTCGTATGACTGATGGAAAAGAGCGGAGGTTTTGCCAGAGAATGTCGTTTATAATTAGATGTGGGACAAACGATTGGCTTTTGCTGAACGCCCACTCCATGCTGCGCGTCTATTGTTTTCGTGAAAAACGGGGGAAGAAAAATATGTCATTAAACGAGCTGTTGATGCAAGTTGATTATTCATGATGTAGTTCTGAGGAAAACAATAATTTTCAAGTCTCTCTTAATTTATTACCATCATGAGGTGGGGGGGGGAGCAGGGAAGAATTTACGTGAAACTCGGCTGAAATGGAATTAATCGTTTACCCTCGTAGACCAATCATTAGCTGTTACTTCTTAGATTAATGAGACCTCTTAACGTGCCAATTTTCTATAAATTAACGGACTCTTTAAGAAAGAAATAGTGCCTATTTTTCAAATGACCTCAACGAGATTTTTAAGTGACAGTTGCAGCGCTCAGTTATGAACCGAAGTTAATGCATCGTTAATGCTGCATTAAGAAGCTAATTCGAATTTGAGTTCGCGAAGATGAGAGAAATTTTGGCAGACGTCCCTTAAAAGTGGTGTGATTCATCGCTTTATTTTTTCCCACTCGCTTCGTCGTGCTGTCCCGTCCCGTCCGCGACCTCTCAACACGCAGCGTTGTTTTTCCTTTCCGTTCACACAGGTCATCCTATTGTGGCTTTTTTAAATCCCTTACTTTCAATTGGCACAGTCTCATTGTAATTAGCCGGATCTAAATCCAGCCGTTTCGAAAATAAAAATCGTGTTTTTATCGAAGCATTTTCACTTTACACATGCCTTCTCACCTTTTGAAAGGCTTTGACATTGACGTTTTCCGGCAGACGATAATATGCTCAAAAAATTGTGAAGGGCGCCATTGATTTAAAAAAAAAAAAAAAAAATGTCTTTTGAGTGTTTGGGCCGCGTGATTTGTAGTTGCTTCCTTTCTCATAAAAAAAATAAAATATGTAGTCAAACTTCAAAATGGGCGAAAATCCCCATGGTAGGTAGGCAACAACTTTTGTCAGACAATGAGCATACCGGTGACAATACTCAACAAATGAACAAAGATATATGTTTTTTAATGGACAAGCAATATAGCTTTGCCTTGAAAACAGTTTTCTTGTTTAGCTAAAACCATGCGGTTCGAAAATCCATCAGCGTGTTATAGTCCGAATGACACTGATAGAAAAAAGGCCTCAACGCCTTAGGTAGCAAATTGTTCGGTTATAACCTTTAAAATATAATTTAAAACAATACAATCGAGATTCCAGACAAGGCGTAAGGAAATTTCATCATCAGGACAACCGCGGATTCAGCGACCGTTTTCATGGGGGGGGGGGGGCAGACTCTCATGCACCATCATAAAGGGAGAGAGAGTATCGAACTTGAATCATGATGATCATGGTGGGAGAGGGGAATGCTGCTATTATATTGATTTCCATTAAGGTCATGGGAAGGTGAAGTAAAGGAAATTTCGCAATGTCTATCTAACTCTAATAAAATCCACCAAAGTTCCCGAATTTCACACTTTCATTTCATGCTGGCCGCAAACATGTATTGGCTATCTTACCTGCCAATACCGCGGATTTCGCTCCATTGAAACGTGAACATCGTAATTTAGGATATTTCATAATATGCAGATTTTCTATCATTCATTTCTTCAGGTAATTAACTTGAGACGGAGCGTTTTAATTGCGGAATTGCGTTTTAACGAGCCATCTCCTCGAAATTTCATTTTTGGTGAAGCCTGACGCCCCAAATTTGTTTTTCCGGTTGCCCAAACTAGCGAAATATTTTTTCGGGTGAGCCCATGCCGTGAAATTGGTTTTGAATGGGCCAAACTCGAAAAGTTTCATTTTTTGAAAAGCCAGACCTGTGGAATTGATTTTTTAAATAACCAACTCCCTTCCCCCCCTTACGCAACTACCAAACAAGCCAGATTATAATAACTTGGTATCAGAATGAGCCAAATCGTCAAATTCAATCTTTTTCTTCTGATCCTTCGGGATCTAAATAGCCAAGATGGCGAAATTTGGTTATTGAATTCTCCAAACCTGGGTTCTGTGATCTGGGTAAAATTTGGGTTCTGTGATCGTCAAATCCATGAGAGATTGTGCGTAACAAGTGTGTCTTAATTAACCCCGAATTGAAACTCAGTAAGTCTCATGAAATTAGATTTTGTAATGGGTCAAATTCGCAAAATTAGCTTTTAGGGGTCAATCCCAGTGAAACTGACTTTTCCAGAGAGTAAAACCTGTGGAATTTGTTTCTGTGAGCAATAATTCATAAAATTTTGATTTCGAGCTGTGGGCTTCACCGAAGTTCAGCACATCTGCACATTAATAATTTCTTCTAAGCATGTCACACCACGGGCATCGTCGGCTGGCTTCTTCAATTAGTTAATACAGCTGCGAGTCATAGGTTTCAAAAAATAACTATTTTGTGACGCGCTGATGTTTCATTTATAGATGATTCCCGCGAGCCCACCCTCCAGGAAATTAACGACGCTTGAATCATTCTAAACTGTTTCTCATATCAGTTAAAGGCCTCGGAAGAGAATCCGAGCGTCCCATAAAGTAAAAAAAAACTGGTATCACTCGCTCTTTTCTTCCTAAGTACAGCGCATAATGTCTGAAATATTGCCATTTATGAGTCGAAAGAAGCTGATTTATTTGAAATCGTGGTGAGGGCACCACACCAAGGCCCCCCTGTAGCCTTTTGTCAAAATGCGACAGCGTCATTTCAACATCAAAAACCGTATTATCATTCCCTGTTGGCTTCGGTCCCGAAAGGCGTTCGAAGTGACAAACTAGCCGATGCTTGTTATGACTATGACTCTTCTTTCACAGGGACGGTTATAAATGGGGGGGGGGGGTAAATTTTATGGAATCTGTGACAATCTTGAGAGGTGGGTGGGATTCATAGGGACAGTTCACAGGGAGTGGGTTGGGGGTGGGTGATAGCTATTGACCGTCGAGACTCGAGAAACAAGTTATGTAATCACTCGAGCTGTAGTCTTAAGTTAAAAGCGAAAAAACATCTATGAGCATTGGAGGAGAAGCTCTAAGTAGGTCCATTTGGTTAAATTATCTGGCAGGCGGACTGAATTAAAATGCGGCGATTCTCGTGAAATACGACTCGTGTGTTTGAGCAATAAGGCGTTTTTCAAAAAAAACTGTAATAGCTGGCGCACGACGTTTCTCTCCTACGTAAAAAGTGACTTTACAATTTTAATTAACAAGCGATATCATAAAATAGGAATCTTCGCCCTCCCCCGCACGAATTAAATTGTGAATATTGAATTGATTCGTTCACGTGCGAGTGATTTATTCGCGTGGAATGTCGCATCGATGGTATTTTCTGCATTCACACTTAATTTATACGTGTGATTAAAAAAAAGTAATAATCCATGCCTGTAAGAAAGTAGCACAGCTACTACATGTCAACCGTTGTTATCCTGCGTCTTTTTCAACCATCTAATCTTTAAATAGGTAGGTAGGAAAAAAAGAACACAACATGCTATGCGACATCCTGCAAAAAAAAGAGGGAGTACGATGCTACGCCTTTCTGACCCGTTCCAAGGCACTTTTCCCCGCATGTAAAAAAATAAAACGTTTGAATGCCTCTCAAGATCGCATTTTTACACATCTCGTCACTATTGCTCTACGCGTGTTCATAACCGAGCGAGAGACAGAATGTAAAAAAAAAAAAAAAAAAAAATCGCGTTCCTGCATTTTACATGTTTCGTTAATTATATCTCTTGTTTTATGAGCCTCCCCGGTGCGGAGTCATCGTACTACTACGCCTGTTAAAACTCTCGACTTTATTATATTTGTGGGAAGGGGGTCGAGGGGGACTGCATCCCGCGAAACGTGCTTCTGGAAATTTATTCCAAGCGCCCAAACAGAATCGAATTTCACTTTTGTTATTTATTCGTTTATTAAATATTGTTTTTTATTTAAATGGGTGGGAAAAGGAGATTTGAAGGCTTGATGTCTTTCTGAAAAGACACGAGAAATAGAGCTGGCATGATTCTCTGATAAATTGGGTACTCGCTGAGAGTAATCCGATTACTATATGGTGAGGGGGGGGGGTTGGTGAAGGGGTCCTTTCTTGATACCGGCAAAACAATAAATACTCTCAAGTATTCTTGAAAATGGGACAAATGAAAAAACAAAGCGGGTAAAAACGAATTAGATGTTATTCGAGTGCTTATGTTAAGCGTTCTTATGCGGCAATAATTAATGAATTATTATGAATTTAATCCCCGTTTTGTCGTCTGAATGAAGCTGGTCGCATAAATTATAATTCGTGCTTTTTTTTCTTCATTCTTTATCTTTTTGGAACCAGTTCAGTGGGTAGAAACTTTAAATCAATGCGAAAATTTATAGCGCTAGCGCGCTGTTAATATGTGATTACACACAATAAAACAATGTCATTTCCCACGCAACCAACGTTGATCATATTGCACGATTTTTCGTGATAATCCCCTCACCACCCCTCCACAGATTGTTGGAATGTCTACGTGTTTTGTGAAAAATAAATAAATAAAAAAAGTAAAAACATAAAACAGCACTTAAAGTTATAAACTAGGCGTATATAGGATTTGTTACGAGGTCAATTTGCGCAGTTTGTGACGTTTGTCATGAAATTGCAAATATAGCAACCTCCCCGCCTTTTCATTTCCCCTCACCCCTCACCATAGTGTTGCTGTGCGGCGGTGGTGATTGATGCGAAGCAGTTGCCGGCAGTGTTTCTTTTTTTCCTCCCCCGACCTAGGATACTCCGACCTAGGACACTATAATGCCTCAGCTCGGGCGAAGAGCAAGGCACACTCCCCCATAATATCGGACGACTCGAAACCCCTCAACTAGAGTCGTCGAGCCCGTCTATATTTATATTGGAAACCTTCGGGGGCAACTATAAGCCAATCTTGAGGGAAAAAAAAAGAGTATAGTCTCGCGAGAAAGGGGTGGGGGGTCCTTGGGTTGTTGACAGTGAATATAGGAGGCGAGAGTCGCCCTCCGTTGCAGAAGGGGGACACACAATGCAAAAATAAAGCTTTTTCTCTTTGGGGGTCTAATTTAAGGAGTTTAAAGGAACGATGCTCTGAATGATTTTGGCTATTTTTAAAATGTCGGAACGTTGGTATTCGAACTTTGGTACAATTATCAGCGAAAATGTCATTGCTCCCCCCCCCCTCAGCGCGCTTCTTGCAAAACGAGAAAAGCGCTAATAGTATTTCTTTTTAGTCAATTCATTGAAATTTGCCCAATCCCCCATCTAATATAGCAAGTATTGCAGGAACAATTTGTGAGGGGGGGGTCGGTGATCTGGTAAGGTGGAGAGGGCCAATCGTTGGAGGAACGATTGGCTATGTTTATCGATTTCAAGGCGCGAATAGCCATTTTAAAGTTACACCATCTGCAAGGCGCAGAGTGCGGACAGTTCGACTATTTTCAGAGCGTGAATTGCCGGTTTGCAATTGTTTGGGCGAGAATAGCCAGTTTGGCTCGTTGCAGGGCCAGAGCATATTCTCTATTGCCAATGTTAGGGCATGAATAGACGGTTTGGCTATTCTTAGCGCCCAAATAGTCAGACTAGCAATTTTCAGAGCGTAATCACTGTCCGTATAACGTTCTACCATTTCGGTGTGCGTATAGTCCGTCATGCCAAGCAGACACGAATCGTCACAGTGACCATTATTGGCACGTGAATGGTATATTTAGCCGGTAGCAGAATAATCTGTTTAGGCATTTTCAGGGCACGAACCATTCAGTTTAGCCATTTTTTAAGTTTCGCTAAGTCAGTTTGGCATTCTTTTTTGCGCGGGAAATTTCTGGTGTCAATTTTTGGCGCGCAAATAGTCAGTGTAGCCATTTTTGAGACGCAAATCGTCAGTACTGCCACTTTGGGGCCAAGAATATTCGGTTTATCCGTTTAGATGCTAATTATTCTCAATAGACCAGTGAGGTTAGACCACCATCTGACCAGGAATCTCGGTCATTTCATTAAATTCATCCTGCCTCTGGGCACTTCATGAAATGCATGAGGACTTTACTCTATGTGGCCGAGTCACTCTGGTCATTTCTTGAAATGACTGGTCACAATGGTGTAATCCTTACGTATTTCATGGAGTGCCCAGAGGCTGGGTTCTAACCTCACTGTTACATCAAGAGCACGCACTTCATGAAATGACTGGTCATTTCACCCCAAATTCCGGCAAGTGAGAACAACATGACCCTACATTCCAGCTAATGATCATTTTACAGTTTTTTACATACTCTTGGCCTTACACATCAAGTTTTCTGTCTTCCGTCGTCGATTTGGTATGGAAAATGGAAGTAATAAAAGGCGTAATTGATTTTGGATTGATACGAATCAAATATTCATTTGGATATCAAGTTCCTGGAGCTTCATCTTCAATCCGGTAGTGGCGTCACACAGTCTTCATCAGGCTCGTCATCTATAGTATAATGCGGGCACCCCATTGAGACACTCTCCTGACAGTGAAGGCGTGCGCTTGCTCGAGCATTTCAGCATAGCCCGCCGACATCCACAGCGACTGCTGCTTCCGTATTCTTTAATGCAGTGGCAAAAAATGGTTTTGAGGAGGACTTCCGGTGCTGGTGGTCGCTTTGTGGTGACAAGGGCTAGGGCACCGTTTGAGATTTTTCATCCCTAGTCCTGAAGATGAAGTATAGTAGTCCCTGCCACTTTTCCACCTGATGGAACGTGCGTAGGGAATGCTCTTTAGAATTTGCTGCCTCGGTTGATGGGAGGGAGGATATGTTAGGCTTTCAGGCTGTGACCGACTTACGGAAGACGTCTAGACGATAGCGATTGAGAGATTCCTGCTTAGCCCGCGTGCCCCGTATCATTTCAAAAAGCAAGTTTCACCAGCCCACTCTACGTCTTCTTGCTAAGGAACACAGCTAAACAGCCACGTACTGCTGAAACGAGACTGCGAGTGATGGCCATCACCATAGCGCCCCTTAAAATAGCCAAAAATGAGCGTTCCTCGTTGTTGTCATTGTTTGGTTGATCGTATATGTTTTTTCAACTCGCCAACCCCGCAAAAATATTTATTTTGTATAGGAGTGAAAACCGGATAATTTGATTTTTGGTGAGTAACCCCCCCCCCCCGCCTCTATCAATGGTGAATTGATTTTTGAGGGATCTAAATCCCCGGAATGGGATCGATTTATGACCGACACGAGACCTCGATCGGAATGGGCCAACCCCGTGAAAAGTCGAACGTTGTGGACGATCCAAACTCACGAATTTCGCATTTTTGAAAGTGCAACGCCACTGCAAAATTTAGCTCGCGAAATGATTTTTAAAGATGCAAAATGCGGCAAATTATTTTTTTGTTGAGTGAACCCTGCGACATTGTTTTTTGGGAGCCAATAAGCCTCAAATTGGATTTCTTAAGGACTGTTGGCCCCACGAAATTGGTTGTTTCAATGAGCCTACCCTAATTGCGGAATTTGTTCAAAATCCTTTTCTTGGCTGTTGCTTCGACTTGTAGACCATAAACTTTTTTTTTTTTGAACCATACAGCCATGGTGTTTTTTAAAGAAGGTGTTTGGCCTTAGAGGTGAAGCGGTAATGCTGATGAGGGGCACCGGGAATGGGCCCGAAATGCATTCTTACCATGCATTTCTTGCATGGTTCTTTGAACCATGGCTGCATGGTTCAAAAAAAAAAGTTTATGGTCTACTACCCTAATTGGTTTCTTTGAACGAGCCAAACTCGATAAATTCGGCTATTTCAAGGAGCAAATCCCCCAGGGGAGTGGTGGTAGAAGCCGGGAAGCTTTCTTTCGCCTTCGTCCGAGGGAAAATTCGTGTGGGCCAAAAACGTGAACGTGAAAATCGGGTGACATAACTCACGCGGAAATTTCTGTAATGTGTGTCCCTATTACACGGAGCGTCGCGTCGTGTCTCTGCCTTGAGTATACTTTGGCGCTATGTTAACTGAGTTTGAAAGGTAACATCGATAGCCCAATAGCCTAGGTCGAATACTCTTCATTTAATGGCTTTTATTCGCTGAACCTTCAATTCTACTCAGAATTACATCAATTATATTTTCGAATTAAGCTGCAGTGGTTTAAAGCTGTGAGCTCTTAGCAAACGAACCAAGTTCAAGTCATGAATGTTGGTCATTAAAATCAGGAATCAGTGGTGCTGTTTTTTATTTTGTTTGTTTGTTGTTTTTTTTATTGTGCCACACTCGCAATCTACTGATTTGATCTCTTTTCACTCTAATTATTTGGCTGTTCACCCCCATTGTCAGATAGCAGAAAAAACTATTGTTTCAAAAGATGACAATAACACAACAAGAAACCCCCGAAAGGTATTGTCTGATGGGCTAACGGTAAAATTGTATGGTCCCATTAAGTTTTAAAAATAGATTACTTGGAAACTAGCTTCAAATCTGGTCAAAAAGGAGCGTTTTTTTATTGAAAGAACCTATTGCCCCCCTCCTACCATTCATGGTGCCATCGAAGACAAAAAAGATCAGTTTCTTTCTGTTAAAGGGGGGAAAAAATCTGAAGATAGGGTAGTGTCCTATTCAAGCTTTTTTTCATCGGGACACCAAAATGTCAGTTACCTATTAACCATCCCTCTATTTTTAAACAGTGCAGCTCGTTTCGCGTCGGTGAGAAATATATTTTTTTACCCCTTCAAAAGATCAGGAGAACCCCTTTTCGTGAGAAAAGGGTGGTGCGAGCATTATCGCCGTAAAAATTCAGACATCCCCAAACGGGACGACTCTCAACGGATTTTTCACTCTGTCTCTCTCGCTCGCTCCTTTATTTTACTCCTTTCAAATGTTTGGATGTGCCCGGGTCAGTAACAGTTCTTTTTTTTGAATCGCTGATGTTCTCTATTCAAAGACATCACTGACGAAATTACCAGTATGGACCGTTGTCTTATGAGACGTTCCGTGGTCCTATTGTGTATTGCAGAGTGAGGCCAGTTGGAGATGTACGTTACGGGAGTGAAAGGAACATCGAACGATGTCCTTCGAATACAATAAACGCAATAACTCTGTGCTGTCTACCTGTGGGGGAGAGGAATATTAAAAGAAATAAATTAATCAGGTATCAGCTAATTAAATTGTAGAAAATCTGTCATAGATCAGCCACAAAAGGTGGTTGCTCTTAACGTTTTACCTAAAAAAACAAATCGAAATAAATTTAGACATAATACGTAAGAGCTGCCCATAACCTTTCGATTGCGATTTTTATAGAGAAAAAAAATCATTCCGCGAAATTGAGTGAATATGTCCAAAGCCACTTCGAGAAAAACCGGCAATACTTTGGCCGCTTAAGACGGATATTAATGTTTCATATTTGCTGCAGTTAACTTTGAGTGGGAAGCCCTAAGAAATTCTTGTTAGTGTGTTCGCTACCGCGACATCAAAAAGAAGCCGCTTCTAAAACTCGTCCAAACGTAAAAGGCGAACGGCGTTATAAAAGAAAAACGAGACAAAGTCCGTGCGAGGTTGGTTAGCGCAACGCATTTTTCTCTCACGCCCATAAAAAAAAAAGGAACGAGAGGGGAGAAAAAAAATGTCGATTTAATCGAGGAGGTTTTTGCGATTTTTCAAATATGACCCGAGAGTTGAAAAAACTTAATTTCTATACAAATTTGGAGCGATGCAGTTTATGTAAAAAAAAACTCTTTAAGTTTCGTGAGGTTTAACACAATTTTTCACTTATTTTTGTATGCAATGACAATTCATATTCGAAGCCTCGGACGTCAATTCACGACCATTATCCGTCATTCTCCATTTTTCTCCTGTGCTCTAACGTACACGGATCCTCTTTTTTGACCAATCCATACAAGCGCGTCACACCAAACCCGCTAATTTGACCTTCAAGAAAGAATTCCAATTGTACAGCTCTCACTCAGTGGCTGCACTTCGTTAGGGTGGTTTCTCTCACACTCCATCACTTGGATAGCAGCAGAATGGGTCGCCAACACCGGGAAATTTTGTTCATGAAGAAGCTAAATCCGCGTAATTGGTTTCTGAAAAGGACAAGACCGGCGAATTTTTGGGGTCAGAGCTTTATTTTTTCAACGAGTCAAGCTGAATTGGTTAACAACGCGATTTTTTTTTTTTTTTTTTTTTTTTTTTTTTTGAGGCGGAAAATTCAACAAAACTTCTTCTTTGAGTAAGCCGGCCCCAGTGATGGCAAACCTACAGTTTTTCCTGTAAATCTACAGTTCTTTTGTGTTGCTCTACATCAGGTCTGCAGTTTGTTGTGAAGTTCTACAGTTTTTTCCTCCAAAATGTCCAGTAAGTCGTTATTAGTCGCCCCTTACTTCAAAAATTTGACGAATATAACACTCCGTGCGATGCAAGTGGGGTTGTTAATCCTCCCACTATAGTGAAGCTGGGGGAGAAGTAGTCAATGACTTTCACGTCATCCCACGCGCCCTGATGCTCCTCCTTACGCAAACGTACCGCCAACGCAGTGTCGTTCGATCGTCCCGGCCGGCTGTTGAGGGCTCCGACTCCGTCGAGCATCCGACTTATGCCTGCGAGTTCTGTTCCAGAGGAGGTTCTTCGCCTGACCTATGTAAGTCTTCCTACACTGGCACAAGACCTTGTACACAACGTTGAACTCTTGCTCTTTTTTCCAGCGGTGCTTACTTCTTACTGAATATGCTGTTGTTCTTGTTCAGGTTGTTTCGGAAGGCCACATTGATATTATACCGCCGGAAAACCCGTTTCAGCGCGGCCGACTGCGACCCCCCTGTGCCCAGCTGTGTGTAGGGGACTAAAGCCAATCGAGCACCCTGGTCAGCTACTGTCCTGTTGGAAGCCAAGGGATGGTAATCCTGGTAAATAGCCTTATCGATCACCTTTCGAGGGTACTCATTCCTCTGAAGGATCTCCCGGACAAACCTTCTCTTTTGGCGATGAAACTCCGGATCTGACGGAGACAACACACGGGAGGCAAACATAATTATGAGCTACATTCCGCTTCAAACTCCCAGAATGGACCGAACGAAATGGAATCAGGCGACCAGAGTATGTAGGCATCGAATACCTAGTGTTCAAAAACAAGGCGCACCTCCGGCTCACGACGAATGAGGACATCCAGGAAGGGCAGTCCCTGATCCCTCTCTTTCTCTCTCTCTCAACAGTGAAGATCAATTTCCTCGCGGCGTAGTCATTAAAACTGCTCAACAAAGCATCTATCTCTGACTCACGCAAGAGAAAAATGGATTCATCTACGTACTTGCCAGCAAATTGAACTGCATGCTCAAAACCTTGTAAAACATCCTCGAAGCACATATCCATGACCAAATCCGCAAGCGCCGAAGACAGCGGGTGACCCATTGGGAGTCCTGATTGCTGGCACCAAAACCCGTCATATTTAAAATACGCTTTCTCCAGAAGGAACCGAACCATGAGACGGAAGGTGAAAAAATCCTAATGCGGAGACGACTCAGCAATCATTTGCCAATTGTCTTGGACCATGTGCTAGATGGTTCCGTTCAATTTTTGCTTTTTCTTTTCAAATTAGTAATTCTGTTTAATTATGTATTGTTTTTAGCCCTGAAGATGCTAGTGCCGTAGCGAAACCTAGGCTGTGACGTTAATAAAATAATTGAGGACCTCGACGGGTATTTATGAACGTTCGTTGAAGCTTCCTCGAGTTGAGAAACCGTTGAGAACAGTTTTGGTTACAATAAAGACATCTGCTCTAACCATCCAGCACAGATAAGAAATAGAACGAGTGAATAAGTGGTATCGACATGACGTCACACTTCCCTATCGGCAGCCATCTTACCACTTTTTTTTTACCAGAACAAATGTTTATGTTGAACGTTTTTAGTCAATTTCATTGTATTTGTTGTGTCAAGTTCCAATTTAATTTCGGGCCCACGACGCGACGTCGCAGGCTTTCTAACTGGGTTCGGTAGTCAGTTTGAGCCATTCAGAAGTGTTCGTTCGTGTGCAAAAAGGTCACAATTAGTGTGAGAATTCTGAGACTTGATTCGAACTGTGTGTAAAACGTCTAGCTTTTATGGCTTACACTGTTTTGTATCACAGTTAACTGCGCATCATATCAAGTTTACTCATAATTCGGCATTTATTTCTACTCGGAAGCTTGATGGTGAGATTGACAAGTACATTGAAGAACAGGAAAAGGGAGCGTGTTTGTCGCTCCGCAATGCTTTTTGATGCTCCGCTTCCCGAAATTCCGATTATACTCGCCGAGAAAGTCACTAAGCACAACGTTTCACGCTCAGTTCTTTAATTTTCGGATATAAATGAGAAATAATGGAAGGAAGTTCAAATGGTCTCACACTCTTTCCCTGTTAGTACCTTCTTTTTGGACGAACACTCTGAATGACAAAATTTCGCGCACTGACCCCAGTAAGAAAACCCACAACGTCACGGACCCGAAATAAGGCAGAAACTTGAATAAAATCAAATGCACTAAAAAGATATTATCATGAACTAAGTACACAGTATTATCTGATAAAAAAAGTGGTGAGATGGCAGCCAGTCGATAACACTTATTAATGGAAAATGTCATGCATGAAATGTCTCATTTCCCCCTCTCCCATCGTACAATTTGGAGATAGAAAAGTATTGATGAGTTTTCCAAGAAGATTTTTTGACTAATTTCAGAAGCAAATCTTCCGCAGATGAAATTGTGAGCTGTTCAAGTAGTTTTTATTACGATATCGTTTTTAGGCCGTTCGTCCACTGGCAGTGTTTTCGAGCGGCGCGACAACGAGCGTACATCCCAAGGCTCAAATTGAACGTGACATGGTCCACTGCAGACTTAGCTGCAGTGCTTTCAATTTAAGCCTTTGGGATGTACGCTCGTTGTCACGCGTTTTAGCGCCGCTCGAAAACACTTCCACTGGTTGACCAGCCTTAAACTTTAATGCTTTGACTCGTATGATTGTTTCCAGTAGTTTTCTCACCCCATCATTTCGACTATGACAATTTTTTTTGGTAACGCTCTCTCTATTCTTTATCCTAGCTAGTTCTAATGAATTCCAATGGTTCCTTAACCTTAACGTTCATAAGCATACAGGCATTAGTACATTTCCGCCAAAATAATCCAATTTCTCCATTATCATTACCTAACCTGACCGTATTCAGCCAAAAAATGTCACTTTCAACGTGGAATCTGGCTGTTTTGACCAAAATCATGACAATTTGACCCCCCAAATGGGCTGAACATACTCGGTTGGTGAGTTCTATACGTTCGGGCAGTCGGCCAGGATCCTGGGAGGCCCGTCCATCCCTCGCACCACCAATTATCACATTTTTCTTGATGGGCGCCATGGCGTAGCCATCTCGGGACGATAGGGTGGGCCAGTTTTCATCATTATTATGAAAAATATAGAACTCCTCTCCTATTGATTCGGATTATTCATTTATTTGATCCAGAAACTGCTAATTTTGAGACAGAAAACTATTGTTTTGGACACAGCTCATTGAAAGCAGCTCAATGAGCTCAATCAATGAGCTGAAACCAGAACGAAACAGCTCATTGATGTGTCAAGGTGCCTTTACATTGCGCGAAACAGTTTCGCCAGTCAAGTCTCGCATAATGTGGACGGATGTTTCACCCCGAAACACGTTGCGCGAGGCAGTCTCGAGGCGAGCCAACACCCTTCTTGTTTCGCTTAGTGTGGAGGCGGTGAAAAATCAACGGTGTATTTACCTCTCAGAAATATTTCTGTGCTCCAAAACCGACGGCGACGTCTATTTTTTTCTTCATTTATGCCATTAACATCAATGAAAAGGCCTGGGCCGTCCCCGGCACAGAAAAAACAATTCCTCTTGGCATTGCCTCCCCAAATCGGTGGCTCACCTTGCCTCGCTTTACTCGCCTTAATTGTTTCGCTTAGTGTAAACACCCCGCGTTACACGAAACTGTTTCGCGAGTAAGTTTCGCGCAGTGTAAAGGCAATTTTAGGCGGAGATTCCTCATTTGAAAATAATTTCCTTTCAAATTGATCTTCAAGAAATAAAAGTTCACGCATTTGACGCGAACAAATTCTTTGGTGGGTTTGGCTATTTGAAAAAACAATGTCGCGCATGGGCTTGATTGTTTCAAAAAGGCAAAGTTGAAATAATCGAGCCCGCGAAATTGTTTGTTTTCGTAATTGTTTAACAAGCGGAACGCATGAAATTAGTTATTTCAAAGGTCCAAAGCCACGAAATTTGTTCATTGAAACAGCCTTCCCGTGAAATGATTGCTAAGGAAGGAAAACCCTACACAGTTTTATAAGGGCCAAATCCCAAAATTTTAGGCTTTGGGCGTGCCCCCTCCCCTCGCCACATGTATGAGCGACGAAGTGGATGAATGATGTCGGGGTTGCACCCACTTCGGTGAAAGAGTCCACGCGGTCAGAGTTTGTCAGATCTTGCTATAAATCGTGGTTTGATAAGGGAATTTCTGGAAGCTATTTCTATAGGCTAGTTTTGAAGGCTATTTTGCGGCTAAAATCGACCAAAAGCTCGAAACGCGATTTGGGTTGTTTTCATTCATTCATAAAACTTCGTGAAGTCAGATTCTGCGTAGCGAAATAATCGATTCGTCTAGCACTCAGTTTTCTTGGGCTTAATACCTTAGTTTATAATCATTAATACAACAAAATTCTCTAGGCAAAACTTTTCATAACGTGATGGGAGCCCATGAGTGGTCATTTTTCATTGACGCTCACTTGCTTTAAATGCAACTCATCCACCAAGCAGCAGTTTCCAAGAAGCATTATAAAAGGTGATGGTGTCCGAGTTGGCTCAATCTATTCGGCGCGCGATTAATTCTTCCCCTTTCTCACTCTCTCTCACTCTGACAAATTTTCATCGGAAGGAAGCCTTTAAATTCGTAACAGTTCGCCCCAAATTTAACTCAGCGGGCCTCCCTGCACCTATCACTATCTCTGAGCCCCCGTCTAGACGAAAAAAAGGGGGGAAAAAAGTGTGTTTTCGAGGGGGACAATAAAACAAACGAAATAACTCCCTCAAGCGCTCATTCAACCGAAAAAAATGTTGGTAGGGGGAGGGGAGAAGCGAAAGTGTTGTATTTCCAGCGGGGTTATACAACGTGGGGCATACATTGGCTGATAGCCACGACCACCCTCTTGTCTTAAAGCCTTAAAAAAAAAAAAAAAACTCGTCGCGAAAGATTCTTCTGCTTAAAATTTCTCAGTGCACTCTTTATTTAGGGTCTTGGAGAATTCAACTCGATGGGAGCACAAAATTTAAAACTCAACGATTGAAGTAACATA
Source organism: Corythucha ciliata (assembly GCA_038030265.1). Lineage (NCBI taxonomy): Eukaryota > Metazoa > Arthropoda > Insecta > Hemiptera > Tingidae > Corythucha > Corythucha ciliata. The sequence goes on along the minus strand of CM075942.1, from coordinate 50,163,307 downwards.
CTATTCTTTGACTTGTTTCTCGAATGCACTTTTTCGGCGCCTCATAGACGACCTTTAAGTAACTTCCTCTTCCACCTCGCTATTTTTTAAATAATATTTTTGTTTTTATTAGCGAGTACGGCCAAGGATGCTGTTTATTTCGGATAATCCCCTTAGGGGCTCGATGCACACAAGTTTTACGACTGCACCGTGAATAAAACATTCTTTTAACACTTTTGACGCATTTAATATACTATTTTATCCGCATGTGACATTTCAACTTGTCTTGATTAGTAAGCGAAAAACTTCGCCAACTGAAATAAATGTCTCTGTTAACGCGTATTTTATAGGACAAAGGAACGAGGGGTGTTGGGGGGGGGGGGCTATCAAATGATTAGAAACTACATTTGCGCTTGTCTTTGACAATGTATTTCCCCCTTGAAGCAGAGGATTTTATGATGTGGATTGAACGCAGATTCAGTCCCGAATATTTCATGTATGAGAACGACGGAAGTACATAAGTTTATAGAGTGTGACAAAGGGTCGATCGTTTGCGAAAAGGCAAAGCAGGGTTGACTATAACGTGCCACTCTCTTCCGCACATCTGCACTCCCTGGAAATTCTAAGAGATTGACATCATATCTTATGTTATGTATAGCATTCATTGTAAATTTCTTGAGCGATCGAACGCAACTTGCAGCGATGACGGATCCATGGGAAGGAGGCCAACATATGAAGTTCCGCCGCAGAAAAATCATTCATCATTGCTCGTAAATTTCAATTGATCGAGGCCCAAATCCGCATAATTGCCTTGTTGAACTAAACCCTCAAACATGACTTTATTCAGAGCAAAGTTCACCGCAGAAACGAATCCACGAAATCATTTTTAAATGAGTTATTTTTTAGATTAGCACGTTCGCTTTCGATGTTTAAATTTATGGGCTTACAGAATACAGGTAAGTTGTAAATTGCGTCATCATATTTACACTTAAATTATGCTGTAAATAACTGGCGTAAATTACGCGACACCCCTACCTGTGGCGAATCGACCGCGACGAAGTTCTATTCAATTCACCATCTATGTAGTTAATTTCAACCCTTTCCTACCACAAATCATTCTTCGTCAACATTTGAGCCCTCCTGAAGAAAAGAGGGTATCTCATTCCTTGTTTTTACATCCCTCCCCCCCATTGTCTTTCCTTTTTAAGGAGGAGGGTTCATCCTTTCACTCCCAAGTCGATGCAACGCATCAAAGTGGCTCGATTATACAACCGAATGGGTTTAGTTTCGTATACATAGCAAAGACGAGGGGTAATGGTGATGGGGCGGGGGTAAATTGAAAGATTGTTATAACGGTCGCAGCGGGGCGCAGATGCGTCAGTGCCGGCTGTTTTTCAAGCTCCTTCAAGAACTTAGAAAAGGCACGAGCCACAGGCGAAGAAGTTTTTGCCCCTATTGTGGTCCAAAAACCCCCGACCACCCACCCCCTATCGTGTTTTCTAGAGGATTAAGGATAAACAGATACCGCAAAGACCCTTTTCAAAAAAAATAAGGTACTCCCTCGCCTTTTCAAACGGCCTTTTCCCTTCTCCGCCGCACACATTCATCCCTCATAGAAAAAAAAAGTGTGCGAGTCGGAGTGACGGGAACATTCATTCCCTCCTCTCCATCACTTTCGCCAATAGGCGATTTTTTATCAAATCAGTCATGTATTGAGAGCATTGTGTTTCTCATAGGGGGGGGGGGGGCGATTTTCGACAAAGACGGCCTAATACACCTTTTGGTCTAATACAACGTCTGGATGGGTGGGTTGTTCTCTAGGGGTGGATTAGGCTTGAACTTAATTGCAAAGGATCTCAACAATTTTTAGTATTTTGTTGCAGGGATATTTGTAGCGATACAAATCGTAAAGAAGCCGACTACTTTGTCATATTAGTTGGCGAATTATATTATCGCGTCCTCTATCCAAAAGTAAACAAGTCGGCCTCATCGATTAAAAAATACATACCGTATAATTAATGCTCGTAATTGCATCGCTTATGCCATCATTAATCTAAATCTCTCTTATTCTTATCAGATTTTTTACTTTAATTAAATTATTATTCCTATAAACTGTTGCAGATGTGGCAATTATACACGATTATAGTTAAGTTATATCAATGAGACAAGACATTCTATGTTTTACAGTTTCATTCATATTCGTCAACGGAAGAACTTAAACTCTATAAACAGCACCGTCGCTGTCGTATAATATAATAACTTCAAACGTATCTTCATTTTTTTTGTTGAAGCCAAACCCTACCAGCTCCAAACGTTTTCCACTTTCCATACAAGGGACAACTCAACCACCACAAGCCCTCATTCCCAAGATCCCACCCGCCTATTTCTTACTCTCTCAATTAACCCCCCTCCATCTACCAATCCACCAGTATGTTTAATAATTGCAGAACAAAAAAAAAAAAAAAAACATGGACACATATCAGTACCCCTTTCCCCCGTCTTGCTATCAACGATGTACATCGTATTTTCTAGCCTTAGCGCATTACTTTATATTCAAAGTTTATCAAGCAGGTGGTCAAGTCCTTTTTTCAAAGGACGTCCCCATTTACACGAGACCCCCAGACGGCGTGGGCACTTGGTCCCGCCGCTCCGGTGAGATCCCGCAGTATTCCATAGACGTATGACAGGTGATTTAAAAACACCTGTGACACGCGGTCGCCTATTAATGATACGTGTATAAGCCTTCGAAACGAAAGTCAATCGGAAAACCACTATGCCCCTCCGTCGCGACAGATTACCAGTGGGTGTTGTATCCAAGGGGGGGAGGGGTGTAATTCAAAGAATATTCCAAGGAATAAGGCCCTTTCGTTAGAGTTAATCTGGAACTTAGTGCTTTATAAGCCATGGCGAAGCCCCGGATTACGCCCGTAAATATCACGATGAAGGTTGTGGAGAGGACTCGGGTCATTTTTGTATAAAAGTTGAAAGAGAAAACTAACGTGTATATCACGCGAGGGCGGGGGCGAGGTTGTTTCTCGCTTCTTTCTCGGCCTTTTTTTCATTTTTCTCCCTGCCTCCAAAACCCCAATCAAGACGAAGAGTGGAATAAAGAAGGAGCGATGCCCGAGATCTCATAAATTAATGGCTTTGAAAAGCTATGAGGGTTGAATGGGCTAACGAAGGGCCGGCAGTTTGTCCGAGGATTATAAGACCAGGGGGCTTCCTGAACGGTAGTTCCCTCTTTTCTCTCGATGGCTTCGGGTGTGGAGGAGGAGGATAAAAAAAAGGATACGCACTCAATTTATTGCAATAGAAACGGCGTTTAGATCAAAGAAAGAGTATTAACCTTTTCCTTGTGAGTCCTGGTCCTCTCTCTGCCCATTTTGGCTCTTCCAAAAAATCAGATTACCTGAATTAGTTGTCCAAGAATATACATATTAGGTGAAAATAGCCTGTATTTTATTCTAGTCGAGGTTTACTCGTCTCCTATCGTGGAGGAGGGTAGACCAATAAATCTTTCAAGTTATGAATATGAATGCGAAGCAAGAAGTCCAGAAAACACCTCCTACTTTTTAATTAAACCCATCCCCGCGCTATTTAAATCGAAAATATTATTTATAATTAACGTTCGAATATTTATAGCAAGTATGAGGGGATGAGAGGGGACTGGGACGTATTTATTTTTAATGCATCACTAGAGGCTTCTTGAAATATCGTCTAGGGGGTAATAGGGGAAGCTACCGCACTTACAACATATCATCTCATTTCTTATTCATTGAAAATTCACGATATTAAACAAATAATTATTTAATCATCTATCGAATTATAGCTCTGATGAACAACAATTATGTCGGAGAGTTTTAAAACGGCGACAATCGCAAACAAGTGGGGAGGAATACGGGACAAGAAGGCCAAGTACGACGGAATCAAAGGGAAACCCCATTCAGCGATGGCTCGTCTGACTGATCAAAAAACTGTTTCGATTTTCGTGGATTCCCTGCGTCGAGAAACCCCTAAGAAATGCAGTTGTGTTGGGTCTGGGTTTTTTATAAATGAAATTTCGTTGAGTTTGCTCATTAAAACCCAAATCGTGGGTGGGTCTGACCCAAAAATACGTGAATAAATATATTCGAGGGTTTGGCCCGCCCGAAAAGCAAATTTTGAGGGTCTGGCTTATAATGAAAATTTCATAAGGCGGGCCCTCTTAATACCAATTGCGTGGTGTTGGCTCACTAAAAAAAATCATATTATTTGCGGGGCTGCATGCAGGCCCTTCTACAGGAAGAAAGACTCATTCGCCAGTTTGCGGTATCTCGATGCAGTTTCCGGGTCAAAATTAAGAAAAACTGCTAATTCACTGTTCTATAAGGGCAAGCTCGCGGCTGCAATTGTGAAAAAGCTCTACTGCGCGGATTTATTTTTGAAAAAACGCTAATTCATGGCTGAAACTGAGAAAAACCCACCGTTCACGCGTGAAATGAAGAAAAAGTACTTATTCATGCTACTAAATTGAGAAAAACTATAAATTTGCAATTTTAAAATTAAGAAAAGGCTCTTATTTAACGATTTATCGAGATCTCTTCACGGCTAAAATTGAAAAAAAGGGCTAATTCACGGTAGAGTCAGAAGAACGCCCTCATTTGCAGCTAACATCGGAAAAAACCGCCAATTCGCAGCTAAAATTGATAAATAGCGCTCATTTGCGGGTGAAATTGAGAAATATCGCTCTATATTGCGGCTAGAATTGAGAAGTAGCGACCGATCTCTGAAGAATTGAGAAATATCAGTCAATTTCACTTAAAATTGAGGAGAATCGCCATGATCGCATACAATTGAAAAATCGATTCAATTCGGGATTTCGCGTTGCATCGTCTATAGGTCACAATCAAGAAAATGTGAAATGTTGAAATGACGCTAGTTCACGTTTCACGGAGTCCGTTTCAATGGCTACAATTCAGGAAAAGAGCTCGTTCGCCCCCTCCCCCTCCCCTCTTTGAATACTCTGGATCCGCGGTTGGTCTGGCTTCTCCAAAAATGATATTTCGTGGAGGTTGCTCATTAGAAATCATATCGTGGGGTTGGCTATCCCAAAAACCCAATTCCGTGGGTTTGACCCATTCAAAAAGCCAATTTAGCGGGTCTCTTTCCTTTCAAACAACAAATTTCACAAATTCAGCCCTCTCAATAACAATTTCGCAGTGTTGACTCCCTGAAAATCAAGAGTTCGCACCGTTGGGCTCATTAAAATATTAAATTCGTGGAGCTGGCGAAAAAAAAATACAATATCTATGATTTCGCTCCATCAAATTTGTCCATGCCTACAGTTTCGATCTGAGACTGACGATGTTAATTATTCGCTCAGACCATTATTTTGACAAATGCAGCTGTTCCTGGGCGAGTCACAGTAATGGCCTATAATGACCTTCGACTGCTTATAATAGCTTATGGCTTGTAATGGCTTATTACGGCTTATAATGGCTTACAGTAGCCTACATTGATGGCCTAAATTGGCTCATCCATAATTCCATACGTGGAATGGGAAATACTAAATACATACTACTAAATAGGCCGCATTCATATTCGCTATGTTGAGCTCTAGCGTATGGGCGTAAACCCCCATCACTATCAAGTCTACGACCCCCCCCCCCCCAACCACAGCACGCGTTATGTTTGGGTCGCTCAGGATGAGAGCTAATGGCAACATAAAACGCCCCAATGGCCAATTCAAGGGGTGATGGTTGCCCAAGGGGTGAGAGAATCAACCCAACGAACCCATGTCCACAATTCGGTATAGGACAAACCGGGACATGAGAGCGTGACAGATTCAGCCCTGGGAATATTGTCTTAGGTCAGCGGGAGATTATGCCATTAGGGGGCTGTAGCCCTGAAAAAACAAATCAAATTCGGCGTCCTCGAAGAAGTGCATTCTTCCCTTGACGCTCTAAAATAGTCGTCCAATCAAAAATGAAATACGACTATTGCAAAACAAAATTACTCTTCCCCCTACTTAACGTCATTCAGTCTCACACTTTTATTTTTTCGTTGTTGTTCAAAAGGGAGCAGACTCTCGACCCCCGCGGCCCACCACTAAAGTGGAGGCGAGGATACCGAATATCTATTTATAGCTTTAAAGGATTATTTAGCGAAGGTTTTTCAGATAGCGAAGTATAAATTTGTTTTTTGGACAGATTGTCCTCGGGTTCGAGCAATAAGTGTAATGATTTATGGGACGAGGGGAGCGCCCGACTTGGAAAATTCTCCGCCAAAAAAATTGGTTAGGAAAAAAAAGGTCACAGGTAAAAGAGGTTTCAAAAATGAACCGGGTGGGAGTGAATCCGAGGGGGAAAAGGGGAAACAATTTAAAAGACAGAAGCTTTAAAAGCGCACAACCGTGCGACTATTTTAAGATCTTCCTTTCGAAGATTCATGACTTCTCACCTCGTCATTGAAAGAAATGGCACCGATTAAAATAAATTAACTCGGGCCCTTCCCTTCTCTTAACTCAAGCTTTTAAAAGCTATTGCATTAAACCAAACATAAAACTTTTTGTTTGAAAAATTATGAAGCCACATTTTTCCTCCCTGTTCTCCTTTGGAGGAGAGAATTTCTTCCTCTTGTGCCATTCTTCAAATGAAAAATAGGGATGCAATTTTCATTTGTTGGACTAGAAATGAGGGAATATTAGTCATTCTTGAAAATACGGGAAGCAAAAAAAAAAAGTGACCGTCGGATATTTGTCAACCAAAGATTTTTACGACGCTAGAAAGCCTTGGGTGGTCCCCCCCTTCCCCCTCAGATCATGGTGTTTAGAGTTATTTTTGACAAACTGAATAATGTAAATTCTACCTTGAGATGAAATGGAGTTATTACACAACACGAACATGCCGTCACAGGGGTAAAAAAAAGTATATAAAAACATTGGCGAGCGGTGCGCGGTGTGCAACTTTCAAGATTGGTCGTGCAGGTTCTTGCCTAACTTTCTACATCAATTTCTCCAAGTTGGAACAGTTTGAAATAATTTTCGTGCGGTATATTCATTACTTGTGGGATGTAATTTAATAATAAGCCAAAGCCAAAGTTGAAATTAGTTCTTGAGCTAGAAAAAACTGAAATTTGTACGCTGTAAGTAATTAAGCCAAAAGTTTGGGCCTTGACGAGGACAAGCCCACGAAATTTTGTTTATGAAAGGAGGGAGGCACGCTAATTCTTTTAATAAACCAAAATTCAGAAAATTATGAAATCAAATATGTGAACACTGTGAAGTAGCAGTTGCCTATTTCTGCCAACCTCATGAAATTATTTTTTTCTCACGAGTGATATTCGTGAAGTTCGGGTTTTTTAAATATTCAAACCAGCCGGTTTGTGTTTTTCCAAGACCCAAAGGATGAAATTAGTTCTTCACTGAGCCAAAACCATGAAATTTGGGTCTATAAGCGTCAAGCCAGACAACAAAAAAGGCGAACCCGTGGAATTGCTTGCTTTTTCAAGCTACCAAACGCGTGAAATTCTTTTTCAATTCAGCATAATGGGTTTCTAATATGACCAGGACCCGTGTAATTTGGTTCTGTGAGTGCTTATAATCCGCAAAATGATGACTTTTGAAGGGCCAAAGCTGCGACATTTATTTATAGGCTGAATAGTGTCCATCGATTCAGCCAACAGGCACGGGCACGTCAGTAACCCGGTCTGCCGACGCGTTGTGGTTATCCCACGTCACGCGGTTGTTTTCCCACGATGGAAAAGGTTCACATTATCTGACCTATAAGCCTGTATGCCATTGGAGGGACGAGACCCAAATCGGGTTGAAGCATCGGAGCCATGCATGGGTATAGACGAGGAGAGGAGGGCACTGTGCGTTCGCCTCTCCCTGGGCCAAAACACAACTTGAGCGAGCCTATTACCAATGTTCATTCGACTTGAGCAATGACGTAAAAAGTTGTGCGATTGTTTTCTTAATACTAGAAGTGTCCATAGCATCGTGCACTGTATCTGGTCCAATAACACTTGAGAGTGCCCGATTCGATTAGGGACAACGATAAATAAAATTAGGTCACATCAAGTCTAGAACGCGCCACCAAGAGCCTTTGCGCTACTAGAAGGTCAAGCAAGGGCCAAAAACGTCGAGAGCATCACGGTTTGACCTGTATAAATGAGAGCCTTTCTTAATTTTACATGTGATTTAGCTCGGTTTTAGGAGAAAGTTAACGGTTTATTCTTTTCCAGTCACAAATTAGCGCGTTTCTCAACGTATAGTACGTATAGTATTAAAGTAAAGCAGTGTATGTATAGTAATAAACCTGTCCTCCAGAAACCGTGAATTGGAGATTTCTCGATTTGTGCCGTGAAATAGCGTTTTTCTCAAGTTTAGCCGTGTATTATTGCTTTTCCCCTCTTTTAGCAGCGATTGAAAGGTCAAGAAATAGTGCTTATTCGTGTGGGGGGGGGGCACTTTTAGTCATTAATCACCGCTTTTTCTCCATTTCAGCCGCGAACTTTCCCCATGAGGAGTGCGTTTTTTTTTTCAGGCATTGGTGAAGGACCATACAGCCATATGTACAATTATTTAATAAGCTTTTATAAGATGGCTTAAACTTTGAAGTCGATAGCTACAGTGAAATTGTATAAAGCCTTATAAAACGGACAATTTCTACGATGATAATATGTTATGGGTTCTCGATTTAATTTCGATATTTTGTAGGCTTCAAACTACCCCTTTATTGTCACATAATATTAATAATTTATTCTGGACTATCTCACTGAATTATCTCAGTGCTTTTACTATCGCGACAAAGTTCGGCTGTAAATATGGGTGTTGTCGAACGTAAAATAAATTGTTTCCCCAGTTGTAGCTCTGAATCGCACAGCCCACACCAGAACAGCTAGGAGAATGAACCATCCGTATATATTTTATAATAATCCGGATATAAACGGGAAATTCTCTCTTCAGTCGTTTGTGGTTTGGACCAAAGAACTGTTTGTCTCGGGGTTCTGAACATAATTGATTATGATATACAGACCTGACAAAAATGAGGAATAAATTGGCCCTGGTAGACTAAAAATTGGTAGTACATATATGATACGAGAAGACCTGTTGACAAATGATGTTAATATTGCGGAAACTTGAGGTCAATAGAGGAGATTTTTTTTCTTGCAGTAGTTGGACGTTAAATCTAGTTGGTTTAGGTTTAAAATTTGGTTAAATAAGTTTGGATATAGACCTTTGATTTTTTAGAGCATTCTATGGGATGAAATGTCCCTCCTAATTTGCAATGGACACTCCCACCACTCTAAGCATAACTTCTATGGGAGTCGATTTCAAAAAACCCAGTCATAGCCTAATACACTTATATTGGGTTATATCCAACTTGTGTAGGTGAGTGTGTGAGGCCTGGCCATAAAAAACCGCGCCATTATCGAATATTGAGCGTACAGTAGCTCTATAAAAAATTAACATTATTTTAGGATCCGCTCCCCAACGGCAGTGGCAAACCGTACGCATTACATTTACATATTTTTCGGCTCTTGTCACAAGTTTTTTTATGTGACTAGACCAGTTTAATTTAAGGTTTAGGGTAATTCCCAAAAATTTTACTTCTACAGAATTGGGGAAACTAGAGCTTCCAATGTCGGCTATATTTGGGAGTGGGAATGCATATGAGATCGATTAAAAGGAAATATTACAGATTTTAGTGGGGATCTATCGAGCCCGAGGTTAAGGAGAAAGGACCGAAATGAGAGTATTCCGTCTTTAAGTAATTCTAAGGCTCTTAACGGTGATGAGTCTTTCACATAGGGGCATATGTCGTCGGCATATTGTCAGATATTAACTCCAGCTGGAAGGACTCGATCTGAGGCGTGAACGTATAAGGCGGCTACACACTATCGTGTTATGTCATAACACGAAACACGAGACAACCGTATTTGGCGAAACATCCCGCAAGTGTGGACAGATGCTTGTTTCGTGTTATGGCATAAAAAACTGTTTTGTCTCGTGTTATGAGTGTATCCGAAAAAAGTCGGTTTTTCAGTCACATCAAATGGTTTTGTTTCTACATACACCGAAACAGAAACAAGTACAAATGCTCGTACACACTTTCGCCGAAACACCTATAAAGGCTTAGTATACTAAATAGGGCTCTGCGGGCTTTGAAGAGACACTCAAATCTCTTGAGAATGCTTCTTTCTTCCTCTTTCCCCTTTTTAATTCGGCCCCCACGTTGACATCGCCGCTTTAGCGCTTTAGCTAGTGCACAACATTCCGTTGCATTCCACGTGTGAATGGTAAATGGAGTTTCCGTTCACGGGCTCTGTGTTTATGTGTTGTGTGGTGTCTGTGCAACCTGTCAGGATGCTTCGGGGGAATGGATTTGTTTGGTTGCGTGGACTCGGCAGAACGTGGGCATTGGAGCGTGTGATGAGATTTTTTTTTTTTTTTTTTTTTTTTTTTTTTTTAGTTTAAAGGTTTTTAAGAAAATTTTGTTTCTGCAACAAATGCACGGTTCGCGACTTTGTAAGCCACGGTAGCTTTTACTTCATCGTCCGACATCTCGAAGGTTTCTGAGTGTTGATCGTCTGTTTCGCGAGACACATTTTAGTATCCGCAGTTGAAATGTTTAGGGGTAACAATCCCTTAGTGTGTACAGGCTGCTACGTTGTAGACTCACAACACGAAACACATACGGCGAAACAAGCCGAAACATTTTTTTTTTTATGTTTCGTGTTTCGTGTTATGACATAACACGATAGTGTGTAGCCGCCTTAAGGAGTAAAGAATTGGACTTGAAATGTCTCCCTGAGGTAAGCCTGATCGAGCCAGACGAGGACCAAGCATATCGTTATTCACCAGCCCATGAATGCGACGGTCACCGACAAGAGCCATGAATAAATTGACAAATTTGTGACATATGCCGACATCAATCATTGTTTGAGCTGATATTCTTAGGTCAAAAGCACCAGAAATATCCAACATCCAGGCAAGCACGGTTTTATTTTCTGAAAATGCTATTTGGATGTAAGTCGTGAATTGGGCTATGCTGTCCATGCAGGAGTGACCTTTTCGAAACCCAAATTAACTGTGATGGAAAATCTTATTGTGTTCCAGCCGGTACTCGAGCTATTTTTTAGTATCCTTTTAAAAGTCTTAAAGACGCAAGAAGACAGAGATATCGGTCGGTACGACTCGCGATTGTTGGGTGGTTTGCCTGGCTTGAGTAAAGGAACCACACAGACGTCCTTCCACTTTTTCGGAACTTCGGTTTCCTTAATGATCTTATTAAAAATATTTACCATATCCATTTTCGTTTCGAAGGGCAGATGGTTTATTATGGGGTGTCTATCCTATCCATACCAGGAGCAGTATTCATGGAGTGGGAGAGGCCCCTGTCCAATTCCTTCAATGATATATCTTTCGTCAGGATGTGTGACATAATAGGGTTTCCTGTATCCGCCGCAACGAGAGGTGAAGGGACGTAATCTGGAGTGAGTTTTTGTAGAAATTCATTGCACCTGTCACCCTTGGTAATTGGGACGGCATTTGTCAGAGCTGAATTTTTTAAAGATTTTGATTTGTGACCAGATATTTTTTATTGGAGTGTTTCTGTTCAGATTGTTACAGAAATCCTTCCAAGACTCTTTTTTTGCATTCTTGTAAACGATTTTCGCACGTGAACTACTATTTTCGTAGTGGAAATAGTTTGTTAAGGATGGGGCGTTCTTATAATTCCGGTAAGCTGTTTTCCTATTTTCTGTAGCTTGCGTACAGTTTTGATTCCACCAGATCACCGATTTTCTTGTGGTTGAGGTTTTTTAGAACGAATTGTGATCGAAAGATCACAAGCCTCATTTATATTGATAATTAATTCATTATAAGTATCAATGCGTGAACCGTTCAATTTATTTTGGAAGGTTTCCCAATTCGCTTTATCCGAACGCCATTTCCGTAAAGTTGGAAAATTGTTTTCTTTCTCCCTGTAAAGAGTTGATGTAATACAGATCGGGAGATGGTCAGATCCCATCGGGTCCTGTACTTCCCAAGAAAAGTTTGGGGCTATGGCTGCTGAACAGAAGGAAATGTCAATTGCAGAGTGGTTGGTGGGATTGGAAGAGTTTACGCAAGTTAGAGAACCCGAATTTAAAAACAACAGATTATAATTATCGGCGGCATTGAGAAGTTCAAAACCTTTCCTTTGACCCGAAAACAGTATGGTGGCAATTGAAATCACCTAAAATCAATGAAGAATGAGGTATGGAGGCAAAAAAAAACTTCCCATTGAGCATAACACCAAACCACTTTGGAATTCGAATGTGTTTTAAGGTAATTTCAGGGATGAAATTTGGAAAAGCAAGATCTAACGTCACTGTAGAACTCCCTGAAGATTAAGATTAGACGAAGGACTTAGCCTCAAAATAAGGAACATTGGACTCACTCATGACTTTTTTAATCTGTTTTTCTATGTTAAACTGGGGACAATTCTTCCTGTCTTTGGCCTCATGGGGACCTTGACAGTGAAGACATCTTTTTATAACATTCGAGCATTCATTAACATCGTGAGAATCTCCACATTTAGCACACCGAATTGAACCTTTACACTGGTCAATAAAGTGGCCGTATCGAAAACACTTATGGCATTGTACAACCTTTTGTATGTAAGGACTAACTTCGCAAACCACGTGATGAATATATGTATACATGTGACGGCAGAGTCTGTCCTCTAAATGAGAAAGATACTGAATAAGTGGGAGTAAATGTGTTTTTGCCATGTATATTTTAGGGCCCTTATCTTTTAAAATAGTCGAATCCACGAGTGAATTTGCAGAAGCAAAATTGTCAAATTCAATATGAATTCTATTCCGACCACTTTTTTTGATTGAATAAATTTTATCTGCAACTGCCTTGTTATTTTCAAAGATAATTTTGCCAATTGTCATTGGGTGGATACGTGAGATACCTGCTTTCTCTTTATCGCAACTTTCTAAATACAGTATAAAAGGGCCTGCATCTGATCTTTGGTAATAATTAGGTACTCGCGCTTGATCAACGTTGACACCTACTGGTTCAACAGGTGTGTTTTATTCGGAATACTCTGGGTATTATTAGATTCTAAATCCAAGTCCTCGCTTGGCTCTTCCATTTCAATCTCCATATCGGGGGGCTTCTCCCGGGCGCACTACTCATCTACAATATTTGAATAATTATAAAAGAAATATTTTACTCCTAAAGAGAAAAATGAATTTGATTTTCCAGTAACCAAAAAGAAGAAAGAAGAAATTCCTTCCGTTGAGGACGAAGAGCGAAAAAACGATCCTAATAAAACGAAGGTTCAAACACAACTTAAAATCCATATTTTCCCATTTTTAAGCTTTTCAGTGGCCTCCTCAGAAGAGGCGCTCGGGTCACTCTGTCCCCCCTCTCGACCCTACGACGGGGGTGGAATACAGTTTGACGGATTTTTGACAGAATTTCGAGCTTGACTTGACGGAAAAAATAAAATGCCAGTTGGCAACGCTGCTAAAGGTCCGTCAGGGACAATAAAACTGGCTGAAATGGAACGTTTTGCAAAGTCGTTCATGGTTTTAGTCGAAGTTCATTTCTTTTGACACCCAGAGCAGCTTATCGAGATCCACGTGCGCTGTTATTGGCGAACACTTCCGGCTAAAATTGATGAGAAATTCTTCTCCTGATTTGTTTAAAAAAGAGCCAATTCACAGTTTCTTGAAGCAACACCAAGGCAAAAATTGAGAAGAAGAGGGAACGTGCTGATTTATATGGGGCAAGTCACTGGGCATAGAAGGCTAAAATTGAGACAGTGTGCTCGTTCACGCGTGAACTTAAGAAAAGCACTCGTTCACGACTAAAATTAAGAAAATGTGCCGCAGTTCTCAATTATCGTTGGTTTCTCGATTTGCTATTTCATGCCCAAAATTCCGGAAATGTGCTAATTTTCTGTTCTTGTGGCCGAGTGTGATGCAACAATTGAGAAAAAGTGATCACTTGCGGCTAACGATGAGAAGCAGCACTTATTTGCTGCAAAAATTGAGAGAAAGTGCTCATTCGCGGCGGGTGATGTAATTGTGAAAAAGCGCCAGTTCACGGTTTCTCGATGAAGTTTCCAGGCTAAAATTTAGTAAAAGTGTTAATTTGCTGTTCTTTGAGTCAATTTCGCTATTTGTGCTGTTTGACAAATAGCTAATTCAAGCCCTCATTTTAGATACGTCAGGGTTCGTATTTGCGGCTAAAATTAGGAAATGGTGCTCATTCGCACTGCGTCCGGGCCCCAAAAGCGCTAATGTACTGTTCTTTTGAAGCGAACCCTTGGGTAAAATCGAGAAAATTCACACGTTCAAGGGTAAATTTGACGTAAAACACTCATTTACGACAGCAATTGTGAAAGAGTGTCAGCTCCCGGCTTCTCAATACAATTACCCGGGCAAAAATTGAGTAAAGTGCTAATTTGGTGTTCTTTTGAGGCAAACCCGCGGCTAAAATTGAGACAAATCGCTAATTCGAACCCTCATTTTAGAAACAGTTCTAGTTTGCTAAAATTCAGAAATACGCGCTCAGTTGTGGCTGAAATTGAGAAAAAGTGGCAGTTTGCGGTTTATCGACGCAACTTTCAGGATAAAATTGAAAATAAGTGCTAATTTGCCGTTCTTTGGTAAATTCCAGGGCTGCGATTGAAAACTAGCTGGCTCGAGCCCAAAGAGCGCTGATTGTAACTAAAATGGATAAATAACGCTAATTTGCGGAGAAAATTGAGACAAAACGATAATTCACGGTTTATAGCTATAGTTGGAGGGAAAAAACTTTAATTTGCGGCTGGTATTGACAAGAAGGTTAAAATTGTGATGAAATGCCAATTTACAGTTTCTTAGGCTACATGTTTATCATTCTTGAAGCAACTTTACGGCTGAAATGGAGAAAAAGTGCCAAAGTACTGTTCCTTTGGGCAAGCCCACGGCATAAAATTGAGAATAAGGACACAATAAATTATAGTGGCTATATGCCAATGCAGGCCTTGTTGTGCGGAAAATTGTCAGGGCTCGTAAAGACGTGCCTAAACGGTCAAAAAACGCCGTTACACAATATGTGTGTATGTAGGGTGGCACTCGCATTCGCCCCCATCAAAGCCTCTATCTCTCTATCGCCATGGATCCTATAAAAAATCTGTAATCACGCTGGTTAGCCAACAAACTATATTTTTTTTTTTTGCCCTCCTCCCCCCAACAATAAAATTTTCGAGCGTGTAAATTGACCACTAAAATTGTCCGTTCCCCAAGGAAACTGAATTGCTTGATCCAAAAACTTGTTCGTTCTATTTTCGCCCAAACAAATTGTTCCCCCCCCCCCCCAACAACCAAAATAACAAAAAATGTATTTCCTACGTGTGTTCTTCTTACTCAAAACAACAAAAATACTGATGGGGATTCTATCGGCTCAGCATACTATTTTTCGGTTCTACTCATTTTTCCATTTGGAGGCGTTTTGGCTAGGGCCTCTAGTATGAGGCTCATGAACCGAAACCGCATTCAGGCTTGAATTTCGAAACACTGCGGGACTCAGGATCGCGGGGCCGTGTATACTTTTCTGGATTACAGGGGTCGGTCGGAAAAAGATTAGCACGTTCAGTAGTGCCAGGTATAGTAGCCCAAGTCGACAAACGAATTAAAACTCGAGAACCTATAATGACTACTCTGATCCATTCGAAATATTTTGACTCTCAATAAAAAAAGGTTGAGATGCGTAGGATAGACGGGAATCTATACATTATCCAAAAAGGCCTCACCTACGATAATTCCCACATCGTATACGAATTCATTCTCACTCTCTCGATCTTCGAAAGGTCGCAAATAATAGCCAATAATCAAAGTGAAACGATCCAAATTTTTGTGCGTGTGTGTGTGTGGCGGGGAGGGCGCATAAATAAACTAATAAGGGGCACTGTTTCGAAACTTTCAACATGATGATAAACGTAATATCACTCGAAGGGATGCGTTCAGCTACCGGTCGAGTGGGGTATGAGAACTATTTTGGTGAAAACACGATTTTTTTCGGCTGTAATTAATTTTTAGCTCTCTCTCTCTCTCTCTCTCTTCTAACACTCTTTATAATGGCTCCTTCAGCGCGAGGGAGGAGGCTTTACCAACTTTAAATGGTTTTTGTAATTAGGCTCCGGACGGTTTTTAGGTGAGTGAAAAAGCGCGCGTGTGTGTGTGTAAAGGAAGAAAGCGGTGGCTGTGCGAGCGCGGGGCGTTGGGAATCTCTTTCTCGTCGAGCGTGTCTGACTGATTGACGCAACGCTTGATAGTATGATGGTCATCATAGGAAGGCACGGGAAGGGGTGTTAGTGGGGGAGTTCTGGGTAGAAGAAAAAAAAGGAAAAGGAGGACAACCTCGCGTGATTCTCTTCCAAATCCTTCGGAGGGGAAATTATAGAGGAATCTTCTCTCTCTTCGAAGGCTACAGGTGGTTTTGTTGATGGTGAAGTGAGGGACTATAGAAATGGAAGGGGCACAGGAAGCCCGGTTTTGCTCTGATTCATAGCTTGTTTCAAGAGAGAAGAATCTCAAAGTTCAAGTTTTTTTTGTGAATACTGCTGGCCGTTTTCACCTTTTACAGCTTGCCCCGAAGAGCTACAAATTTTAAATTAGTAATTTCTATCGAGAGGAAAATGCCCGTGTAAATTTATGCGTAGAATTTTTGGAAAGTTGAATCGACAGTTTACCGCGTCTGGTTCGTTGAAATAATAATCAATCCAATGAGAATAGCGGCGTTATTTCGCCTCTATAGAAACAGTGTCCCCCAGGAAACGTTGTGAACTCAAAAGTAAATAAAAGGATGAGCGAGAGAAAATGAAGCGAAATGTGAGCGTAATAGACCTTGAAAGTTCGTACGACGATTTAACGGAGAAAAGTAATTGGCTGTACAGAGGTGTCCGAAGCGATGTAACTACTAAGAAACATTACATTCATGTAACTCTCTCTCCTTTCCCACAGACGCCAACCCGAGAGAACTAAATACTACCTGGTCTTTAAAAGACTTGAAATAAATAAAAATAAATTCGTTTGAATGCTAAGAGCAGAGATATTAAGTCAATCACGTGAATCGCTGCTAACTCTCGTGAAGTTCGCGAGGGAGAAGAGAGAAGACTAATGCGCTGCGGTTAGAAACTGTAGTCGGAGGGTGGGGAGGGAGATATATCCTCGAGAATGCTCAAAAGTGCACCTGCAGCAGCTTCCACCTCCTCATACCCCCCACTCTTTTTAAAGGTCACCACTTCTAATTAATTACCGCTGATGACTCGCAGTAAAGCTTGAACCTGCTCTTCGAGCGCGCTTTTCAATAAAACGTTGGTTCACAGCGGGTGATGGAGTAAATGTCAACTGAGAAACTTGAGAGAGCCTGGGCTCTTGAAAGTACCAATGGTGTGGCGAATGAGGTGAAGGGGGGGGTGGATGAAAAGCCCGTGGAATCACTTTTTAAGGAGGTCAATTTTTAATTTGTTGTTGTGATTCGGAAAGGTGGTTAGGACAGACTCATGGTCGACAGTTACCAAAAAATGCAAAATACCCCGCCAATTATTCACTCTGAAGGTACTTACAAGAGAGAGAAATGGAAGAAAATCTATTTTGCACTAACCTACGTGCTAATTATAGTAAGAACCTTTCATTAACGATTATAAAACCACACCACAACAACACTACGCGCCATAAGTCGGGGCGGCAAAGTGATTCAACTTCTAAAATTATAATTAAGCCCCTTAATTGATCGCTATCTCGTCATTAACTCACAAAATTCAACCCGACAAACGTCGTTATTAAGCTCCCAGCTAACAAGGATCGTTGCTGTACGATTAAAATCGTCCTTCAAATCCTCCACTTAGATATCCAAATGGATTCTTCACTTAAGGAGGAGGAGAAGGAGGAGAAGAAGAAGAAGAAGAAAAAGAAGAGAGAGAGAAAAAACACGAATATTTGGTGGCTAGATGTAAGGGAAAGCTGCGATTTCGAGACCCCCCCCCCCAGCTCCTTCTATGTGGGTTTGGGTGAAAGATCCCGTTCGAGGCAGTAAACAATTTTATTAGGTGTATAGGATTTATAGAGAAAAAAAATAGAAACAGCGACACCTTCCATAATTCCAGTGTCCTTTTAAAATTTAAATCTCTCGCCATGGCTAGACGGCTACTCATTCTATTACTATCAGCCGAGGATTCCCTCGGCATTGCTCCCCCTGTTGACTCGGAGAGGAATTGAGATCTTTCAATTAATTCCCCCGATATGCCCTCCTGCTAGGAAAGCATCACCCAAGTTATTTCATCATCATACCAAGACTATGACGGACCGAGGCCTATCATAGTGGAAAAGCAGGCGTATAAAATACTCGGAAGGGGAAGGATTTCGTGGTTAATACGACGACGGCCGGCGGAGGGATGAGAAAGGAAGAGTTGGAGAGCTCATCTCACCTGCCACTGTTTTAATTCTTGAACAGGTCCCAGGTGTTCTCGCTTCTGCTTCTTTTAATTGGTTACGTGATTAAGGGGAGTAAATAAGTAGCTTCAATCTCTCTTGAAATGAATACTTTTTAGACTCGCACGTATTACTTCACTTACGTATCTCGCGGCGTGACATTGATTTTCCACCTCGCGTCCAAACATTATACTCGAAGTAATGAAGGGGAGGGGGTCAGCTAATAAAAGCGATGAATTACGCGGCAATAATAATGAATAACGATACCAGAGGATATACATTCCATCATAAAAGGAAAAAAAATTATGGTCATTGCATTATAATCCGCGAATATTTCTTCAGATTGACTACATTTTTATTACCGACTGTCAAGTTCACTCCAATATTCTCTTCTCACACTTTTTTCCCCCTGCTCATTTAATTACTTGCATTCATCCTCATATTTAATTGAAATGGCCGACTCAGACAGATTTTCTTACACCATACCCAAAAACCTAATAAGCCAAGTGTGCTGGTGGGCGTCACCGCGGTGGTTGAAGGAAAGCTGCTGGGACGAATTATGCTCCGTTTCTTTTCTTAGAAAGAAATCAATTCACTTGTTGGTTAGTGGATAGGGGGAGCGAGCGTGTTATGTTTTACAGGTAAAACAAATTTGAATATTTTACTTGGACGCGCAAACGAAAAAAAAATACTATAATGATAGAGGGAAAGCTTTCGCCTTTGAATGCTTTTTGGAGAGGAAGGGTTCCCTAAGGCATCAAGTTCTTGGTTCAAAATATCACGAAGTAAAGGAATTTCGTCATCTCCCCCCCCCCCCCATAGTATGGCCTAAAGTAAGTAAGGAAAATGTTGGTAATTTACTGGGATGATGTACTGCGGAAGGAGTCGGCTCGGGTGAAGGTCTGGGTCTGGGCAATATGGGCACAATTAAAGGGAAAGAACGTTGTAGTGGACTAGAGTATCGAATCAAGAAATTCAAAAGATGTGTCCGTCCGCGTAATATCGAAACCGGGGTCTCGCACAAGTAAAAAAAAATCTGTGGATGGACACATCTTTTGAATTTTTTTATATGGGCACTGGGCAGTTCTCTGAAAGGCGCCTGGTCGAGGGGCCGCTGAAGGTTCAGCAGAAGCCTTTACGCGCTTCCGGTGCTGCCACAATTTTTCTAGCTCGTACATTGTGCGACAAAGTGCACATTTTTGTGGTTCGAACTGGTAAGGGAAGGTATATGTATATAGGCACTGCCCATGTCAGGCTCGGATGGTGAACGCGGAGATGGCGAATGCGTGTAATAGGTACAGTGACCAGAGGTCCTTCTCTTGGAAGGACGGTACTTCTTTTCAGCTCTAGTCCTGTGGTCCTTAGCTTTTCTCAAAAGGACCCTAAAAGGTACTTCCTCCATAACAGGAGGCCCGGGAGCCTGAAGAACCTCGAGAAGAAAGACAGATTATCCCGAAATAATAATAGTCCGGGAGCTGCCCAGCCCAGTATGAAAAATCCGGGTCATTTCATCGTGTCTGGCACCTGTACAGGACATCACAGGACAGGAGGTCGCCAGGCATTTTCTGCGGGACAGAGGGGCCCACACCAGAGCTAGCTGAAGGCGAACACCCCTTTGGTCCTCTCCTGTACACCGTTTTTGATCCTCCGGAAGCCAATTTCGTGTTTCGACTCTTTCGAACCCCTTTTTTTTGTGTGTGTGTCTCCTCCAAACGTAAATTTCGTGTTTTTGCTCATCCAAATGCAAATTTTGTGTTTTGGCAAATTGCCATTTTGGCCATGTCCTAATTCAGGGGTGGTTTTAGGCCTCCGTAACGGTGGTGGTGGTGAAATATTCTCGTCCTCCCCTCCCGCCGCAGAGCACTGTACACTGAGGTCCCGCTCAGTATATCCGCCTAATGTCTTCATTTTCTTATAAAAAACAATAGCACCCCCAGTGTATCCCAAAGCCTGGATTTGTATTGCTATCAGACTTATCTGCTCACGTATCTGGGTGAATTTGGTGTTAGAGATTTGATTAAAACAAAAATTTTGGAATACGGCCCCAGAATCCAGAACGTTGTACAAAAAGAAGTGGCATTTTGGCTCAATATCTGATCCAAAACAAATCCTGTGCGTTTGGCTCCTTCTAAAACCAAATATCGCCTTTTAGTCTATTTTAACCCAAGTTTCGACCTTCGCATAACCAAATTTTATAAATTTTTGATTTCTCAAAAACATAATTCCGTTGGTTTGGCTCTTTCAACCCCCAATTTCGCGGTCATTCGCTCTTTCAGAACTAAATTTTTTTTGTATTTGGCTTTTTCAAAACCTGTTTTTGGCTATTTAAGATTTATGAGAACCAATAAATTTCATGGCATAAGCTCTTCCTATAATTTTGGTTGATGCGAAAACTAATTTGGCTTGTTCAAGAATCAAATGTCATGACTGGCCTTTTCAGACGACAATGTCACCAAGGAAATTCGCTCTTCCGTTACCAAATGTCGTGATTTGGCTTCTTCAAATGTATGCTGTTTCAAACACTAATTTCGAGTGATTTTCCTCTTTCAATAACAAAATATATCTCTATAGCTCTTTTTAAAATCGGTTTCATAGCTTTGACTTATTCGAAAGCTAATTTGTCTTTTTCAAAAACCAAATTATAAATTTCAGTAACTCAAAAAGCCAAATTTCGTTATTTTGGATATTATAAACTCCAGTTACGGTTTACTAACGGAAAACCTCCTCATTCGTGTTCTTCAAATCCAAATTTCAGGCAATTTGGCTCTCTTAAGCCTCAAATTCCGTGGTATATGCTCTTTCAACAGCAAAATTTTGTGTGTTTGGCTCTTTCAAACCACAATTTCATCTTATCTTCGCTCTTCCGTAACCAAATGTATCAGGTTTGGTTCCTTCAAAAGCCAATTTCACTAATTTGTCCGAAAGTTGGTAGTGCTACCAATTAATACAAAAGTAAGTTATTTTCCGATTTCCTATAGTTCTAAGATGTGGATATCTGATTCGATTTCCCTCCCATTTGTGTAAAGTTAACCGCTCCAGCTCTCGTGAGCGCGCTCACGTGCACCCGTCTGAAAGGGGCCTAACTTTCCCTTCTCCTTCTCATTTTATTCATCCCTCGTTTCTTTGAGCTTGGCTGAGCTGACGGGGGTGGCGATCGCCCCTATCGCCCCCCATAAAACCGCCCCTGTCCTAATTGTAATCAGTGGCAGAATAGTGGAACTATCAATCTCAATGCCCCCCCCCCCAATAATTTTTTCTTAACCATTATAAAATTTGGGTCCTTCTTTCGTCTGGTATAGGTGATACAGATACTGTACACCCTGTACTGTATACCCTTTGCTGTATAGGTGACCAGATTTTTTCACTTGGAAATAGAAGGCCTTGCCTGGCCTTGATGGGACCTATGGCTCTTTAGAATAGAATTGACAAGAAAACTGGCAATACATCCCTAAAGATGTATGAACTATCCAACCCACAAAAAAATTTGCAGACTGGCATTTTCGAGGATATTTAGCTCCGAATGATGCAATTATGCTGCTATTCAGGCTTTGGCCGCTCGCTGCCTCGCTGGGTCAGATAGAGTAGGGTCCGCGGCCGTTGAAAAACAAAATAAATAAAAAATGCAAAAATAAGAATAATTGAAAAAAAATCCGAAGCTTGCATTTCAAAAAAATCAAGACCCGAAAGTTACCGCGGATATTCAAACAGGAAATTTGTAATTTCGTACAGATTTCGACCCAAACTTGCAAACTCACAAATTACTGATCTAAATGTTTCAAATGCATGGCTAATCGTCGGGCTAATAGCGCAGTCAGGGCCGAATTTTCCGGGGCATCCTCGCTCACTGCAAAAAAAAGAGCTGGGAAAATTGTCATTTTGCATAAATATACACCCGAAATTTGCAACTTTGCGAAAATAATTAGCAAAGCGGCCAAAATCGCCCTAGTATTGAGAAGAACCTGTTCAACGGCTCGTCTGATGCAAAATGTGTGTCAATTTTCGGATTCTCAGTGGCTATAAACCCTCTTATATGCGGTTTCGTCCATTTTTGAATCTTGGCCATTTCTGCCACACAAAATTGTTTTTACGGGATTTTTTTTTTTAATTTTACAAAAATACAGTCATCAAAATAAACGTTGGCAATTTGTAACCTTCTTTTTTTCTCAACTTAACAAAAATAACATTTTTGGCTGACTTTGGGCAATTTATTTTTGTCCGCAAAAACGAATTTCAAATCATTCCGATGTTAGCCAAACGTGGTTTATTTTTGTTTATTTTATTTTTATATTTATTTATTTTATTAACCTCATATAACTTGCTGAATTGAGGAAAGCAGGCCATCCCGTATGGCTCCCCAGGTATTGGCCGTATTGGCCAAAACGGCCCTCAGGATACAGAGCATCTGCCAGTCTCATGGAACAGTGCAGGTGGTCCCGGCTTGGAAGGTGAACGTCCCAAAAGCTCGGCCAGAATAAATTTTTACATCCATGTTCCCTACGGGAATGGTATGGTGTTCGTGAAAAAAATCGAGTCCAAGCTGACTTCACATTCTTGAAGTACAACCTCAGAAAATTTGAAAAAAGTGGTTTTCGGCATGTCGTCGGTCATGTCTGTCGCTTGTTTTTCGATAAAGTGCGTGAAAATGAAAACCTGGCTATTTCTTGGTACGAGAAGCAGCAATCTGGCCTTTGTTTTGAGAAAAAAAAAACATATTTAAATCGGACATATTCTCCCCGTACCGAAATTTAATGAGGCTACCCAGCAAAATTCTATCGAGTGAAACCCGCGAAATTTTGTGTTTTGAGAGGTCCATTGCCCTTGTCTTGCCAGTTACAGCTGAATTTCTTGACTTCACAGTGTCGAGCATAGAGATAATACAACTACTAGAGGGGGCATTGAATGCGCAAACAAGTATAAACTGGGGCGAGGATTAACGTCATCCGGATATCGTTGCAGCTCCGTAGGTCTCTTCCCATTGGCTGTCTCAAAAGGTGGGGTTTCAAAAAGCCCCCCTTCACACCATCCACATCCTCTCAGGTACTTCTTCAACCAATAGCAAGGGATTTTCGGAGCTAACTCAAGCTCTTGGTGACGTCAATCATGGACCGCTGCGCAATAGACAATTCAAGCTTTAGTTATACTATCTCTATTGCGTCGAGGCTCTATTTTGAACTGCAGGGCTGTCGATACCGTAGGCGTGACGGCGTCCACGGGAAATTTTGGCTTGCAATTTCAAGACCTGGCCTTTGGAAACTGTTTACTCAGGCCTGTCAATTTCTGTAAAAACTGAATGAAACATTATTTTTATTGGTTTTGAGTTGAACTTTTTTCATTTAGACGAAGTCACAATCACGACATTAATAAAATCAGATCGCATCGAATGGTCGAAGATTTCCACCCAAAGAGCATCCTCCTCCACTCAACTCTCTCTCACCCCGAGCATTAACATTCTCACTTGATGGATATCGCCGATTAGGGAGACGCCTACCGCTCCACATAGCTTTCATGCAATTCTATATTTTTCCCTCAGGTAAAGAGTGGTGGGGAGGGGAAAAGGGGACGTTTGGCACATGAGAAATTGCCGTACTGTCCCAATACGGGAGTCTGAGTCTGCTGTTCTTTCAAGATCCACCCTCCCCCCTGCCACCGCTAACACCACCAGTTTAATTGGATCGTGGAATGCTTCTTCCGGCGAGGGCAAGGTCTCTATACTTCTCTCCCACAATCTTTTGTAATCACGTCTATTATAGCGTTTCATTTCTTATATGGAGTGAGTAATTAAACGGTATGGAGTCTCGACTATCGGTAATTGTGAAAAGGATGATTATATTCCAATAACGTGTTCCCTATACCAAACGTTCGCGTCATGAACAACTCATTTATAAAATATACTGGATGAATTGTTTTGAGGGTTGCAACTTTTCAAATCAAGCTGCACGGCCTCTCAACAGTCTCTCCCCGCCTCGTGTATGCGTCTCAATCTTTTCTGTCTCACTCGTTCTATGCTTGCCAAGCACTCCCTACATAAAGAAACGAAAATTCCTATCTGTCACACATGTCCCAAGAAGAATAACATATCGCAGCGTGAAAGCGTGGGTGCGATCGGAGCAACGTTCCCATCCTCCCCCCCCCCACCACAATCACCATCGCTAAACCGTAACACAACACACAAGTTGTCACACTCGTCCGAGATAGTGTTTGCCACCATCCTTGAATCCGTTTCAGTTTTTCCGACCGATTACCTCGAAATAGTTGCCAACGCCCCAAGGAGAAGACGGACGAGTGATTACAGTTTGGACATGGGGGGCTTCTTATTCCTAGGACAATAACTGGCGAGTAAAGACGGACAGAGCCCGCCGACCAAGTGTGGGAGACTCTCTTGGGAGTTTGTATTGTCACCTTTTGCGTGAGATTTCTTTCGGCCCGCTTCAATTCCACACATCCAAACTTTTATTCCTAGTGAGTCGAGAAAAATGGGTAGAGGAGGTGGTGGGGGAACACCTTCTTCCCTAGACGTGTAGGCCTTCAGGCGTTGGATTGAATATCGAACAAGGGAGATTTTTTTTTCTTAAAAAAAAAAAAAAAAAAAAAAAAAAAAAAAAAGTTTTTCGTCGCAGGAACTTAACACCTTTGACAAGAAGAAACTGACAGCACGGGAGGGTGTTGTAGACTTCAATTTTTCATTCTCTCTAAAACCAGAAAAAAAGAGGGACTCGCAGGCTTTGAGTTGTTGATAGTTGTTTATGCAGATGAAGGTGATTTGTCTTTGCCTCCCACCCACTAATTCTCGTGAGATCTCAAAAAGGCTCGGTGCTATAAGGGGGACGTCGCCCAGCGCTTCAGCGCTGTTTGTCTTACTCGCTTTAGACTAGCAGAAAACAAGGGGAAGTTTCTATTTTTGAGGTGAAACTAGTTTGCTTTTAACCAGATTTTGTTAAATGAAGCAATTAAAATAAACTCAGGGGGGGACATTCGTCTTAATCTCGTGTTCGCTTTGCCAGCCGCACACTATACGTCCTGATGGTTATAAATTTAGTTTTGAATGATATCCTCCTCGAAATATAAGGGGAGGGAGGGGAATTAGTGCGGTTTTTATTTTAATTAAAACCCCCCTCGCACCAATTATAAAGTGTTTAATTCCCGAATAAGACCGTGAGTTTAACTGAAAGGAATAACAATTACCTAGAGCAATCTAGTTGAAATTCGCGAGAGCCAACACGCGATTTTTCAAGCATTTGGGCCGAGACGAACCAATTTAGCCGGATAAAAAAGAACTTGATTAGCATTTTCCATTTTTCTCTTTAGTTGAGGCTTTTTTTGCTTCGAAATACACGCCGTTTAGTATTTTATATTGCGGGCATACCTCTATACTTAAAGGTTAACTAATTCAAATGAATGCCAAGGGGCGCTTTACAATATAAATTGTTGTTTTAATGTGTTATACAACATGAAAAGGGGGCAATCCTGAAAAAGGGCTATTTGTTAATTTCTAACGCAACCAATCATCGAAGGCCGTACATTTTGCTGTCGTCTGAACACGATCCACAGGTGGGATGCATCGCTACAGCGTCTCTTCGCACATGTGTCTTACACATGATCACCCGTTCTGCAGTTAACAAGAGTTTTATAGTATGGCGTAGGGAGTCATTGAGAGCCCAGAATGGTCATGACTTTTGCCATGAGCATAGTAACGGCGGTACCTGACCTATTGGTCTCACCCGCCGCTCGACTGCAAGCAGCCGAGATATTTGCGTGCAGGTGTTCAGTTTACATTTGGTACCGTTTCTCCGCCGCCCCACCCGAACCCCGGCAGGTGAGGCTCCATCAAAAGGGCAACAAACTGCAACCCGTTGGTCTGCACGGGTTCTTAACCGGATTTTTCAAGTTAATTATACTCGGTGCATACACACCTCCCAGTTGGCTGAGGATAAGCCTGCCTCAACCGCTCACTGGTAGGCGGCATCACTATCTTGATGCTCCTGATAGAAAGTCAGTACCCAATTCGGACATCGAAACATCCTCCTCCACTGGAGTCGTGAAACCATAGGCCCCCACGAGTCCGACACCAAACGTGCCTGGGCTTGGAATGGGTGGCACCCCGTGGTCCCAGTGTTGCCGTCAGTGAAAAAGAAAACTTCAGGCCCTGGGACTGGTCGCGGGTCGGCGGTGCGAAAAAAGGCACCACCTGCTCTAATTCGTGATATGCTTAATCACGAATTGTGCCCGAGTCCGGCGGATAGAAAACAGGTGCAGCCAAAAAAAAAGAAATGACTAACAGCCGGGCGGAGCCCTCGTTGGCTTGCATCCGCGCACGTAGTTGTGCAAAATGCGCGTGTTATGCAGTTGCCACCTGTTACCCGAAGGTCGAGGGTCGCCTGATTCGGAGCTAGGCTAGACGCAAGACAAAACTGCCCCCCTCACCGAGTATCCCTGGTGCTCCGGCAATCAGGGTATGGGAAGGCAGCTGTCTCGCGGTTATATTCGCGTCTCCGACCTCAACTGACTTTCGGTCCGCTAGTACAAAACATCCCGCCCCACGAGCACCACCCGCTGTCAGACGGTTGGGCCCCGGGAAAGCGTGCCACGGAAGCAAAACCCCAGCTCCAAGGTAAAACATGGGGGTCTCCCCTCACACATTGGTGATTGGGCCCCATATCCCCGCGGCCAAAGGTCCGCCACCGCAGCCACGCGCCACCCCCGGGGGTCTCCCCTCGCAGAACAAACGAGCGGAACCCACGGAAGCGAGATGCTGAGGACTGCCCCCTTCAGTCAGCCAAAACTGGCTTGAAATTCGATGGAGATGCTTTGATTAGGGAATGGACCCTAGCCAGCCAGAAGCCCCGAAGGGAGCATTCATCTTGACCAGAAGAGGCTGAGTCGAGAGAGAGACGAGCCTCTTAGTCCTCGATATGTTCGCATATCCGGCCCATCTTCTGGACAAGCAATAGAACAGTGGTGCTCCCAGCCGGTTGTCCACGGATATGAACACCTAGTCAGCACGCCAAAAGGAGTGGCCGGTGTGCAACCGCTTCGCTAACTATTCGGGAGCAGCCCAGCCAGGCTAACGCCAGCAGAAACGGAGGCTCTCGGTCTGCACCCCTTATTCAGGGATGGCCGGCCTACGTCCGCCGCACGCGCCCTTTTCCAGGCCCACTGAACCGACAGAGAGGGCATTAAAAGGTATGATGCCAACACGTCAAAGTGGCTGGTAGGGTTAGGGCGGAAGCAAACTAGAAAGATAGTAGGAATATTTACAGGGCACTTTGCAGTTCAGAGACACTTGCACATGATGGGGCTAATAGGGGACCCTACATGTGAGAGGTGTGGAGTGGAGGAGGAGACAACGGGTCATTTAGTGAGAGAGTGTGAGGGGTTTGCGGCAGCGAGGTTTGCTATATTTGGGAGGGACAGGTTGACCGACCTAGAATTTTCCAGGGCTCAAGGGGTCCGAGTACTGGATTTTCTGGGGAGGGTGAGGAGATTTGAGGAGCCGTGCTAGCCCCTCCGAGTCCGGGACCCGTTGGGTATGACGTAGGGGCCCAATTGGTGGCCTTGGCGTCGCCGGGCTGGGACGGCACCCAAAAAAAAAAAAAAAAAAAAAAAAGAACCAACAGAGCTGCGTTGGCCTCACGTTGGTGGGAACTCCCCGCCAACGTGAAAACTCCTAGTCCTCGATATATTCGCTTAACTGCCCCTTATCCCCCGAGGGAGTCAAGTGATCCACCTTTCTTTTTTTTTGCAAATACACTCGATTTCACACAAAAAACTGATTCTGGACTGGATTTGCGCAAAAACCGCCGAGGCTGAGATTTTTAGTGTAATTTTTCGCGACCAAAACGCCTCTGTAAGAGGCTAACAAAAATACCATCCTATATTGGTTTTTAGACGATTCTTCTCGACTTCAGAGAAGCTTAAATGAATGTAGGTATACGTCAATTTTTTCTGTTCGCAGAGAAAGCTAACGGGTAAGTACATGTCTGAAATTGAAAAAAATTGTTCATTCGTGGCTGAAATCCTATTTCCAGACCAAAACAATCCTTGTCGTTGTCGTCGTCGTAGACTCGTGGTGCATACGGAGGTCTTTTCACAGCTAAAATTAAGAAAAAAACTATGAAAACTCACAGCTATAAAATTTGGGAAAGTGGGAAAAGCTTCCTCACAGACTTTCGCAGCTAAAATTAAGAAAACGCCAATTCATTAGCAAAAAATGAGAAAGATTGTAAGTTCAAGCCAAAATTTGATGGAATTGCTTATTCATGGCTAGAAAGAATTAAGATGAAAAGGCTCATTCGTGGCTAAATTCAAGAAAATTTGCTAATCCATAGTTTCTATTTATTGAGGAAGGCCCACTATTCTGCGGTTGTCGGAGCAACTTTACGTCTAATATTGCTAAAATATAAGGGCTATTCAGAAAAAGGGCTATAAATACATAACTAAGGTTTT
The DNA here is from genome assembly GCA_038030265.1 of Corythucha ciliata. Classification (NCBI taxonomy): domain Eukaryota; kingdom Metazoa; phylum Arthropoda; class Insecta; order Hemiptera; family Tingidae; genus Corythucha; species Corythucha ciliata. Next base: position 50,134,423 of record CM075942.1, on the reverse strand, counting down.
TCAAAAGATCGTAAATTTACGGCTAAAATAGAGAAGAAACGCTAATTCGAGGCTTAAATTGTAAAGAACGGCTCATTCGCACCTATAGTGTTTAGAAAAAACGCTCATTCGCGCATCTGTGAAAAACTGGGTTTAGCGATTTCGGGGCCGAAATAGAGAAAAACTGTTATTCATTTTTGTGGTAAAAATTGCGAAAGAGTGATTACTATTCCAATAAAACAAAAGGGAGAAAACACATACTCGCGGTTTCCGTACGCAGAAATCGAGAAAAACCGCTACTTCGCTCGAAATGGGGGAAAAGTGCTAATTCTTGGTTAAAATAGAGTAGAAGCGTTGATATGCGGATGAAATCGATCATTAGTAGCTAAAATTGACAAATAAAAAAATAAAATAAAATAATCTCCGATTCGCGTTTTCTGGAGGCATGTTCATGTACAAAGTTGAGAATACTAAGCACTATAATTGAGGCTAAAATTGAGGAAAAGTGATAACTAAAGCGATAGCAGCCCGCTAAAATTGAGTAAGTGCTAATCTGCTGCAGCACATTTCTGCTAATAGGCAGCAAAAAGGAATAAAAATCGCTTATTCACGGATAAAACAGAGAATAAGCGCTAATGCACGCCTATAATTGAGAAAACGCTCGAATACGCGGATGAAATGGAGAAAAGCGCTAATTTGCTGTTGAAAAGAGAAAAAACGTTATTATAGTTCATGGCCAGAACTTGGATAAAGTCCTGATTTACGGGTAAAGTTGACAAAAATTCGATCATTTGTACTGGTATGCCTAAAATTGAGAAAACGCCAATTCGTGGTTTTTGATTAAGGCCACTTTGTGTCTATAATTCGGAAAATGTGCTAGTTCGTGACTTAAAATAAGAAAACATGCGCTGATTCATGGCAAAAATAATGATAAATCGCTAATTCATGGCTGAATTGTTAAAAAGCTCTCTAATTTGCAGCTAAAATTGAGGAAAAGCGCTCGTTACATTTGCAGCTAAAATTGTAAGAACGCCAACTTGCGGATTCTTCAGGCAACATTGTGGCTATAAAATTTGCAAAAGCCATAATGCGCTGAAAAAGTGGGGTAAGTTCTAATTTACGGTTAAAATGGAGTGAACCTTAATGCCCTGCTCGTCAAAACTTTCAGAGGTCCGCTGGCTCGAGAATAAACCAATTTTTTGGATTTCACTAACTTGAACACCAACGTATAAGCTTTTTTGTGATGTTAATCCCAATTTCGTGGAGTGACCCAAATTCTTAAAATGTCGTGGTTTTTGCACCCTAAAAAACCATTTTCGCGGTACTACCTCACTAAAAATTCTACTTTGTCATATTTTAATCAGTTAAGACACCAATTTTCTTGCCGAAAAGAATGTAATTTTCCCAGATCAGACTCAAAGATTAACTAATTTCACTCTCGCTCTCAAAATAACAAATTTTACGGACTTTTCTCAAACCACTTTGACGAGCCAGGTTTGCTTAACAGTTAATTTCGCGGGTTTTCTTTGCTATCGAACAGAGTTTGCGGGGTGCGTACAAATTCAGAGACCGTTTTAGCACTACAGCCCCATTCTAGCCGGCTCGGCTGACTCGGATTTGCTCCCTGAAAAACAAATTTGGCGGATTTTTCTCACTGAAAAAACATTTTCGCGTGTCAAATTGAAAAAACAATCAGCCACGCTGACTTTTTTTTCGCAGATTAAGGCCCGTATTTATGAACGTTACTTGAAGCTTTCTCGAGTCAAGGAACCATTGAGAACAGTTTTGATCACAATAAAAACATCTGTTTTAATGAATTTCAAGGGTTCCTTAATGTCAAGGAACGTTCGTAAATAGGGACATGAATCACTAATAAATCAATTTATCAGATTTCACTCAAAAAAACAAATTTCGCAGGTTTTTCTCGCAAAAATACAAAACATTTTTGTGGATTCTAGCCTACTGAAAGATAAATTTCTCAGATTTTGCTAATTTAAAAACCAATTTCATGGATTTTTGTTGCTGAAAAAACCAATCTCTCTCGTTGGGTTGTCTCATTCAACAACCAATTTCTCGAAATTCTCTATGAAAAGGAAATCTTCTCCAGTCTGGCTACCGTACTGTTGCTAACATAAACTGGCTCCACTCGCTCATTCATCTCATGAGAAAAAAAATATATAAGAAATCGAAAAGTCGCCGATTTACGTGTCTAAAAATCCATTTTCGTGGTTTTGCATCATTCAAAAACAAATTTCCGAGGTTTCGCTCACCAATAAAACGTCAATTCAAATGCCAATTCTGCGGATTCTTTCGTTACAAATAAAAAACATTTTTGGCCGGCTGAAAACCCCATTTTCAAGCCTCTGTGGCGTCATCTTTTTGTTTTTTTTTTTTTTTGGTCATATGAATAAATGAACAGTCTTTGGAGAAAATCGAAATAAAAAAGTTTATACAGTTCTTGGATCCATTTTATCAACAGAACATCGAAACCCGTTATTTTGGTGACCCCGACGCGAAGAAATCCGTGACATCAGCCCTTGGACGCTGTATTTACCACAATGGACAACACCGACGACGTCGCCGAATAGCTCGCTCAACTACGCCAGCAAATGCAGCAGTTGTACCAGTCGCTTCCTGCAGACATACCTCCCGTCGAGGACCAGGCTGCACCCAACCAACACCAAGTCCCCGCTGTCGTCGCTCGCGTCACTCCAAAACTACTTTTCTACGTTTACGTTTTCTCAAGTGAACGCTCAATTCACTCTGGCAGGAATTACTCAAGAATCATCTGAATATTCCTATCTCGTTTCCCAACTCGATGAGAAATACATCAAGGAAATAGAAGATCTCATTGCAACACCTCCTCCGCATGACCCATACACCACTCTTAAAAACGCTCTCATTGAACGTCTATCGGTGTCCGACTCTCAAAGCGTTCGCCAACTACTCTCCCAAGAGGAATTAGGAGACCGGAAACCCTCTCAATTTCTTCGGCATTTGAGATGTCTCGCTGGGACTACTCCTGTTCATGACAATCTCCTCCGATCACTGTGGATCCAACGACTTCCGCTCCCCGTCCAAGCCATTCTCCAAACTCAGGCAGACTTGCCGCTTGATCGTCTTTCAATAACAGCGGACAAAATAATGGAAATCCAACCGACGTTTCTTCCATCAGCCCCTTCGTTCCCCGTCGTCAACGCTGTATCGCACACTGACTCCACTCTCGCACAACAACTCGCAGAAATTCGTCAAGAACTGGCATAGCTCAAACTCCAAACATGTGAACACTCTCGTTCCACGCGATCCCATTCTCGTCAACGACATTCGAGCCGTTCTCGAAATTCATCTCCAGCTCCATCACGCTCGATGTGCTGGTATCATCAACGCTGGGGTCAAAATGCCCTTTACTGCTCCTCACCCTGTACATTCCTTGCAAAAAACGCCCTGGACAGTCAGTAGTAGCGGCATCCGACTGCCCATCCAAAGGACGCCGCCTTTTTCCCGTCGACCACTTGACAAAACAGCAATTAATAAATTAATTAGACTGATATTATCCGGACGACGATAGAAGGGCATAGCCCAACACGATTCGAGTTTCGAGAAAAAATGGCTCCCCGGCGGGATTTGAACCCGCAACCTCTGGATTACCAGTCCAGCACGCTGCCATTTGCGCCACGGAGACGCCTATGGGAGTCGTACTCCGAGGGATAAGCTAAGCCGAACCCCACCCACAGCAATTCCTTCTCGACACAGGCTCCGACCTCTGCTGCTACCCTCGACGCCTTCTCCCAAGACATCGTCCTCGCTCCGATTTCGAGCTCCTCGCCGCGAATAATTCCACCATCCCCACGTACGGCACTCTTCGTCTCAGACCAGACTTCGGTCTTCGCCGTGACTTTTCATGGAATTTTATTATCGCCGACGTGGACACTCCGATCATCGGTTCAGATTTCTTTGCCCACTTCTCTCTGCTTCCTGATTCTCGCAACACTCGTCTGATCGACTCAGTGACCGGTCTCTTAACACCTTGTCTTCCAGGACGAACAAGTCAATCGAGCGTCAAAACCCTCACTGATTCACTTCGTAGCAAGTCGCCTTTTCACGCTGCCCTCGCCGAATTTCCTCAACTCACCCAACCGTCTGGAACTCAACGCGTCGTTCCACATTCTACCTTCCACTACATCAACACGTCGCCTAGACCCCCTTTCTTCTCACGCACCAGACGCCTTTCTCCTGAACAACTGAAAACAGCCAAGGCAGAATTCGACCTCATGCTTCGCGAAGGTATTATCCGCCGCTCTGACAGCTCTTGGTCTTCTCCCCTCCACATGGTCTCGAAAAAGGAATCTAGCTGGCGCACTTGCGGCGATTATCGCGCCTTAAACGCCAGAACAATCCCCGATCGGTACCCCGTGCGCCACATTCATGATTTTAATCACCAGCTCCGTGGATGCTCCGTCTTCTCCGTCATCGATCTTGTCAAGGTGTACACTCAAATCCCAGTCAATCCATCTAACATCCCAAAGACCGCCATCACGACGCCTTTCGGACTTTTCGAATTCCCTTTCATGAGTTTTGGCCTCCGAAATGCTGGCCAGACGTTCCAACGATTCATCGATGAAGTCCTCCACGGCCTCGACTATTGTTTCCCCTACGTCGACGACATCTTGGTATACTCCACCAACGCAGACACTCATCTCGCTCATCTCCGCGCTGTATTCGACCGCCTAGCGAGTCACGGTCTCCTCGTCAACACCAACAATAGTGTCTTCGGTGTCATAACTTACTCGGATACGAAGTATCAGCTAAAGGTATTCGTCCACCTCCAGAACGCGTCGGCGCTCTCTTAAACTTCGCCAAGCCACTAACAGCCGAAGGTCTCCGCCGTTTTCTCGGTATCATGAATTTTTACCACCGCTTTCTTCCCTCAGCTGCACAATTTCAAGCACCTCTCCATTCCGCTTTAACTGGTCTTCAAGGAAAAAACAAAATAGCTTGGACCCCAACGTTGGAGGCAGCATTTCAACCGTGCAAAGATCACCTCGCACAGGCCACCCTTCTCACTCACCCTGACCCAACAGCTACTCTCGCTCTTTTCACTGACGCATCACAAATTGCGGTAGGAGCATCTCTTCAACAACGTGTAGCTGATCAATGGGAACCTCTAGTTTTCTTCTCTCAGAAACTTACCCTTCGCCAGCAGCAATGGCCAGCGTTTTATAGATAACTCCACGCTGTGTATGCTTCAATTCAACATTTTCGCCACATCCTCGAACCACGTCCATTTACAGTTTTCACTGACCACAAGCCTCTAATTTACGCTTTTCGAAAACACAGAGACAAACTTCCTCCTATCCAAATCAATCAGCTGTCATTCATTTCCCAATTTACAACCGACATCCAACACGTCAGCGGTTCCGCCAACGTTGTGGCCGACGCTCTATCTCTGATCAATTCAGTTAACTCCGATCCTCTCTCACCGATCGACCTCAACACTCTTATACAAGAAGAAGAAAAAGACGTTGAACTCCGTGATCTTGAGAAAATGGTCAATAACTCATCACTTCGTCTCAAGCGTGTCAAAATACCAGAATCGAACGCAACTCTTGTTTGTGACACGTCAACCCCTAACCTTCGACCATTCGTTCCCTTGTCACTCCGACGCCGTGTGTTCAACTCTCTTCACAACTTGAGCCATCCAGGCGTCAAGTCTACCACTTGCCTCGTCACCGAACGTTACGTTTGGCCCCGAATTCGTCAAAACTGTCGATCATGGACGCAATCCTGCATTTCGTGTCAACGCGCCAAAGTCTCTCGACACGTACGTTCTCCTACAGGTTTCTTCCCCCCACCTTCCGCACGCTTTGAACACATCCATGTCGACATAATTGGCCCTCTACCTCCTGCAGGCCCGTACCGCTTCTGACTGACAGTCGTCGACAGATTCACAATATGGCCTGAGGTATGGCCACTGGAAGATGCAACTGCCAACAAAGTCGCTGAAGGGCTTCTGAATTGCTGGTTTTCTCGCTTTGGCTCACCTGTTCGAGAAACAACCGATCGAAGAGGACAATTTGAATCCGACCTTTTCCACTCACTCGGATCAGTTTTTAATGCTCACCGTCTACGCTCAACTCCTTACCACCCGAGCTCTAACGGTTTAGTCGAGCGCTTTCACCGACACCTCAAGGCTGCCATCATGTGCCACCCTTCTATGTCATGGCTACAAGCACTTCCCCTCGTCCTTCTCGGCCTCCGAAGCGTATTTCGTGAAGATCTCACAACTTCACCAGCAGAACTTGTTTACGGTCAACCCCTTCGACTTCCCGGTGAGCTGTTGCAACCCCGCACTCCTACCCATCCTGAAGATCCCTCGAATTTCGTCGTAAAATTACGTCGGCAGATGGAGTATCTTTGTCCAGTCCCCGCGTCAAACCACTCGTCAAAAAAAAACATTTATTTTTCAAGACCTCGATACCTGTTCCCATGCATTCCTCCGCGCTGACCCTACCCGCCGCAGTTTGCATCCACCCTACACGGGACCGTATCCCATCGTGAAGAGAAGCTCCAAAATCTTCACCCTCCTCGTTAAAAACAAGCACGTAACCGTCAACATCGACCGACTCAAACCTGCTTATATTTTATCACCAGAGCCGCACGTTGCAACCATTTTGCCTCATCGCTCCCTCAATCCCTCATATCACACAACATCACGACGTCAAGTGCACTTCGCTTCCGAGAGACTTCCAGTCTCCCCGTAGGGGGCTATTTGTGGCGTCATCTTTTTGTTTTCTTTATTTTTGGTCATGTGAATAGATGAACAGTCTTTGGAGAAAATCGAAATAAAAAAGTTTATGCAGTTCTTGGATCCATTTTATCAATGGAACATCGAAACCCGTTACCTCTTTCAAAAACTTGAGTAGTACAACGTCGAAACAACGTCGCGTCGTCCTCCGAGGTATTTCGGTAATTTCGAATATATTTAGTGCCTCAACTGTAATAAATGTCGTGAAAAGTTTTTCAAATAACCGAGATTTCTTTAACGACTATATTTAGCTCGGCTTTAATATCACGCTAAACGGAAAACCCAACTAAATCAAAAGAACAGAATGATGAAGACGTTTCTCCAGTGCCTCCACTCTTCACGCATTAATTCAAGATCCCTTCGAACGCTTCGCATTAAAAATACTTTCCTTTTAACGAACGAGGTGAGATATCCTTCTTATTTTCAGCTTCTAAAAACCTCGCTATAGATTTTGTAAACTAACGATTGAATTATGTTCTTCTTCGGTTCTCAGATAGCTCAAGCTAATTAGTAGAGCTTCAAGCCCCTGTAATCTATTAGTAAACGTCTAGTGGAAGCTGGAGAGGAGCGTTCTACGAGGTGTAAAAATAATAAAGAAGGACGACTGGTCTATGTTCGAAAAAAAGGATTATATGTGTCGCGCTGTTTCCAGAGCGAAAAAAAGGGTTAACTTTAGTTCACGCCTATTTCTTCAAAGTTTAAGAACGAAGAAAAAGAATTTTAAGACGTCCCTGAGGCCTTCAGCCGAAACAAGCCCGTGAACGAGAGGTGCCCCTCAGGCATATAGATACTCATCAATCACAACGAGAGGAAGAACCAAGAGGGACTTTTATAACTACCGAGCTAAGAAGCTTTGCGTAAGTAATTGACAGTATTTGATAAAGTGGCCTTGGCGTTGAGGGTGTTGAATTGGTTGGAAGAATGACGTTTTTCTCGCAGCTTCTTTTTCCTCCCCCTCTCCGTTACTCACGTGTGGTGCCTCTCCTCTAAAAGCTTTTAAAGTTACCAAATATCGTGGTACTTTGTGGGATGAGAAGATAACAGTAAAATTCCGTCACGTGTGGGAACGGTCAAGTCTGAATCTTATCCAACGCTGAAAGCACCGAACAAGTCGAAATGTTTTCCGATTGGGTAAGTAAAGAAACAAAACGAATTTCTAATGAGATCATCACTGCTTTAAGACACGCGTCCCATTTTTGGCGAGAAACACTATCAAAAACGAATTAATACTAATTATTATTAAATAATAGGTAGGAAGAGATATGAAAATGTTTCAAAGTGGGGCTCTCTCTTGGCACCGCCTTCAGCAGTCTTCTCATCTTAACGGCAGCAATCTCCTCCGAAAGTTCCAGCCTCCCTTCACGTTAATAGAGGGATCCGATCGAAATAAGAAAAAAAAAAATAAGGAACCCACCTGCCACAATTAGGCCTCCTTCGCTTCTCGCTGCTCGATCTGGATATGCTAATGTCATTTGACTCGGGGAGTTCTTTTCTAATTTATCTTCACAGTCATCTTCTCTCAGTTGGGCCGCTGTTTCATCAGTTGGTGAGGGTGAGGGGGATTTAAAGACGATAGAGAAGAAAAAGGGTAGGAAAAGTAGCAGCTAACGGTAGCAGGTATGAGCGTTGTTACATCTGAAAAATTTCCATGTTAATTACCACTCACGCTTTCATCGACTGCTTAATAGTAAATAACGTTGGGCAACTTCAAAATATTTGGTAAGGAAAAAAAAAAAAAAAGGATGAAAAACATCGAGGTCAACTAGTTTGGAATTTCATTCACGCTCCGTTCTCGTTTTTAATGTTTGATTGATAGCCCGAAGCAGTTTGTTGAGTGGTTCATTGACTGGAGCGACCACCGCACCACGCCGCGGAGACAGGAGTGCCTTCTTCTTCTTCTCCTCCCCCTCGGTGTACCTTATACGAAAAGGCTCTTCCTCCTTTTTATCCATGAAGCTTCTTCCTCGAACCGTTCCATTCCGAGGAGGAATCCATCAACGTCCGTTCCTCTGTCGTTAATTAACGTTGCGCAAAGTCGTGTGGGAGGCGCGTACACCCTCTCTCTATCACTGTAAATACTGGTCGGGGGAGGGCGGGGAGAGAAAAATTGAGAGAGGGCTTAAGTGAGAAAGAGATATCCCGAAAAATTCTTTCAACTCTACCGCCTACTAAAGTGTCGGGTTATCTAATGGCTTACCAAACACAACATCTACTTGACAAGCATAAGAAGAATGGAGAGAGGACTCGTCTGGTGTAGAAGAGCGCGTTTCATGTTGGTCGTGAGGTGAATTTGGTAGGGTTTAGCGAAACCGTCCAACAGCTTTAAAAAAAACAACAAAAAACAAAGCACAGTAGATTATAATAATCTAAAATCTGAATAAAGGCTATTTGTCAGTATGACCCTTGGAGTCTTTATTGGCGGGACAGCGAGCGTATCAGATTCTCCTATAAAACGGCATTAAGCTCTAACATAAGTGAGAAGGGTTCTCCCTTTCTAACAAAATGACTACAAGCGCCCTAATTAAAGAGCGATTTGAAATAGAAAAGAAAGAAAAAAAAAGCCCGAGCCCCCGCGAGTCATTAGTTACTTAACTCTTATAAGGTAAAATAAGGTAGCCCTAGAGAAGAACGTAATAATCTAAAAAGAGAAGCTACAGGTGCCCATCCACCCTTCGAGCGGAATACCATCACGTCTAAAAAATGCTAATCAACTTTAAATCAATGCAGGTAAAGATTACATTGATTAATATACCAGCGAGGGAGGATGGAATAATGATTTTTCGATTTTTTCTAACCCCCTCCCTCCACACACCTACCCAAGAACCCAATCATCAGCACGAGGGCCACCCCTTCGGAAGGATGAAGGGGGTTAATGAGCCCTTCACAAAAATGAGCCCCCGGAATTACCCCTTTTTTCGAGGGGATTTAAGGGGGTCAATTCCCACGCGTCGAAATCCCTTCACAAGCCTCTTTTTTTTCTTCATTCCACCCACCCCCAGAAGAACTGGAAAGGAATGTTGACAATTTCTTTTTCTGGCTTTTGCGTGATACAGCGGTGGGAACTGTTTGAAAGCGAAGAGCCCTTGAGCCACGAAATGCATTCCATCGCGTTGTCACGTTTTGGGTGAAGGTTGGAGGACAGAAACGTTTAAATCTGTAGAAGTAGTCGATTAGTAGCCTATTAATTTAATTAGCAAATAGATTTCCCTGGATTGCATCGTTTGATTAATAAAAATTATCATTCTTAAAATCTTTCCAGGTTTCGAGCATGCACTTTTACCTTTTGGGTATAGCACAGGCGAAGTGACGGTGTCCAAAACCCACCCGAGCCCCTTGTGCATAGCGTGGCGCTCCTCTCGATCGACATAATGTTTTCGTAAATGATGTATTACAAACGAATATCTGTTTTTGGAATCGACAAAATGAAGTTTCAGAAAAGGGGTTCTGTCCCCTTCGCTTCGTGGTTATTATCTTATCAAGCAGAGGCGTAGGGTTTTAGGTTTCAGTTGAAAGGGGGCGATGACCTAAATTCGTTGGGCTTGGATATGAAGGGGGCGATGTCAAAGATCTCGTTGCATAATTCACTTTCAAAGGACGAACAATTCGAACTTTTGCTCCTATAAAGCTGATTTTCACGGCAGAAATAATAACCACGACCGGGCTAACTGGAATAACTCGATAGGTTTTGCTAGACGTAAATCGTGTATTTCAGCCCAGAAACCGCAATGTTCGATCCATAACTGACCCTTTTAAATTGGTGTCTGACGCACTGCCGCTAGACCAGCACTCTTCAACCTTGCTTAAATCTTGCAAACTTAGCCCCTGAAACTAATTATGTATTTGGCAACAAAAGTCAGCATTTTATGCTTAGAAACCACTTGGATCATGCCTTGCCGATTTATTGTCACAAAATCCGTTATTTGGATGGGTGGGCGATGGCCCGCATCACCCCTCAAACTCAACGCCACTGCGTTATCAATCGGAAATTGAAGCTTACGCAAGGTTCCAGAATAATTTCATTTGCGAATACAAGTTCAGCAAAAAAAATATATGAAAATACCGGCGCTCACTTAACCAAGGCAACCCACCTGCGCCTCGATACCCTAGTCCACCCCTTCACAGGCGCATAAAGCAGGCCTGAACCCAGGGGGCTGGTTCTGTTGGTTGCGTGTAATTTCCGCTTTAATAGCAACAAAACTGGTGGCCAAATTACGCGCTTTTAAACAGTAAATCAGAATATCGGGCCTATAATGAGACAAGTTCCACGCCTCAATAATGGTCAAATAGGCTACAGGCACGGACCCAGAGTTTATTTGCTCCAGAGGTGGCGCACGCAAAAACTGTATTGCGATCTAGCTGATGCTAGATCCACATGATTTAATTATTCGTCGTAATTATGTCGTTTTGAAAGAAATACAGTCCCTTTCGAAAGCTTGTTCAGCCAAAAAACTTGAGTTTAAGCCCCGAACCCTGAACCCCCACCGGGTTTTAGCTGGATTTGTTTCCAGCAACCACAAATTAACAGCGGGTTTTCTCAGTTTAACCCGCAATTTAGCCCTTTTATCTAATTTTGGCCTTGAATTATGGGGTTTTAAAACTTCAGCAGTGAATTATAACTAACAACTGAAACTCAGTTGAGAAACCAAATGCTGAAGGGGGCGAGCAGCCGAAACCGGTCCGTTTTTGACGAACCTCAACGAGGGAAGGCAGACGATGTAGGCTCCTACGGCTACAGATTTATGCGTGCTTTATCCACTAACCCTCGTAGTTTAAGCGCTTCTACTGACAATTTAAATTGGATAATATTTTAAAATTTATATTATCTGTGATTTAGCCATTTTTTTTCAATCCTCGCTCTAAATTAGCGTTTTTTTCGATTTTAGACACCACGAATTAACGCTTTTTTCTCTTTCAGATAGGAAACTCGGCCTGAAAACATTACATTTTAGCGTTTTTTTTTTTTGTTTTGTTTTTTCCATTTTATCGCAAATTGGCTTCTAAACCCCGGAATCTGCGATTTATTCTCAATTTCTTCTACGAATTAGCGCCTTTCTTATGAGCACGTGGGACCGAATTTATTGGACCTTTTTCTCTTTTTTTTTTTTTTGCTGTGAATCAATGTTTTGCTCTATTTGAGAGTCAAATTAGTAGTTTGTTTCGCTTTTAGTCATGAATTAGCACTTTTTCTAAATTTAGATGAATTCGCCTTTAGAAACCCCGAATTTGCATTTTTTCTGAATATCAGCCGCAAATTATCGCTTTTACTCATTTTTAACTCCTAATTTGCTCTATTTCTTATTTTTAGCAGGGTATTTGCAGTTTTTGAAAAATTTAAACGGTTTTTTAAATATTTAGCCGCGGACTTGCCTCAAGAGCACAAACTCTAATTAGCGTTTGGCAATTTTAGTCGTGGCCCATACACCACGATGACGAACATGCAATTTTTTCTCTATTTGGGTATATATTGAAGTTGCATGGAAAAAACGTGAATTGGAACATTTACTCAGTTTTAGCAACGCATGAGGGCTTTTAGGCAATTTCATTTACGAATATTCGTGTTTCGTCTAAAACTTTTAGTTGCCTAATTGCCCCAAGAACAGCACATTAGCACGCCTTCTCAATTTTAGCCGCGTGAGGATCTGTTGATCAGTGCAAGCGAGCCGAGAGAGTGTGTGAGCGAGAGAGTATTCGCAGTCCAACATCAGGATACAAATGTTTTATATACTTATAGTTGTAGTTCGGTACCATTATTTATTCGAAGGATTTTTTAAACGGGATAGTATACAATAAAGAACGACAAGATGTTGGGGGTGGGACCCACCAAACTATCACGAAAAATATCACCTAAGATGCGGTCCAATCTCCGTTTCGACCTCAGACCTTCAGCTACCTGAGCTACTCGGTCTTGGTCTCATCAGCCCTGCAATTGAGCCGAGTGCGGAGACGATGGACCGCCCCCCACCGGGAACAGACGTGCTACTGCACTACGATTCCCACCTCCGGCGCTCCACCCGACCCAGCAAAATCGAGTCAGGGAGGACCCGGCACTGAAGCTGAACGTCTGAGTTCGAAACGTAGACTGGTCCGCATCTTTGGTGCAATTTTTCGTGATTGTCTGGTGGGTCCTGCCCCCAACATCTTGTCGTTCTTTATTGAACTCGGCCGTGGCGTCTAGCCACAACATCCCCTGTCCTCGTTTCGCCCTCACGGTTCTCATCAGTCCTGGTGAGCCGGGTCCTCCCTGACTCGGCTTTGCTGGGACGGGTGGAGCGCCGGGGGCGGTATCGTAGTGCAGTGGCACCTACGGTCCTGGTGAGGGGCGGTACATCGGCTCCGTAATCGGCTCAATTGCCGGGCTGATGAGACCAAGACCGAGTAGCTCAGGTAGCTGAAGGTCTGAGGTCGAAACGGAGGCTGGACCGCACCTTCGGTGCAATTTTTCGGGATGGTATACATTTTGACGGAATTTTGAGCTTGACTTGACGAGAAATGCAAAGTGTCAATTGGCAGCGCTGCAAGGGCGTAACTAGCCTGTGGTGTAGTATCGGATGAAAAGGAAGTTTCCTGAATGAATATCCGGCCAATTGTAAGTTTCGGGTCTGAATTCCTGGAAAATGAAAGTTTTGGGTCTTAATTTCGGCGTTAGTGGTCGCATGCCCTGGTTCAGCCGACCCCGAGAGCACTCAAAGCTTGACGAGTAGCCACAAAATGTCTTCATTCGGAGCTAAATATCTGTGAAATTGTGAATGCATAAGTTTTGGAGCGATATTGCTAGTTTGCAATTTTTTTGTGGGCTTGTGGACTCCGGGCAAACCGGCCACGACTGAAAGAGTCGGAGACGGATGACGTTCTGACACCGTATCTCCACTATTTATGCGACACGCTACACTCATCTCACGTCGTTCAACTTACCCTCAAACCCCGAGCTGTCGATGGTCACATTCCGGCCGGAGGGCCCGAGGGGGATCCCTGGACAGCGTTTAGGATAGGTAAACGGCAAAATCTGGTTTCTTTACCCTGCAAAACTGGTAATTTGGCGACTCACTTAGAAATATGTTAATTCAGGCCTATATGTATAGGGACTGAACATTCCGCTTTTTCATCTATTCCCGGTATTCACCGGGGTCAACTCAGAGGGGCTCCTACTGGCAGACGGGGCGTCTTATCCTTCCCACGTGGTGGTGGTATTGTCAACCAGCCAACGTGACTGCAGCGGCAGATGGTGCGGAAGACGTTCCCGCAGAAACACGCACGCCAGGGTAAGGTAGCGCCTTTCAGTCGTAAAAGCCTGTGCCTGGCCTACCAGATGGTTCCCGCTTAAGCATCCCACTGTGTGCCTAGCTTCGGGGTTTTCATAGAGAATGTGTTTCTATACTGGTCTCGTGAGAGACAAAAATCTGGCGGCCACCTTTCCAGGAACCAACGGAACCTCATTCATACCTGAAAGACCGGACACCATCAACCAATCGACTTGCTCCTTCGATAAAACTCATGAGCCCCCCCCCCCCCGTCTCATTATCCGGTGCGTCTGACAAAAATACACTCGTGGGCTCGGGGAAATGTGAAAGGCTGCACACTCCTACCTTGAGCTGTATAGGTATGCCCATGCGCACTATCGAGTAGGTCATTGTTCACCCAACCTCGCCTATTTCCAGGTCCAGGCATCCATCACCATTGAACAGGCAAATTTAAATAATTAATTACAAATTTAAATTTGTATAAAATTTAAGCTTCTGTAACTAATCGGCTGTTTTTGATCGCACGGTGTGTCGTTTGTACGACCGAGAAGAAGAGTTTCAGGTCAGAGTAACGGTTCAGGGCGTCTTATCATCATAGATTACCCCCAAGCTTCTAAGCTCTTGCAACCCCAGTGTGGACCAGTTCTGGTGGTGGAAAACCCTCCACATACATCCACAAGTAAAAATTTGTCCAAAAGAAACGATCTCTCTGCCAAATTCATTGCATGTTAGCCATACCAACGCAAGTTGGACTTTCCGTTTTTCACCCCTTCTTTGTTCACCCCTCACGCTAATCCACTCCCCTCCCATTTCGAGACTTTCCTACGCCACTGCCTCTCGTACTTCCCTCTCGATGACGCCCATCATGCCAACATGTACTAAATTATCTCACTGGGTCCCTCATGTTTCCTTGCTTCGGATGTAACTTACCCTTGCCCACAAATCACTGTAAAAAAAAGAAGAAAAAAAAGCGAGTTATAATAATTATATGGGCTAAAGAGCGGTCTCTTTCTTCCCCCGCCCCCTCATCCTCTGACGATCATTCTGTGCTCAATCATCGACAATGACGAGTCGTCAAGAACTTGAACAGTAGAAGCCTGTCAGTTGAGAGTACAGAACGACCCTCTAATGGGTTACATACATCGTATATTTTCGGTCGCTTATCTTTACTTGCGTGCGGGGGGAGATGGGGGGGCTCCTCCCATCGAGCATTAAAATTTAATTGCGTGATCTGAAGAGAAATTTTGAAATTTTGATGATATTGCTAACGGACTCGATGTTTGTTTCATGAGCTTTATTATGTTTCAAGACCAAAGTGATTTGTAAGGTGGACAAGAACGGAAGGCGGCCAAAAATTGTTTTCATAAAAAGTAGGCGGGAGGACTACGTGAGGTGGCACTGTAGGTACTTTTATGTTTATATTTGTCTTCTTCTTCTCCTTTTATTATTTTTCCTGAAATTAACATCAATTCGAAATTATTAAGGTTTCCCCCTTTGTCGGTCAAAGTAATAGATTCGTACCGGCAATAACGATCAGTACGGAATGAATCACGGAAGTCGTAGTACAGAGAAGAGATAGGGCCGTGGCACGCCGGCGGCGAGTACGCCAACTATTTTATAGTTTGTTCGAGAGTTTTATAAAAGACAATGGACCCATTGAATGCCAATGGGCCTGTCTATTGATGACGACGAGGAGGAGGTGGTGGTGGTGGGGGAAGGGGTATTGAATTCAGTTTGTATGTGTGTCGAGCAAAACAAGGGGGTATCCTCCGCATCCCGCCTCCACACAATCAGGAAATAACTCGCGTCTGAGTGTGTGTATCTCCCAAACGTATTATAGCGGCAATAACGTGAGCCCATCTCCTTGAGCGATAACCGCTTTTGAATGCTGCACCTTGCTGTGATGACCACCAGTTAAGATCCTACAAGTTCGACGAATTCCCCTCCTTTTACGGTTCTTAGTCCTTAATAAGCCTCCGCGATGAGCGCACGAATTGAATAATTTAAATTTTTTTCTTATTCTTCTTTTTCAAACAACACACCTCTTGTTTTTTATAATACGTCCTATTTTTCATTTCAATTTCAAGAAAGAAAGGTCCAATCCTCACCTTCTATACCTAATCTTTTCAGAATAACACCGATTTCATTTTAGATCCACGCTGTATTTGAATAAGAACTCTTTAATGTCTGGGTCAATAAGAGAAACATGTCGCGTTTTCGAATATCTTATAGTTCCCTTATAAGTATTAGCCGAAGATTTGGGCCCTTTCGTTCTTTTGAATGACAGCATAATTAATTATGAATAAAGGATCTAACGCGAGAAACTGGAAAATAAGTAATTGAAGGGCGCTTCGAAGAATTGTATCGCAAGGTGAAGAAAAGAGGTTTTCACTCTTCGCTCCCTTAAATAACCGGCGGAACCGCAGCTGTGATATGAGTGATCTTAATATTTTTGCTCCTTTCTATAACAAACTGAAATGTTCAGATTAAAACGTCCATCAATTAGTAACAGAAGGGTTTCATCGCGCGCTTCACTGGCGCAGTAGCTATATCTCATATACAAATATAAAATAAAAATAAGAAGGCTTAAGCTCTCAGTAGGGTATATATAGGGCCTCTCAGCACGCCATCTTATCGCCCGTCGAGCACGTTTTTCACTTTCAGTCATTGTTTTTTTTTTTTTCTTTCTTTTTTCTTTCTTTTGAATCCTCGTTATTATTTTACAGATCGAAATCAGCCAATCTACTTAACTTTGAAGCGGATTCGACGTCAGGGAAGATGCGAGATGCGTTCAACTCATACTTCATGTAAATGCACGGGTGGGAGGGGAGGTTCAGTTTCGCGTGTGAACCACTTCGCGAAAGCGTCTTTTGTGTAAGTTTGCCGACTTAATCGGACACACTTCACTCAGTTTCTGTTCGCAAATTTAAAATGTTGATATGTTTCTTAACGCTTTCATTTCCCTGAAATTCAAGTTTACATACGTGGTCCTGGCCCTTATCTCCGCGGTAAATGAGCTGAGAGCTCACACCTTGCGATATCTCATCGGACTCTCTGATGAATTTGTTCGCGGGACAGGGTCGATTTCGAGGAACAGCGACCGCGAAAACAGAGGGACTGACAGGACCTGCATTAGGTGTTAGACTAGCCTGTACTTTGGAGCAATTTCGTGACAAAAATCTGTAGGCTTGTAATCCCAAAGAAAATTTAGATAGTCAGCTAACTCGTGTGAGTTTCAGGCCGATAAAAGTTCCTAGAGAAGAAAAGCGGCTTTTCTATGACAACCTTCCTTCGGGGGTATAGCGCTCGATGGGTCCGACTCTCGGGTCTCACGTTAGACTCCGCGGAAGTCGTTAAATCCCAAAAAATAATGTATACAGCCCAAAACTTGTTATTTCTAGCCATAAACTGACTGTTCGGCTGCATGACTGCGAGCACTAGCAAACTTTCTCCACCCCACAACCACCAGAAGCACGAAACTAGTTAAAACATTTAGCGGTCAACTGAGCATGCTCGGAAAACTGGATTTCCCTGTTCTAAAAATACTAACTTTTCCACTTACCGCCACTCACCACCCCGAACAAATCCCGGTTATATGACCACTAAACTTGAAACTTGACTCCCTAAATCAGATCAGACTTGAGAAAGACTCAGGGTGTGAAACTGGAAGGCTTCGTATAGCTTTTTTGAAGGATGCGAATAGCTACTAGTTATATATCAAGCCAAATAACATGGTGAAGTATTGCGGGAAACATCGAGGGTGGAGGGGGTGATTACTTCATTTGGTAAGGTGGAATTATCGGTTTTATAGGGTGCAGACAACGAGTTAAAAGTTACACAATCCGCAGGCCGAGCGAATAGAGAGTTTGACCATTTTTGCGAATTGCCAGTATGCTATTTTTGGGATGTGAACAGCCCAAAAAATGGAAAACTGTTTGGCGCTTTTTTGGAAACAAATTTTCAGGTACGCCATTTTCAATGTGCGAATGCACAGTTTGACCGTTTTTGGTGATCGCGAGGAATGATCGTTTTGCCAATTCCCTGGCTAGGAACCATGCGTACAGGCATTTTCAAGGCCCAAAGCGTCAGTCTATCTATTTTTAGCGCGCATGCAGTCAATACTATAAAATTTTAGAGCGTTAATAGCTAGTTTGGCTTAAATTTGGGCGTCCAAATAGTTAGTTTAACTATTTTCAAGGCGCGAATCGTCCGATTGACTATTTTGGGCGCGATCACAGACAGTTTAGCTGTTTTTTTGGTCGTAGACAGTCCGTTAAGCCTAGGCGTGAATAGTCCGTGAAGCGTCATGCCTATAGGCGCAAATAGTCGGTCAAGGCTATGAAAAATGCTGAAATGTTATGCTCTTTTGTCAGATACGCCTTTTTCAAGGCGCGAATGGTCAGTATGGCCATTTTTGGTGCAGTTATGGTCACTTTTGCCGATATCAGGCCAGTAATCGTATGTACGGAGGCATAGAGGAATGGTAATTTTGGCCACCTTTGGCGCGTGGATGGTCGATTTTGACATTTCATGATTTCAAGAGCAGATATTATCATCTGTTGAGCATTTTCAGGGCGCGAACTATCAGTCTATCCATTTTCACGTCTCGTAGAGTCAATCATTTGGCTATTTTTAGATCAAGTGTTCCCAGTTTGGATATTTTTAGCGCGCAAACGGCCAATTTAGCCATGTTGGGGCGGGAATAGAACGTGAAGCCAACATTGCGAATCGTCAGCGTTGCCCATATTTGGCGCGCTAATGGTCGGTTTGGTCGTTTGTGGCGCTCAAATAGTCGAATTCGTTATTTTCAGGTCGGTAAGATTTATTCTGACATTTTGAGGGTTGCATGAATCGCCATTTTTAACCGTTTTTAGGGAACAATATAGTATAATGGCCCGTTCACAAGCTCTGTGCAATGCGTCTGTGGAGTCCGTGTAACCTATCAAAATGCTTCATTTTTCGAGGGAATAAATTTGTTTGGTTGCATAGACTCCACAGAACGTAAACATAGAGCTTGTGAACGGACCTTAATAACAATAAATTGTTGTTATCGCAGCAAGACATGAAGGAACGTTTACACTGAAGTGTCCCGCTACGCTTATTGCTTGAAATAAGTGTCAGACACAAACAAACAAATTTCCTTGGTGTAAACCAAGTGTAAACACAAACTTCCAGAAATTTTTATCAGAATTTGTACGGTCAATATAGAAGTGTCTGACACTTTACATTTATGTCGAGACATAAGTGTAGCTACATAAATTTCACCTTAACATCGTCAATATGTATCAATTGTATGTTTTGGAATGTGCCTTTTTGATAGTATGCTCCTGTAGAAACTAACAATAAGTTGAGTGTAACCCCTGAACGATTGTTTTCTAACGATTTTTATTCCAAGCCGGTCGGTGGTTCCCCCATGAGTCGGGGCCCCTATATAGGCCTACCTTGCCTATAAATAATCTAAAAAACGGCCGTAGCCGTCAGGAGCCTATTCATCTAGCGGGGTTTAGAAGTCATTTCTTGGCAGAATAGTTCAATTTTTGAGCTAGTACAGGGAATCACGTTACAACCCAGTTTTATTTACGCTGAATTTCGTTATCCACGAACGATGTCAATCAACTCGACCTTTCCACCGTAAAAAATTTAACCGTATTGACCCCTTAAAAGAGCTCTTAATTTCCTTATAGCTTCCCGCGCTGACTTAATTGCTGACTAGCCCGTATTTTTCTTAATTCTACTAATACTTCAAAAATGCCTGGATTATTTTTAAAATAGTTCCATAATAACCTCCTTTTTTGTATTTATTTCAGTGGAAAGGTAGACAAAAGCCTCATAAATTATAGAGTGTGAACAATAGCCTTCCGCCTCCGCGGAATGTGAAGAAAAGATGAGATCCAGATGGGAGCATAATAAGGGTAGCTATCAAGAAACAATAAAGGACGTCTAGTAAGGTGCACATGTTAGGGACTCCAATTGCTTTACTTTTTTTTTTTTAAACGTTCTCAAAATCGATTTGTATAAATGTGTCCAAGTGTGCCGGCCTGTGAAAGCCAACGCCAATAGATATAATTTCTGTAAGCTTTTTTTTTTAATCAGCTTTTGTAGTAGGCGTTTGGGATTAATGAAAATGCACATTTCTTGATGAATCTTTGTAATTGTGCCGGCCCTCTTGCCTTCGGAGGGTGGCAAAAAGTCAAAGTTGGAATAGCCCGCATCAATGGAGAAACGAAAAAATAAGGCATAAGAACGCTTGAAACGCTAGGAGGATTTTTTTTTATTTCTTGAAGACCAAAGTATAGGGGTGGATACAGGTGGTAAACATCTGCTCAGGGAGTCTGGTACAGAATATTGTAATTAAAGAGATATCTGCCTACAGCTGACTCAGAGCAACACGCAATGTCATTCAATTGTCGCGTAATGCGATGTCTCGAAAGAAGCTGGACCATAAGGCAGCACTGTGTCCCAACCGCCCCCAATCTATGGCACTATATTCCGACATCAATTTTTATACAACGTCGATATCCTGCCCCTCTCAATAAATAATAAATAAATAAAAAAGACAAGAAAAACAATGAACTTGTAGTGGGTGTAAAACGCCCTCAAGCTCCAAGCTACTGAGGAGGAGGACTTCCTATCAGTTGGCTCCCAAATTATATACACCTTCTGAAATATCGCTCGAGGCTCATATTCGATGGACTCTTTAATAATAACTCGCTCGTCTCTGATTTTTTTTTTTTTTTCCTTAATCATTCAGAAAGAGAAAAAAAATCTCCGCTCTCGCTGGAACAATGTAATAATAACACTGTGATATAAATTGTGGGGCCCTCGGCATGATTTGCCTTCGGTTGTCCGGCTTAAAAACGGTTGTTTTTGAGAAAACAAATTGATTTAAAGTATAAAAAATTGGAAATATTTTCATCTTTGTGGCATAAAAGAGAGACAGGCAACCCGATAAATGGGTTTTTAATTAGTTATTAATAGTCTCCACTCAATTTTTAATCTTAGAAAACCCTGCGTTTATTGCGTGGGCAGCCAGTTCTTTCATATAACGGCGCACGATCATTAAAAAAAAAAGTTTCAGAGGAAAGAAATAGGGTGACTTCCAACTTGGAAAGGGCTATAAGCAGTGATTGCCCATCAATCATTCTACGAATCATTCAATGACACTTGCCTTGTCTTCCTTTCCTTCAGTTTCCTTCTTTTCATGCCCTTTAGCCCCCCCTCCCCTCACACAATAACCGATGGGATTAGTTTCGCCGGCTAAATAAATAGATATATAAAAATATTTCTTACGCGTTTTTTAATGGTCGTGGGAACTCGAGATACGGTTTGATCGTTTGATGCCAACTATAAATATGCTCTGAAAACGAACTTTTTTCTTGGGCTGTGGTTGGACTATGGAAGTCCCCGCAGAATGGTGTCGAGTTTAAATTACGGTTAGATTTTTTAAATTTTTTTATTGCTCGTTCGGGGAGTACTACCTTTTAATAGACGGTACCCCGAGGAATCTGCCGGCCTCCACATCACACTCTCATTTTTCCTCCTTCGGTTTTTATTTTCGTTAATTCACGCGTACTGTAGGTATACGTACAGGTGTTTTTGTGCTTCTGGCGTGTTCACCTTGTTCTTCTTAAGTTATGAACCTTCCCGATAAAAAAACAACAAAAAACGATGTCAGGTTCAGAATTAGGGGTGGTGAGACTATATTAAATAATTACTAATTGCCATATTAGGAGCAATTGCTTACTACAAACTATACACAGTGTCCAAAGAAAAAATGTAAATGACGTGTTGAGTATTGTAGTATGGTGGGGTGGGGGGGGGGACTTTGTAAACGCATTTTGTGGATACTCATGTTGATTAAGCATAGAGATGAGAAGATGGGTTTTGAGACAATTCCAGTGTGTTGAGAAAAAGGTGTGAGGTTGCCTGGCTGGGTAACTCGCGGTATCACCATCGGGAGTCTCTCCGGGCCCAGAACACGACCGTATTACGCTACAAAAGGTCCATGTTTTCCATCATGAACTCACATTGCGATCAGAAACTTTCAACTTTACCTTTTTACGCTTACAATGTCATACAGAAAACGGTCAATTCAGCCTAAACGTATATACATATAAGATTTTGAAGCCCAAAGCTGCACCAATACTGGTGCATCACCTATACTGATGGTGCTGGTTGAACCTATACTGGCTATCTGGCTGAAAATCCGGCAGTACTTCCTTTTTCAACCATCTATCTCAATATAATTGATGTCCCAGGAAGCTCTTCTTATATCTGTTCAATTCAAATTGATTACTTGACTTGACTGGAACTGAACACTTCCCCCCAAATATTTCCGGAAACAAACGTTTTTTTCACAAAAATGTCCATTTTTCAGACGAAATTTCTCGGGAAACAATCAATTTTTCAATTGAACAAAATGGACACAGTATACAGTCTTAGGGGCGTCGTGCAGCCCTGAATTTTGAGTTCCTTGGAAAAAATGACACTGGAACGGACCAGATAGTCACTTTTCGGGCTGAATTAATTACCTTCCTGCCTCTTTCGATAGTTCGAGAGCTGGCGTCAGTCCTTTTAAACCGGAAGAACATAGTCATGAAACTTATTCCATTCGATAGCTTTTGTGAGGCAGAATACGAATACGAGCGTTTGACGGCGTCTGCCTATGGCATTTGCCCTCCACGGCCAGTCAATTTCCCTGAAGTTGGAAAACGAATTAGCCGAATAAACGTAATATTGTAACTTGACTCACTCAGTGAGTTTTTTGGAGCTGAATAAGGATATGAACATCTGCAGGGGGCATTTGCCCTCATTGGTGGCCAGTCGAATTCCCTAAATTTGAGACACTAATTAGCCGAAAGAACATGATCTTGTAACTCGATTCATTCGGTAGCCTTTTGGAGCTTATAACGGATGTGAGCGTCTGTCAGGGGCGTTTGCCCTCAGTGGGCAGTACAATTCCCTAAATTTGGGACATGAACAAACGGAATGAACTTGACCATTTGACTTGTCTCATTTGTCGGGTATTATGGAGCTGAATACGAATATGAGCGTCGGTCGGCGACTGCCAGGGGCGTTTGCCCTCGGCAGCAAATCAAGTATTCGAAGGCACATGACCGGCAGACGGAAATATTCGTATTCAGCTAAACAAAAAATTAACGAATGAGACAATTTGTATGAATATGTTCCAACAGATAGACTCTTGTCCCAAACTCCACCGGATTTACCAATGCACATCATAGCAGACGCCGGTCGACATCACATATTTGTATTAAGCTCCAAACTACCTGTCGAGTGAGGCGAGTTTCACGACTCAGTTCTTCCGTTTAATTCATGTCCCAAGTATTTCGACTGCCCACGGAGGGCAAACGCCCCTGGCAGACACTCATATCCGTTTTCAGCTCCAAGCGCCTCCTGAATGAGACATGTTATAAGGCTAGGTTCTTTCTTCTAATTCATGTTCCAAATTTAGGGAATTTAACTGGCCACCGAGGGCAATAAATGACCCATACATACAGACGCCGATAGACGCTCATATTCGTATTTAGCTCCATAAAACCGGTAAAATGAGACCAGTTACATGACTTTCAAATTGTTCCTGCTAATTCAGATCTCAAATTCAGAGAATTTGATTTGCCGTTGAGGGCAAACGCCCATGGCAGACGGCGGTGGACGCTCATAATCGTATTCGGCTCCATGAAACTCACCGACTGGCGATGAGACCACATTTACAAGACTAACTTCATTCGTAGTTAATTAATGTCCCAAATTTGAAGAATTTGACTGGCTGCCGAGGGCAAATGCCCCAGACAGACGCTGGCAGACGTGAAAATGAAATATTAATATTGTCTGACGTAAAGTACATTTTTGGTAATGAATTAACTTTATTTTCTTAACTTTACTTTTTTATACTTTTTACTACTTTTTTATACTTTTCTTAACTTTACTTTTTTATTTTCTTAACTTCTTCTTCTTAATTTTCTTAACTTTATCTTCTTCTCGGTTTCTTAACTTTGTCTTCTTATTTTCTTAACTTTCTGACCTGACGGGCAAAACCCGTACAAATTTGAAACTTGGTTTCTAGTCAGCCCCGAGAAATAATTTTTCTGAGGGGCGAAACCCGGATCATAAATTCATCAGCCGAGAAAAAAGCGGTCGTTTTTTTTTTTTTTTTTTTTTTTTTTTCTGGCTCTAGTAGAAAAAGCTACAATGATTAAACGGGGAGAAGTATAAGAATGTGCGAAAACCTCTTAACATCATAACATCCCTTCACTGTATGTTCTAGAGAGACATTCCTGTAGCGTTGTGATTGTTATAGATGTGAATAAATGGAAAAGTGAATGTCTCCCGAAGGAGTTGTTTTCACAACTCTCTTCCACAACTTTCTTTCCATTGATGTCCCCTTTCATTTGTCTCAATAACCCTAGGATACGTTTTAGTGAGTTAGTTGTGTGCAATCTCTAATTATCCCGGGAGAGAAAATAGGTGAACGTCTTATTGTAACGGGCAATGATCTGAATTCTTTGTTTCAATCATGAGATCGTTCCAGACGAGAAGGAAGAGGAGCCGCTCTTTTGTAATTGTCAAACGTCCCTACGCGTATTGGAAATTTACCTTTGAAGGCGGGGGCTCAGATATTGTTACAAATCTCTGAGTAATGGTGAAGGGCGAGGGGTCTCGAAATCAAGCTCAAATTTACTGTTGTATAGGTAAACCTCAATAACTATCCCCTGTTGTATCGTTTTACAGACAGCGTTAAATGGCTCGTCAAATTGAGAACCGACCGACCTACTTTCTTAATTGTTATTGTGAAGGGTTTATTACATCTATAAAAAAAGGCTGAAGTGAAAAAGAAATCGTCGCGTCGGCTCCACCCACCCTCTATGTTTTGAACAAAACTACCCCCTTTCCCCATATTTTGAATAATCGTGGCACGTAGTATTTATAAGGAAGTAGTAAACCGGAAAAACGGTCAGGCTCTGAAGAAAAAAAACAGCAAGAAACATCGTAGGAGGGACAATATAAAGCTTATTCGCTTCATAATTCATCCATCAACTGGCTGAAGTCCTATTTAAAAAAGTTGACAATCTTCGTTAGGCTCGTAAATATCTAATAAAAACTGTGTAAATTGGAACTAAAAAATTTGTATTTTTTCTTCATTCGTGGCAGGTTCTCATGATACAGGATTTATGAGATGTTAAAATGCCAAAAAGAATATTTTGGCAGTCCGCTATGCGGAATATTATGCAAAAAAAAAAAAAAAAAAAAAACCAACAACAAAAAAAAAACAACAACACATCAGGTGTTGTATCCTTGTACCTCATTTTTTCTTCGCTGTTCTCAACGTTTTTTATTCCCCCCCCCCTCTCAGAAATTAGGCCAAAAATTTGTCAACAGTAGCCTGAATTATCTTGTGGAACAGTGTCACTTCTGGCTGTCCCATTTTGTTGTGTGGCAACCCCTTCAATCATCGAGCCACCAACGAACATGTAACCCCCCCCCCCCATTCAACACTATTCCCTATCGTCAATAAACAAAAAAGTTGAACAACCAATTAAAATTCAATTTTAAAGGAAACATCCGTCGAGAATTCACTAAATGTGGCCGAATCGGCGGTTGATATTCCGCCCTCGATGATTCGACTTTGTGCGCTGATAAGTCCGACGGTGGACATCAAAGACGGAAAATCATCAAAGCGATCGTATGGTGCTAGATGTATGTTTGAGGAAAGTGGGTAGGTAGGGGGGGAGGGTGATCTTTTGATTGGTCCAGGCCGGGAAATAATTGAAAGACTATCGATAAGATTTTTTTAAAACTAAAAACATGCAAAAAATTCTTTTTGATTTCAAAAAACCAGGGTGGGAAGGTTTGATTCGAGGAGATTATAAAATACCGCT
This sequence comes from Corythucha ciliata, assembly GCA_038030265.1. Taxonomy (NCBI): domain Eukaryota; kingdom Metazoa; phylum Arthropoda; class Insecta; order Hemiptera; family Tingidae; genus Corythucha; species Corythucha ciliata. The sequence continues at coordinate 50,108,504 of CM075942.1, read as the reverse complement.
TTTTTCCGCGCTAAATGATAAAATGTCACTGAAGAATTTTAGAAGCTCTCCATTAAAATCGTCCAAGAGTACATAATGTCCCCGTGTTTTGTTTCGAAAGTCAATATTTCTTACATAAAAAAAAAAAAAAAAAATGGCTGGCAATGTTAGCCTCGTATAGACGATTCATTTAGGAAATTAAAACGCTACCAATGTAACATCAATTATTCCCCTAGACACGTGTTGTCCTTAATTTAAGCTCCAAAAATTGTGAATTAATCGCCTTAATCAATTTATTTCTTTTGATTCCTTAGCGGTGTCATAATCTGATTCAAACCGCCCGGTGAAAAATCGGCTTCTATAGAATGAGATCTCTAATAAAGATGAGAGGAACTACTGCTATATTAATAGAGTTTCACACTAGTCGACTTTTTAAATCCTTTAAAATTAGTGTCGTCCATTAAGACTGGAAATCACAGTTGGGTCGAATTTTTTTATAAAAAAAAGAATTATGGAGCGTGTGGCTTCACTATTTAAAAAAAATAATGAATGATTTGGGAGGGGGGGGCAGGCTATACCAACGAATGGGATTTGCGAACCCCGCACATGTATTCATCTTCTGTGATGACCTGAAAACGTACGATGAACAAAAATAACGTTACAGTGAGAATGCGCCAGGATGAAAAGTTGTTTTTCTGCTGAGGAAAATGTGCCAAAAAGGCGGCCTTCTTGGCTTCATTGAAGGGTGCGCTAACAGGGGGTCATCAATTGAGTTTTCCAGTTAGTCCCGGGTAATAAAGGGGTCGTCAGCGTCGCGAACATTTTGCCTTTGTCGTTGGTTTTGGACGATTTTTCTCAACTCCATAGTTAGCCTATGGAGGTCTGGCGTGCGTTGTTTTTAAACAAAGCTTATGGGCACTCCCTCACCTGAAATAAAGAGAAGGGGATAATGCCCAGTTTACATAGGTCTTTACGCGGCTTAAATTGAGGGAAAGTCCTAGTTTGACGAATAAATTAAGAAATATACACCTGGTATCTGGTATAATTGAGAAAAAACGATTTGTGCTATTCTGAAAGATTCACTATGAAATAGATAAAAGTATAATGCCCGGCGTTTGAAGGCCTTCAAGGGCCCTCTAAGACTGCGTTAAAGGCTCCTTAGGCTTTCGTGGCTATCGCAGATGGCTCTCCAAGTCTTCGAAAGGCGTTTCAAAGTATTTCAAAGGCTTTCCAAGGCTCTTATAGACTTATCCTCTCTTCACTTAAAGATCGTCGCCCCTGGCACTCGGACCAGGCAAAACCGAGTCAAGGAGAAGAACAAGCTCTCAACAGGGCTGATGCAGAACCGTGAGGTCGAAACAGGGACTGGGGACGTTGCGGCTAAGCCCCACATCAGCTTTGTTTAAAGATGAACGTGAAAGATGTTGGTTGTTGGACTCCCCAGATCTTGCAATATGGGCCCGAAAAGTAGGACAATAAATATCTTTTAACCTCTGCTTCGGACTATTTAAAATGAGCTCGCCGGGCGCTCTAAAAAGTAAAGGACCATGTCCGAGAAAAGTTTGACGTCTGGTCACCCTACTTCCACCTGGTCTTAGTTTTGTGGATTCGGTACTTGAAGTAATCCGACTTGATAAATGTCGCTGATTGGCTCATTCAAAAGCCAAAGTTGGTGGAATAGGCGCCAAAAAATCCCAATTCAGTTGGTTTCATCTATTCAAAAAGCCGATTTCCCAGGGTTACCGCCAATTTTAGGTTCACCAAGAGCCATTTTCCGTGTTTAGGTTCTTTGAAAAAGCATTTCCACTGGTTGAGACCTTTCGAAGTCCAAATTTCGTGGATTTGGCTCTCACAAAACTTTTGACTGATTCAATAACAAACGCCTTCATAACCCTTTAAAAAATTAATTCCGCCGGTTTGGCTCTATCAAAAACCGATTTTATGGGGGTTGGTTTTCTAAAAAAAAGCGAAATTAAAAATCGATAATCCCGGGCTCATTTACTAAATAGCAGTTTCGTGAGTGTGGGCCCTATCCAAAACAAACTCATGAAGGGCTGGCCATATTCGCGGGATTGGCTCACCAAAAAAACCTGTTTCCTAGGTTTGATCCACTTGAAATTCTAACGAAATTTCGGGGGGCTGATCATTCGAGATTCTAATTTCTGCCCCCAAAACCGTGAATCGACAGTGTTTTCCTGTGGTTGCCAGTTTACGGGGGACGCACGGATTTTTCGGCCGGTGCAGCGGCCACGCGATCGGCAGCAATTTTCAATGAAGAACCTCATCGCGCATATAGACCTCGATGCTCCGCAATGGGGTCGATAAAGTCACCCGAAACTCTATTTTTTTAGAAGCTTTTTTGTATCGAATTGTTTTGGTTTCGAAGTTTTTGGTGGGTCCTGGCTGGAGGCGGTTGCGTTCCACAATTATACCAGTGCCCGATGGACTCATGAACATAGTTGATCGGCTCAAGTCGAAGCACTTTGAAAAAATTGTCTCCAAAAGACGCTCACTCAGCCACTGGAAGATTTCTGCGACAGAGCAGTATTTCAATTTGATTGAAAGTGTGCATCTAGGGGGTTCGAGGAGTTCGAGTATCAGTAGGGGGAGAGTATCGAGTAGGGGGAGGAGTTCGAGAATCAGAAATTTGGCAATCTCCAAAGGCACGGAGTTTCCTAGGGCTGGGTGAACTTGTATTTGAGGGCTCTGAAGTCCAAGGAAAATCCTCTGTGAGTCCATGCACATGGACCTCACTGGGTCACTTTGAAGTTATATACGGTAAAGTCGGCGGCTGGATTCAACGAACACGTGAAACACTTATTCCTGGTCACTTAAAGGAGGCGCTGGTGGGCTCTCTTCGGCCGTCAATCGATGATCCAGGTCGAATGCACTCGCTAATCGAATACTTTGGACAAATTCAAATATCCAAGGCACACTTTAAAGCACTCGCAGGGCACCAATAACTTATTGCACTCCATATAACGGGAAATCTTTGAGAATTAAATTAGCGTGATTATCGAAATGTTCCTTTAGCTGCCTTGCATACGTTTACTCAAGCGTGGAGAACCCGCTCTTCACAACCCTTATTTTGTCCGCCACCGCTTAATTTCAGCCGTAAAAACTCCGTTCCCCACAAAAATGTAATTTTCCACATAAGCGCACAGAAGTGAGCCCTGAAACACGAAAAACGGCGCCCCATTAATCACGGCTCGACCCACCTCTTTTCATTCACTTGTATACATAGCAAAGACCGCTGAAACAAAATCATCGCATAAATCAGAATAAAATTCCACTAATATAACCACCACCAAACCCTCCTCTGATGAAAATTTCGTACTACTTGATACTTAAAGCTCGAATCTTCCCATCAGCGTGAGCGTTCTTCAACTGTGACAGCCAAGCATTCATTTTGATGTGAGTTCCGTACGTGGTGCGTGCATATAATGCTATAGTCGGGTGTGGTGGTGAAGAGAGGGAGGGTCGAAATGATTAATTTCTTAAATTTAAGTCGACCACTGAGCTGGAAAGATTTAACCGTGTTCTTAAAATTATACACAAATATTGCAACAGGTCCCTAAAGCGCTTCTTATTTCTTATTCAACGCGCTATTTGTCTTTCTTTATTCCCCTCTCCTTTCGAAGAGCATTCATCTTGTTTCACGGCGGCTATTTCAAGTCGTTTTAGCGATTATTCTGAATATTCGTTTCAGGGGTTCAAAAGGCTGAAAGGTAATGAACTTAAATAAGAAAAGCTACGAAACGTGTTTAAGAGGACCGCGTGGACATAAAATAATTTATCCGACTAGTCGAATTACTGTTTTAAACTGATGAGGAGTTTGGTTGAGGGGGGGCAAGTATTTTTCAAAGCAATCGTGTGTCCCCCCCACCCTACACTACGAAACCCTCCCGTTAAATGAAGTCATCAAAAGTCCGGTATAAAGCGAAAATGCCCTCCTCATTATCAACATGACGGCATATATATACGGCTGGTGCCCACCAAATAGGAGGCGATGTCCATTAAAATCTAAACAATGTTTTCCGCTTGATTACCCCATTTGAAACTCCGGTTTTATCCCTCCCCCCTTCCCTTCCCTTCCAACGTTTGCCAACACTCCTTACCGTGATCACCACTTTTGCTAAAAACACATCGAGAACATCATCTTGAGCATGTTTTTTCTCTTTGGTCATTTTGAAAGCTTTGTAACGATTCTCAAACGTATTTAGTTCTCCGCTATTGACGGGAAAAGCAGTCTTCATAAAAACTGATGCAAATTCTCAAATATTTTTTTTAACCGCCCATTTCCCGTATAAGGGGTACCATGGAGAAGTCAGTAAGAAGGATAGTTCGATTTAAGCGTATTGTTTTTCGCGAGTAACACGAAGCCTATTAACATCCTCGAAAGTTTGTTTTCCTCACTGACTGTCTAAATGAGGAGAGCAACCTAAAGGTCTCAATCAAGCCCTCGCTGTTTCACGAAAGCGGATACCGCTAAACAAAAAAACTTGATTTGGCTCAGGACCACATCCTCGAATGCGATTGTTGCGAGACAAATTTATCGTATTTAGCTAAGTTTGTATTCATTTCCCCCCAAGTGACTCGACAGAACAATGAAAACGACGATCGAGTATTCTGGAATGAGGAGAGTGCTAAAATCGGGATGGAACCGCACTCGTTCCACACTCCGCGCAAAAAATTCCTTGAAAGTGCTGGCACCATTGTATTTCGACATTTTTCCTTGTTTTCGAATGAACTCGTTTCTCTTGCCCTCTCATTTCCTCTTTCTCACCCGCAGCAGCTCCCCTTTTTTCATTAATCAAAGCCGGTAGGCTGCCCTTTACATTTAATTTTCAAACGCGGGACACTGACGGCTTGCTCACGCGAATAAGTAAATAAATCCGATTTTTTAAAGGAAGTTCATGGCCACGGGATAGAAACAAGCGAAGCATTCGAACACTGAATTTCACGGAAAATAGGTACGTACTAACGTGAGAAATCGATAATTAAGGCATTTGCTTTATTTTCTCGGAATCATACTCACTCAGACCTGCTTGAGATAAATCGAAGGTCAATAATTGCACCGTCCGATGTATGCAGTCCAAAAGTATTCATCACACACGCTTGCTAAATGCAGAAAAAATAATAATTTCATCCTTCATCACGAAACCAAGAGCCAAATCGCTGCACGCTATGATTTCTGAGGTTCAAGATTGCAAAAGTAAAATAAGCGTACAGAAAACAATTCAAACTTGGAACATTTTACCACCAGAAGTAGGCACATGAAATTACTACACATTTTGACTTGGTGAAGAGGCTATTTCAATCCACAAAAGGGTGAAATCAAATCAAATACCCAATAAACGCTATGCCTATTTGGAATCTGTAAGCTATAAAATTCATTGGATATCATTTTGCACGACACGATGATCGGTTTTATCGCGATGACATAAAAAAGTAGCAATTTCACCGCTCACGGAGTGGTTAATTCATTATAACGAGTTTTATATTTATGAATTCAACAAAGCGTGTAGTCGGCCTCTTTCATCATTATCCATTTTACAGCTTTATAGGTTTGCACGAAACCACGGAGTCATGTCACCGGTGGCGATGGCCCACAAGAAAGGGCAATGGTGTGGGGTGTTCCATTGAAATTTTAGTGGGTAATAAGGGTGGGATAATTTAATAATAATGTTTAAGTGCGTAAGAGCTTCTCTTATTGGCGTGAATGAGTCAGTAGGGGATTTTGCCCTGTTATTGCAACAATATCGCAATGTCGTGGAAAACAAAATGTTGCAGGGTTATTGTCCCAATCAAAACCTATTTTACGAGGCTCTCTCGCCTGAGAAAGCAATTTCTCGGGTTTTACTGATTTTAAATACCCAGAATCACGCTGCTATCTAATTTAACAGGTGCGTGATATCGTGGGGCCGCTTCATTAAACACGAATTTCTCATGCCTCCCTGAAAAAACCAAATGGCACAGGGCTTGGCTCCCGTCCCTGGAAAGCATCCAAAAGAGGTCTAGCTGCGTCGAAGTTGTGCCTGTTGTGGGAAATAATTTTGTGTCATGTACAAAACAAGAGCCAATCCATAAGATGAAGTTATTCTAGCCCCTTGATGTCGTGTAAAAAGGTGCTTCATTAAAAACTTAGTCGACTTAGTTCTTCAAGTAAAAACTCTTTTTATTTCATTCCACTGCCTAATATCTAAACACTATCTTGGATTTTATAGGTCTATTCGTTTGTCGTCCCGGACTACTCAGAGCAGCACGAAATTTTATAACCTCGTGGGTTATCATATGGAATAACGCGAGAAAATAACGAAAAGGTTAATCCTTTCTGTGCTATTAGGAAAAAACTTTGTCCTTTTTTCTTTTTCTTTTGTTTACCTGATTTGTCATGGGGGGAGAATGGGGTTTAATTGCTTCATTTAATTACGTTAATTGTGGGTTTTAAATGGTTTTAATATCTAACATGACCTCTCATTTATACATCGAGTGTGTTTAGAATGTGAGGCTTTTGTTTTTAACGACCTGGAACTTTTTAACATTTCGGACTTTGGAGCCCTGAGGATGCTAGGATCATAGCGAAACTTAGGCGAGAATAAATAATTGAAGACTTCGATGGGTGTTTTGGCTTTTCTTCATAACTATATTAGAAAAGTGATGTGGGGGGGTATTTCCAATCGCAAACGATAATTTAGAAAACAAAACAGTATTTCTAAGGCCCTCCTCACGCGAATCATCGGCGATGCCAAAGGTACAATTTCGCGTCCTCCTCGTCAACGTCGGGTTATCTGGCCTTAGTTCACAGTAAAAAAGTGTCACCGACTCAAATTTTCGATACATGGAACTTCCTCATTGTAGAAAACCTTCGGTGAGAGACGAACCGCGTGCAGAAGGCTTCGATGATATTGACAGTTGAAAAATTCGAATCCTCTCTTAGTCGAGCAAACCCGATTCCACTTCGAAGGCCTAATTTTGAACAATTCCTGTCAGTTATACCCATACCTAAACGATTTTTTTTTAAGACACCCCTTCACAAGCCATATGTTGTTATGCATGTGTTGAGTCATTCGAGGGAATAAATTTGTTTGCATAGACTCCACAGAAATCATACATAACGTCTAAATGCGATGGTAGTGCGATCTAGCGGGAGCAAAATTTCAAACTCAAAGATGGTCTCACGAGCTCTTTTAGTAAGCTGGATAACTTGGTTTTCTACATGACTCTGGAACCGACCTCTAGAGAAAGAGAAGTGTGCCTTTTTTTTTTTTTTTTTTTTTTGCGAATCTTGATAGCGAATCTTGAAATGCTATCCAGGTTTGGCAAATTTCACAAAAACTTGTCTGATTAGTGAGGTTCAAAATACCAAACCCAGATCATCGCACCCGTTCGTAAAAGTTTGGAAAAATGAACACATATCGAACTAAAAGTGCTTTTTAGAGCATTCTTTGCAATAGTCCTTTGTGAATAAATGAAAGTGAAGAAAGAAATCAAGCACACTATTGTTTCTCATATAATGATAACAAAGCTTCTCGTAGTTCTAATCGTGGTCAGTGATGCAACATAAAAAAATTTCGTAGCGTTTATCGCACCAATTCATAACAATTAGTAAATAAAATAACAAATAAATTACCTAAAACTTCTTTTTTTACAATACATTTTCAAAATGTCCTCCTCTGTTCCGAAGGCAGGCTCTTGCCCTTTTTCTCGTGGCACGCAGTGTCACGCGAGGAGAAATTTCGGCTCGTAGGGCCTCAAAAGATCCTGTAATCTTTCTTCGAAGCTCCTCCTGATGCAGTAAACACGGTCTTTTACCAAACCCCAGACGTGGAAAGAAGTGGAAGTGGAATTGAACCCCATCGTCATATCCACATATCATAACTTCTATCCAAATGCTTGCGAAATTCGATCAATTAGGGGGAGGGGGCACGATCATGTTAAGAATAAGGCTTCGACGAACATCTTCCCCCAGATTTTGCATTGAATGTGGCAAATCGTTCTGAATAAAGTTCAAATACACTACGGGAAGTTTTTATTTTGCATCGCTGACCTTGATTAAGGCCTAAGGGTCGTATTCATAGACACCACTCAAGCTGAGTATTTGCTTAAGTGGCTTCAAATCGGTCGTTCTAATAAGTGAGTCATCTGTTTTGAATCGCAATAAGTAAAAACTCTACTCAAGTGACGACTATGAATACGGGCCTAAAAGAAGTTTTATTTTCATTTTAAATAAGAAGTAGTGTGTTTAATTCAATGTTTTCCCCTTCATTTCTTCGCAAAGGCCTATTGCAAAGAACACTCAAACAAGCGCTTTTCGCTGGTAATGTGTTCATTTCTTCAACCTTTCACAAAGAGGTGCGATAATCTGAGTTTGGTACTTTGATCCTCACTAATGAGGCAAGTTTTTGTGAAATTTTCCCAACCTGGAAGGCATTTCAAGATTCGCTATCATGCAATCAAGTTACGGCTAAACTGGCTGAAATCGGTACAAATCTCCACAATCTGACTGGTGAAAAGTGCTACTACTTTCGGAGATAACTGGACCAATTCCCACTGAAAAATGTCTGTTCTTTTCGGTAGTGTCCTCAGATTTAATGTACGTGTAACTGTTCTCGACTTATAAGCGCTGAATACAATAAAACGAACGTTATGGCTAAAAATAATAAAATATCGATTATCTCGAAAAAGGTTGGAGATCGGACCTATGTTTATATGGACTTTTCTGGTCCATTTCGGACCTAGAAAAACCCCCTGCATTATTGCAGTCGACTTACCAAACACCCTGTATAGCGAAGTTGAGCTGTGATGCTAGGCAGTTCAACGATTTCTGATGGGAAAGCGTCATGCTCTCCCCTTACCCCTCACTATCATCCCAATCGGTCAACAATATCGTGCGTGTGGACTAAATTTCTCGGGCCAGATAATGTCGATGCCCATATTTAACGTTGTATTGGCACTCCCAGAACCAAATTTCGAGGGGCTTGCTGACACAAAAAGGCCATCTCGCAGGATTGACTCCCTGTTGAGAGGCCAATTTCACGGGGACAACTCATATAAAAAAAGAAAAAAAAAAAAAAAAACAGTTAAACCGGTTTTGGTACTTCAAAAAAACAATTTCCCCAAATTTTGTGACTTTGTCATTGTCCGGATAGGAAAAAATCAATTTTGCAAGGTATGTCCCCTGAAAACGGCCAAGGTTTTGCTTCCTTTTAAAGAGATCAATTTCACGAGTCTCACTTATTCAAAAAAACAAAACTTGGCAGATTTGACTATTTTAAAGCCCAAATTTCACGCATTATTGGCACTCACAGAACCTAATTTTGCGGTTTTTTTTTTTATTATTATTACTATTATTCAGTGGGCCCGCACCCGGCTTAGCCGAGCCCGAAGCGCTTAAGCGTTACCGGCTCATACGCCATGCCCTTAGGGTCGGACTCGGAAAAGCCTAATGCGGGTCCGCAAACCTATCTACGGCATTCACAAACTGAAGGACTCGGACCCCCTCGGCCCTCGAGAATGTGATGCCTGGCCACCTATCTGTCCCGAAAATGCGGAAACGAGTAGCCGCATACCTCTCACACTCCCCTACAAAGTGTATAGCCGACTCCTCTTCCAACTCGCAGCCCCGACACATTGGGTCTGCCACCATTCCCATTGTCTGGAGGTGCTTACGTAGCGCATAGTGGCCTGTAAACATCCCCACAACTCTCCGCATGCTGCCTCTACTTAGTAATAGCAGCCACATCGTCGCCTCCCTGTCCCATTCCCGAATGCAAGCCCTCGCTTGCCGACAGGATGATAGGCTATTCCAACTCCTGGGGCCTCCATATCCGCCCAATCCTTTATCTGGGCTCTCCCCACTGTCTTGGAGACCAAACTGACTTGCGGGTTTTACTCACTATAACAAAGCCAATTGAGCACGGATTTAAGCTAAATTAAGCTTAAGCTGTAATTAAGGAAAAGCGAGAGAAATAGCCACAAAATTACATCATTTGGAGCTAAATAGTATCTTATAGCATTTTCCTTTTGCCATTTCAAAAGTGCTCTGGGACCGCTCTTGTGACGTCACAAGCCCGCTCGGATCGAACCAAAATCTGGCTAAGAGTGGGTTGAAATGGAACGACTTTTAACATGTGGAAGAGAGCGCTCTTTAATAACAACCTTCCTCCTCATGACTGTTTTGTAGTTTTTGTGTTTGTTTTGAATGGAAGTACATATTTATTTACGTGCATGAGCGGAGCACTTGTATATTTTTGTGTGGAGTACTTGAATTTATTAACGATAATTTACTTATTAGCATGACTGTGAACAAATCGGGTGCATCCCTTCGAGAGTTCAATGCCCAATTCCATTAAATGTTCTTCCAGGAACATAATTGATATCTAATAACAACAAGTTGCGAATTTAGAAATTCTCGGCCACCAAACACGCTTTGTGGCTGCAGGAAAAATGAAGGAATGGGCTTTGGGGGAAATATGTAATACATAAAGGGAATAACTTCATTAATGTAGAGAATCCGGATGAACCGTTTTGTAACGATTGGAACACTGGTACTAGGTTTTTGTTATTCTGTCTTCTCCTTATTGATTGATGCTGCAATAGTAGCCCACGTAGTCTTCTTATTTTCACATTTTTCGCCGGACGAGCTTGACTCTAGACTAGAGTTATCCATTCCATACATTTCAAAATGAGCCTAGTGGCTTCATCTGACCACTTCTCTGGATCTGTTGAGTAATCGACGATAATGGTACCTACGAATAACAGAACTTGAATGATTGTTAAACCGCTTTCGTTCAACAAATCGTTGGCTTCATCCGCGACGAAAAACAAAATACGAACTCAAAACGATGCTTATCACAATGAACCTTCCAAGAGAGGTTTACCGCTCCGTCGATTTTGACGGAGCAGTTGAAGTTGCTCTAGCTCTGATCCATGGAGGAGCGTAGGTATAACTGGAACGAATAAAAAGTCGCTCTGCTGAGGATCAATTGGCAAATGGAATCTTCAAACTCTTATCAGATCAGACCTGGAGCAGCCCCAGCTCTACTTTTTGTGCTAATGGAAAACGCTATTAGAAATTGTTGGTTTCGGGTCTAAACATCCGCGTAAAATTGCAAGTTGTGAGTCTAAAAAAAAATCCGAGAATGTGCATGCAAGTATCAGGGCTTTTTAAACAAGTGATCGTTGAGCTCAGGCACGACAACGCCCTTCTGACGAAAACCGCAAAGTTGTATCATTTTTTAGGCAAATATAAGCGAAATTGGGAGATTCCTGCCTGAAATTCAGGATAATATTTCACGCTTCGCATCAAAATTAATTTCACGTTAATTTCATTGTTTTGGTGTTTTTTTTTTTCTAGGAGTAGCTTTGGACGCCGTAGGACCGGACAGTGCTCAAAACCTGGCAGGTATAGCGACGAAATTGCATCTCTCAGAGCATTTTTTCTGTAGCAGCTGGTCTTCTTGGCTTTAATTGGTGAAGCTTCACCGCTTAGGGTGCCCGCGCACTAGGCAGCCTGGCTGCGGCAGCCAGTTGAATACATTGCAACCTATGGGTGCCCGCGCACTAGGCAGCCAAGATTTCCTGGCTGCGGCAGCCAAGATTTCCTGGCTGCGGCAGCCAAGATTTCCTGGCTGCGGCAGCCACTAGAATTAGTTCAACTGCAGCCAAAGAGATATGACAAAAGTCAAGTGGCTGCCCGATACCTCGCGCACTGGTCAAAGCAGCCACCTTTTTTTTGCGAGACAAAGCGTAAACAATAATTACTTCTTCCACTTCCATCTCGGGAACGACTGACTAGAATCCGGCTGCTCAATTGGCTGCTCTATTTGGCTGCCCACACTTTGGCTGCCGCAGCCAGGCTGCCTAGTGCGCGGGCACCCTTAATTCAAGCGAAATTGCAAAAGTTTGAGGCCCTGACTACTCCCAATAGCCTCAGCCACAGCCGTTTGGAACACTAAGCGCCAAGCGTTAGTACACAAGCCTGAGTCCTAAATTAAGCAAAATTACAAGTTCCCTGGCTGAATATCCCGAAAATTGCAAGTTATTTATCTTAATTTTTTCGAAAATTCAATTTCTGTCTTAATTCTTGTACAAATGCAAGTTTTGGCTCTTAATGCCAGCAAAATGGTACGTTACAGGTCGTAATTGCGTATAGAAATTGAAAAATTTGGGGGTAAATTATTAAATATCCATTAATTATGAATTATATGAATCTGCGGTACCTATAGAAAAGTTTAGTCACCTTGGTTCATAAATACCAGCGAGCACAGATAAATAATAGAGGGGAGCGTAAAAAAAAAATTGCCACGCTTCCCTTTCTATAGGAGTCCAAATCAACGGTTCAAATCAATAATCGGGTGATAAAACTATTGGAAATTGAAACGATCATACAAGTCAAGCATTGAAGTATGGAAACGAATTTAAATAAAAAACTGATGCTTTTGCTTAACGGTAAAACGGATTTGACAGCTGAAAGTTTCATGCGGAAGATTAGCTTCAAATTAGTAAAAAAAATTTTTTTGAAACCTATCCAACACTTTTTATCCTCCCTAAACTGGGCACTAAGAGAGAGGGAAATGGAACATATGTTGCATTACATTTTCTATTAATGCACTCCCTCTATTTCTTATCTGTGCTTGATGATAAATACGAGCCTTAATTTCAGTGAAATTATGAGTTTCTGTATTTTTACTTCCACTAAGGGGAAATAAAATTGTGTTTTTTCAGAGGGTACGCACCCTGGGCTAGCCATCCTCGACTGCGCCAATACCCTGACGAATAGACGTTTAATTGCAACATTCAGAGATAGGTACTTAATTATTTGTGGCCTTGCAACTTTGGGTCCTTATAGTGAAATTAATAGTTTCCAACTTACAAGTTGCAAGTTTCGGGGCCTTTTCCCAGAACCAAACACTGTCTAGTCCGCCTCGTCAGCGCAAATCCTGACAAATCCCCTCGAAATTGGAAGTTTCGTCAATCCGGTGATTGAGCCCAGTTTCTCCTCGACACGAGTTTCGTGGCTCGAGCCTCCCTGTCCGAGGCGGCGCGGGTCATGAAGAAAACCAGCACAGTGGCACCTCCAGTTCTTCACTCATGAGCGGTGTTTTAGAATTAGAATTTCAGATACACACTCGGGGCTGCGATTGTCTTGCTCCCCCACCTTCTAATGGTTAATGGAAAAACATCGGAGGGAGGAGGATTAGACCGATCCTAGGTAAATAAAGTTCTAAACGTTCCACGAGTTTTTTTTTTTCTAACAAAAAACTAAACACGCTCTCTGCGAACCACTCCCCTATAAAAACGTAAAAGAAGCGAAAGAGCTAATGAGCGAGGGTTTGTTGCTTCCTTTCTGTCTTTTTTTTCTTTTTCAAAAGCCATAAAGACGACAGCAAGTGTCCACCCGAGTTCTCAGGTAATTAGTGCTATCTCCGTCGTCCTATTTGAAACCAAACGGCGGAGGGAACCCGAAGAGCTGTAAATAAAGATGAGACAAGGGGAGTCCGAGTGAGCGTAGGAGGGTCATATAAGAGCACCTTGAGATGCCTTCCGATTCCCATGCCCAAGGCTCCTGTCATCAATCTGCCTACGGCTTTCTTATTCTTCTTCTCCTTTTTCTTTCTTACTTTTTTTTTTTTTTTTTTTTTTTTTTTTTTTTTTTTTTACAGCGGAGTGTCGGGGGCTGAAGTGACCAACCTGTTTCGTGTTTTGTGATTTTAACATATTCCTAACTGGAGAAATGATAATCTGTAGCCCGCAAACTGTAGGGAGAGTATGTCGGTGAATAAACTATGGATAAACGCCTTTCAATTCAGTGAAGATGGCTTGAAGAAAAAAAAACTACCACTGTGCAGTTGAGCCGTACTAAGTAGTCATTCCACTTAATTCGATGGCAATCTCAATGTCTAGCCTTAATAGTCACAATAAAAGCTGAATAAATCCGAAGAATTCAACTTCAACCTGCAGATCAACTGCTCTTCTTAGGCAGACCAATTAATTTAATTGAAAACGGGCAAACGAGAGCGCTCTCTCGCACTCGATGGTTGTTACATTGAGCGATGTTTTGAAGATAATCATTTTTAAGGAGCAACTACAGTAGTTGAACTACTTCAAATGAGGATATACACTGCGCAGTAATCGAGTGCTTGCAACCTAAAGACCGGGAATAGAAATTGCCTTCAACTGGAAAGCTTTTACATTTTTTTTTCTTGGAACGGACCAGCTGTAAAGAATGAAATCGCGCTCGTTGAAGCAAGTTCTATTGCTGGATAGTCGTAGTTTTTATCATCTCAACAAGTTATGGGAGTAAAACTGGTAGTAGGGGGGAGGGAGGTGCGTTAAAATTATGGGGCGAACACGACTGCAAACGCATGTAAATTGTCGCTAGACCCTCAAGAAATAAGCAAGACCTACCATATCTCTTCCCTAAATTAGACTTAACTTATATATTTTCAGTTTCAAGAAGTCATTTATTTAAAATGTCGACTGTAGGAATCACCCATTCTTTTCACAATGTGAGGTTGATGGTGAAGAGTGTGTTGGTGGGTATGAAGGGGGGAGGGAGTGCTCGCCGACTGAAATAGGTTTCGATTGTTGTTGAGGGGGGGAACTAAAGGGATAATCCGTTTAAATTTGAGCCCTGTACCTCCCCCGTCTTGAAACTCGCTCTCCGTGTCAAGATGAGGTGCCAAGATGTTCGATCAAGGGACTCAAGTTTCCCACAACTTTGCGCCTTAACAGCAATCGCGGCCGGATAATTGGCAACACCCCGATTGTGGGGGATTCACGCGTAGTGATGTCGTAAATAGAAAATGTCTTGTCCGGAATAGATTTGAAAGAGAAGGGCCCCTCCTCCTCACCGTCATCATTCATGCGGCCTCACCGCTAAACGCAGTGAGTTATTTCATGCCTTTGAGAGTTGCGTATTTATATAAAAAGAACGGGCCGGCAGGACATTGTTGAGTATTTGAAAAAAAAACTTTTTCTTCAGCCGTGGCATACCTTGATAGCGTCTGAATTAGTATAGGAAGATAAGAAAGAAGTTGAGACAGAGAGCACTTTGTATTGTTGCCCTTACATTTAATTACGATGCATTTTGATTTTTTTTTTTTTTTTTTTTTTTCACCCTCCCCGACACATGACTATTCCAAGCAGTAAATTTAAAAATAAATAATTATAAAATTAATTAGGTATTAATTTTGATTGATCGGGATGGGTTGAACGCGAAAGAAAAAAGCTTTCTCCCCTTCGGGGTGGGCCTCAATTTTTGTTCACGAACTGGTTCGCCGTTCCCAATCTTGATGCCCAATGTTGATTAAAATTAAAGCATTTTATACTTTAATGAATGGAAAAGTGCAATAGACTGGAAATCATTATTCCCACCTCTGCTATTACAATTATAATTTCAAAAAGAACTAACTATTACGGAAGGAATGGCGTGAATTATTTAAAGAGTGAAGTTGTCGTGTCATTAACAGTTGTTTAAAAAATAAAAAAGATTCCAATCAACAGAGGGCAAATACTCGAGCTTCGTAGGTGTGCGCGCGTTTATAGATATGTATCTCGATTGGAGCTCAATTAGCAATCTTCCCCCTTGTATGAGAAAACAGTTAGGACGACCCATCAGACCCCACTACCTCCCTTCCCATTCCAAGCTAAAACGATCACTGAAAAGTTTTTGTCACGAAAACGTTCAATTGTTTTCCTAATTAAACTTTCCCTCCCTCTCACATAAATAATGAAAAACTTAAAGTAAAGTTTCTTCGAGACCATATTTGCCTTGTTCTCTCTCACTCACTCTCTTTCAGTCCTAGTATACACAGAAGTAGTAAAGCGAGGCTGCTAACCGTAGACCTCCACACAACCACAAGGTGAAAAATAGAAAAATTACCAAGCGGGTTTCTTTGAAGTTTCATTCAACTAACGTCACTTCACCTTATTATAACGCGTCGAACCTGGCTAAAAGCCCTATTTTCCGGGGTCTAAAAAAAAAAAAAATAAATCGTCAATTAGCCTTCTAACAACCTGAATTATTACCACTTTATCGTCCCCGAGGATTTGAGTTGGTTGATGGGGAGGGGGAGTTAAGGAGAGGAAAGTTCTATCTATACGAGCTGGTGTTTAAATGCCGTTTTATTGTTTTTTGGTAGTTACTTGCTAATTTGGAATGTTCGAACTCATATTTTTTGTACATTCCCCCCCTCCATTAACCATTATTCAGCAGCGGTACTCCTATGGGTGGTCATTTTAACGGGGCTTTATTCGCTATTTTTCTACAAAAAAATTAAATAGCATCTATGTTCAGTTTTATGATGGGTAGCATGGGCGTAGCTAGATTTATACAGAAGAGTGGGCAGTTTTTCGCATTTCCCTGAGCCCTCGAGCTTGTCTCCACAATGGTCGCGTCTGATAACGATGAAGGGGGGGGGGCAAGGGTTCCATCAACCTTAGAACGTTCTCGGTCGGGAATTTACTGATTGTTGCTCAAAATAATGATTCCTCGCGTTTTAGAGCGCTCGCTGGGCCGCACCGCCGGTAGGACCGAAAAAAAAAGGCTCCGAAACTTGAAATTAAGAACCGAAACTCTTAATATTGCTGAAATGAAAACCCGAATCTTGCATTTTCACTTAAATGAGTACCTAAAGCGGCCCATACAACGTACAATAAATATTGCGCAAACTAGGGGTTGTACAATAAAATTGAACGTTTGTGGGCTGTATTGATGAGTTGCACAATAGGGGTATTCATGAAAAATGTTAAACCTTATATTCGTTATTTGCTAAATTCCGAACAGATGGGTAAGGCCATAGAAACGGAGAAACTGAACACAAAAAATACGAAATAACAGGGTTTACGTCGATAACATAATTCGCACCCTCGCTACAACACCAAAAACAGTTTTCAGCCAAGTTTTCAACAACTGTTTTTGGTGTTTTTTGAAAAAAATATGTTTTTGAGTTACGACACTATTGTAGCGAGGGTAATATGTCAAACTTCAGAGAACGAATACCCCTAATATAATGTACAACACAATTTTATTCTGTAAACATCTGGAAACAAAATATTGCGCAAACTAGTTTGTGCAATAATACTGTACGTGTATGGACCCCTGCATTTTCGGGAATCAAGTCCGCGGATATTCGGCCAGGGAACTTCCTGGTTTCCATCGCCACAAAAAAAAGGCCACAAAACTTGAAATTTTGCTTTAACTAAGGCCCAAACTTATAAAATTCAGTTTAAATAATGACACGATGAGCAAAAACTTTCAATTTCGTGGATATCCAGATAGGAAACTTTTAATTTCGCTCAAACTAGGACCCGAACTTGAAAGCTCATGAATATTTATGCCTAAATGTTCGTCAGGGTATGGGTGAGGTCGGCGCCCAGAGGGTCCCCGCCAACGTTAAAAAAAGGGAGGGCAGGGGACCTTAAAGTTGAAATTTAGCTTGAGTTAATACCTAATACTTTCAATTTCGCAAAATTGAGCCGGAAAACTGTGAATATGATGATATTTGCCCAAAAATGCCGAAAATTCGCGGTTATTCGCATCAGAATTGTTGCAGGCTAGCACCCAAACTTACAATTATCCCAAAATTAAAGACCAAAACTTCCAATTTTACTAAAATAAAAACCAAAACTATAGCACATAATGCAGATATTTTGACCCGAAACTTACAATTTCGCACTTTTTTTTTCGAGTAATGATTGCCGAGCATATTCGTATATACATTTCTCATTTCAGCTACGAATTAGAGATTTCCCCCACTTTTAGCCATGAATTAGCATTTTTTCTTTATAATAGCCACAAAGCACCTCGTCCGGGTACAGGCTGACGTGTGCCGCCCGAGTTCCACGATCAGCCCCAAAACTTGGCATCTCATGAAAATAAAGGCTGAAAACTACGAATTTCCCGGATATTTAGACATGATAATTTGTAATTTTGCGGTATTATGACCCAAAGCTTGAAGTGCTGCTGAATTTAAGACTTTGAACTTGCAAAATCGCAATATTCATCCGCAGGTAAATCCCAATTACCCGGTTATTTGTTTTCAAAATGTTGGGATTCAGAGGGTATTCGTCCGACTTTGGGCACTCGTATACCCCGGCGGGGCAGCATGAGGCCGGGTCAGCGATCACTATGAAAAAGCCCCTGAACTTGCAATTTCACGAAATAGAATACGGGAAACTGGTAACTTTGCTGACGTTTAGGCCCAAAACTTGCGATTTCACCGATATTAATAATATCAGAATTATGAAATTTCTCGGCTATTTCCCTAAATTTTACCCGTGACTTACAGCTTTTTTTCAATTTTGTTCATAGTTAGTGATTTTTTTAATTTAATCCGCGAATTGTAGATTCTTTAGGTAGGTACGTTCGTTTGTCGTTCAGAGTAGGTGCAGGTTGTAGTTCGAGCAGTCCGGGATTGACGTCATTGTTAAAAAGCAAACAAACGCTTTTCGACCAAATAACTAACCTTACGATAACAAAATAGTTACCTTTATAGTTTATTCCCGCTGGTCGTTAGCTCATCGTGATAACGTGTAACGTCTGTGGTTGGGATAATTGCTCAAGGCTACAAACTTGGACATAATGACAAGGGGGGAACAAAAGCTGAAGGAAGTGAGAAGTGACCACACGAAGTCTTGTATAGCAGTTGTTTTCTCGGCTCATGACAGTGTCGTCGGTATAACGTGACAAGGTGGCGGGGTTGAATTACATATTCCCTCTCCTCTCCATTTCTTCAGTATGGACTACACCAGGGCCTGACTGGTTTCCCGTTCTCCTCAGAAACGTGCTCCGTCTCATACTGTCTCTAGAGCCCTCCTTTAATCGTCCTACTTACGCTGGTTTCAGCATGATTTCTCGACTCCTTAGATGCCCAGCGAGCGAGATTATGCGTGCGTTGAGGATGCGTCTTTGGAATTTAGGATTGACAATTTTGCGCGGCTTCCATCCGCTGAAAAAATCGCGTGACTCTAGAAAACGTGTGCAATGCAAGAAAATGGTGGCATAACAGCGACAACTGTGAGTCCCACCTTAATTAGGTTCCTGGTCATCTAATTAACCGTTGTCTCCACATAACGAAAAGTTTCCTTAAGCTGGAAAACTGTTTCCTAAAGCTCCTTCAGTTATACTGAAATCACTGAACTTGAAGATCCTAGCTTCCTAACTCAACGTGAACTGCGGGTAAAGCGTGTTTCGCGGGAAAGCATGTTTCATGAAATGGTAAGGCGCATGCCCCTGTGCATGAAAGCGACGTCACTCGGAGGGGGCTGTGCCTGTTCCTCAAGATAGAAGCCGTTCTATTTTTCTGGCCGACCTGCCTGGCTGTTTTTACCAACCATAGAGATAAATATACCTGGAGGGTTAATTGGGTGCGCAAAGGAGGTGGAAGAGTGGATCAACATGAGATGGACTGGAGGGGCAAGAGGGAGGAACTGGTCAGCTGACAGGTCCCAAGTTGAATCTGAGCGGGAAGTTGGGGTGGCAATAACATTCCCGGCGCTTGCTGTATTTTAAAACAATTGTTTTAGAACAACAAATGCAGCAGTGTTTGCCCGTTTTACTATATTAGAACACTTTATCTTTTTTCACGAACAAATGAGCAGCCTTCTTCACCAGAAATTCTCTTGAAAAATTATTTATTATCTGTTATCCTTCAGTTCATTGGCCATGGGTTGTTTCACAAGCATTCCCCTTCCACAATTTTGGCGCTGAAATTCAACCAAGGGCCTGTCAGCTGACTCGCATGTTGATCAACCAACAGCCAAACAGAGGGCTCGACGTTGTCGCTCGACTCTGGAGGTTTCTATTTTCAGTTGGGCTATACCTGTACAACCTTCACGATTTTGTACGGAGGTACGAAAAAAAAAAATGGAAAACAAAACCAAAACGAGAAAGGAAAAACGCTAACGCAGGATATCAAAAATGAAACACAGTATCAAAATGGTTGTGAGCGAGGGAAACCTTCTAGAATAAAACGTTAGAAGAAGGCTGTAAAGGAGGTGGTTGATGGGTGGCTGGTGGCTGCCAAGCAAGAAAAAAATCACCGTGTGAACCCTTCATGCACGCCAGCAGGCACGCTTGCAAGCGGAGAAACCTGCCTGGGTGAAAACAGGCAGGAAAACAGGCACCGGGCTTAAGTGGATGCCAAGTCCAAACATGGCTTGATCGAGTGACTGAGGCATGCCTTTTTAGCTGGATTGAAGCGAAAATCTGTCCATTGTATTTCATGCAATGGCATCACTCGATCTCTCGAAAATTCAACGGAAATTGAGGGGGGGGGGAATACATCTCCTGAACTTTGCAAGACATACTAATGCTCAGGAGAAAGCGTTTTATTCAATTTTCCATGTAGTAATTCTTTCCTTTTTTTGCAACACTACCAAATATTCACCCTGTATAAAACTACATTTGACCGGCTCGTCGCAGGTACGGCCATGGGCGTAAAATGAGGAATACGGGTTGGCAGTAGCTTTCAAGCGAGAACAGAGTGAAGCAGCTGCCACCCTCGTTGTCGTTTGCCACCCAATGTAGTCGTTTATTTATCTTATATACTTATTAAAGCGTGATTTCCCCTTGAGGGGACTCTTCAATAATAAACCGTGCACAGCATGTTGAAAAAGCGTCAACAATGAATTGATCGAAAATTCATATTCTAAAAACTCTTGAATTGAGTGGAAAACAATGTGCCTGGGAAGGAAACATCGAAGCAACTTCCCAATATTAGAAGACCTCCAAGAGCAGCGCCGAAACTAGGAAATTTCCGAGGGGGGGGGGCAAGATATATTTTGCCGCCTTTACCCCCCCCCCCATCATCTCCAAAGAGTTCCCAAATCCTGTGTAACATTCACCTTCAATCACTTTCGAATCGGTGGTAAAGCTTATACAAGTTAGGGTGTAACCCCTCCTTAGGATCTTGGTCTCTAAAAAGTTTTCTTTTGACACGTTCGTTTTAGGCCGCTATTGAATCAAAGAGGCAAAATCCAGGAAGCGTGGAAACCAGCCAACTTCGGTTTTAAAAGAATCGAAACCACGAAATATATGTATTACTGAACAAGCGAAAATGCGTGAATTTTGTGTTTGGAGGAACCAATTTAACGACATTTTCATTTTAATGATCGGAAATCTGCCTTTGGGATGAATAAAACAAAATCAGTGAATTCAGTTTTTGAATGTGCCAAATGGGGAACTTGCATAAATGCCCGATTGGGGGGGGGGGTGGCACACGCGGACAACGATATCAACGGTAGATGCAGACCGATTGGTGCTTCTGGTGATTTTTAAATAAATTTCAAAGTTCTTCAGGAGGGGATGGATGGTGCGAGGATAAATGACGTCAATGTGCAGTTGTGAAGCATTTGGGGGTACTCTAAAATGTTTTGTTCACAAACAACAAGAAAAATTGACCCCCAGAAAACGCATCTTCGTATATAGTTTTCTCATTTCAGCTACGAATTAGAGATTTCCCCCACTTTTAGCCATGAATTAGCATTTTTTCTTTATAATAGCCACAAAGCTGCTCTTCCGGGTACAGGCTGACGTGTGCCGCCCGAGTTCCACGATCAGCCCCAAAACTTGGCATCTCATGAAAATAAAGGCCGAAAACTTCGAATTTCCCGGATATTTAGACATGATAATTAGTAATTTTGCGGTATTATGACCCAAAGCTTGAAGTGCTGCTGAATTTAAGACTTTGAACTTGCAAAATCGCAATATTCATCCGCAGGTAAATTCCAATTACCCAGTTATTTGCCTTCAAAATGTTGGAATTCTGGAGATGATTACAAATAAAATCGTCTGCCGGCGCCTGCATGGAGCATTTGCCCTCGGTGACCAGTAAATCCCTAAATCAGGGGCATTAATTAACCGGATGAACTAAGTCCGTAGAATGGTCTTTTGCGACACGTTTCATGTGACTGAATACGAAAGTGATCGTCTGCCGGTGTCTGCCTGGGGCACTTGCCCTTAGTGACCAGTCAAACTGCACCGGAGGAAAATGATTAACCGGAAGAACATAGTCCTGAAACCAGTCTCATTCGAAAGGTTTCACGGAGCTGATTACGAATATGATTTTCTGCCGCCGTCTGCCTGGGGCATTTGCCCTCTGACGCTCGCCAAACTCACGTAATTCGGTTCATTTTAAATAACTGAGGAACACAGTCCTGTAATGGTCCTATTCGATAGGTTTTAAGGATTTGATTACAAATGTAATAGTCTGCCTGGAGCATTTGCCCTCGGTGGCCAGTAAACTCCTTAAATCAGGGATATTAATTAACCGCAAGAACTAGGTCCGAAGAATGGTCCTTGGCGACACGTTTCATGTGGCTGAATACGAAAATGATCGTCTGCCTGGGGCACTTGCCCTTAGTGACCAGTCAAACTGCACCGGAGGAAAATGATTAACCGGAAGAACCTAGTCCTGAAACACAGACCATTCTCCGGACTTCGTTCATCCGGTTAATTAATGCCCCTGATTTAAGGATTTACTGGCCACCGAGGGCAAATGCTCCAGGCAGACGCCGGCAGACGATTGTATTTGTAATCATCTCTATAAATCCTACCGAATAAGACCAGTTTCAGGACTGTGTTCTTCCGGTTAATTAAAATTTACCGAGTTACGTGAGTTTGGCGAGCCACAGAGGGCAAATGCCTCAGGCAGACGATTTTATTTGCAATCATCTCCATAAATCCTATCGAATAAGACCAGTTTCAGGACTATGTTCTTACGGTTAATCATAATTCACCGAATTACGTGAGTTTGGCGAGCCACAGAGGGCAAATGCCCCAGGCAGACGGCGGCAGACGATCATATTCGTAATCAGCTTCATAAAACCTTTCGAATGAGACTAGTTTCGGGACTATGTTCTTCTGGTTAAATTCATGTCCCAAATTAAGGACTTTAATTAGCTATAAAATCCTTAGGCCCCAGATACAGCATTTTACTGTTTATGTTGGTTACCGCTTACGACAGGTGTTTTTAACCTTTTTAAAAAGTATAAATTACTTATGAAACTCACTGTCTTCTCAGTTATTTAAACTGTTTTGTAATTTACTGATCAAAAATCGTAAACGGTTAAGTCCCATTTTTCTCAGTGAAGTGAGAAGTGACCACACGAAGTCTTGTAGCAGTTGTTTTCTCGGCTCATGACAGTGTCGTCGGTATAACGTGACAAGGTGGCGGGGTTGAATTACATATTCTCTCTCCTCTCCATTTCTTCAGTATGGACTACACCAGGGCCTGACTGGTTTCCCGTTCTCATCAGAAACGTGCTCCGTCTCATACTGTCTCTAGAGCCCTCCTTTAATCGTCCTACTTACGCTGGTTTCAGCATGATTTCTCGACTCCTTAGATGCCCAGCGAGCAAGATTATGCCTGAGTTGAGGATGCGTCCTTGGAATTTAATCCGCTGAAAAAATCGCCTGACTCAGAAAACGTGTACAAATGCAAGAAAATGGTGGCATAACAGCGACAACTGTGAGTCTCACCTTAATTAGGTTCCTGGTCATCTAATTAACCGTTGTCTCCACATAACGAAAAGTTTCCTTAAGCTGGAAAACTGTTTCCTAAAGCTCCTTCAGTTTTACTGAAATCACTGAACTTGAAGATCCTAGCTTCCTAACTCAACGTGAACTGCGGGTAAAGCGTGTTTCGCGGGAAAGCATGTTTCATGAAATGGTGAGGCGCATGCCCCTGTGCATGAAAGTGAAGTCACTCGGAGGGGGCTGTGCCTGTTCCTCAAGATAAAAGCCGTTCTATTTTTCTGGCTGTTTTTACAAACCATAGAGATAAATATACCTGGAGGGTGAATTGGGTGCGCAAAGGAGGTGGAAGAGTGGATCAACATGAGATGGGCTGGAGGGGCAAGAGGGAGGAACCGGTCAGCTGACAGGTCCCAAGTTGAATCTGAGCGGGAAGTTGGGGTGGCAATAACATTCCCTCCCGGCGCTTGCTGTATTTTAAAACAATTGTTTTAGAACAACAAATGCAGCAGTGTTTGCCCGTTTTACTATATTAGCACACTTTATCTTTTTTCACGAACAAATGAGCAGCCTTCTTCACCAGAAATTTTCTTGAAAAATTATTTATTATCTGTTATCCTTCAGTTCATTGGCCATGGGTTGTTTCAAAAACATTCCCCTTCCATAATTTTGGCGCTGAAATTCAACCAAGGACCTGCCAGCTGACTCGCATGTTGATCCACATGCGCGTTGACCAATTCACCCTCCAGGTATATTTATCTCTATGTTACCAACAGCCAAACAGAGGGCTCGACCTTGTCGCTCGACTCTGGAGGTTTCTATTTTCAGTTGGGCTATACCTGTACAACCTTAACGATTTTGTACGGAGGTACGAAAAAAAAAAAAAATGGAAAATTAACAAAACCAAAACGAGAAAGGAAAAACGCTAACGCAGGATATCAAAAATGAAACACAGTATCAAAATGGTTGTGAGCGAGGGAAACCTTCTAGAATAAAACGTTAGAAGAAGGCTGTAAAGGAGGTGGTTGATGGGTGGCTGGTGGCTGCCAAGCAAGAAAAAAATCACCGTGTGAACCCTTCATGCACGCCAGCAGGCACGCTTGCAAGCGGAGAAACCTGCCTGGGTGAAAACAGGCAGGAAAACAGGCACCGTGTGCACCGGGCTTAAGTGGATGCCAAGTCCAAACATGGCTTGATCGAGTGACTAAGGCTTACCTTTTTAGTTGGACTGAAGCGAAAATCTGTCCATTGTATTTCATGCAATGGCATCACTCGATTTCTCGAAAATTCAACGGAAATTGAGGGGGGGAATATATTTCCTGAACTTTGCAAGACATACTAATGCTCAGGAGAAAGCGTTTTATTCAATTTTCCATGTAATTTTTTCCTTTTTTTTTGCAACACTACCAAAAATTCACTCTGTATAAAACTACATTTGACCGGCTCGTCGCAGGTACGGCCATGGGCGTAAAATGAGGAATACGGGTTGGCAGTAGCTTTCAAGCGAGAACAGAGTGAAGCAGCTGCCACCCTCGTTGTCGTTTGCCACCCAATGTAGTCGTTTATTTATCTTCAATAATAAACCGTGCGCAGCATGTTTAAGAAGCGTCAACAATGAATTGATCGAAAATTCATATTCTAAAAACTCTTGAATTGAGTAAAAAACAGTGTGCCTGGGAAGGAAACATCGAAGCAACTTCACAATATTAGAAGACCTCCAAGAGACTGGAATCTTGTTGTATATATTTACACCGAGGTACCAGAGACCAGAGAGTATTGTTCATATATTCATGTCTGACGGCAGTTCCCCGCCGACCCAGTCCCATGCTGGTGCACAGAGAAATTATTAACAAAGGCGTTAGTGTTCTTGTGGATATACATGGACACGTGGTATATAACCAAACAGGGAAACGGCAGAAACTTATGACTAAAGCCCGGATTTATATGCAGTAAAAATCCCTTAAATATGCCATATAACATGCACTAAACCGAAATATGCACTAAAAACCCCAAAATATGCACTAAAAACCCGAAATAAACACCAAAAAAGCTTGAAATATTAAAGGAAACCCATTTGTGCGATATTATAAATGCCGTCCATAAATGTGGCTTTAACTGTCCCTTAGTGCGTACTTTCTTCTTGAAAATAAATACAGGACGCTGACTATTAGGGACAGTAACACCCTTCTGCCCTTCTTCTTTTGAAAATTCCGCAAGAGATAAGTTATTTCCGCCTGTACACTAAATTCAAGACCTCAAAGGCCCGAATAGTTTTTCGAAAAGGGGAGGGGGGCTCTCCCCAGAGCTGCAAAAGACATTTGAGGCAACATGGGGTCAATTCAATTGGGCAATTGGGGTAAAAATTAGCGTCGGCTCTATCCCACCCGTCTTGTCTAACAACATATTCCAATTCGGAGAGGACGGGTGGATAGTGCAGGCGCTAAATTTTACTGAATTGGTCGCCAGGGTCTTTCGAGAAGAAGCCGTAACGTTCTTTTGCTATCGTTTGGTTGTGACACGTGGGTCCACCTTGCGAATGTAAAACAAATTTTGTCTTCTTCTTCATCTTCGGATAGTACCAGCTTATTTTAAAGATAGGGAAAAAATGAGCTGCTCCAAGAACGAGGCGAAACCCTTATTTACGGAGTAGGGCGATACATACAGTGTTTTTCCCTGCTAGAAAAAAAGGCTCATATCTACAAAATTATATGAAAATGTAATGAAATTTAGCCTAATTCCTACAATAATCCTTGAAATATGCAAATTTATGCAATATTGCTCAAATATGCAGAAATATGCAGCATAAAATTTTAACCACAGCATTCCAAAGATTGCATACGAATCCGGGCTCTACTTATGACTTCTGAATAGCGGTCGGCAACTGAAGTGTCGTGATGATGTCCCTGCAATAATCCGAACCGCCCGCTTCTGAATTGAATCTCCCACTGCAAGGCGAGAACCCCCAGAAAATAGTTCCATACGACAGGATCGACATGAATTTGCCCACATACACCGTCCAGCACACCGATGACAATTTCGGAGCAACTGATGCAATGAGTGAGTTCCATTTTATATCTGAAGATATAACGAGTCCAAAGAAACGCGTCTCATCAGAATATGTTCTTCGTTCGTAGTCCAGAGGAGTGGGAGTTGAACGAAATTTCATTGAGACTGTCTTAGCCTCATTTGAATGAACCCTATTGCCATTCGCCCATCTCCTGATATAGCTTCCCGCTCATCAGGTCATCAACCACCCAATCCGATCTGGATCCAACATGGTATGAGCATATATCATCAACAGTCGCAACTATACATTCTTCATCCCCTTGTCAATTAGATCATTTATAAAGACTAGAAACAGTAGTGAGCCTAGTTTTGATCCCTGCGGAACACCATGTCTGTTCAGAACGTCATCCGACTCAAACGAGATTTTATTCCCCGAAGCACGAACAGACACTCGCTGGTATCTTCCCACCAAATAGTCGTATATCCTAATTTTGCAGCAAAATACTAACTTGAAACTCGACAAAGAAATTGTCAATTTCACATCTGGCCAGGAACTCAACGTTGTTACGTATAGGCGCTGCACGGTAATCATTTGTTCCAAAATTATACCCGGTGTGTTTTTTTTAGGAGAAGGAGCAAAGGGGTAGCTCATTCCATTAAATTCAAGGGCGGGCGAGAGTCCATCCCTAAATCGACAGACTGTAGTTAGAGTAAGGTAACTATACAACCGAGTGAGCTCATCCGGCATTCTGGGGTAGATAAAGTTGATATTTAGTGGGTAGGAGGGGTGCATGGAATTGGAAGTACTATGGAGTGTCCCACGATGCTTTATTAAATTTATGATAATTTTAACTACCCCAATATGGCCGTGAGCTCACCTGGTAGTTAGAGGTTAGGTTCTGTAGTTAGAGGTTCGGTGGTAGGTGTAATTATAGTTTTTGGAAATGACAAAAATTAACGACTGTAGAAAACGAACGATACTCGGTTGTAATGGGCATTTAGGTTCGGGTGGTTGCTGGCACTCGACTTGCATCTCGTGCCGGCAACTTCCTCCCTCACCCGAAATAGCCTTCATTACGACCTTGTGTCGTAATATACTTTTTCGCGCTACCTGCTTCGTAAGTTGCCCATTACGATAACATGATAACTCCAGTAAATTGAATTTTTCACAACCTGGCACTAAAAGCTTCAGTTTTTGTAAACTGTACAGTAAAGGTTTTAAACTGACATGAAAAGTTGTTTACATGTCAGTTTTCTATAACCTTGTGCAACCACAATCGCGGCATCTGCAGCTCGAGTAACTGACCATGGACTCAGCATCCCATCATGGACATCACTCGGGTGGTCCTTTCGCACTGGGGAGTCTATCTCATTTCGCTAAAATTGTCAATTCCAACCGCATATATATATATAATTGTTGGAAACAGCCGCGTTCCCGAGGAAACACAGCGTATGCGCCCACTGTAGTAAAGAAATAGGTCCCGAAATTTTCTAAAAACGTGATTCCACTTTAGGCATGAGCGTTCAAAAGTCGGCGGTGCGTTATAATAGCGTCATTTCGGGTGATTGGTTTGAAGAAGTAGTTACACTCGAAAACTGTTTGAACGCCTTCCTCTTCTTCTTGTCTGTGGCCCTTCCCTCAACACTTCATGCGGGGGAGGGGACTTTTCTTTATTTTATTTTTTAGAAAGGGACGGTAATCTCACCGGAGTCTTCCTGATGGAGTGAATGACTGGTCTAAACTGGCGTTTAGGTAGAAGGTGTTTGTCATAATTGGATGACTGTTAGACGCTTTTACTCCCTTACTTATGTACTCGTGATGTTTTCCAAGAGAGCGCTACTTTGTTTCCTTTCTAACTGTACACGTCGTTTCTCTCATTTAGGCATGGGACGGAAAATTGTTCAGTAATCGCTGAACAGGGTTGTGAGGGAGAAGTAAAATAAACTGAACAGGTAATTACATAATTTGTGATACTTGTGTAAGACGATATAATCTGGAAATTTCCCCCCTCCCCCAATTAGGGTTTTTTAATGAATCAACGCCGTGAAATTGTATTTTTGAATTAGTCAACCCCACAAAATTTGCTTTTTTATGGACTCAATCCTGTGACATTGTGGTTATGTGAGCAATAATCCAGATTTGAAAGCTCCATAGCCGCGTGAAATTAATTTCTCAAAGTACCAAATATGCGAAATTAGGAGGGTTCACAAGGGTGAAATCCACAGATTATTGACATCGACGTAACCAAGACAATAAACCAGTGGATAGTTACTCAGGAATCATCCGTTCAGTCTCCACGATTTAACGGAGAGTCATGCTTACTTGTTAGCTTTGTAATATGGCTTCGGTTTTTGGTGAAGGTAGAGGGGAATTTTGCCCCTCTTCGGAAAATGCTTCGTTATTCGTGCCTGCTCACCAATTCACATTTTTTAGTCAAGTGTCTTTCTCTGCTAATTGGTATTATGATACAGAGCTGAGTCCTCAGAATTCCTGTCTCATGTTGCATGCCCGCGTGGAACCATCACCACTAAAAGAAGGACATGTTGTGGAAACAGGGGGACTCATAGTTGGCGTGAGTGACTCAAACTCACACTTGATTTTTTTTTTTTTTTAACCCTCCCTCTGAAATATCAATGGTGCACCCCATGGACGGCTCTGTTTGTTTATACATATAGAACAAAACTGACAGTTTTCGGAGCGTTTCGAACAAAAAATTGGTCTTTTTTGTTGCAAATAGTGTGCTTCGGGGACCAAATATCGAGCTATATAATTTTATACGAAACGATTTAGCCCATTTTTTATTATAACTATAATAATAATAGTTGTAATTAATCATTATTATTATATTACAATAAATTTATAATTACTATAACTATAAATAACAAAAGTATTTCTATGTAAGGAATCAGAAGTACGTTAGAACAATATAAGAGAATAAATTTCGACTTCAGTCCTTTTACTACGCGTAGGTATAATCAGCTATAAATCACACCGAATAGAGGTGACTACCGTACCGTAGCTATCTGAAAAATTATACATGCATGGATCCATACCAATCGTTTATAAATCACTTAACGCGAGGGCGAGGGGAAATTTCACTCGGCTTCCTTCCAACTTGTTGCTCCCGCGTAGGCGCTCGAGCCCTTTTTTCCGTCTCTTTCTCTCTCCTTCTTTCTTTCAACTTCCCGTCGATTATTATTGTCGTCGTGGGACTATGCAGTTTAATTGGTATCTCTTCTATCCCCCTCCCCCATCATGTTGTACAATAAATCTCGGGCTCGTCGACTTATTGGTTTGAATGGGTTAGTTGTTTTTTTATTATTCGTCTCTTTCGAGATTTAAAAATTGAGTTTCGCGAAAGCGAACAGACGCTTAACGGGGTATTCGTAGAAGACGTGCTAAGTCTGGTATTATATTGTCATAATCTGGGCTTGAGAGATAAAGATGTATTTCAGCGGCCTACAATTCAAGAATGTTTTTTTCTCTCTCTCTCACTCTCTCTTGAATCCTCCGGACAAGAAAACTTAAACAACCCGACTTTCTAGCTACCGTTTGGTTGACGTCTTATAAATATTCAATGCATGCTTAAACGTTTTCTGCGCCGTTGAAGTCTACGATGAAGAGAACTCGGGTTGAAAACGCTTTGAGATAGTGCTAGGCGTTAAAGCGAAGATTAAAGAAAATTCTGTCCTGAGAGGTCTTTTTTGTGTAGTTTTTAAACAGAATTTCAAGCGTCTCCGCTTTTTTCTTCTAGCCGATTCTGGTCCTCCAAGCCTGACACTCCCCACCCACAAGTTTTTAGAAACTCGAATCCCCCTACATCACCTTTCAAAAAGAGAAGAAAAGCGTGGCCAAGCGACAACGATACCATCTGACACGGAACTACTCGTAATCCAAGTTGTAGCTCGAATTAAAATGGCCTTTCGCTGTAAACAAAACCACAAAAAAAATGATTTTTATTCTTAGTTTCTTTGGCATTCCAGCGTATAAACTTGTGTAGTAAAATTAAAAATAATTTATAACTCGAAAGATAAGGATAGTAGTTAGTTTAAATCAACTCTCTTGTCTGTTCGACCCAAAGAAAAGCCGACCCCAGACACACTGTTTTGTATACCTAAGACTTCGAGGCAGAATACCATATTTTTTGAACAATTAAACGCGATGTTTCCAGCTAGCCATCCTTTTTTTTAATCGCGGGGTTTACTACTTCTTTCGTCTTCCCACGATGTGCATTTAAATCACTGAAAAAGATAAAAAAAAACTTTGGAAATGAAATTAAATCCTCTAGGGCCGGGTGATCACTGTTCCCCTAAAAATGCAATCCCTTCACAAAAACTCCATTCAAACTTTGAACCGTGTAAATCTGTAATTAACCGGATCGTAGGAGGTATAATTACTCCCTTGAATGGGATCAGGAGGAAGGGAGAGGAGTTATGATCACTTATTCTCTCTACTGTTGAAGCACCCCCGCCTCGACAATTAAAACCCTTTTTTTTCCTTGACGTATACGTTCGGAATGAATGAGAGGCAGGATTTCATAATTAGGGGTAATTGCTGATATACCCTGAAGTCTTTTTATAATGGGAGGCCTATGGGTTTACTTTATTCCCCCAACCTCACCTACCCAACAATCGTAATTTTCTTTTCAATAATTATCATTCTGCTAGGCCAACTGGTGTCCCTGTGTTTTGATGTTTCGTCCAAATTACGATTTGGACGGTTTGAAGGGCGGCTGTGAGGTGGTATAGTAATCGCCTAGACGCTGAAACTATAGACACTTTTGTATGCACTGTTCTGTTTAGTGGTCTTAAAGTTAGAAGTAATGAGGGGGGGGGGGTCGAAATGACCTGTTTTCACCCTCAATAGCAGTCTCAGTCATCCAAGCAAATGAATGAGAACTAATTTTTCTTTTAAACTTTTCTGTATAAGGTGGTGGGAGTTTTTATACACATCAATCTAACCCACGCTTCTCGGAATATTTCATCTTTCAAAAAAAATATCTACGCCTGTACATAAACAATGTATTTATGAGAGCATTTTACCGACAAGAACTTTCACCTTCCTGAAGAGTATCAGACCTCTCAAAACGTGGGAGTATCGATGAGGCTCCTGCTCTGGGGTGTCTTTGTTCATCCTTTCCGCCCCCGTCACCCACCACCGGTAGTTTAAAGAATTCAAAGATATGCGGGAGCGGTTTTTGAAGCATTTTGATTAAGGCCAAGGGATGGTAGGTGAGAGATAGAATTAGATGAAGGGGGAATGTTGGCGTTTTAATGACGGTGGGAAGGGGAGGAGGAGTTGGGCCACCGCGGGGAAAAAAAAGATACGAGAGATAATAGCACAGCCCCCGAGGGGGGCTCGCTCCGGATACGGAAACTCCTACTTATATGGGACGTAAAGTACGATCACACTCACAGATTCGATCGCTTACTCATTTACAAAAATTTATATTTCAAAGCGAGGAAAAATGGAGCTGGTGAGGATGGTCAATTGACCGGATCTACAGGCACAGAAACGCGCGTTACTCACGGCGTTACAATTGTCAGAAAGCACAAACCGATTCTTACCACAAGTACGTCGCCCCAGGAGGAAAGCCAGAAGTTGATAAGATACGGAAAGTTCAGGTGTGGACGGAGATCGTGGTACGAGATACCTACTGTTTGGACCACAAAATAATGGACCCAGTGCTCCCTCTCTCTTAACAGGCCTGGGGGGTCCCACGAATTTTCCTACAGTCGGCTCGCGGCCCCACAATCGACAGGTGTTATAATTTTAACACGACATTATCCTATCAGAATTAAAATGGTTGTAAAGAATACGACCGTGTTATTTCATTTTACGCCCCTTTATACTTGGACCCCAGGGTGTCAAAAGGAAGAGTCTAGACACACACTGACCTCGATATTGCTACTTTGGAGTCAAGAAAATTGACCAAAACACTCATTTTCGGCACCATTTGAGAGATGCA
The DNA here is from genome assembly GCA_038030265.1 of Corythucha ciliata. Classification (NCBI taxonomy): domain Eukaryota; kingdom Metazoa; phylum Arthropoda; class Insecta; order Hemiptera; family Tingidae; genus Corythucha; species Corythucha ciliata. The sequence goes on along the minus strand of CM075942.1, from coordinate 50,076,068 downwards.
GATAGCTCTAGCGTACCATGGTAGTGCATGGTGAGGTGTCTAGACCGCTCCGGGCCCCGAAAAGTTTGATATACGGGGTGTAACGAAATGGGGTATAATTGAAATGGGTGATTCTACATCACATGTGGGTCAAAAATGACTATATGGACCATGGTTCCAATATTAACCGTTTCTGAGAAAATTGCAGTTTTCCTGATTGTCTATCAGGCGTTTTTTTCGAAACTCGGTCGGTATCTTATCAACCATTGATCCCGGGGAAATTTCAAGGACACCGTTGGAAAGAGCACAAAATTTCCTTTAATAGACGGAATAGACCTTTGATTTTCTAAGGTTTTCTCGACATTCACCCTGCTCACAATGTACTCACTGTGCCATACGGGTGGTTGTCTTTGTCCTAGGAGATTTATAGTCGTTTGAAAATATTTACTTTTCTCTTCATTCACAGTAAAGCCGTATTTCATGATGGCGTCTTTGAACCGTGACAGATTTTGATAGTGTTCTTGAGGGCTATTCCCACAAATTGTAGCGTCGTCAATGTTGGCGAATACTCCTGGACGATTTTCGGTTTCAATGATCCAATCGATCGCCCGTTGAAATCCGGCCCCGCCATTAGTCACTCCAAACGGAATATGACGAAACTGCAGCAAGCGGCCGAGAGCTTTAAAATTCCGTGAACAGATTGCTTGCGAATAATCAATAACCGATCAATGTCGATAAATTCGGCATCCTCGCCGTAGTATCTTCTTGATTTTGGAGCTACTGGATGACAGTCTGGGGTGAGAAATTGCCACCAAATTCTAGGGATATTTTTGAATGGAAATGAAAAATGTCATGTCCAATAATGACGTCGGCACAAAGATCCGGAAGAATCATTAGTTTGATATTTCGGTATTGGTGATCGGTAATCATCAAGTCAGTAAAGCAATAACCAGTAATACTTGATTTCAGCGAAGTATTTGCCATAGTGACTTTCCCTTCGCTTGGCAAGATTTCAATTTTGAATTTTTTTGCTGCCCTTTTGTTTAAAAAAAACAAGATGAACTACCAATATCAACAAGAGCTTGAATAACGGGAGATTGATTGATCAAAACTGTGACTGAGGCTTTGGAGAGACTGTTTGGTTGAGATGCTAAAATTGAAGCCGAATGTAGAGTTCTGACTGAAGATTTGCATACTCTTGAGAAATGACCTAATTTACCACAACAACTACAAGTCTTATCTTTTGCAGGGCATTTTTCTCGAGGGTTTCGGTCGTTTCCACAGAAATAGCATTTCTCCGAATGGATATTTCACGAGTATTTAACAGCCGCTACTGTGTCTTGGTTGTTGGGCCTCTTCTGTGCTTCGGATACGTCATTGAGGTCGTTTTCGGGTTGAAAGTAGTAAACAGAGTTGGAGTTCCCATGTAAGATTCAGCTTGAATTTGTGCTATTTCTATGCATCTAGCTTGCTCTGCAGCGTTTTCTAGTGTTAGTGTGGCATTTTCCAGGAGTCTTTGTCTGATGGCGGTGTTACATATGTGTATAGTCCTCTAATGAACGAATCATGTGCTTTCATTTCTATTTTGATTAGCGTCGACAGCTTGGAAATTACAATCTTGGCTAAGTAGTTTCAGTTGTCGTATATATTCATCGATACTTTCTCCAGTTCGTTGTGCTCGGTTTGCAAGTAAATGCCTTGCGAAAACTTCGTTTTTGGGTTTGACGTACATTCCCCGCAACAGCTCGATTGCCGATGTGTAGGTAGTGCTTCGCTAGCAAATGAAAAGTCTTGAGGTGAAACACAAGCAGTTGTAGTTGTTGGGAGTCAGTAGCCTGGGTCGATTCTAGGAAGTTCGTGAACGTCCTGTGCCAATGTGTCCAAGCGCGTGTTGATCTGCTGGCATTTGGATCTTCATCAAACCTCTCCGGTGCACTGGACAATTCCAAGAAGAACCTGGTCAACTTGGCAGCATATTCTGAAGTTCGACTATCATCTGAGCCTCGACAAATTATTTTTATAATGGCGTGAAACTGAAACATGCGTAGAGACAAATGGAGCTCTATAAAAGTGACCCAACATGATTGTGCCTGCTGTAAAACACGACTCTGGATGGTTTCTTGCCGCTGCGCTCTTCTCCTTCAGGCCCATTGCCCCCCCCCCCCTACTCGTTTCAAAGCGTCACCCCATTCAGGGGCTAACACTCGCTAAAACTTATAATTAATTAATGTAAGCAGAAAGTGTGTTGTAGGCTTGAAAAAAACTCACGGCCCTAGCCCAACCAAGGTCGTAAATCAATCAAGAATTTGAAGTTTGATGCCTAAAAGTTTGTCGGGGTCAGGAAGGGAAAATAAGGTTGTACTTGTCTCGAGAGTGAGAATGTTCGATTAAATACCTAACAAACAAACAAAACAATATTTTATCCTCGAATTTGACATTTTGTCAGTTTGCATGGTGGTCCCACCAACTTGGGAACTTTGCGCGAGGGAACTTCGTTCGCTTCGAGTAGAGTTGGTTTTGATAAGACGCAGTTTGGGTCCTCTGAGAGCTATACCTCACCCCCCGCCACCACACCTTCGCCAACTATATCACGTCCGTTACTAGTAACTATAAAGATATTTAATTAAAGGTGAGATACACCTACCATCAATCAAACTGGGTTGAAGTGTCAATCAGTGCGGGAGTAATGATACAGGCGGAAGGATTGGTGGAGAGTTGAAGGGGGGGGGGCTCTTTTGGCCATTACTGTTAGAGCCCCTTTTGGATTGAACCTAAGCAGAAGAAGAGAAAATTAGGTTCGTTATCGACTCACACAACACGCAGTGCTGGGAAGTGAGAGGCGCGAGACGTGACTGCGTCCCATGGAGCCGTCAATTCGATACCTCGCGGACTTCCCAAGTTCCTCGCCTTAAGACACTTAATGGAATAATTCTTTTTTGTGTGTGTGATTTGGCATTTTACTTCCTTTGACTGACTCATGACAACCCTCCCCCCCCTCACCAACGTTAAGTAGCTAACGTGAGGGAGAGAGCTACACTCATCAAAAGAAGCAGAAAATAAAGGCTTTAATCGATATTCAGCTCACTGGTTATTACATCCCTTCAATGAAAAATGAAATCCGAGCTTATCTCGAATCTCTTAAGACGCTTAATAGTTTCTCTTTTTCTTTTACACAGCAAAAAACATACAAATTTATGATTAAGTAATTAAATACTCGATTAACCACCTCTGACAGGCTCGCACTTTTGTATTGACTTTAATGCGTCTCAGATGAGGGCCTTCAACCTTCTTCACAGCCCCTTCAAGCAATACTCAAGGTGGATGTCTTTGTATAAATTGACATAAAAATATAATAATACTTTGGTAGAAGTGGACCTCAAGATTAACTCGAGAGGATATTTTTTAATTTTTAATTTCCTATAAGCAAAATTAATCAGTCTGGGGTGTTACTGAGAGGCTTGCCCGTGTCAACAGTAGAGGACACTGGAGACCATAAATTGTGTTAAGTAAATAAATATAAATACCAAACGTGGAAATAAGATCAAGTAGGTTTAAACCAATTCGACTTCACGGAGATTGTGCTTGTCAGGATGAGCCACTGCGAAGAAAATCGCATGAGAAATGGTACGAGTGAACATTGAAAGGTGGGACAGGAGTGTGGATGTGGGGCCACGAATTCACTATTGAAGCGACTGTTTTTAATTCCCTCATAAAGATGGGCACATTTCCAAGGTGAGAACGAATTTAAATTAATTATCCAGTCATTGCATTTTCTATATTTCACTACTTTCATTTCCTACTTTCAAAGTATCAAAGAAAAATAGCGCTCGACTTAACTTTTGAGGATGCCGTTGACTCCCTTGGGAATGAAGGGATTTATGGTGTTTCCATTTCCCTCTAAACCTTTCCGAGCTCGGCAATTCATTCACTCTCAGTCGTTAGCTAATGCCCTAAAAATAACTTGATTAAACTCAATTCCTAATCGCTGACACGACGCTCGGAAAGAAAAAAAATGTATAAGCGTGGAAAGGTCAAAACAAAAAGCCTCTACACACCGTCGTTGGCACGAGTCTCGAGTGCATTATTTCGCAATTTCCGCTTTACTCTGGATGACTCTCTTTTGATGTCCATTTGGGAGTTCAATTTCTTTCAGCCTAGTAATTTAACCTTTAAAAGTGTAACAGGCCGCGCACTACGAGATGTTATTGTGTTCCGGGGTAGGGCAAGAGTGTTGTACGATGAAGGGGAGGGTGGAGGGTCAACGCTAAGTGAGTCACTATATCAACCCTAGTTTAACGCTTCTCATATACTACAAGCCGGAATGAAAAAAGAAACTTGATTTATTCGCTTTTTCTGACCAAATCACCCAGGAATGTCAAAAGTTACCTTGTCTTTTTTGGCGCCAACTTTTTTCCTGTCAAGCCTCTAGAGGGGGGACATCTTGATTTAGACTTTCAAAAGAGAAAAAAAGAAGAAGAAAACACGAGAAATTACATTTCTTTAACGGTGGCTCATTTTTTCTTCGCCGCTTTTTAATTATTTCCCCAAATTTGTCACCTTCTTCCCGCTTTTTAAATATAATATGCGAACTTATTTCTCTCGCAACTAAATTAAACCAACGGAATCAATTTTCTTATTTAATTAGTTTCCACTTTGTTAGCGATTGAGACTGATATAAATGGCAAGTTTTCAAATTCCTATTAAATTAATAGCGACAGTTTTTTGCTTGTAGGCCGAAATAAGGGGGACCAAATTAACTTTTAAACAGTTTAAAAAATATCGCCATATTTAGGAGGCATATAAACCAGTACAGGATGACTCGTCGTGATTTAGGAAAGTCATTTTACTCATACGTGCTGTCTCTTGACCCCCCTCTTCCTCCTCGCTATCATCTTCATACTATATCCTGCAATGAAGTGAAGGGCACGCTACGAGTTCCATCGAAGGAGTTAATTAAAAACCGCCGTGATTTCCTATATGTACGCGTATATTCCATATACTTATACGCTCTCTCCGGGTACAAACACCCTCGATATAGTTTAATGGTTCGATCATCCTTTGAGATTTCTAGTAATTACTTTAACCATATAAGTCACGGTAGCGAAACACATGGCGTGTCGCTTTGAAATAAGAATCCTTAAATCAATTCCGTCGTCTATTGTTGTGGCTATTTATACAAATTGCGTAAAGGTAACGGATTTTAATTCACCATGCGTAAGGACGTTTTAATAACAAATCTTGCTCACAGCAAACCTCAGATAGCACAAGGCTTTACTGGACGACGTGGATACATCCCTGGAGCTTTCCATTATTTAGCTGCTACGGAGACACCCCACAAATCCCACCAAGGACGTAGCTAGCCCTCAATCTTGAGGGGGCGACCAGCTTCACTGAGGAAGATGTCAGATGCACTATTGCCTACTGCGCAGGCTTATTATGAAGCAGCAAGAAAACTGATAGTTGCATCAACTCAGAGCACGCCGCTGGAAGGACAGAATTTGCGCAGAATACCTCCGTCAAAAACTAACATAATTATCTGATTGGAAACTTCTTATCGAGCCTTCTATTCCGAAATTTCTGTCCAAAAACTGAATTTTCCCCCCAGAGAATGATACCGGTTTTACATTTCTTAACTATATACACATATACCTACCCTCATTTATATTCATTACCTCATTTGGTAATTACAAAAAAAATCCGCCGATTTAGTAAAACACGCAGTCCCACATGTGTGATACAAAATTCCAGTACAGTAGTTTGTTTACCTTCACATTGCTCCGACGTGGCGTGGGAACACGTGGGATGATGCTTGTCAGAGCAATGTGAACGTTAACTAACAAAAGCGTGTACTGGAATTTTGTATCACACGTGGGACTGCGTGCTTTCATGTCACGTCCGAGTAGTCTGTATTGACCTTTAGACAATCTAACTGCGCACCCTTCCATTGTAGGGACGAATCGTGAGGATCACACAAGTCTGTAGAGGTACCAGCGAGGAGGAAGGGGCTGCGCTGGGGGCAGCGCTCGATGGGTCCGTGTCCCGCGGGTCTCACATTGACTAAGGAAAAGGCGAGGAAATCGCCAAAATCATGCATACAGCCATAAAACTTGTAATTTAACGCCATTAACGGTTAATTTCGTAGCTCAATAAATTGTTTGTTTTAGAGCTTCCCACCCCACACCCAACCAGTAACTGCTAGGAGCACGAAACTTGCTATTATTTAGAAATTTAACTGTTAATTGCGCACGAAAATTCCAGGTACTGGTATAAAATTCAATGGAAATCAACTTTTATAATGTGTGAACAGTCATTTTTTCATGCAGGAGGATGCTTTGTCTGGGCTGCAGAGTGTTTCATTGATTCAAGAATACCATTTGTTAGCAATACTGTAATCGATAAAATAACCGCGCTCGGATTCCTTCCAGTTGTGAATTTTTAAAAAATCTCTAAAGCTAGAGCTATGTTTAGAAATTCTTTGTTAAAATGAGAGTTTTCGACTACAGCAGCAGACCTCATTATCGTCCCTCTACGCGCCCACATGGGGTAAGAATATCTCGTTGTCGACGTTGAATTAGCCCCTTTCGACATTAGGAGAAAAAACACCTATCGCTTGTGCCAGCTTATTTTTTCTCGGGGGTGAGACGCGTCTCCCGCGTCGGCGTCAAATATAAAAGGTCCCATAGAGTTCTATGTATTTTTACTGCAAGAGTCCGACGCCGCACCTGGGCGACTTTTTTTTTGGTGATGTGCAAGGGACTAGGCTAGTCTCGGGATTCTGGTCGAAGAACACTGATGGACCTAAATTACATACACTTTTATGCGCAACAAGGACAACTTTTAAACTTCGACTTCATTGCCCAACCCATGTGATAAATGCTCAAGAGCGTAATTGTGGCGTGCAACCCTCCCTTGCCTCCCCACGCATCTTACTGAGCGTTTCTCGTGGGTATGTCGCTGATTCAGGTCACTGGCAACTCATTTTTCAATTGACGACTAGACGAAAAAGTCGTTTTTCGAGGGATTCTCTTTTATATTACAAAAAGCACTCACCGAACAAGAAACCTCAACTGTGAAAAATAAATTCCTTCTTGCAAAAAACAAAACGGAAACCCTCGGATTTCCCATGGAGACAGAGAAGACAATAGAGAGGTTTTGCAACCAGTCCCGTAAACGCTAAAGTTAATTTTTGTGTACACGTTGCTAGGGTAGTAAACATTTCGTTGGTTAAAATGTGAATAACGTTAACGTTAGCGTTAGCGGAGCTGTTTGCAAAATCTCTCTAATGTTCGAATGTTCTAATGTGATCAAATCGACAAAAATGGAAACACCGGCTGGGGGTGTTTAAAAAAAAATACAAAAAAGCAGTATTGCCTGAGAAAAATGGCGCCCGAAGCAATACTGCTAATTTCAAGGATTCGCCTAGGCAATGTTGCTTCCCCAAAAAAGCTATTGCAATCGAAACTAGTGCTGCCAAGGCGTTCAAGAATATGCCCCCTGATTTTCTTCTCAAATTCTTCAGACTTACCATAATAATTTTATTAATCTCCACTGAGTACGGCTTGAAATTCAATAGTAAAAAATTTCGCTCCGGCAGCTGGCGGTCGGAAAGAGTGCATTTCATTCCGTATACGGATACCCTAAGCCGTCCCAGAAGTAATAATTTTGATACCATAATTTGTTTCATTAAGCCGAACTTCTTCCTCTATTTTCACCACCCTCTCTTCAAAATGTCGAAAAGTTTCGGTAGTTTTCCAAGGGCTTCGTAATATTAAATTTTTGTGCCATATTTTATAATACCTAAACGTGTGAATTTAAGCGATTTTTTGAAATTTCATCCCCCATTTCACCCTCCCCCATCAAAGTTTTCGATAAATCTCAATGGAACCCAGGGCTTTCGTTACACTAAATTATTGAGTCGAATTTTAGAGCGCTAAGATGAACTAGTGAAGTTCAACGCTATTTTTACACTTCCACACCGGTAGGACCACCCCCACCACCTTGACTTTTTTGAAAAATTAAAATGGGAATCAAAGGCTACTCTAATATGGAGTATTCGTACGGAATGTGATGCATCTAGAATCAACTGGTGAGTTGTAGTGATTTTTTGACCATTTCAACCCCTATTCCCCCCCTCCACTTGACCGATTTGGCCCTAATGCAATACCGACCGGGGTCTTATGACTACTGATTTTTGTGCCAAAGCGCGTTCCGCTAAATTAATTTCTTCGAGAGTTATCGTGTTAACAAGAAAACGGCCATAATATTATGAATAAACGTATATGAATAATATTATAAAGAAATATATGTATATGAATTCCAGAGACCACTGAATTCGTGTTCTAGAGGTTCTGAAATGTGAAAAAAACATGACGTGACCCATGTTTGCCACCATCACGACGAGACCAATATAGTGCATTTTCAGAATGAAATGCACTAAAATAAAGCCATTTTCAGTTGAGTGAAAGCACACAACTTTACACTTCCCTTTCCTTCCCTTGAAGGAAATCCTGGATCCGCCTCTGCAAGTGAGCTGAAGCCCGTGCAATTATCTATTTGAAATAGCCAAACTCTCCAAATTGCCATTTTTACGCAGCTAAAACAGTGTTTTAGTGAGCGAAATTGGTAAAAAACTAGTCACGTCAATGAGACAACCCAATGATATTGGGTTTTCAGCGAGCCAAAAGCCAGAAAATTTATATGTTGGAGAATGGCGAGAAAAACAAAATTGCCCTTTTAGTGGGCCAGACCCTTAAAAATGTTGTTGTTCAGCGAGTGAAACCCTACGAAAATGATTTCTTAGAAAGAGCCTAATCCGCGAATATGATTTTTGAGTAAGGCGCAAACAAAGCGAGATAAATGCGCAAAAATTATTTTTTATTAATCAAATTTCGATAAAAATTGGTAGTGGGACAAACCAGCGAACATGATTTCAAACTGGCCAAAATCCATGAAAATAGCAAACCGATGAAATTGGGTCTGAAATCCGGAAAATTGGGAATAGGTTGACCCCGCAAAATTGAGTTTTTAGCACCAAAAATCCGCTCAATCGGTGTTTTAGAGAGCCTAATCTTGAAAATGGTTTGAATTGATCGTGAGCTTGGTCCAAGGAAGTTGTGTTTTGGGGAAAGAAATCCGCAAATTTGGTTTTTTAGAGAGCAAACTCCGAAAATTGGGGTTTTCAGCAACAAAAACCCGCTTAGTTTGGACTTTATTGAGGCAGACTCCTGAAAATTGTTTTTTATTAGTGCGTGAAATCAGCGAAATTTGCTTTCGAAGGAGCCGACACAACGTAATTGATTTTGATTTGTAAGTGAGCCAGAGCACAAAAATTGGTTTTAACCCCAGGAAGACTTACCAAAATAGTCAAACTTTAAAATTGCATGAAACTGCGTACTTTGTGGTTTGAGATCACGGGGAGTACGAATAATTGAGACAGATTTTTGAACTGACTAGCCGTTGAAAGAGTTCTTACTGTAACGCCATCGTTTTTGACGGTTTTGGCTCTTTTTTAAGGGCCGGGTGAATTATTCTGCAGAACAGGTCTGAAGTCCGGTGATGAGCCTCAACGCCGGCAGACCACTCTGACTCACCCTGGAGTCGAGAAATTCGCGCGAAACACTTCCTGTCCTTCACTTACTTTCAGTCCTCCCCTTCGCGTGGGTCCTTGGGGTCCAAAGAAGAGCCTCGTGACAAATGCGGAGTGCGGACCTTTCTGGAAGAGGACGCTCTATCACAAATAATGTTATAACGTGAGTGATACCACCATTGGTGGTAGTGATATTTTCAAGACACCCCATGGTTAGGACCCCGAAACCAAGAAAATCGACTGAAAGTCTGAAACCGACGGTAAAATCGTTAGGTAAGGCATTGTGCTTTTGAGTGAGCCAATACCACGCGAACTAAAATGTTTTCGCGTTAAAGCGTTCGAAACTCACGGAATTTTTTTTTGATGGTGCGGAAAGTTGGTTGCTCGAATGGGTCATTTCCTCGAAATTTGTTTTTTGCAAGAGTCAATCCCGTTAACTGCGTTCTTTGTGAGAGTCAATCACGCGAAATCGTTCTTTAAGGAACCGACCATGAGAAGTTTTATTTTTGAGTGCACGAAATACCACGCGAAATTGGTTTTTATAAGAAATCGAACTCCGTCAATTACTTTTCTTTGGTTCACACTCAACACCGATTGATTTCTCGTAATTCCCAGTTTTATTCGTTCCAAAAAGTGGTACACGACGGCTGAAGAAGAAAATACGGGGACAAATAAAAAACAAGCCCTTGGCATTGATGGATTCAAGTAGAGCAGCATGGACAGTTATAAACTTACACAGAGGCCTTTCTCTGCGAGAAGCCAGTGCCGTTCAACTGGTTTCCTTGCGTGGTTCGCCGCTTTATGTCACCCCACTTCCGTATAAGCCGGAGGAGAGAAAGATTGTACAAATCGCGACGTTATCGTTTCCTTTAAACAAATATATCTCGCGACTTTTTCGTAGATTAAAAAAAAAAAAAAAAAAAAATCTTAATAAAAGAAAGGGGGGCTGCTTCTTCGGTGTTTTGGCAGCTGGTGAAAAGGACTTTGGATAGATGAGCCCACGAGTTGTTTGTTGAGTGGGCTTTCAATAAAATAATATTCGTAAAATAAAATAAGTTACAATAATTTACATAAATTAAATTTAAAAAGAAGTGACAGGTAATCATTTAAAAGCTGTATTTTTGGAGGAAAAAAAGTTTTCTAGAAATTAGTTTTAAGGCGTCGAAAATTGACCCAATTAGATGACAACATTCTTAAAAAAGACGGAAGAAAAATTGAAAGTGCCACTTTTCTAGTAGGGACAGTACGTCTGACGTGGGTTTTTTTTTTTTTTTTTTTTTTTTTTTTAAGCGTGGTATCTCCAATCAAACCGAGAAAGACTTAATTTAAATAATTCCTTGTAAAATTTAAATAACTTCTAGTATATCTCATTTCATTAAAAAAAATATTCAATCTTTATGTTAACATCCTTGTTGCCATATCGCTTTAATTAACCGGGTGACTTCTATGAGTTTATTCCAGATTTAAATACCGACGTGTTACTACTCGTTCAAAAGCGATTAAAACCAACAGCGTCCAACGTAGTTATTACGATTCATTTTCATACTTCAAAAAACGACTTTTTCCCTACATTTAATGGCGTTTTCTAGCTATTTATTTAGAAAAAAATAACTAAAAACATCCCTTTTTTCATCTGCACATGACAGGTAAACTCAGATTCGGCTGCAATTAAATTGTACACTGCATCAGACAACCGGGTTATTAAACCTTTTTTTTCGTCAGGTTCCCCCTCGAATGGTGTCCAGTGGCCCACCCGGCTAACCCTTCCCACCCAACCTGCCACCCCTGGATTTAGATTCTCTGAATAACTGTTATTCCTTGTAAAATTGTAATTTTTTGTTCGTGCGCCTGCTACTATGATGGATGGCGAGAGCTGAGAGGGAAGCGCCCGGAGGGTTAAAACCCCAAAAACAGCTCTGCTATTGCCTAACCAAGCTAGACAGTCATTTGTCTGTGTGCGTTTCTGGGCAGGGAGGAAACTTTTAGAAACATACGTCGATCTTAATGCCAACCCTTTTTTCACGCTTTTTTGTCTTAATCCGACAGACTTACAGTGAAACCGAAAGATATACATTCAACCCAATTCAATGACCCGCTCAATAAAGTATCCCCCAAGACTGACGGTGAGAGGAGGACAGGGACCGGCGGCGGCAACGGCGTCCTAATCTTCTATTCCCCCCTTTATAATAGGCTTCGGCCTCCCGGAGGCTGCTTGTTGCGTGGAGCCACATCCAGCGTGGGAGGAGGACGCGCATACTCATTACTCATCTCTTCCGCTTCTTTTCTCTCTCACACTCTCTCTCTCACGCCCTCGCTTTTTAACAATCTCGAGGTCCACGACGGAGCAGCCTATTTTAATGGGCTTCCGAAAGAGCCGCCCCATTATCCCCGTTGATGGGCGGACGAAGCGACGTTAAGAAATGGGAATGAGTGAAATAATAAAACTTAAATATAGTGGGTGTGGGTGCTTCTGGCGTCCCCCGAGGTCTATTCATGAGGAAAGAATTCGAGAAAATAAAAGCTAGGGAATGTTCTAAGATGTTCCATAAAGAGTTTTCTACTCGAGTCATAAGTCATAAAGGTCTTAATTTGGTTACGCATGGTGAAACTGATACCGTTCATTACATTTTTGTTTGCCTAATTCAGTCATTCTCCTTCTCTCCCTCACTTTCTCTCTCTCTCGCTCACTCTCTCTTCCTCTTAACAATCACAAAGTCCACAAAACGTGTCCCCCCCCCCTCCGACCGAGTGGACTTCGACCACTAATCCGAAGGCAAAACCATTACCTTCCATGTTTTTGTCGTTTTATTGTTCAAAAATGGGAGAGTGGTGGGCTCGTTGTAATACCTCGACCCGCATGACACGTCGGTTTTCCGGGATGAATCGGTTTACATATAATAATAAATAAAATCAGTATACATATAATTAGAGAGTTTGTCTCTTCGCAAACCCATTCTTGAGGATGTCGCTGTAAATAAAACCAACTTCACAGGTTTAGATTTTCTAAAAACAAATTTCATGGGGTATAGTCACCGAAAAAAACAATTTCACAGAATTTAGTGACATAAAAAAACAGTTTTGCGGAGTTTAGTAATTGTAAATTGTGCTTAGCTCTTTAGAAAGTAAACTTTAACAGTTTTGGGCGTCAAAAATCAATTTTGTTGGGTTTCCACACTCAATGAAACAATTTTGTGGACCGGACTTCCGGGCCGGAGAAGTCTGGCGATTTTGTGGGAGGGCATGAAGAAACTTCAAGGAGAGAAACCAGAAAAATCCTGAAAAAGATAAGGAAACATTAGACATTAGACATCCAGGGTGGGTCAGCACCCACCGGGGCCGGAGGCGGAGATCTCTATACATACAAGAGGCCCCACTACACTGAGCGCTAATTAGCAAGCGGGGACTAACATGGCCATTGCCACGGTTTTTTTTTCACGACTCTGCTGAATTGCGATCAGAGTAGTACCGAAGAGCAAAAAAATTATACCACGATCGAATTATTTCATCCTATCTAAATGAGGCGAAAAGCGTGTGGGGCATCATTAATGACTCCAGACGCTTTAGCGTCCCCTCATACTAGCAATGTTCCTCTTCATCCGGACATTCTAAACGATCATTTTACTTCTTATGTTACAAATAATATCACAAATTAGATAAGTAGCCGTAGTTGCCTACGTTGTCAGACATAACTTGTATAAAGCTCGTTGCACACGATGCATTTTTTTGAAGCATGATGGCCTGCCTGTTCTAAAAAACAGGATCATATGTTTTTTTTCACCATGCAAGTAAACATGCTTCGAAAAATGCATCGTGTGCACCGAGCTTAAGAGTGCCCAAGACAAACCGGTTTCGCCTGTTCGGCATCTTCAGTGTTTGAACGTCTACTGAAAACTCTTTTCAGTGACAACGTAGGCAACTACGGCTACTTATCTAATTTGTATTATTGCACTCATTGTATATAATGTCGCATCCACTTGGCGAAATTGTCCACTTCATGAAATGAATGTCCATTTCACGAAGTGGCTCCACTTGCCGTAATTTTAAAAAATTACGACATCTGGACAAAAAAAATTTCCATTTCTTGAAAAGGAAATCGCGTTTGTCCAGTTGCTGAAATTAAGCTTTCTTACTACAAGTAGATGCACAACTTCATTTTTTAGCGGGTTTTTGAGTGCTCAATAAAATAACCTTTTTAAATAAAACAAAACTTGTTTCAGCATCAGAGATTCCTCACTCATCCATTTCACGAAAAAGACAATATTGTGCATCCACTTGCTTTAAGGAATTTCAGCAATTGGACAAACACGAATTCCTTTTCAAGAAATGGACAATTTTTTTGTCCAGATGTCGTAATTTTTTGAAGTTACGGCAAATGGAGCCACTTCGTGAAATGGACATCCATTTCGTGAAGTGGACAATTACTCGACATGGATACGACAAATATAACGATGTTACTAATCCTAACAAATAATATCCTAAATAAGTTAGCGCCATAGGATTTACCTGCGTTTTCCCCCTAGGATTGCAGCTCCAAACTGAATTTTGACGTGTTGGAAGATCTTGCTGTGATGAAGCAAATCTTCTGATTGGTATGGCTTAAATGTCCCCATACTTATTGGAGAATTGGAGATTGGACCTGCTTTTGCCAGATCTGAACTCGTTAATAAATGAATGCTTCAAGGAGTCTAGACTTCCACGCGGTCTTAAAATTTCTGTAGTCTCCGTAATTTTTAAATCTGGTGATAAAACTAACCCATCAAACTGTAGACCAATCATTTTGGTTCCAGTTTTCTCTAAATTCTCTAAATTATGAAAGAAAAAATAGTTCAGTTTTTCGGGCAAAATATTTGGTTCCAGGACAGTCAGTTCGGCTTTAGGAGCGGTAAAAGCACTATGATCGCTATAATTGACCTAATCGATTTTATAATTCATGATTCATGTGAGAATAAGGAGACTCGAGTGGCTAATTCATAGACCTAAAAAAAAACCTTTGATAGTGTCTCACCTCTCACACGATATTTTTGTGGCTAAACTTCGACTGTACATGCTTGACGATAAAGCGGTTGAACGAACGTATGAAAGTGGTTAAAACTGAGCGTGGGTTATCTGATCCGTTAGAGGTGAAACACGGTGTTCCCCAAGGCTCAATTCTTGGTCCGCCCTTGTTTCCAGTACCATTGTGTTCTCGTAGCTGATAATACCACTTTCTTGGTCAAGTCTCGTTCCCTTGGTGAGTTATGTCGTTTGAGAGAGTCAGCTTTTGCCGCAGCTTCGGCCTGGTTTACGAGTAACTGCCTTCTTTTAAATGAGAACAAAACTAGTTATATGACCTTTAGCCTTAGAGAGATCCCGCCTGGGCTGAATGCAGAGAATAGTGTTAAATTCCTAGGCGTTTATTTGGACCGTAAAATGACTTGGAATGTACACTGTTCAATGGTTGCCAAAACGTTGTCCAAGGTCGTTTTTTTTTTGTATGAGGTGTCCAACAGAATTCCGTTTCATTTGATGTGCTGAGGACAGTGTATTTTTCCCTCTTTCGTTCCGTATTGTCGTATGGGATTCTTATGCGTGGGGTTGCGTGGCTGCTCTTCTTCAAAGAACCTTTTCAAACTTCAGCGTAATGCTGTACGCATTTTGAGTTCTCGAAACTACAGGGAGGATTGTAAAAGCGATGTTATTCTATTCTATTCTGGGCCTGCCCTCCGTGTACATTTGTTAAAGCGTGTTACATGTGCTGTCAAGCGTAAACAATAATTTAACTCGCTGTGATATAAATTATTCTTGTCAATATTTAAGATATAAGCATCAACAGCTTATAGCTTGATGCTTAGCTATAAGCATCAAGTTACTTTTAAAAGGTTAAAGAAGACTCAAGGATCAGTCGGATACCTCGGCATAAAACTTTTTAATGCCTTGCCAAAAAAGGTGCTTAATGCTTCCTCAGCAAAATTCAAGAATATTTTTCGGTCTTTCCTACTAAAACATGTATTTCATTCCCAAGACGAATTCCTGGAACGACGTATTGTTTTTATTAGGGATAAGTTGACTTTTTCTTATGGTGGATTTCACCAAACCTAAAACTAAGTTGGACTCAAGGGGAGGAAATGCATTGCATTTTATGTAAACAAGGTTCAGATTAACTAAGCCGAACCTTAATCCGAGGTGGTGAAATCCACCATTATTCATGTAGTTTATCTGTGATTTTTTGATATTTGTTTGTGGATATTTATCACCTGACGTTTATGTTGCCTCTTGAGCGCTCATAAAGAAAAATAAATCAAAACAAATCAAATATATTGATCCACCAATAGGCGTTTTCATCGATTTTAGCTGCGAATTAGCGCATTTTTTACAATTTCAGCCGGGAGTTAATGAGTTTTCTCTGTTTTAGCCGCATATTAGTGAGTTTATACTCAAATCTATCCTTAACATTAAATAATCGTCTTCTCTTTATTTTAGCAGCGTATTAGCCATTTATCTCAATTTTAGCAGTGAACTATCGTTTTCTTTCACTTCTTAGCCATACGAACATACAAATATGAACACTTCTCCATTTTTGCTCCGAATTAGTGCATTTTCACAATTTTAGCAATTTTAGAAATCAATTTTGGCCGCGAGTGCGCGGGTTTTTCCAATCTGAACCACGAATTAGTGTTCTTCTCTATTTAGCAGTGAAGTCTTCGGATGTCTCGAATTGGTGTATTTTCTTTAATTTCAGTGGCAAATGAGCATCATTTATTCTCAATACTTGCCGCTGCTGGCTCCGTTTGTTGGTCAATGGTCGATAGCACCACAGAAAGCCGACCTGAACCGGAACCCGTAGTGGTATAAAGTGCATATTTTTGTCAGCCCATGCTCATTCTGTCCGTCTATTTTTGGAGCCAAATAGCTCGTTTGTCTGGCCAAAAAATAAGCCCTGGAGGACCTGTTTCTCAACTCCAATCCAGTCTCCTAGGGTTTCATGACGATAAAGTTGGCAATTCATTTCTTAAACAGTGTGATTCTAAGCGATAAATTCGAATATTTCGGACACTAATGTGCTGTTCTCGGGTTAAATCCAAAAAATGTTGCAACTTCGAGCTTAAATTCGGAAAAAAGTACAAATACGCAATTCATTGAAGACATTTTGCCACTGAAATGGGCAAAAATGGGAGTTCTGGACACACTTTCATTACTAAAATAAGTGTTAAAAAGCTGTAAAAAGTGTAAAGAGCATTTTTGCGAAATTCGCGGTTTCTGTTGCAGCCTCTACCGGCCCACGAAAAGTAAGCCCTGAAACTTGTTACGTGAAAATAGCTGTGCTTCGATTGTGCTGAACCAGAAACTGGCAATTTCACAGATTGGCAATTTTATGGTTATTAGTCAAGTTACGTGCTCCGAAACTTTTTTGACAAGGTAGTCGCCACTACTTACTCGTCTCACGATTACTTGCTCAGGAGCAGGACGCTAAAAAAAAAAAAAAAAAAAAAACGAGTCAGAATACCACAACCTGCATAGCTTCCGAGTGTTGTGGGGCATTGCAGTCTCCCTCTCTCCCGCTGGGTACCGAGGCAAAATGACTTACAACCTCTTCATTAGGTGTGTCGGTCGAGTGTTTCAATCATTCAATGCCATCCAGTACGCAGCACGAAGCCACGATCTTATTTGATGACGCTCAATATCGGGATAATACAAGCGTGCGGTTTGCGTAAAATTTAAGTTGTTTTGTACCGACATGAACAGAAACCGGTGTCTTTCACACCGTAGACTTTGATCAGAATGAACGATCGGTTGTTGAACTATATAAAAAGAAAATTCGTGTGGTCAGGGGAGAGGGGGGAATCTTCCAAAAAGTTAATTTCGGCTAATATCAAAGAGATGAATCGATCACGCTGGGTAATGATCCCGCGGGCCATTTTTTAAAATGTTTTTATGTTAGCGTAATTTTCTGTTAACGCAGCCGAGATTTATCCGATAAATTCCCTCGTTTTACCTTTTTCAAATGAACAATATATCATTCAGAAGATAGTGATCTGACGTAGTCATCGTCGAATCGAGACATAACAAGTAGCGGGCGATTAACACAAATTATTAATCAGTTAGGCACCTCTTTTCTCGAATTAAAATCGAATAAAAACATTTAAAACATGACTGATGATTCGCGGAAAAGACGTAAAATAATGCATTTTCAGTTATAAAATGCAGCGACGTGCGAGGAGGGGAGGCGTTTTTTGCCAAGGGAGACATGGCAAATAATGTTTTTGCAGTGCGGTCAGTGACTAACCTCTCTAGTACATCGTTTGAATACGCGTGTAGGAAAACACGTGACACGTGCTAGGCATAGCAGAAAAACACCGGAATAGGAATTTGTGCAGGGCGCCAATACATCAGGGTTACCAGTTGTAACGGAAAGATTTCGCATGAGAGTAACAGCATTACCTTTAATAGCAATTGCTTGTTATGCATTGCTAACTTGATGGACGAATAACAGAAGAAAAAAAATCTGAAGCAAAATAACAAGTTTTGAGGCCGAAAATCAGGATAATATCGCCAAAACATTTCATTGGAATAAATTCCTTGGTTTCCAGGATAACCTGCCATATTTCGCGTATGAAAAGCATGGTTATTTGGGCTAAACAATTATTTATAGAGCAAGATAGACAATTTTGGGTATAGTTTACATTATTAGGGTCGAAAGCTAAGAGTACCACACTTGATTTCTTAAGCTAAAAGGTCCGTTTACGATTCGCGCCTCAATAATGGCTAAACTGACATCGTCAAACTGACAAATCATCATTTGCGCCCTAGAAAAGGCTTAAAAAACTGTTCGCGCCCGAAAAATGGCAAAAGTGTTTATTTTCATCCACAAAATTAGTAAAACTGACGATTCTCGCCTTAAAAATGGCTAAACTAAACAGTTCGTACCCTGAAAGTGACTATAAGATGGACGATTCAACGGCTAAAAATAGGCAAAAAGGACTCCATGAGGATGTGTAAAATGGCTTAACTGACGATTCACGCCTTGTAAATGTTAAAACTGACAGCAGTTTTGCCCTGGAAATGCGGCAAAACTGACCACTCGCACTCTAAAAGTGGACAAAGTGACTATTCACGCCTCGAAAATTGCTCAACTGACGATTGGAACTCTGAAAAATTGCCCAACCACAAATTCATGCCATTCACCAATCGTCATTGGGCCATTCACGCCCTTAAAATGTGGCAAGCGGACCAACAGCGCCTTAGAAATGGCTTAAAAGAATGTTCGTGCCTCAAAAATGGGGGGAAAAAAATACTTGAAGGGTCCAAAAAATTTTGTAAAACTTCGCGCCATAAAAAATTGCAAAATTCCAGGCAGAGCAGGGGCAGTTTGTACCTTGAATCTGACTAAATAGATCAACTGCAACGACGCCGCCACCGCCGCCCTATTGAAATCACGTAATGACTCTGGTTAGCCAACTGATTGATTCCCCGACCACACCCCACCGCCGTCAACTAAGGATCCATGCATCCCTCAGAATGGATGAACTATGACTTTAACACGCCCCAAAATTAACCAATCTATGACAACTTGAGACATGAAAAATATGGCTATCACAGACTATTCCCGCCTTGAAAATGGCAAAACTAGCGATTCGAGACGCCTCAATAAACGTTGTTCCAGAAACGTTGGCTGTTTTATCGTTATATCATATATTATACGACCAAAGGTTGCAGGATTCACTACAATTTCTCTTGTGTGGATGTCACAAAATACGAAATTCACGGGTGTTGTGCTTCTTGCAAAAACTATTTTGCAGCTTAAAAAGCGATCTCGCGGTTTCACTTACTGAGAAAATGGATTTCGTGGGATTAGCTCTCTCTAAAAAAAAATTCGCTGGTTTTGCTCCTTTGAAAAGACGTTTTTGCGTGGTTGCCTAACTCGAAAAACACAATTCACTGATTTCGCTCTTCAGAACAATGATTTTCGGATGTTTCGCCCCTTTAAAATGGCAATTTCACTGTACCTGTTCTCTCAATAATCGAATTTCATGGGATTCACTTCCCGTTTCTATGGTGCTGTAATGAACCAATGAATAAACCTAAATTCTCTAGTATTTTATTCATTTAAAACAACCACTTGACTGGCCTGTATTGGTGAAAACGTACTACAAAAATGAGGAAATCCACGTGGGGTCTGATAGGCAATGGTAGAGGGGGGAAGGAGTTTGTTTTTGAAGTATGTCTGTGGGATGCTCTCGCTCGAATTTTATTACCAATTTCTTTTCACTCGTTTATAAAGCGTTTAAAGTACCCTGTCAACTCTTTCTTATCGCGTTACTTCCCCCTCACCGATCCAGCACTGTCTTTGCCATTGATAGCATTAAATCCTTTAATTTTTTAATCATTTACCGCACCGATCTCGCGTAAGCGCGGTCACGACACGAAAGCCCCTCGCACATAAATTCCCCTTTTATTCAATGCACCACCGAAAGTGAAAGTTTTTTTTTTCGAAAATGGAATTCGACGACGTAAACAGCAAATATGACAAAAATGGTACATCAATATGTGTTTCATTTTTTACTCTACGGACCAATCAATTAATTAGGAAACTTTCGTGTTTTCAGAACTATCCAAGATCGGGACGAACAAAAAGGACTCCCGCCAGTTAAGCACAAAATCGTCTGAAACGGCCGTAGTTCCAACTGAGGTAAAACCCAAAATCTCTCTAAACTATGATCACGATCACAAGTCATCATTTGTGTGTGCTTACTTAACCCCTTCCCACCCCTTTCTTTCACGAGACGTCACTCCGTTCGTGCGAGGGGTTAAAAGCATACGTGAAACTGGGGCGTTACCATTAGCCATTTTAATCGAGAGTCTATTTTTATTAAGACCACGGGATTAAAACTTGCAATTATTGCCTTGAAATAAACAGAATAATCTTTCGGTAACGTAACAATAGTCAGTACATTATTTATCAAAAAAATATAGCCAATAAACGGTTTATATGATTAACCGAAAATCCTTATCGATCCGGCTTCTTAGCTTTGATTAGCTTAATCGAACGTATTCAGAAAATAAGTGGATCGTTATTGATTTTTTTTACTAATATAGGTACCGTAATACAAGAGATCTCCTATTTAAGTAACGTTAGTGCGAAAAACAAGTGATTTCCAGCTTCTTAGGGCTTTAGGGTGGGATAGACGACGTCTGAGGTTTTGTATTCAAAATTCTTGGATTTAGAATTTAAAGGTTGAAAGCTCTCAAGCTCGACTAAGCGAGGTTTTAAGCTGGTCGACTACAATTTTTCCTTTCTTTTTAGCGTTTATTCATCGCCTAACTATCGCGTTCTCATGTAAAATAATGCATATTGTATTATGTTTCACCTCGTTTACAGCATGTTTACAACTTATTAGGCACAGCCAAAAGACTTTGAACTACGCTATACATACCAAGAAATTGTATTAAAATACAGCCGTACGTCATCACGGTAACGTCATTTTACACCGATTAAACATGGCTTTCTCTCTCTCACACTCACTCTCTCTCTCTCTCTCTCTCTCTCTCTCTCTCTCTCTCCCTCTTCATTGTATTGTGAGTTTTTGCTAGCACAGGCGTAAGCGAGAGGCATAAAAGGCCTAGTAAGGGCGGGGGGTTGGGAGGACGTTGGTCTCTACAAAAATGACTAGTGAGGGCGTGATAGGAGGACACATATACATTACGTATAGGACATGTCGACATAATTTGTCATCGAGGTGAAAAATCGACGATTTTGTGGATTTTTGGTGAATTCCTATACAGTAAGTTGAGCCATTTACACTTATGGTGTTTTCCATTCAATGCAATACACTCGTGTGGTGTAAGTTTTTCCACCCGTCCTCTCTGAATTGATACATATGTTTATGGAGAGGACGCTGCACTAAACTTGTGCAGTGTGTTGAATGGAAATCGCCATTACAGAAAATGCCACCTCACACAACGTGCGACGTGAAGGGTCCACAAATGGCCCCCGATTTCACCCAAAAAATATAGAAGAGATTCCATGACATGCAGGGGCGGATACAGGGGGTGGCCGATCGGGCCCAGTGCGGCCGGAGGCCCGATACCTGCCCTCCTCCCACCCAACTCTTTGACGGATCCCAGTCCTCCTGAGAAAACTGGTAACTAAAGATTAATTTTTCCCGGTAGTAGTCCTTACAGAATCCCGGAACTGGCCTATTAAGCATAGGTACAAAGAGACACATGAGAAAACCTATCAAGTAGGG
The DNA here is from genome assembly GCA_038030265.1 of Corythucha ciliata. Lineage (NCBI taxonomy): Eukaryota > Metazoa > Arthropoda > Insecta > Hemiptera > Tingidae > Corythucha > Corythucha ciliata. Next base: position 50,054,279 of record CM075942.1, on the reverse strand, counting down.
TTTTCTTAAAAACGGGACACCCTTCAACCCACGACTCAAGGCACAAGGCTGTTTTATAGAGTTTTTCGTTAATTTCAGCCGCGCTGATTAATTAGTGATTTTTCTCAATATTGGCCGCGATTTTTGTTTTTCAACTTTTAGCTATGGACTAGCGTTTTTTTTGTAAGGTTTAGGCCCAAAGTTGCCTTCAGAAGCAACAGATTATTGTCTTTTGCTGAATTCTAGCCCCGAGTCAGCGTTATTACTCAATTTTAGTCGTGAATTAGCCGATTTTTTCATTTGAATCCGCGAATGAACGTTTTTTCTTTTTTTTATCCGCAAATTATCCGATTTTTTACCATTTTAGCTGTATTCATTCTTTTCAATTAAGTCCGCGAAATAGGATTGTTCCAAGTTTAGCCGCTAAATAGCGCTTTTTGTCAATTTCATTAGCGAGTTAGCTATTTTTCTTAATTTTTGCTGTGGATTAGTGTACCTATGTCCCAATTTCAGCAGCTAATTAGCCATTCTTCTCAATTTTAGTCGTGAATTAGCATTTATCGAAAACTAGATGCGAATTAGTGGCTTTTCACTTTTTTATTCGCGAATGGGCGATTTTCTGCAATTTCAGTTGCGAATTTGTAATTTTTCTCAATTTTAGCCCCGAATTAGCTTTTTTCTATTTTATAGCCTTAGTGGGTTTTCTTGCCTTTTAGCGCTTGCAGAAATGCAAAAACTGGGTCACGTCTCAATTTTACCAACTGCAAATTAGCGTTTTTTCTTCATTTTAGGCATAAAGTGGCATATATGTATACACCGCGAAAAAGCGGTTTTTTCTCAATTTCGGCCTGGATGTTTTTTCATCTAGATACCACGAATGAAAGCTTTTGAACAGTTTTGGCCACGAATACTAGCGATTTTCCCCAACTTTTTGCAGCGTTGGTACTTGCCTGCAAGAATAGCATATTAGTACGCCTTCTCATCTTTATCCGCTTATGGACCTAAAAAAAAAAAATAATAAATAAAAACTGGGGAGCAGCGTAGCATAGCGCTTTTGTGGGCTAAATCGATGATTCAGCTACACTCTTTGCTGATCACCTGCAAGCACTCCATCCTGCGTCGGATGGATTGAAAAACGTCGAAAGGAGCCAATATCGCTGTCCAACTGCATGCCAAAAACTAATTTTCACGAATCCAAACATGAACATAGATCCTTAATATCAACATTTTTAGGCCCACATAGGGATCGAGCCCGGGGCGATCTGGCCCCCTCGCCACTCGGCGCGGTCACGGCACGCCGCTACTAATTCACGGACAGAAGTGAGAAAAAGCGCAACATCGCGGCTACCAGTTTCCTTAAAGCTTCCGCGGATAAAGTACAGATAAAGCACTAATTCATGAATGAAATTGAGAAAAATGGCTCATTAGCGGTTAAAATCAAGAAAAATACGAAATCACCGCAAAAACTCAGAGAAAACGCTAATTCAACGCTAAAATGGCGAAAAATCGCTAATCCGTGGCTAATTCACCGATAAAATTGGGAAGCACTGAAGTGAGGAAAAACGCTAATTTGGGATTTAAATGGACAAAACTTCAAATTCGCCGCTTCTAAAGGTAGCTTTGTGTCAGAAAGTGAAAAAGTCGCTAATTCACAGCCAAATTCAGAAAAAGCTTTACGTAGTTCGCGACGAAAATTGGGGAAACCTCTAATTCGTGGCTGAAATCGAAATGCATACAAATCTATAATTTTAGCGGCTAAAATGAGGAAAAACACTGTGTGGTTATAATTGTGGCTACAGTTGAGAAAATTTGCTAATTCACATAAAATTGAGAAAATGGCAAGCCGAGGCTTCCGGAGGCAACTTTTCAGCCAATTAGCAAAAAGCACCAATTAAAGGCAAAAATTGAGAAAAATCGCAAATGAGGAAGTAACACATTTTCCAAAACCATGCCGTCATGATAGCTTGGTTACCAAAACTCATGAAAACACGATCCGTTCACATAAAATCAGGCCCTATATTTTTGTGTTAATTTTTAAAACTATTGGGTTGCGGGACCCATTTGAAATAGGCTAGATATACTGATGACGCAATAACAGCCTTCGCATAACCTTCACAATGGCTTCCTACAAATCAAACAATAGGACTTTAGAGAAAGGGGATGGTCAAGAAGGGGCAACACATGATAACAGCCACGATCTGGAGGGTTGGGAGGGGTCACGACCCTTTAGTTACGTCACGAGTCACAGACCGGCCGTTGAAGGTAACAAAAAAAATTGGCAAGTTTCAATATTTCGCTATAAATCGAAATCAATCATTTACGCACTAATATTCAATTCCTGGTCATATTTAAGGCCTCGCCACACCAAACGCGAACTGCCGCGCGGACTGGTCCGCTCGCTATAAAACCATGACAACGTGGGTGAGGTATTCCCCGTTACCATAGTTTTTCCGCGAGCGGACCAGTCCGCGCGGCAGTTCGCGTTCGGTGTGGCGGGGCCTTTAGTCATTTTCTTTAGAAAAAATAAATTTCTCCAGCGATTTTTATTTTTTATGTTACTTCCTCAATGAGGCTCGTTGTGAATTGAATCCTTACTTCAAGAATTGAGGGGAGCATAAGTATGCTAGGAGGAACACATTACTCTAAGAAAAAGACATTATACCCTGATCTACTCGGCTTGTTTTCATTTTTTGCATTTGAACTTGATTGCTGAAGTCAGAGGGTTGCAAACTTTAACTATCAGGACACCGTTCGAAAGTACACAGAACGGGGTAGTTTTACACAACTTTACCCGTCGATGCGTGCACTAGCAGCTGATTGATACTGATATGAAATTTATCAGTTATTTTAAAAATCTACACCATATCTACACTTTTTCATTTTTCACATGGCTGAAATAGCCGCGCAAGCGACATTTTCTGGTGATTTCAGGAACATGATTTTGTCTTCTTTCCGAATCCACTTTGTCTACAACCACCGACGGTGAGCCGAGAACACGACAAATACCGTGAAAAGTAATAAAACTAGAAAAAAGTAGGAAAATGCTCATAGCTCAGAACCAAAGCATTTTCGGTTATGATGCGTCTACATGACGTTTTTGTGCGTCCAGGTACGCATTATCACAAGTTCAAGTGCAAGTTTTTCCCTTTTTCTCCTGAATCACCCTGTATTGTATATGTATTTTGGGCCGATATTTTCCTAGTGCCTCGGGCCGGTCAAATCTGTGAATCCGCTCCTGATGACATGGATCTTAAAAAAAAAAAAAAAAAAAAAAAAAAAAAAAAAAAAAGACCCCCCCCCCCGCCCCGCCTCAGAACTATATCAAAAAGTGAATTTCACCGCTTTCGACCCTACACGACATAATAGAAGGAAATATTTAGCGGGGTGGGTTCTTTCAGCCCCATGAAACACCCGGATGTCCGTCTTGGAGCCGCATCAAAGAAGTGCAAATGGTGGGGGAATGAAAGTGCCCCCGGCCACAACCTCACAGTGGCAGTGGCTTCTTAGGGCGCTTGTTTTCTCTATGACACTCTCTTTCTCTCTCCCTCTTCGATAGCCAGCAGAATGAGCCGCAACCCCGCGAAATTGATTTTCGAATGGGTCAACAGCGCGAATTATTGTTTTTGATGCGTCGAATCTGTGAAATTTATTTGAGGGTCGAGAAGCAACCCAAAAATTGCTATCTTTGATGAGCCAACCCCATTCTGTTTTTTTCAGAAATATAATAAAGTAAATAACATAAAAAAGCTAACGCCACAAAAGTCAATTTTTACAAGAAGCCTCAGCCTCCGAAATTGACTTTTTGAGTGAGACGTACCCACGAAATCGGTGGTTTTTAATAGGCCGACCCTGAAAAATTAGGGTATAAAAGAAGCCATATCTGCTCTTAAGAGTGTGCCTACATCGTGAAACTTTTTATTTGGAGGATGAAATACGTCAATTTTGGCAATTCCGGAGTGCCCCAACTCCACGAAATTGGTTTACAGCGTGCCAAACCCGAAATCTTTGGTTTTAGAAAGAGCCAAACCCGTGAAATTTTATTTTTGAATGAGCAGCAACCCCGTGGAAATAAATTTTTGGATTGGTCAACTTCCCGCAATTGACTTTTTTAGCGAGTCAATCCTGCGACATTGGCCTTTTTCAGTCAGAAAAATCTGTGAATCTGGGTTCTGTGGAGGCGAACTCACAAAATTTAGTTTTGAAAGGGCTAAACGAGTGAAGATGCTTTAGTGATGCCTCGAACCCCGTGAAATTGCTTTTTAAGCCTCCAAACCCGTTAACTTGGATTTAATAATTAAGGAACCCCCGTGAAAATTGATTTTAGAACGGGTCAACCCCACGAAATTGAATTTTAGGGTAGTCAGAGTCACTCTTGCGAAATTTACTTGTGAAGTTGGGAGTGAGTAGAACACGTGAAATTGGGTTCTGCAATAAGTGCCGAATTCGTTTTTGATTACGTCAAACAGCGAAATTGCCATTTATTTGCCATTCATGAATCCGGTTGAAATGGATTTCTGCGTGTGTCATCCCCAGAAATTGACTTTTTAGGGAGTCAATCCCGTAAATATGGCCCTTTGATTCAGCAGAAAAAAAAAAATCGGCTGAATTGGGGTTCTATACGAGTGCCAAATAGTAAAACTTGTGTCCCGAGAGGCCAAACCCACGAAATCGCTTTTTGAAAAGCAAGCAAGCCTATAAAATTGATTTTTTTTAATGAGTCACACCCGTGACAACGGATTTTTGAATTGGTCAACCCAGTGAAATCGACTTTTAAGGGAGTCAGTCACGTAAAATTGACTTTGTGCGTAAGTGAACACTGTAAAATTGGGTACTGTAAGTGTCAAACTCGCATTAAAACCTGGGTTGCAATTGGATAAAATAGGCGAAATTTCGTTTATGAATGTGGCGACCCGGTAAAAGTTTATTTTTGAATGGGTTAACCCTCACAAATTTTCTTTTTAGAGATTCAATCCTCCAAAATTGGCTTTACAAGTGAGGGAGTTACCCAAAAATTAGTTTCTGTGAGTGTCAAATCTGCAAAATCTTTGTTTTGAAAGTCATAACTCCGTGAAATTGCATTTTTGAATATGTCAACCCCGTGAAAATGGATTTTCGGATGTGTCAACTCATCGAAATTGACTTTTTGGGGAGTCAAGCCTGCAGAGTTGGTTTATAGACTGAGTAAAACTTTCGAAATTGGGTTCTGTGAGTACCGAATCCACCAAATTTGGATTTTCAGAGGGTCATACCCGCGTATCGGTAGAATTTGGGTTCAAAGGGGCGAAATCCGCAAGTGATGATAGCAATTCTGCTTAACCCAAGGCTACAAAGAAGAGGAAGGTTCGTTGGATTTGGGGGGGGGGGATCTGTCCCCTCCACGGAAATACGATCATTATGGAACTGGTCGCTTTCTATAAAATATATTTCGCTTCTTGAAAACACGGTTTCACGAAGTTCCCTCCTCGCAAAACCGATTTAAACCATGTGCTATCCACGTAGGACAATCTGTTTGTGTGCAGTCAACTGGCGACAGTGAAGTCACTCACAGCTAAAACGTGCCCGAAGGAACCATCTGAGTCCCTTAAATTGTGCGTTTCACTTCATAGTTGGTTTCTTCTGATTCTCTCGACTCCAGCGTCAAACAGTGAGGTACGCCTTGCTACGGCGACTGTGTGGGCGATGCATGGGAGCAAAGTGACCAAAAAGGTCGGAACTACGAATGGAACCCCTTCATCAAACTGATCGTCTGATCGAAAATGCTCAGTTTCACGTTGTGTTTTCGTCTGACGTTCTCAATTCCCAGTGCAGTCCAGTGAGGTCTGTCTTATTGTGTCTTCAGTGCTGTCGATGGCGTGGCTCGATCCATAGGGGACATTCTTGAGGCCCCTGAAAACGTGTCCAAGTGGTCCAAATCGGCGAGCCACTACGGTGGAACCTCTTCAAATCGGCCTTAGCCTGAGTCATACGCGCTTTATGAGCCCCTCGGACAATGTTCAATCGTAACGTACGTCAGGCCCCTTGCCCAAAACGCACCACTTAGCTGAAAAGTATAATTTTATGAGACCCGGCCCAACTAGCACAATTTAGTCGTCTCGACGTCGGGAAACATGACCCGACGTCATCAGGCGATATCACATCGACTTCGCCACTACCAAAATACGACCAAAGCGGTGGTATACATTTGAGTCGTGACGACGTCAACCAGCGACTACTGGTTGCACGAAGTTGCTATATCCGTAATACAGTCGTACTACAAGATGCTGTAGTATATTTGTACAACAGAATTCTGTGTTACAACACTACTACGATTTTCTTTTCAAAATTAACTGAAATTACACAAACATTATAGCTCCTCAGACCAAATGTCGCCTTGACTACAGTATGATGTTCAATATTTCTACTGCAAGTCGCAAAGTGTTATAAATAATCACACTGTTGGTGTGGTGTTCAACGAAAGCCACTCGAAGAGCGGGGTACCTCTGAACATGATGCTCATAGACGGCCTTCTTTATTCGAGATACACGACGTCATATCTGGGGCTATCAGTCCTGTTCTCTTCGGTCAAAAACACAAACGAGTATGATTTCATCGACTGATATTTTATTTTAACTCTTAGAAATGAGTTCCCCCTTGAAACAACACCGTGAGATTAATTTATTATTCAAATTTATGAGTGGTGAGAAATTAAAAAGTGCTTGAAAAATATAGTTTCTTGCGCTGGTTAGTCAAGTACCTATCTGTTTTATGATAGATTACTATTTAAAGCAGAATTTGGTACTTGAAAATCATGATTACATCCAAATGAGTAATTTGCCAAAAAAATAAATAAATAGAAAATCCTTTAAAATAGCGTTGTCGGATTTTTGTACGAAAAACATAATACTCCCGACCATGAGTGACCATGTGTGTATGATACGACCTCAAGTTATTTATTTGTAACGAAGTTGTAATATTTACGACCACAGGTTATGATTAGGAACACAATTCTGTACAACTCTCGACAAGAGGTCGAGAAGTAGACCAAGTTTGTATGTGAGTTATAAAAGTCTGTACGAAACACGACAACTGGTCGGATGAAGTAGGAAAACAAATAATAGTTTTGACGCCAAAGACACCTGTGGATGAGAGATAAGAAAGAGTCGGTGTAGTGATTGCATTGACATTGGTGTGCCGGTGCTGTGTTTCGTACCCTGTAAATGGGTTACAGGCAACAAATTGAAATGGCCAGTAACCAAGCATGACGTTAGACTTCTTCAAAAAGACTCGAATAGTGGTCCTGCAAAGACTTGGCTCACATACGACTGTATCGTGAAGGCCAAAGATATATCTGACTTCGAGCGGGCGTCGATGATTGCAAATCGGCTGGGTCACGCGGATGGCATCACCATCTGCTTCGCCACGGTTACTGGAGCATGAGAGTGCTGCTGAGGGCTGTTGATCGCAGTTGATTGATCGTATTGATGGAGAAATATCGAAATTAATCACAACTTCAGATCCTAAATCTTCGATCAAACTTTCAGCACGACTATTTCCAGAATCATCTCTCTTCGTGTATTTCTTCAGTCGTCGGTAGTACGACGAAGAAGACTTGAACCGTTTCATCGCGAATTGGTGGCGGACACAAACTACTAACTGATAAAAACCAAAAACGTCTTCAAACATTTTAATTCCCTGACATCGTAAAAACTTTATTCAGTTCCTAGCTTCGACTGAAAATATATCATTATTATGACGTCTGGGGAACGTCAACGACTTCACGCATAAGAATGCGACGGCAGAGAAACGTCATACGGGTCGCTTTAATTATAATGATTGACCCTATGGTAGAAAAATTGTCAGAATTCTGTAGTACATTCTCACGACAACGCTTCGACCTCTCTATTCTTGATTACGTTTATGATATAATGGTGCGACCTCAAAGCGACGTCATAAACTTGTAGTACAAGGTTATGACGAAAACATAACGTCGGAAAACTGTACTACACATTCCCGACATCGCAGCAACGGCATAGTTTTATGTTAACCATGTTGTAGTACAAATATTTGACAGCGCTACGACGTCAGAATATACTGCTACACTTATCTGATGTCTAATTCGGAAATTTGTAATACAACGACAGTCCGTCGTTCAGACGATATGGCAACGTCGATGGCGGCAAGATGTAGCTAAGCCACCCAAACTACCAGAATCCGACGTCGGAAGTATTACAGAATAGGTCGCATGTCGCAAATGAACCTAAATGCGACCAATTGTGCTTGGCCAACTTGATATTTTTGGGTCGAAAAGTCCAGATTGTAAGGGAACACTGACTTTTTAACCCGAGCAAGAGGTCACCCCTAATACTTTTACCGTATTTGCAAGAGTTACTATTCTCACCCGGTGCTCTTTTTTTCTTTTTCTTCTTCTTTTCTTTTTTTCCAGAAACTCAAGTACCCTGTGTCGGTATTTTTCATTATAGCCAACGAGTTCTGCGAACGTTTCTGTTATTATGGAATGCGAAGTAAGTTCAAAACACCCCCCTCCCCAAAAAATATTGCACCTCCCACTTACTATGAATGTAAACATTTTGGCAGCAATTTTATCGTTGTACCTGGCTGATCAGCTTGGGTACACGGAAGACATGGCCACTGTGATCTACCACGTTTTCGTCTCGATTTGTTATTTTACGCCGTTAATTGGAGGGGCTATTGCGGATTCATTCTGGGGGAAATACAGGTTTGACCATTTTATAGTTAATGCATGCAGAAAGTTGTAGCCTTAGGAGCCTACATTGTCACTTTGCCAGTCTTCCCTCATTGAGGTGTGTCAAAAACAAACCGGTTTCGGCTGCTCTCAGTTGTACATCCATACGCTGAAGCCGAAACCGGTTAGTTCTTGACGTACCTCAACGAGGAAAGACTGACAATGCAGGCTTCTAAAGCTACAACTTCATGCATGCATTACCTACTAACCCTCGTAGTTTAAGCGATCTTACTAAAAACATATATTTTATAATTATTGATTGTGTTAAGTTACAAAATAATTTTAATTTTTAGAACGATTTTATATCTATCGCTGTTATACGCTGTCGGGACGATCGTTTTGTCTTTCTCATCAATTATGGATATCGCCGTGTCACATAGGTAACACGGACAGAAAGGCAGGGTCATACTCATGTCAATTTAACGCTCTCGCTGTGTTTTGCAGGGCGCTCGCCCTTATAGGGCTGTTACTCATTGGTTGCGGCACCGGTGGAATCAAACCGTGCGTCTCATCCTTCGGCGGCGACCAGTTTAAAATACCCGAGCAAGAGGTTGAACTCGAACAATTTTTCGCCATTTACTACTTTTCGATTAACGCGGGCAGCCTCATCTCAACGTTTCTCACTCCAATCCTTCGTGAAGACATATCTTGTTTCGGTTCGGACACTTGCTACCCACTGGCGTTTGCCGTTCCTACGGCTTTAATGATTCTCTGCGTGGGTAAGTTTAAAAAAAAAAAAAAAACACGAAAAAATGCGCCCAAGTTGTTATTATTCACTCCACAGTGATTTTCGTGGCTGGACGTTCTAAGTACACGATGAAGGACCCAGAAGGAAACGTCTTAGGAAAGGTTACAGGCTGCATTGGGGTAGGCAACATCTGTCAGTGATTTGTTACTGATTCTCTTTTGGTTCTGATTCTTAATATTTTCAATATAACAGCATGCAGTCACAAGAAAATTGAGAATTCAGAAAAGTGATAAACGTGAACATTGGCTGGACTATGCAGACGATTTGTATCCTAAAAAGTTAATACGCCACACAAAAATTGTGACGAAAATTGCTCTTCTTTTTCTACCAACCATCGTTTTTTGGGCTCTTTACGAGCAACAGGTAGAGTTTTTACCGCGAATTATTTGCGGATCATAAAAGTATTTGCCATTCAGGGCTCTAGGTGGACGTTTCAAGCGAATCAAATGGACGGCGATGTGTTCGGATGGATTGTTCAACCGGACCAAATGCAAACTCTAAACGCTATTCTTGTCCTTATTTTCATTCCGTTGTTCAATAAAGTCGTTTACCCGCTTCTACAAAAGTGTGGAATGTGTAAAACACCCCTGCAAAAAATTTGTACTGGGGGTGTACTCGCCGGTGTGACCTTTGTCATTTCCGGTTTAATTCAGCTACGAATCAGAGTGAGCAATGACAATTTTATCGAGTGTTTTTTATTTTTCTTGAGAGAGTCACATTTTTCGTTGTTACAGCAAACATATCCAGTCGTCCCAACGTCTGGACATTCACAACTTCGCATCTACAACACAGTCGACTGTCCAATAACGATCGCCTCTAACAATCTAAACATCAACGTCGATCTGGCGGCACTGAGCACCGCCGAGTACTACGATTTAACGCCCACCGACGGTGATAACGTTACATTCACCACCAACAGTTCGTGTACCGCTTATACTAATTTGTCGATTACGGCTCAAATACAACTATTGGATGAAGAGGTCAGCCGTGATAAAGTTGCGTCTACGAAATCCTTCAAAATAACTCAACTCTGTCCCGTAGATTTCAGCGTATTTAGTTTTCACCGACGACAACAATATTTTAAACACGTCATTGATCACTCTCGAAGGGACGTCTGATGTAGAAAAAACTACTGACGCGTACGGGAAAATGAGGTAAAGTCCCAGGGCCCCGGTTCCAGTAAAGGGTAAATATCATTACTCCAATGGCAGGGTAATTTACGGTGGAACTGAGGACGTTGCAGTTAAAGTGGGAAGCAACGACTTCGAAGTGGAAGATCATAAATCCTCAATAATGGAATTGGAAAATAACAAAGAGTAACAGCTAGTTTAAGCGAATAATAGTGTCGCATAATTAAGATTTCCCATGATTAAGGTTTAATGTCTACATCAACGGCGAGGACGTCAACAAATCGTTTTACGTTCAGCCAGGAGGAGTCTACACAATGCTTCTGCCTCGAAACTTGACCAATCTTGTAATTATCGACATTATTATTCGTTCGATGGATCCAATAACATAGTCATTTTAATTCCAGGGCTACACAATTTTCGTTATAACAACGCCCAATGATGTGAGTATCATGTGGCAGATTCCACAATATATCGTCATATCAGCAGCTGAAATCTTTCTGTCCATTACAGGCATCGAATTCGCCTATTCTCAGGTACTTTCACCCCTACCCCACACAACGTTCCACGAATTGAGGTGACGCATTGTGGTGATACTCATCTTATTTGTTTGCGCAGGCACCGGCCTCATTAAAATCCGTTATATCGTCGTTCTGGCTCCTGACCGACTCTATCGGTAATATAATTGTGTTGATTATTGCCGGTTTGGAAATTTTCGATAACGAGGTTCGTTGAACAAATTAAACATAATATTTTGGTGTAAGTGGAGGTCCACCCTCTTATTCAGTTTTTAATCGCTTAAAATGTTCGGCAGGCGTACGAAATGTTCCTATACGCTGGATTAATGTTCGCCGACATGATTCTATTCATCCTGCTAGCTGTGAACTACACGTATGTCAGCGCTGAAGATCTCAGGGAGGACGACGACGACGAAAACGATAATGTTGGTGTCGAAGATGCTTCACGAATTTAGCGCATCTTGCATATCAGCTGGATGCTGAGGCTAAGCAAATATTTACATCTTTCAGAAAATCAAGGCTTTAAACAATTCTTTTAAATAATTCAGAAAGAAATGGTCGAAAGTGCGATGCGTTCGTTTTTTGTCATAAAGAAAATAAATAATTTTGAAATATTGAGGTTCGTGCATTAGCATGGTGTGGTTACTGCCCCCTTCCCACTCCTGTAGTCTTCAAGTGGCAAGCTCACACCAATGAGGGCCCAGAGCTAAAAATTTCAGTCGAGAACAAACGCTCTTTCTCGATTTCATTGCATAATCACCGACTTTTCTCATTCTTGGATATGAATTAGCGCTTTTCCTACAACTTTAGCCGCAGGCTTGAACAAAGAACACCACATTAGCGTTTCTTCTGTATGTTAGCCGTACTCCAAATTACCTTACGCTTTTCGTGTGTTAGAGACACGAATGACTGCTTTCTCATTTCATCTTAGCGACGAATTGGCGCTTTTCCCATTTGGGCCACGATTTTTTCCCCTTCTAGACTTCATTTAGCGAGTTTTCTTAATTTTTGCCGCGGACCTGGTCCAAGAACAGCACATTGGCGCTTTTCCTCAATTTTACCCATGAATGAACGATTTTATTCGCTTTAGCCACGAATTAGCACTTTTTCTCAATTTTATCCGCAGACTTGCCCTAAGGAGCGGCACATTGGCGTGTTTTTCACAGTATTAACCACCTAAGCATCTGAAGAAACTGGGAATTAGCGTTTTTAATCTATTTTAGCCACGAAGTTGCCTCCAGAAGTCGCGAATTGAAAAGGATTGTCGATTTCAGCAGTGAACTGATTTCCAGAACATTAAATTTCGCTTTGCCGCTCTCTCCACGATTTCTACGCTCAATTCTAATTTTTTTAAAAAGTTGAACGTTCGTTTCAGAGCCCTTATTGCACGAAGTCTCTGGAACGTGTGCCCTGCACGTTTCATCTGCGACTTAGACCAAAAATGCTCAAGCATGGTCTCGCGGGGGTGATTGAAAGACTCTCGACTCCATATGGCAGGCATAGTCCAATTTTTTTATTTTTTCTTGTTTCAATCATCCATAGTTTTTGTAATAAACGACGCTGGACAGATCAACCGTCGGATGGAGGGACAGGGACCTGATGGGGTTTCTTGGGCCTTAATTGGGGGCCCGGATCGAGGAAATCAAGAGTGCGAAGAAAAAAGAGAAAAAGGATTAGCTTTACTGTGGTTTGGAGTTCTACTGTCGTTGGACTTCTTTGTGGATGGTGCCATACTGTGGCCTGGTCCATTGCTGTGGTTGAAGCTTTGCTATGGTTTGGAATTTTCGCTGTGGTTGAATGGAACTTCTTTTTTTTTTTTTTTTTTTTTGATTTACTGTGGTTTAGAGTCAAACCCGCGGAATTGAATTTGTATGGATCCAAATAGCGGAATTAGTTTGGGGCTGTGGTTGGTGCAATACTGATGTTTGCAGTCTTTGCTGTGGTTAGACCATTACTGTCGTTGGATCTTCACTGTGGTTTGGAACTTCACTGTGGTTTGGAGCTTTACTGGGGTGTGCAGCACTGCTGTGGTTGAAGCATTGCTGTGTTCTGGAATTTTCGCTGTGGTTGACTGGCTCTACATTTTATTATTTTATTTCGAGTTTTACTGTGGTTTGGTGTCAAACCCGCGAAATTGAATTTTCATGAAGCCAAACCAGTAGAATTTGGTTGGGGCTGTGGTTGGAGCTTTACTGCGGTTGGAGCATTAATGTGATTGGTGCGATTCAGTGGTTTGAACGTTTGCTGTGGCTGGAACTCTACTGTGGTCGGAGATTTACCGTGGTTGGAGCATTACTGTGGTTGGAGCTTCGCTGTGGTTGAATGGACCTCCATGTGTTTCAAGTTTCACTGTGTTTCATTGTAGGTTACATTTTCTCTAAGCTTAAAAGAAGTTCTCGCTGGTGATCTGACTAGGCGCGTTTTACTCTAACTAACCCCTCTCCTTCTTCGCCATCAAGTAGAGCATTATCCTTCTCCCTACACACACAACCCCTCCGTACTCCTCTTTTCCAATCACTGGATCACACCAACGCCTATCGCAGGCTCAAGCTATTTGTCTCCGTAAACCGGATGTAAAACGGAATAAATGGTGACGTGTTCACGAAAATCTTTCGGGTGTAACTACTGCAGCCTGCAGCATTTTTTTGTACATATAACTTCGCGAAATTGGGCTTTTGAAGAGTAAAACCTGCAAAATTGGATTTTGGTTTTGGAGCCAGTTAAGTTGACCAGGAAAAGTTACAATATTTTTATTTATTTTCTGAGGGTTTTTTCGGCGACTAAACCCAGTGAAATGGGTTCTTCAAAGAGCCAAACCCGTGAAAGTAGTGTTTCAAATTCCGCGAAATTGGTTTTTTTATTTATTGAACTCGCGAAATTAAATTTATAAGCAGCCTAACTTGTGAAATTTGGGGGTTTCGAGCGGGCCTACTTCGCGAATTTTGTTTCTTGAAGAGCCAATCCTGCGAATTTCATTTTTTTTTTTAACGCCACGAAGTAGGGGGTTTCAGCTATTAAACCTAGTGAGGAGTCTCTATCTGCTCCATAGAGATAAATTCATCTCGCATTACCCCACATTGAGCTAAAGCTTGCTGAAAATTCACCTCGGTCGCCACTTTCCAAGAATGAACAGTCCCCGATTCTACGAAAATTGAAAGATAGAATAGACTCCAGCGTGAAAAGTATTCATTACGCTGCGACACTCCTGGGCCCAATCAACATGCGCTGCTGAGTAAGACGAGCAAATAGAAGGCATTGAAAAATTCATAAGGTTGCCACACAGATGAAGGTTAATGTCGACGAATTAGTGGCGGATTTGGCCAACTATCGTTCCAATGATGGATCCCGGGGGAAGACTTTATTGTGGGAAAGTACCTCGGCGGTCACGCCAAGTGTTTGGTGGGTGGCAAAGACTTTGTTCGACTTCAACTTTGTCTTCCATTGCGGTTAGAATTTTACCAGCTCCGACAGAAAGATCATTTAGCACGTTTTCTTGAATGAACATCATTAAAAGAAACCGTTTAACGACTGATCAAGCCGAAAAACGGACCTATCTGTTCCACAATTGGAAAATTCAAAATCGTCGAAGTAGTAAAACAGAAAGCCGTGACTCCTCAAACCTTCTTGGACGCTGGGATACCGAAAACAGGTTCGGCAGGCAAATTCACACTTCATTTTTCAAAGGACCAATGAAACTGAAGCAACGGCATCTGAATGATCATAATCAAACGAGGATGTTAAGACCAAGATTTGTTTCGTTAATGTTTGACCCTCCCTCGTCGTGTTTGACTGCTTGCTGCCGGGTTTGTTTAAGCTGAACTTAATGGGAATCAAAGGCTACTTCAAAATGAAATCATCGTACCGAATATAATGCTTCTGGAATCAACTGGTGATTTTTTGACCATTTCACGCCCTATTTTCCCCCCCTTCACCTTGACCGATTTGGCCCAAATGCAATACCGACCGGGGTCTCATGACTACTGATTTTTGTGCCGATGCGCGTTCTGCTAAATTAACTTCTACGAGAGTTATCGTGCTAACAAGAAAACGGCCGTATATATATATATATATATCGGCAGTCAGCTACCGGAGCGACATTTTTTGATACTTTGGTAGGCGCGCACATTGAATTCCACTCCAAGGATAGTGTTGGATGTGGTTTTTACCTTTTTAGCATGTTAAAATCACAAGGATTGATCGAATTTTGCAGGTCAAAACAAGTGATTTTGGAGAGAAAAATCATTATCTTTTCTAAAAAATGGTAATTTCTGACGAAAACTCGCCAATCAACTAAGAAAACGCTTATGACTATTTTTTAAAAGGACACTTTCAAGATGTTTTTCTGAATCACGAGTTGTCCTTACACTCAGATTTAGAGTGGACAAACGGGGACTGACTTTTTTTGAAAAAAATAAAATCCCCGATTTGCACGACTTTGACCCGCATTTAAGGTCACATAAAATAATAGACGGCTTCAGCTTTGTCTTCCGTAACAGTTAGGATTTTAACCATTTTTGTGCGAACAGTGAGTTCGTATGATTCTATGGGTGCAATAAATACCCATGGTTGTTTGTTTATTAATCATTTGCTGAGTCTGTTCCAACATTGCGTGAAAAACGGATAAAAACCCAGTATTTTCCCAAATTGGGTTTTTTCCCAGGGAAATAACCCGAAATTTTATTTTCCCGGTGTAAACCCATCACTAGGAAAGACGGAAAGAAGTTATTCGCGTACAACCCGAAAAATTCCAAAGAAGTAAACGGTTTTTCGTCTACCCCCCCCCCCCCCCGAAGTTAGCTCAGGGGTTAGGACGACGAAAACTCAGATTCCTCATCTTGTAACGCACCAAAACAATATACAAGAGAAATAAATCAAACACCACTTTCGATGTATAGCACAATGTACTCATTGACTAACTAGAAGTCAATAAAGGTTCGCGTTGAAACAGTTGATTCCATAATTTTAATAAAAATGGAAATATGAGTGCATGAGAATGAGTCAACCTCGTGAAATTCGCTGATTTTATAGGAAAGAGCAAAATCCAGGAAATAGTGTTTCCCGAAGATCGAAACTCTGCATTTTTTTTTTTTCAAAAGTGTGTCCTACGTTTTATGAGGAGGGGATATGGGAATATTTATTTCAATGAAAACCGTGAAATCACACTAATTTATACCAGCGTGTGCAAGGCGGGATGAAAAAGGTCAATTAGAACAGCAAAGTCTTGGGGGAAAACTCCTATATAGGCTTGAAAATCAAAATAGAAGGAAAATTGATTAGTCTACCGATCTTTTTTGGCACCTGTAATTAGGACGGTTGAAATGATTAATTCTTTTCTCGGTCATAAATGGAAAAATCAAAACTTGATGATAGTAATCTTCAGTCCCCCTCCCCTTCCCCATGATTATCTCCTTATTTTACCCTTTGGATGGACCGAGAGATATAGGCAACTTTTCTTTCGGACGAACTTCAGACTTTTCCTTTCAATAGTGTTTTATAGGGCCAAAAAAAAAGAATCTAAATTCAGTTCTGTGCGGAGTGTACGGTTGATAGGTTGTATTCCAACGAGCGTCTTACTATACTTATATTAATTTATTATTATAGAACAAAATGCCTAACAAAAATCCTAAACAACATGAACGGAAACCCTCCCTCGAAGAAGCAGCGACCTCGGCCGCACCTGTTGCGTCGGCGGTGGCAAGCCCTGAGTCGGCGGAGGTGATGATGGAAACTTTTCATGGAACCGATCATCCGTCGACGTCAAAAACTGTCGTTGGAACCGAGGAGGCTCGTCCCCTTATCAGTCCTGAAAAACCGAAATCAGGAAAAAGAAGTGAATACAACAGTGCCCACATTTTTTTTTTTTTTTAATATATTTTTCATTCATCAGGTAAAAGTAAAACTCCACCGAAAGACGACAAGGGCAAAGCCACAAGTAAAACTCCACCGAAAGACGACAAGGGCAAAGCCACAAGTAAAACTCCACCGAAAGACGACAAAGCCGCAAGTAAAACTCCGCCGAAAGACGACAAAGACAAAATATGCGCTGGGGCAAGCTCTAGTCCTAAAGAAAAGACCCCTAAGAAAGAAGGAGGAGGTGTTATGGGTTAGTGCGAGTCCTCACCGTTTCGTTCATAGTTTATTAATTAGGCGTAATATTTTAAAGGAAGCATCCAGAGCATAATAACAAAAACCAAAAGTATTATCGCAAGGGATAAGTCTCCGAAACCGAAAGAAACGGGCGAAGCGAAAGAAAGTAAAAAGAAGGCGAAGAAGGCAAAGAAGGCGAAGAAGGAAGAGCCGAAGAAAAGTGATCTTGGTACACACACTTGGGAGGGGTGGAATGTAGTACAGTGGTTGAATTATCAATTTCATTTTTTTTTTTTTTTTTTTTCAAGACTTTCTTTACGTTCCAAAAAAAAGAGACCCGGACTCAGAGAGCATAGGGTCTTCAACATCATCTACTGGCCTTGACCTTGACTCGTCTCTAAGCCCTGAGCACATGGTCACCGAAGATGATTAAGACGAACGCTTTCCTTCACTTTTTTACAGTTGAATTTAGGCGTAATATTACTTTTTTGGACTTCTATAATTGTTTTTAACGACTTTTGTAAAAACTGTTTACTTGTGTTTTGTACAAAATAAAATGTAGTAACTTAAGTATTAAGATGAAAAAAATACAACTTTCAGATTTTAAACACTGAGCCTCGATTTTCTCCTCGACTCCACGAAATACGCGGGTGATTGGCAATAATTGTTCAAAAGTCCAGCTTATTCGGTCATCTGCACGCTTGATGTTTCTTATATTGAAATCGCTAAGTGGCTTTTCGACTACGAAACTTTCTACCCGCGCTCCGGTTGCATGTTTTCTACTTTTCAGTAATTTAGCTCACAAAACTAGTAACTTCATAGAAATTATAAGACCTGGGAAACTTGTAAATTCGTGGATATTTAGCTTGAAATGTTGCAATTTTACTGTCATCTAGTTCCAATGTTGCAAAGCCGTGGATATAAATATATGTAGGCATAGTGACAGCCAAAACCCGAAATCTGTTAAAACTAGTTTTGACTAGGTCTATCGAGAAGCCTATGCCAAAGCTAGTTCTAATTCTAACTAGTCAAAGCTAGTTTCAACAGGACCCCAATGTGAAAACAGTTATAACTGTTCACTATCAACATGGATTACCAAACGTCTGCACGGGCCCGTCGGGGGGGTCGGGCCTGGGCAGACTTCTGGGCCCGGCCCAAGTCTAGAACCTTCGGCACGGCCCAGTTATTTTTACGCTTGCATATAAATAGTGCTTACATCTGCATTCCACTGCAATGACTAAAAAACCCGCATTCCACCAATCACATGTGCTTCAAGAGTGAAGAAAAAACACTAAATATGAGTGAGAAGAATTGTTCACAAAAGCGGGTACGCCTTTGCCGAGTGCGATGTGCTCGCCGCGTGGCTGTTGAGCTTTTTCAGTTCACACACTCTGGAGGAGATTTCCCCCCTAAGTCGACAACCTTCTAGCGTTAATTAGGCAAGGTTGGGCTAGACTTACGGTTCAAGGGTAGCACAATAAGCCACCCAGGCTTTCCTGCTAAGGGGAACTTGCCCCCCCCCCCATCGGGTCAGAGTGACCAGATGTAGAAATGAATACCGTTTTCGAGGATGCCTGGTACAAAAAAGTAGGACAAAAGTAGAACGCCACAATACCAGTTCACGCAAATGAATAGTCTTTGACTAAAATATTGAACTATTATGATCACAAAACTAATAATGACAATAACGCGAAATCGCTGAAATTGGTCGACTCGAGATCACTTATACGGTGAAAATAGGTGCACATTTTCAACGCCCATTTTGCTGCTGAACCAGACATCTCACGACTTGTAAACTCGAAAGACCATCGTGTTAAGAGGGTTACCGGCTTTCTTGACTATTGGGCTCTTGAAATGGACATTTCGCACCCTACTACAGAGGGAGTTGTACAGGTGTTTTCCTCCAATCATCCTCGCCTACTCGGCATTACGTAAATTATCGCCGTATTTTCGCACTAATTGTTATATAATGTTACGTCATAAGATTGCTTTGGAACACGCGGCAAGTGCCATTTCTAGAAGGGGGCGGCGAATCCCCGGTCAGGTACCCATATCACGCCACGGGTGAAGTGATCGTAATGTCTCACGGGACATCCATCATTAATTATCATTGTTATGCATTTCTATCAATTCGGAACGTGAGAAACACGTTTGGAACGCGTGGGAAGTCGTCTATCTGATGGGGGCGGCAGGAGCGCACTACATGTTAACGCTAAAATTGATGTCGATTAAAAAATTCTAAGAAAATATGTTTTTGCACAAGGAGGATTGTTATTTGATGTTACTTCATTATTTTGCTTTGGAACACGCGGCGAGTGCCATATTTCGAA
This sequence comes from Corythucha ciliata, assembly GCA_038030265.1. Lineage (NCBI taxonomy): Eukaryota > Metazoa > Arthropoda > Insecta > Hemiptera > Tingidae > Corythucha > Corythucha ciliata. Next base: position 50,034,747 of record CM075942.1, on the reverse strand, counting down.
GGGGGCGGCTAATCCCCGGCTGGGTACCCGTATCACGCCACGGGTGAAGTGATCGTAGTGTCTCACGGTACTTCCATTGTTAATAATATCATTGTTATGCAGTACTATCAATTCGGAACGTGAGAAACACGTTTGGAACGAGTGGGAAGTCGTCTATCTGGGGGCGGCAGGAGCGCTGTACATGTTAACGCTAAAATTGATGTCGAGTAAAAATTCTGAAGAAAATATTTTTTTGCAATAGGAGGATTGTTATTTGATGTTATGTCATTATTTTTTTTTGGAACACGCGGCGAGTGCCATATTTCGAAGGGGGCGGCTAATCCCCGGCACAAAGTACAATGAAGTTTGGAGATAAAGAGCCTAGTCATGTTCCTTCTCTCAACGTCCTGCGCGCGGCTAAATGTCTGACGCAAAATAGATCAAGACCATCTTAAAACTCATTGGAAGCGATAGCTATGGCTAAATATACTCCCCCTTACAGTGGCCATATAAAGGATTTTGGCTATGATAAAACAATTATACATTACTGGAGTTCTGAACAGGTAAAGGTCGTAGAAAAAATATTCAAAACCGACGATGTTCCACGAATGTGTATTGACGCAACAGGAGGCATAGTCAAACGAATCCGGAGGACACAAGAGGGTTTAAAATCGTCTCACATCTTTTTATACGAAGCAACGGTACCCCATCGGGGAGAAGAAAAAAAATACGCGGCTTTTAACATGCTCAGTGAAAGGCATAACACAGAAACGATCCGTCATTGGCTGAGCAGATGGCTTTTGGACGCCAAGATCGCTCCTAAAGAAATCGTAACTGATATGTCGAGACCATTGATATCAGCGTGTGTCCAAGCCTTTAACGGTCTTTCTGGCTTATCTTCATACCTAGATTTTTGTGCCCAAGTGCTGACAATGGGCCCTGCCGAAAAATTGGAAGGAGTTCCTCGTTGCTTTGTCCGATGTGATGTAGCCCATTCTGTCCATCTCATTGCCCAATTTCCAAGCCTTAAGGGAGCACTAAGGCGAACGCGGAAATTGTACATTCGAGCTCTCTGCCAAGTCATGCAGGCGACAAATATTTCTGATGTTCGAATTCGTCTTCATCACATTTTTACAGTGGCTTTAAACGAAACCGAGGGCATTGACGAAGAGACAGGGGACCCAACCCCAGCAGAAACAAGTAAACAATTTTTGGTCAATCTCGTCTCAGGATTTTCGTATGAAGAACCAGACAATTTTGAAGAAGAAGAAATGGAATTCAATGCGTTCTCTCAAGAATCATTTCTCGAATTCTCTACTGGAAAGGCGTTTCTGACGTGGGCGAAGAATATTCGAGACAACGTCCAGCTCAACTTCAAAGGTGACCGAGGAAATCAACAATACCTGCCTTCTCTCGTTAAAGACATATTAAATTTGTGTGAGCTTATTCCATTATGGACTGGAGTTATGGTTCCTCACTTCGGCTTCGGTGCAGAAACCTCAAGTAGTGCCTGTGTTGAAAGTTCTTTTAACAACACGAAGAATCGCGTTTGTAAAAATCTAACTCTACCGGCGAGGATTGATGATTTCCTGTTTACCCACATTAGGAACATCAGTGGAAAGTGCAAATTAGCTGAAGCATCGTTCCAACAACAACCAATAACGCTGCAGACGTCTATTACAAATGAATACTATGTTTATCTTATGCTAGACAAGAATGTTCTAGCCGAAGGGTTGGAAGAAAAGAATTGGAGAGGCCTCTCTCAGCAGACAAGTGCGAAAAAGTCATGCCCAGATGACACTCAGGCTATTTCACCATTGCAGAAACCATCAAAAAAAAAGGTGAGGGAAAAGTAAAACCAATAGTTTTTCTAATAATACACAAATTAGATTAATTTTTGTATTTTCAAACGTTTCAGATACGTGTTGAGGAAAGCCAACGTTCGATCAAATCGTACCTGTCTGTGAACCCCACTCTTCATCATGTGGATTACTCAACACCAAATAAAGTCGCTGCGATTGCATTGCTAAAAAATGGAAGCTCCAGTGACCTGCGCAGCATTCAAGGCAAGTTTGAGACAATGATGGTCTTGAACACCTGCGGCTTCGACTCCCTCATTCAATTAGGTTGCATAGCCTATTCCGACAGTTTACAGTTTAAAGCCGCCGTGGACGCTGTTTCCAACAACGTGTTAGTCGCTGACATAATTCGAAAAATCATCGGAAAAGGAATAACTGCGTCAATTTACAAAAAGCGCGCAGACGCATTGAAACCTATTTGTCGGGAACGAAAGCCATCCGAACATGTAAATTTCATATCCCTTGACGCGGCTCTTCCCGTCTCAAGCATCGTGAACAAACTTTATCGCGATTTTCCGTCAGGAATAGAGAAACAAGATTGCTCGACCAACAGTTGCCAGACGAATAGATGTACTGAGCCAAATGAAATGATGTTGGCCCAATATACTAGCAAACCCGTCGATCTCCTCAAAAATTTGCTGGTAAGGGGCAGAAGCGTTCGGTCATCGCAAAAACAACGAATGGGAAGTCTATGATGACATGAAACAGCGACCGTATTCCTCCACTGGCAATGCTCCCAAAATATTTCATTTGTTGTATTACACGATTTAAGAAATTAAATACTTAAAAGTAAACGGGAATGATTAAAATAAAAATATTATTCGACATTATGAACGACGAATTACTCGGAATGTTTTGTGAATAGCCCGCAATAGTTAAACAATATTCTAATGAAACCAGAAAATCAATAATACCAATTTGTTTTACGTACGATGTGGTTCACGGAAATCAGAGGCCTTATTCTCCAACTTCTGGAAACATTTCCTTTTTCAAAAATCATATGTTTCCGTTCAGCTTCTTTAATTTCATAAATCGTCGGCTGGCGTGATACCTATTAAGTGACAATTTGGCGAAAAATAGGTTTTGGTATCAAATTTTTCGTTAGATACCTAACTTGGTTATCACAAATTTTGTTTTCAAGATAATCAATATAATTTTTTATGGGAGCATTGCCAAAAGTTGGAAATTAATGTACAAATAGGGATTTTTCATATGATTTTTTGTTCTCCTGTAAAGTTTGGTTTTTGGACATACGAGGTATCACGCCTTAGCCGACGAAATGATATATATTACCGTTGCTACCGAAACACAGTTTCTAGTCGTTGACAAAACTTAAAAAATCATCTCCAACGAAGTAGCAACTGTGTTTTGGCAGAAACAGTAAAATATCATTCATGAAATTTAGAAATCTGAATAGACACATATGAATTTAGAAAAAAGCAACGATGCCAGATGTAAGTGATTAAGGCCCCTGGAAATTTCATGACAAAGTTTCATTATAATTTGTTCACACAGCAATAACAGTATTCACAATTCAGTGGGTCAGATTTCCAATACCCCATAGCAACTCACACACAAGAATCAAAAGTTGAACGTCTGTCGAGCAGATTACTGAATCCCTCGAATATTCCAGTATTAACACAATCCAATAAAATGGGTAATAGCAAACCTACCACACTCGAATTGAGTAATTCCAATAAAATAACGACGGTGTCTCTAACTTTTGACATCATTGCTTACTTGAAAAATCATATGTACCCGTGCATCTTTGTTAAATTCATGTTGCGCAAAGAATCAACATAATGCAACTAATAATACGGCTTCAGGTGGAACATTGTTGGCTTTGGAACATCCAAAGCAAAATAATGACTTTACATTAAATAATAATCCTCATCATGTATGAAAATATTTTTTTCAGAATTTTTACTCGACATCAATTTTAGCGTAAACATGTACTGCGCTCCTGCCGCCTCCAGATAGTCGACTTCCCCCGCGTTCCAAACATGTTTCTCACGTTCCAAATTTATAGTACTGCATAACAATGATAATTAACAATGGATGTCCCGTGAGACATTACGATCACTTCACCCGTGGCGTGATACGGGTACCTGACCGGGGATTCGCCGCCCCCTTCTAGAAATGGCAATTGCCGCGTGTTCCAAAGCAATTTTATGACGTAACATTAAATAACAATCCTCCTTGAGTAAAAAAATATTTTTTTCGGAATTAGATGAGGATAGACTGGTAGTGTCTTCGCCCTCCCCCCTCCCCGTTGGTATATTTTTTCTTTGTTTATGGAAAGTGTGAGAATGGTTTGGCGGAGAAGTGGGAGGAGGGGATTTGTACTCAGATCGACGGCCCCGTCACCCTCATCATTTTCTCCTCTGCGAAAGGTGTGTTGGGGAAAGAGACAGTTTCATATTTCGCATTCTTCAATCAGTGAATGAGATCTTACAGGACGAGTGTTATGATGATAAGGATGATGAGGGGGTAAAGGAGATAAAAAGATGAATCTAGAGTTGTCGGTGGGCCTCTTTTTGTTTTTGATAAATGATTTTTTTTAATGATTTTAAGGAAAATTCGCCTTTTCCCCCAAAACTGTCATATCTCATCTTGCACTGCACTTTTTTTCATAAGTGATGGCACTTTCGAAATACTATACGGACAATTTCCCACTGAGTGCACGCAAAATGAATCTTCACACTCGTCATCAGAAACGTTACGCTTTATAATGCTGATGAGAAAAAACGAGCATTTTCAATTTTTTAAAAAAATTACTGCTCCTTGACAAATTGCTTTTTAGTTTGTCAAACATCACAAAAACTTCTCCGTTTTCTCAGCTTTTCAATGGTGTACTCACAATTTGAATAATCTCCCTCCTTTGGACTTACAATTTGCGAGTCGGGCGTACTCCACCCGTAGGATAATCCGAATAAGCTCAAGTTGGACAAACCACCCAACTGATTTGGGGGGGGAGGGCGTCCAGTGGCCCAGTAGCCATTTTTGGCTTATTTTAGAATGTTGCCCTGAGTCGAGCGGGAAGCGGCTCGTGAGTTCGAGATTTCTCGGACAAATACCTAAAAATACTTCCAGACAATTGATCTGTCAACGACGATCTTGACGGTGGTCAATTGGCCAGAGCCCAACACTACAACATTTCCAGTTTAGACGCTGAATTTTGGATTTTTATACAGCAAAATCACCAGCTTATGGGCCGAGGACAAAGAGAGCGCAGTTTAACAGGCCGATCGAAGAATCTTTCGGATAACTCTTAATGTCATCATGACCTGGCCCTCACCCCCCCGAAGACCCTCCCCAGCACCATATTGCAAAAATAACGTAGGTGATTGAAGAAAAATATAGTACCTACTTATTAGGTATATCAAATTATCTTATAATTTAACGTCAAAAAATAATGATAGCTATAATAACGGATAATTGAAAAAATGCATACAATTAGTAGGTAGGTATAGGTACATAATATAGGATATAGGTATAATTATTATTGGAATAAATAATAAAAGTCGGAGAAATATTATCTTGTTGAATGTGTCGTATTTTCCTTCCCCTTCCGCCATTCGCAGTCTCCATCGCCATAGGCCCCGCTCAAAATTTCATCCTGCGGGCCCCAAAAGTCTGGTCGAGCCGCGGTGCAGTCAAATAAGAGGAACCCAGAACGTGTGAAAGAAAATACGGAAAACGCTAGGGAATTGTTAAAAAATCTCCTATTGTCTCCCTAAAAGTCTCGAAATTGTCAAATTTTCAATCAAAAATGCCAACTTTGAAATCGACGTATGATTCAAGGTGGAAAGTTCACACGCACAAAAGCCAACTCAACACGCACAAAGCTCGTTGGTTGGAGCGTCTAATGGTAACAAGCTTAAAGTCCTTGAACCTAGCGGAGGTCCAAGTTTGCAGGAGGGGGGGGGCCAAATACGCGAGAGATAATCCGAAATAACGGTTAAAGTGCCTTTATATCTTGGCAAACTCGAATGGGATAATATTGTCAAAACTGTTTCAGGTCTTTAAAAATCAACGTGAGCGGCTTACAATAGACAAATCCTCTCTGCACCGCGATTCTTTTATTCATAAGATACTGGTTTCCTTGAGCTGCCTGTGTCATATTTCGATAACTTGACTTATTCGTTGTTTAAGCGGGTTTAAGTAGTTTCGAGTCGACAATTTTATCGCTCACCCTTCTCTCCTCCCGCTAGTGCATCGATAACAACAAATTCCCAATTTTTCAAGCTCATTTCTATCCCGTGTCCGCCCAAACGAAGACGCCCCCTGGTTCGCTCACAAATATTAGGACAGTCCGTGTGCCCCAAGTGAAAAGCGAAGGAAAGCGTTTCAATAATGGAAATAGAGGAGCAGCCCAAAGGTAATTTTAGCGATTAGTACAAAATAGTCGCGCATTATTATTATTATTATTATTTACGATTTTTTGAGACTCTGCGTAATGCTTTTCAGGTTTGCCTCAAGACGCAGACGAGCCGTGGAGAAAAGACTCGCGGGTAAGCAGCACGAGATCAAAAGTTTCATCTGGCCAACAGGTACGATTTTTAAATTTTTTCATTGTGTTACACGAAACAACCCTCCTTCCCCTCATGGTGTCGTAGACGGGAATCTAATCGAGTTTGGTGTGGGTCCGTGACCACTGACTTTACTGGAACCAGTCAATCCCCCGCTCCGGTTACCCATCCCGTTTCAAAGTTGTTGGTACTATTCGTGAAAAAAGTTTAACGGCTCGTGAAATCATTCAGCTTATCAAAAATTAAAGCCGCTTGAATATTATTAAAAAATACTTCCACTGCCTCCCCCCCAAGGACTTAAGCCCACCCAACATTATAGGACAGAATTTAATCACGTGGATAAACAAGTTTCTGCGGATAATACCGCCGCACTAAAAATAACAGCCCTCGTCGCTATAATAAACTTCGCCACTAACCAAATATTATGCTAGCCATTATTTGGCGTAAACAAAAAAACACTTTTTAGATTTTTTTTGTTTTTTTTTACGATGTTTTCTCTAACCAAAATGAATTTTTCAACTCGGAAGCGACCTGGAACAGGGTATAAAAAACAAAAATTGATGTGTGGCTAATGTAGAACAGGAAATAAAGCCAGAATAGCGGCAAAATTCGGCCCAATTTCGAATGTGGCTTTAAAAATTCCGTTTGATGTATACTTTGAGGATTCGAAGAGTCCGCAACGGTACGGGGTGTGTGAACCTATTTTTAAGGGTGGGTAGACGTTGGCCTACTCGCCCCTATAAGGGATGAAAAAACAAAAAAACTAATGAGGTGACTAGCCTTATGCAGTTGTGTGTGCTGAGTCGATAAAAACCGGCCTCAAGTCAGTTGGCTGATTACTTCTCGAGTTATGGCATACTTTGTACGAAAAAACGTTGTTTTGGGCTTGATAAGTTTATTAAATTCCTCACGCCCAACATTTTAGTGATGAAGTAGTTTCATAATATGTCGTTTCTGAAGTTGTTTTTGGTGGTGAATCAAATGCGTGGTGACTCGATTCTCTGAGACCAATGTTATTTGAGTAATGAACGAAAATACCCGAAAAAACACGATTTTTTCTATGCTTAAATGCGCCATAAAAAAATTGTATCACGTTAGGCAGGACTGTCCACTTTCTCTCATCGTACGCAGTTTTTTGAGATGAATTGTATGAGCTGTACTCGAGATCGCTAGTAACAATACTTTTTGAGTTACACGTACAAACATCTCCAGCATTTTTAAAGGATTTGTTCTTATACAGGGTGTTCAAAAAATAGAGGGCAAATTTTCGCCCGGTGATTCTGCACCTCAAATGGGTTAAACCGACCCTTATTGACCATAGTCCGATTCTCATTTTTTTCCAAGATATTCAGGATTTAAGTACTTTTTGATTTTGCCTTGTTTTTTATGGAAAAGCGGCCGTTGCATAGTAACTGGAGGCTCTAAGGTCAAATCTGACGGCACCATTGGAAAGAGCGGACGTTTTTCTATTAGAATTTAGGCAGTCGCTAGGGAATTGTTAAAAAATCTCCTATTGTCTCCCTAAAAGTCTCGAAATTGTCAAATTTTCAATCAAAAATGCCAACTTTGAAATCGACGTATGATTCAAGGTGGAAAGTTCACACGCACAAAAGCCAACTCAACACGCACAAAGCTCGTTGGTTGGAGCGTCTAATGGTAACAAGCTTAAAGTCCTTGAACCTAGCGGAGGTCCAAGTTTGCAGGAGGGGGGGGGGCCAAATACGCGAGAGATAATCCGAAATAACGGTTAAAGTGCCTTTATATCTTGGCAAACTCGAATGGGATAATATTGTCAAAACTGTTTCAGGTCTTTAAAAATCAACGTGAGCGGCTTACAATAGACAAATCCTCTCTGCACCGCGATTCTTTTATTCATAAGATACTGGTTTCCTTGAGCTGCCTGTGTCATATTTCGATAACTTGACTTATTCGTTGTTTAAGCGGGTTTAAGTAGTTTCGAGTCGACAATTTTATCGCTCACCCTTCTCTCCTCCCGCTAGTGCATCGATAACAACAAATTCCCAATTTTTCAAGCTCATTTCTATCCCGTGTCCGCCCAAACGAAGACGCCCCCTGGTTCGCTCACAAATATTAGGACAGTCCGTGTGCCCCAAGTGAAAAGCGAAGGAAAGCGTTTCAATAATGGAAATAGAGGAGCAGCCCAAAGGTAATTTTAGCGATTAGTACAAAATAGTCGCGCATTATTATTATTATTATTATTTACGATTTTTTGAGACTCTGCGTAATGCTTTTCAGGTTTGCCTCAAGACGCAGACGAGCCGTGGAGAAAAGACTCGCGGGTAAGCAGCACGAGATCAAAAGTTTCATCTGGCCAACAGGTACGATTTTTAAATTTTTTCATTGTGTTACACGAAACAACCCTCCTTCCCCTCATGGTGTCGTAGACGGGAATATAATCGAGTTTGGTGTGGGTCCGTGACCACTGACTTTACTGGAACCAGTCAATCCCCCGCTCCGGTTACCCATCCCGTTTCAAAGTTGTTGGTACTATTCGTGAAAAAAGTTTAACGGCTCGTGAAATCATTCAGCTTATCAAAAATTAAAGCCGCTTGAATATTATTAAAAAATACTTCCACTGCCTCCCCCCCAAGGACTTAAGCCCACCCAACATTATAGGACAGAATTTAATCACGTGGATAAACAAGTTTCTGCGGATAATACCGCCGCACTAAAAATAACAGCCCTCGTCGCTATAATAAACTTCGCCACTAACCAAATATTATGCTAGCCATTATTTGGCGTAAACAAAAAAACACTTTTTAGATTTTTTTTGTTTTTTTTACGATGTTTTCTCTAACCAAAATGAATTTTTCAACTCGGAAGCGACCTGGAACAGGGTATAAAAAACAAAAATTGATGTGTGGCTAATGTAGAACAGGAAATAAAGCCAGAATAGCGGCAAAATTCGGCCCAATTTCGAATGTGGCTTTAAAAATTCCGTTTGATGTATACTTTGAGGATTCGAAGAGTCCGCAACGGTACGGGGTGTGTGAACCTATTTTTAAGGGTGGGTAGACGTTGGCCTACTCGCCCCTATAAGGGATGAAAAAACAAAAAAACTAATGAGGTGACTAGCCTTATGCAGTTGTGTGTGCTGAGTCGATAAAAACCGGCCTCAAGTCAGTTGGCTGATTACTTCTCGAGTTATGGCATACTTTGTACGAAAAAACGTTGTTTTGGGCTTGATAAGTTTATTAAATTCCTCACGCCCAACATTTTAGTGATGAAGTAGTTTCATAATATGTCGTTTCTGAAGTTGTTTTTGGTGGTGAATCAAATGCGTGGTGACTCGATTCTCTGAGACCAATGTTATTTGAGTAATGAACGAAAATACCCGAAAAAACACGATTTTTTCTATGCTTAAATGCGCCATAAAAAAATTGTATCACGTTAGGCAGGACTGTCCACTTTCTCTCATCGTACGCAGTTTTTTGAGATGAATTGTATGAGCTGTACTCGAGATCGCTAGTAACAATACTTTTTGAGTTACACGTACAAACATCTCCAGCATTTTTAAAGGATTTGTTCTTATACAGGGTGTTCAAAAAATAGAGGGCAAATTTTCGCCCGGTGATTCTGCACCTCAAATGGGTTAAACCGACCCTTATTGACCATAGTCCGATTCTCATTTTTTTCCAAGATATTCAGGATTTAAGTACTTTTTGATTTTGCCTTGTTTTTTATGGAAAAGCGGCCGTTGCATAGTAACTGGAGGCTCTAAGGTCAAATCTGACGGCACCATTGGAAAGAGCGGACGTTTTTCTATTAGAATTTAGGCAGTCCATTCCATTTTGCTTTTTAGGTGCTCAGATATCCTGCAACAAAGTCAAACTTGTTCAAAATTCAACCCATGTTCACGATCCTTGAAGCTGGATTGCTCCTCAACAGATGTTTTCGGAGATGACATTTTTTCAGGAAAGTTGGCGAATAGTATTGCCATAAAAATTGTTTTTTTATATCGCCTTCTGACAGGGACTTTTTTTTCTAGATTTCATATTCGTTCTTGAAAAACACGAGACACCTATTTATTTCTGACGTAGTTTTCTTGACATAAATCTCAAAATTGGTGACAGAGAAATGGAAAAAATTGCAATAATAATAAAATAAATAAGTAAAACAGGAAAATAAGCAAGAAATGAAATGATTTCAAAGATATTTTTCTTTGAAATTATTGTTATTTATTATTATTTTACTTATTATTTTTAAATATGTTTTTCTGAATAATTTTATTATGATTTTTTATTTATTTTTGATGATACATATATGAAAATTAAGAGTTTCTCCTATGCAAATTTCTCCTTTTTTTCTTTGTTCAAAAGAAACATTACACACATACATTTTTCCCTTTTTTTGGGTGCGTTTTTTTTTTTTTTTTTTTTTTGAACCACGTCAGAAATGAATAGGTGCGTCGTGTTTTTCAAGTACAAAATTAAATTTCCAGAAAAAAGTCCCCATAAGAAGGCGATATAAAAACACAATTTTCATGGTGATACCATGCGGCAACTTTTCTGAAAAAATGTAATCTCCGAAAGCACCGGTTGAGCAAATGTTGAGCAGCTTCAAAGTGTCGTGAACATGGGTTGAATTTTGAACAAGTTTGACTCTGTTGCTGTTGAAGAATCAGAGCAGTTAAGATTTATCCCCCCAACCCAGAAAATACAATTTTGCGAATTAATCATGCCTACATGTGCAAAAATACAATTCTTGACGCTAAAATTCCAAATCCTTTACGATATTTACGGGCTCTTCATGAAATTCTCTTGTTTCTGGGTTAATTTTCCTGGGTAATTTGAGTCCTAAAGACACAGTTTTACATGATAAATGACGTGTTATAAGCTAAATCGTCTACATCGGCCATAAATTGGCGTGTTCACACTATTCAGAGCAGAAACTTAGTGTGAAAGAGCAAGAGTATGCCGTGAACAGTAGCACGAGCGAGGGGGGCGGACCACCCCGGGCCACCTATCTGAGAGGGCCCCCGCAAGGCTTAAATATGGAAAAATGAGTATTTTTTAGGTTCATTTTCATAGATTTAGATACGTGAAAAAGAGTTTTGGTATAAGATTGGTCACTGACTTGGCTCCTTTCGACGATTTTCACCCCATCCGACTTGGAGAGTAGAACGTTAATGGTGATCGGCAGATAGTGTGGCTAAATATTCGATCGACCCCTCGAAAGCGCAATTCTGACGGCTAAAATTGTGCCTTCTGGAAGCAAATTCACAGCTAAAACAGAAAAAATACGCTGATCCCCAAGTTTCTTTAGGTCCTTAAGCAGATAAAATTGAGAAGATGCTCTAATGTGCCGATGTTGGGGCGTGTAGGCGGCAAAAAATTGGGGAAAAGTGCTAATATTCGTGGCTAAAACTGCAAAAAAGCGCTCATTCCTGGTTTCTCGATGCAACTTTCAGACCATAATTTAAAAAAAAACGCTGATTCTCGGTGTATAGTGGCAATTTTCTAGATGTCTAGAATTGACAGTTTTCATCCATTAAAGCGCAAATTTTGAAGATTTGGCCTCTGAAAAATCAATTTTGAAGGATTGATCTCCTCAAAATCCTCATTTGCGAGGTTGAGTCATTAAAAAGTCATATTTCACGGGGTTCAAGAAAGCATTTTCACACGTTTGTTGCTTTCATAGAATCCAATTTCGCGGATTCGGCACTAAGGGAACCCAACTCTTGCTGCAGATCTGGCTGGTGAACCCTATTTATGATGTGGAAGGTGCGAACGGTAATTTTAAGGAGGCAAATTCAACACGAAGCCATTTTTCCCCCGATTCCTCAAATATCGAATTAGGGGAGCGCTGCTCCTCCAACCAGACCATTGAGGGAGCATTCGCTGACCCTGAACCCCACTTCCGCCGCCACTGAGAAAGTCCGCTCTTTCCAATGGTAACGTCAGATTTTACCTTAGAGCCTCCGGTTACTCTGCAACGGCCACTTGTAAAAAAAAAAAAAAAAAAAAAAAAAAAATTTCGCTCCGGCAGCTGGCGGTCGGAAAGAGTGCATTTCATTTTGTACACGGATACCCTAAGCCGTCCCAGAAGTAGTAATGTTGAGACCATGATTTGTTTCGTTTATGTTTGACCATCCCTCGTACTGTTTGCTGCCGGGTTTGTTTAAGCCGAGCTAAATGGGAATCAAAGGCTATTTCAAAATGGAATCATCATACCGAATATTATGCTTCTGGAATCAACTGGTGATTTGTAGTGATTTTTTTACCATTTCAACCCCTATTTTCCCCCCTCCACCTTGACCGATTTGGCCCAAATGCAATACCGACCGGGGCCTTATGACTACTGATTTTTGTGCCAAAGCGCGTTCCGCTAAATTAATTTCTACGAGAGTTATCGTGCTAACAAGACCACAGACTTACTTCCACCCTGGGGGCACCACCCCCTCCCCCTCGCCTTTTTCAAAAAATTAAAATGGGAATCAAAGGCTAGTCTAACATGGAGTATACGTACCGAATATCATGCTTCTAGAATCAACTGGTGATTTTTAGTGATTTTTTTATCATTTCAACCCCTATTTTCCCCCCCTCCACCTTGACCGATTTGGCCCAAATGCAATACCGACCGGGATCTTATGACTACTGTTTTTTTAGATAAAGCGCGTTCTGCTAAATTAATTTCTACGAGAGTTATCGTGCTAACAAGACCACACACTTACTTCGACCCCGGGGGCACCACCCCCTCCCCCTTGACTTTTTCAAAAAATTAAAATGGGAATCAAAGGCTAGTCTAACATGGACTATACGTACCGAATATGATGCTTCTAGAATAAACTGGTGATTTTTAGTGATTTTTTGACGACTTCAAGCCCGATTTTTCCCCCCTCCACCTTGACCGATTTGGCCCAAATGCAATACCGACCGGTGTCTTATGACTACTGATTTTTGTGCCAAAGCGCGTTCCGCTAAATTAACTTCTACGAGAGTTATCGTGCTAACAAGGAAACGGCCATAAATATATATATATAGAAATATATATGAATTCCGGAGGAATTGTTCTAGAGGTTCTGAAACATGAAAAAAACATGACATGACCCATGTTTGCCACCATCACGACGAGACCAATAGTGCATTTTCAGAATGAAATGCACTAAAAAAGTACTTAAATCCTGAATATCTCGGAAAATAATGAGAATCGGACTATGGTCAATAGGGGTCGTTTTAACACATTTGAGGTGCAGAATCACCGGGCGAAATATTGCCCTCTATTTTTTGAACACCCTGTATTTTTGTGAACGTATCTCAGAAAGTATTGACCCCAGCGATACCTGCAAACGCTCATTCGATACAGCAAAAAAAGCTGCGTAAGATCAGAGAACATGATTAGTTCTGCCCAAAATCTTGATACACATTAACATGGAACATGTTTTCGTTAAATACTCATAGAATATTGATCGCAGAGAAACGAACCACCTTGCGTTCGAATCAGTGCCAAAAAATACTTCAGAAATCACTTATACGTCAACTGCATAACTAAACGTTGGACGTGAGGATTTTTTGGGAATACCCAAGCTAAAAACCAAGTTTTTTGGTACAATTTACGTCGTAACTCAAAAACTAATCGTCACGCCGACTAGTTGTTGATTTTTATCGACTCGGCATACAAAACTACGTAGGACTAGACACCCTGTTCGGGCAAATTTCTTCGCCTCTTATAGCAATGAGTTGGCCAACGTCTCCCCCCCCCTCCCCTGTTAAAAGTATGTTTGCCACCCCGTATCGTTGCGGACTCTTCGCATCCTTGGAAGTATGCATCAAAAGGAATTTTTTAAGCCATATTTGAAGTTGGCCCGAGTTTTGCCGCTATTCTGCCTTTTTTTTTTTTAGCTTTATTTCTTTTACTAAAAGCCATTGGATAAAAAAAAAAAAAAAAAAAAAACCGGAAGCGTATTTAATCGTCCAACACCCCTCACCATTGTAACAATGACGGTAAGATTTATGGGGAATGGTAACAAGGTTGCGGCTATTCATAGTGAAATGAGCGATATGGATTTGCAGTTCGAAAAAAAAACAAAAACAACAACAATACGTGATCGAGTGTCGAGTGTTTACATCGTTACTGGAAAGGCAAAGTATCGTAAGCGCCAATTTTCCTCAATTTGAGCTTTTGTGTTTTTTAGATTCTATGGCACATTGTGCATAAAACAACAACAAAATAAGCCGAAATTGGGTTGAAACTTTTTTTTTTTTAGTTTTGAAATTTGGATGGGAAAACTAAGCGCCATCAAAAACATCGTATCCTCCCTCTCAGCCAAACGTAACCGACATGAGACTCCCGCTTGGGATCGTATGCGTCAAAATTACTGTCGCTTACGATTAGTTTCGTGGCGTTTACAATTTCCCTCAAAAATGACGTTTTATCGTTGTGAAATAGCTTTCTCTTGGTGCTCTGACGTCAATGCGTCAGAAAAAGATAGTGAGGGCCTTGAGTTGCGATTGAAAAAAACGCCAGGTTCATGCGTGCCTCAGCCTAAACGCAGCCTTTTTGTGGTCGTTCTGGCCGGAGGTGCCATGTTTTTCATCCTCATTTCCCAGTTAGATGTATTTTGGTCTTATTTGGAATGACATTACTGCATTTTTCTAATACCTTATCTTGCGTTAGAAAAAAACTCGTGTGCACCGAGCCTTATAGTGCAGTCAAAAAGCTTTTGTATGAAAGGCTTCAAGCGGGTAAAACTCGTCCAGCCCAGAGACTTGGCTCAAAAATTCCATATTTAAGTAGAATACGAGATCCGACGAGTGTGGGAAGCAGGGGAAAGTTTGTAAGAATGCCTAAATTTGAGATTTTTTATTAAAAAGAAGAAAAAAGAATGGTGTTCCTGACAGTGGCGTAGGTAGGAATTTGTCCTGGGGGGGGGGAGTAAGATTGAAATCTCGTAAGGGCGAGGGGAGGGGGGTAATTTCACATTTTAGTCATTATTCCACCCAGCCAGCACACTCTTGAATCTGGACATCTTGCTGGCCTCATCATAGCCTCAATCTCTCAGTTGAGGGCGATTTTTGGACTCTACCCGCAAATTAGCGCTTTTCTCAATTTTGGCCGAGTGTATCGTTCTTCTCAATTTCAGCCGCAGATTAGCGGTTTTGCCCCACCCCCTCCCATAGCCATGAATTTGCGCATTTTCTCAATTTCAGCAGCAAAGTATCGTTTTTATCCCGTGAGCGATGTTTCTTAATTATCCACGAGTTTTGGCGTTTTCCTCAATTTTAGCAGCGTATTACCGATTTTTAATTTTTTTTTTTACCAGAGGATTAGCACTTTTCTCAATATCAGCTGGAAATTAACGTTTTTCTTACGTGTTTTCCTCAATATTAGCCGCAAAATAGGGGGACTTTTCACGAATTAGGATTTTATTGGTTCACCATACGCAATGCATGAGCGACTTTTCTCAGTTTATTCGCGAATTAGCGGTTTCTTCACCAATTGCCACAAATTGGCGCTTTTTTTCAATTTTAGTCTGAAAAGTTGCCTTCAGAATCCGCAAATTGGCGTATATTAAGTTTTTGGCGCAAATAAGAATATTTATCAATTTCAACCGCGAATGAGCGCTTTTTTTAAATTGTAGCGGCGACGCGTTGTAGTGTTTCAAACCTATGAATTAGCGAATTTGCTCAATTTCAGTCACAAATTGGCGTTTGGCGCAATTTTAGCTGTAAATTGGCAATTTATTCCTATTTTTTTCTCAATTTTTAGGTTTAAAATTAACCTTTCTCTTAATTTTGACCAGGTTGATTATTTTATTTTCTAAATATTACCCGCAAATTAGCGGTTTTTCACATTTTACCACCGCATTAGCAATTGTATGTAACTTTTTTAGGCATAGATTATTTAAGTTCTAGCCGTGAATTCGCTTATTTTTAACATTGTACTATAGCCATGCATCAATTTACCATTTTTCTAAATTTTAACCACAAAAATGCGTTCAGAAGGTACGAATTTAAATTATAAATGGTTCTTTTTTTTTTTTTTTTTTCAAGGAAAAAAATTTACATCTATCCATCCATTGCTGTCAAATAATCATCATTTTTAAATTATAAATTTCAGGACACTTAATTCGAGAATTAGTGATGTTTATCAACTTTAGCTGCGAATTTTCGCTTTTTCTAAATTTTAGCAGCGTAGTAGCGTCTCTAACTCGTGCATTACCTACCATTGTTTGCCAATAATTGGCGTTTGACACAATTTAAGCTGCAAATTAGCAATTTTTCCCATTTTTCACTGAGAGTTAGCACTTTTGCCCAATTTGAACTGAAAAGTAACGTTTTTCTTAATTTTAGCTGCGCTAATTGGTGATTTTTTCAATTTTTGCCGCGAATTAGTGTTTTCTTCATTTTGTATCCGCGAATTAACGTTTTTCCATAACTTTATATCTGCGAATTGCAAGTTAGCGATTTTTCCCAATTTCAGCTGTGAAATAGCGTTTTGTGCTAATTTTGTGGTCATTCAGCATCCTATTCCCTTTTTCATACGCGAATGGGCGATTTTACGCCATTTCAGTTGTGAATTTGCCATTTTTGTCCAATTTTAACCTGAAAGCGTCTTTTATTTGTCAATATTATAGCGTGTTTTCTCAACTTTAACCTCGGGGTTTGCCCAAATACAACACTTTTGCGTTGATTTCCACAATTTATTCGTAGAATGGCCTCCATGTACCGCGAATAAGCGATTTTTTTCTCAATTTTAGTCTGGATTTTGCATCGCGAGACCACGAATCAGCGCTTTTTAGCAGCTATAGCCACGAATATTGCCGATTTTTGTCTGATAGAGAACCCCCCCCCCCCCCGGTACCTCGGCACACTACTGCGTTGGGTCTGAAGTCCAAGGAAAAAGCTGGACGTACTCGGACCTTTTCGGGCTGCTTCAAGTCCAGAAAATATGCTAAACCTAACTTCAACGTGAAACGCTCATGAGATTTTAATGGGGCTCTTCGTTATGGTACTAGTGCTCCTTCGTTCGTATACTTGTGGCTGTGGGAGGGGGGATCTATCCCCCATACCCACGTTATGTGAATTAGTATACCTACTAAAAATCATTGTTTTCACCCATAAAGTTGCGACAATTTTAAATTTGATGAAACTTTCAATGGTAGACCGGCGTTACTGTTATTTCTTACGTATTTTTCAACGTGGAATCTCACAAATCGCACTTTAGTATTTTTGAGTTATGACCAAAAGTCAATAAAACCTGGTTTTAGGGTCTGAAACTGCAATCACTATTTTCTGGCACTTGAAAAACATGTAAATTCTTGGATGAGATCTATGAAACTCATTCTGTCCACGTATTTATACAACAACAATGCAACCAACACCAGGTCACTATCATTGATTGCTTTCGATGCATGCCAAAATTGGTGACTTTACTGTTGTCATTCTTAAAATAGGGCGTGTAATGCGTTCAATTATGTTTTGTTTTTATGACTAGCCATAGTACAAATAAAAAACCAAACGACTATTTGTTTAAATTTTTAAATTAATTTAACCCTCCACGGGAAAACGTAAGCGTCAGTGAGCTGATTCAGTAAACGTAACCACCTAAATCGTATCTACGAAAGAACAGAAATTGTTTTCCCATGTTCGATCGTAAGCGACAAACAATGTTTAAGAAGTATCTTGCTCACAGTAGAAAGTTTTGAAATTATGAAAATAATTAGAATGAGTCACTAGGGTCACGTACACAAATTTTCAAGAGAATCAGACGAGATTAAGTTGTCCTAAACGAAAAATGCATCTCCTGTAAAGGCCAAGTGGCGCTTAAAATACTTTGCCTTTCCAGTAACGATATTACGTTATTCTCTTATCTCCTTGATTTCTGTTTAATCAAAGGATCAATAGTTGACTTGAATATTGAGAACAGAGTGATAAGGAGATTAGCATAAAAGGGTGGCATCAAAAATAGTAGAATTATTTATGTCACGCGTCGACCTGCATTTTTATTTTTCGGTTACAGGCTGACGCTTGGCTTTATTTTCATCATAATTAATAAATTGGTATCCCAAAATTATCGTAAGCACGAGTCCTCGGCCCAAGTAACTCCAGGAAAACCGGGTATACGTTGTGAGAGTTAAATTATTAGTACCACCCAAACACACCGTCATGTCACGGACGCAAATGGACCATCAGATGAATCCACGAATTTTTGCGATGGAAAGCCGCAAGATCTGTAGCTAAACGTTTAATTGGGCATAGTAAGCGAGTGAAACGGGATTTTTCCGGCACAGTTTTTGATTTGTTTTGTGATGCTAAATAGCCGTTCTTTCAGTGTTCTATAAGGCGTATTCTTTCCATGAACTGTTCTGAAAATAAAGAAGAATAGCGACAAAAGGCATAATTGGAGGAATTATGTGCCCGCCGAATTGACAGAAACATGCGCTTACACGCACCTAAAGGTGTATTATTGAGATTTTCAAATCAGATAATGTGAATCACTTGTTTGAATACGTTCACGGCTCTCGACAAACAATACTATAGTACACGGGATATTGATAAGATGAGAGAAGGCTTGAATAGATCTCACCGGAAATTAAAAAAAAAAAAAAAAAAAAAAAAAAAAAGGTTCATAGCAACCAGTTATATTATAACACAGGTGCTATACCCTATATTAGCAGTGGATTTTCGAATAGCAGTACGCACAGTGGGGAAAATTGCTTGAACCTCGCGATTTAAATGTGGCCATCGATCAACTATTCCAACCGGGGAAAAAGAAACACCTTTATAATCTTATCCGCGCGTGTGGGTGAATCACTTAACCAGTTAACCCATTTTAATGCACTTCTATGCCTTTTGGAAATGAATGAGAGGATTAGGGTAGGGGGGGGATTTAGTTGTTCCATTTAACAAAACAATTTTCATCACATCAGGTACATCACGCTTCTGCGAAGACAAAAAAACGAAAATAAAAGACATTGGTGGACGACGAACGCTTTTGTAGAAACGGAAACAATACGCTTGTATCAACGCTGTTGGCTGACTTGAACTTTCAACAAGTCAGGGTCCCTACAGGAGTTCTACCGAGAGTTAATTCTGAAAATTTTGATTTTTTTTTCCGGACGCCAAACCTATAAAATTGGCTTTAGAGAGTGAAATTCAAGTGAAATCCTCGTCACTTGTTTTTTGAAATAGTCAACCCTATAAGAAATTTGGTGTTTCAAGGAGCTAAAACCGCGATATTGGTTTGTTTCAAGTGACAAATCCGTGAAATTGCGTTTTATGAAGAGCCAAAACCTCTAAGTTGCTTTATTTCCTCCGCCGGTTTCTTTATTTGGGCTAAATCCGTTAAATTGGGCTTTTAAATCGCACAATTTGGTTGTCCGAAAACCAAGTGATGAAACTGATTAATCTGATATAACTAATGTACATTTCATTGACGTAGCCATGAAGGGGACAGGTTGGAGAGGGTCGTTTTCCCTCTCCTCGAGCTGCCGTAGAGGGGCATCTTCTCAGTGCTCAGTTCTACATACAATCAAATAGTACAAATTATAAACGTGGTCACCTCATTTTGTTTCGTTGACGTTTGAAAAATATATACATTTTTAAAAACACTTCTCTGATACGGATTTTTCTCGTAAAAACCAACATTTTCGTTTCTGGCTCATTCAATAACCCAAATTTTGCGGGTTTTGTTGACGAAAAACCATTCAATTTCTTGGCGTTGCCTAACTCAAAATCACCGATTTTTTTTTCGGCCAAGTATCATTTTCGCGGTCCTAACCGCTGACTAAAAAGAGTCGGCTCATTTAAAAACCAAGTTTTTTGCTGATTTCGCTCGCGGAAGAAACCATTTTTACGGGTCTCGCAGTCTGGCTCATAAAAAACCAAACTTTCTTGGCGTTTTGCTGCTTGGAAAACCAATTTCTCGAATTATGCTCTCTAAAAAACTATTTTTGCCGACTTTTCTCAGAAAAAGATACCATTCTTATAAGGCTCACCTAACTAATAAATTCAAGTATGCATGAAACTGTTGAGATTGACTATCGTTCACTGGATATTCTACTTCAAAAAGAGAATTGAGAGGAAATGTACTATATTAATTCTAGGATAAATGTTGTCACTGAGTTCTTTATTGAGAAGTTGAATTCTATTGTTAAGGCTAGTATGAAAGAGGTTAAAAACAAAGTAAGCATGAAAAGGATAGATTAGTAAAGCTCAAATCTTGGTGTACAAGTGGAATGGGGAATTTGCACATTTTTCAAGCTGGTGTTGTTTGAAGAAGGCTCTTCAACAAGGCAATTGATCACATTAAAAATTGAAATCAGTCAAGGGTTTTTTAAAGCGAATTTTTAAAATTTTTGAGGCAGGAAACCTAAAACCCTAGAAACTAAGTCATGACTGTGACGGCGTCCATTTCCACCTAAACGTTTGCTTGAAAACTTTACCATTTGGCTGCAAGAAACATGGCATTTGAAACTGAAAATTCAATCGCCCAACAAAATTGTTTGGTAAATAGGTGCAGCTTCTGAATCTGGAAACTTTGCATGTTTAGTCCCTTCTAATATAGCCCAAACCCAAAAGGGGTGATTTAGACCTACACCACCGCGAGAAAAGGGCAGTTTCAACTGAAACCCATCAC
This sequence comes from Corythucha ciliata, assembly GCA_038030265.1. Classification (NCBI taxonomy): domain Eukaryota; kingdom Metazoa; phylum Arthropoda; class Insecta; order Hemiptera; family Tingidae; genus Corythucha; species Corythucha ciliata. Next base: position 50,013,776 of record CM075942.1, on the reverse strand, counting down.
AAATTAATTTCGAATTGAAAATTCGAAGTTTGTATGGTGGCAGGGGGGAGACTAAAATACTACTTACTATCACGAAATCATCGCATGAACGCATTAAAAATACCTTCCACTGAATTATTATGTGGAGAAGAAGGGTGAGTGCCACGGATTTTTTGGGTCCCTCGTGCGTTAATACCTTAATGTTTCGTCCATGTTTTTAAATAATTTTCAGTAGAAATACCATTCAACAATATCTTAAGTTTTACCCCCTCTCTCTCACCACAAAAATACTCTGAGGCCACGAAACTTTCCGTAAACGCTGGTTTAGCTTCAGAAATCTACTACATATCAACCACCGTATTGATTATTTTTCTCAGGAAAGCAGAAACTCTGTCCTGGAATCTGTGAATTTTAACATTCATATCAGAAAATTGTCTAATCCTCACCAGCGAAAGATTCCTTACTGAGCAACTCCATTGGCTTCAGAATGGGGATCACAAAAAAGAAATAATTTCTTTATTGACCAGGCAAAAAAAGGCAAACATTGCAAAGAATCCGATAAATCTGAATTTTTGGTATGCTGTCAGGGGAGGTACCACTAGTGTAAATACAAGTTTGCAGCTTCGAAAACCCTGTGCTAACTTCAGGGTGCTCGAAAAACCTACAAATTTTCAGACTTGTTTCGGATTTTGGCTTATATCTCCCTAAAAAATGCATCTTACGAAAAAGGTCACTATTATACGTTTATGAATGTATACCAAATGTGCTAAATTTGGAGCCCATGCGAATCTCTTAGCTCCAGTAGTTCACCAGTTATCTTGAAAAAACGAAAATAGGATAAATCATTATTTTCAATTTTAAGAGCTTAATTATTTCAGCTTAAATTGAAGCTCATCAAATTTACTACAACTTCGCCTCCCAGGACTTCTTCGTAGGATCACTTCTTTAGCCGGTATTCATCAAGCGAGATGGTCGTCAAAACGTGAAATTCGCACTTTTGAGGAAAGGGCGGCCTACGAAAAAAAAGGCATTATCATACTTTTTTAGAGTAGGCAAAATTTGCTTAATTTTGAGCCAAAGCGGAGTTTTGTAAGTCCAATTGATCACAAATTACGCCCCTTCAAAATTGGTAATTTTTCCCCAAAAGTGCCAATTTTAGTCGTTGACCATCTCGCGTGAGATACACCGGCTAAAGAAGTGATCCTACGAAGAAGTCCTGAGAGATTAAGTTGTAGCAAATTTGATTAGCTTTGATTTTAGCTAAAATAGTAGGGATCTTAAAATCAAGGCCAAACAGCCGAGGAATTGCAAGTCTCGAGGCACTCGAGCACAGTTTTCCTCAATCAACTTGAATTCGACAAGAAAACCGTCAATTTCAACCCAGAAACTGCCTGTTATTCCCGTAACTGGCCGTTATTCATCAAAAACACTGACTGTTGTTTGAAAACTATCGGTGTAGCAATGAACCAATCAAATAAAGTCTCTCCACGCTCGTTGTCTTTATTCGCTTTCGCTAAGTGCACTTTCAAGGCCTCTGCGTCATCATCAGAGCACTAAAAATTGTCTACATAAATAGGTAAAACGTCAGAGAAAATATTCCATTTACTTTCTTAGGGCTTCCCTTAGGGAAAGCGAATAAAGACAACGAGCGTGGAGAGACTTGATTCTATTGGTTCATTGCTTTGTATCGCAACTCCACCGATAGAGGACCTTGAAATGGAGAATTATCGGTAGTGTCCAAATGGCACTTTGCCAACAGTACTTGGAAAATTGATAGGCTTGGCACTGGTAATTGGGCTGTTTGTGAGGGGGAAATCTTTGTGGGCTCCGCTTCCCCCCCCCCCCATTGGCCATTGGATACTCACCTGCCGGTTTGGCTGTTTCAAAAAACAAATTTCGCGGATCTTACACGATAAAACCCCAATTTGTGGGGTCAGGGTACTAAAACTGTCATCTTGATTGATTTCACATCCATAAAGACGACGAACGGTAGACGCCATTCTGAAAATCGAGATTTAGGCCTTTTCGGGGTCCAGGAACACGAATCTGGTGTCAGCTAAATTTTTTTTTTACCATGACCAAACTTCCTTCCCTACGGGAACATGGAAGTAAAATCAAAAATTCCTGGGTATTGACAAATTGTAAAGGGCAATTTTGTGGGCCTGGCTCATTTCAAAACCAATTTTGCGTGAATAATTCACCCAAAAATCCAATTTGTAGGTTTCATCCCATTCGAAATACTACTAGGTACCAATTTGGCTGGCTTCTTCAGAAGTGAAATAGAGGCTGGCTCCCCTAATAAAACAGCAATTCTACTGGTTTCGCTGTATTAGCAACTACACCCACCCGGGAGTTGAAAAAGCGTGGTGCGGGTCGTTGCACAACCCTATTCACTACAGAGGTAGGTACTGCAAACGTTTCAAGTCAGAAACCAAAGGGCTGGCGATCACCAGCTGGTAAAAATAACAACAAAAAAGGATAGCTGAGACCAATTCGAGCACCTTCTCCTCACAGAACAAATTATCTGCAACATGAGAAAAAGGATCCTCGCGTCCAACCAGTCCACCTTAGTTTGGGCCTTCATGAAATTACAATCCCCCCTCCTCGCACCCAATTCACCGCCGCGAAACACGATCAAGTTCTCTAAATAAATCATCAAAACAACAATAAAACAATTGAATTCTTGTTTATTTCATTCAACTATGGTTTGTAATCCACGGAATTGGAGACGTGAAGAATAACATTAACGTCATTCTTTTCCTGCAGTCCCAGACGGAGTACAAATACCCTATATCGGTATTTTTTATCATCGCCAACGAGTTCTGCGAACGATTTTGTTATTATGGAATGCGAAGTAAGTGGTTAAACCCCCCCCCCCCCAATCGCACACACGCTAAAAGAATTGACGAGCTGTCGTTGTTTTGTTTTTTCAGCGGTTTTATCGCTGTACCTGGCTGAACAGCTTTTGTACTCGGAGGACACTGCGACTGTCATCTATCATATTTTTGTTATGATTTGCTATTTTACGCCTGTGATCGGTGGCGCTATCGCTGATTCTTACTGGGGGAAATTTAGGTGACCTCCATTTCGTGTCGTGGATGTTTTCAGCGTTGACTCTTATTTTGGTTATTTTTCAGGACGATTTTATATTTGTCCCTCGTATATGCGGTGGGAACAATTGTATTGTCATTCTCGTCGGTTATGGACATTAACACACCTCATAGGTAGGTTTTTAAAAAATTGAAACGCTATAAATTTTAAACGGGCGTTATTTGTTTATTTATAGGGCGCTCGCCATAATTGGATTGGTGTTAATAGGCTGCGGAACGGGGGGAATTAAACCGTGCGTTTCATCTTTCGGCGGTGACCAATTTAAAGTCCCGGAACAGGAGGTACAGCTACAAAAGTTTTTCTCCGTATTTTATTTCTCCATCAACGCCGGCAGTCTCATCTCAACTTTTCTCACGCCCATCCTTCGACAAGACGTGTCATGTTTCGGTTCGACCACTTGCTACCCACTGGCGTTTGCCGTTCCGACGGCGTTGATGATTTTGTGCGTGGGTAAGGGGAACTTCTGCTTGAGCCACACCGCGCAGCGAGAACAGCCAAACTCATGGGACGAAATCGTGTTTCTTTTTTCAGTGATTTTCGTATCGGGATACCCCATGTATAAGATTAAAAAACCCGAAGGCAACATCATTGGCAAGGTTTTAGGGTGCGTTGGGGTAGGCAGCATGTCAGTTATTGTCTCGAAATGATTTTAAATCGAACTCGTTTTAATGTTAACGTTCCCAACAGCATGCAGTTGTAAGAAAAGTGAGAATTCAAAAAAAAGATAAACGAGAGCATTGGTTGGACTATGCGGACGATACTTATTCCCGTAAACTAATCAACGACACTAAAATACTGGTGAACATCGTCATTTTATTCCTTCCGACTATTGTGTTTTGGGCACTTTACGAACAACAAGTAACGCATTTCCGGTGCATTAAAAAATGATGAATAATGAAAATCCTCGCCCAAGGGTTCCAGATGGACGTTTCAAGCTAATCAAATGGATGGAAACGTGTACGGATGGATTGTACAGCCCGACCAGATGCAATCTGTAAACGCTATACTTTGCCTAGTTTTCATCCCATTGTTTGAAAAGGGGCTCTACCCTCTTCTTCAAATGTGTCGAATTTGTCGGACACCGTTGCAAAAAATTTGCTCTGGTGGTATTCTTGCTGGATTCGCCTTCATCATATCCGGCATAGTCCAGCTACGAATCAGGGTAAGCATCCGTATAGAGAAATGGTATACTAGTCTCGCCGCTAACTATACGGTGTGTCGGTTACAGGCAACGTATGCGATCGTCCCCTCGGCAGGAGAATCACAGCTTCGTATCTACAACACTATCGACTGTCCAATATCGATAGCGTCCAGTAATTTGAGCCTCAACGTCAACTTGACGGCACTGAGTACCGCTGAGTACTACGATTTGAAACCAACCGGAATAGACGGCTCGGTCAATGTTACATTCACCACTGATAGCTCGTGCACCTATCCTAACTTGTCGTTCACCAGTCAAATTCAACTGCTAGACGAGGAGGTTCAAATTTTGTTTTTGGCTTGTCCTTAGGTTATCAGAGACTAGAGTGCTATAATATATATATTTTAGATTTCTTCGTACATAGTATTCAGGAACAACAGCAATAAAATAAGTACGTCATTAATTACGCTTCGTGGTACATCAGACGTGACAAAGACGTTGGATGCTTACGGAAAAATGAGGTAAAAATGTTGTTGTTTTTTTTTGTTTTTTTTTTGTCTTACACCAAACACTCCGCAGAGTGATATACGGCGGAACTGACAACGTCGTTGTTAAAGTGGGAAGTAATGATTTCTTGGTGGTAGACCATAAGTCCGAAATAGTTGAGCTTGAGGATAACAAATGGTAACACCTCCCGCCCCCACGGTTCACTACACAGTCACTAGAGTCTAACAATTACTATCGAATCATACAGGTTTGACGTTTACGTGAATGGCAGAAAACTAACTGAAAGAATTTTTATAAAACCAGGCGGAGTTTACACGATGCTTCTGTCCCGAAACTTAGCCCAACCGGTAAAAAATTAGCTTGAACCCCCCCACCACCTTCACCAAAATTCGCTAATTCCTATCATTAATTTTTCCAGGAATATACAATCTTCATAATTACGACACCTAATGACGTGAACATCATGTGGCAATTGCCGCAATATTTTGTAATGACAGCTGCTGAGATTATGCTCTCAATTACCGGCTTGGAATTCTCCTATTCTCAGGTAGGCTGGTGAAGAGGGGAGGGGATATAAATTTATTTCATGAAATCAACATGGCAACAGGCTCCTGTCAGCTTGAAGTCCGTAATATCGTCATTCTGGCTTCTGACCGACTCATTCGGTAACATGATCGTGCTAATTATCGCCGGATTGGAAATTTTTGATAACGAGGTCTATTTTCACGGAACTCATTGCACGAAATTCACACCTTTTTTCACTAACAATCTCCATTTCAGGCGTACGAAATGTTCCTGTACTCCGGTTTAATGTTCGCAGTCATGGGTATTTTCATCCTGCTCGCCATCAACTATAAATATGTCGTCAACCTGGATGATGACGACGAGGCTGACACGACGTATAACAGCATAAACGAGGAAACGTCGAGAATTTAGGACTTCAGGACTCTAGAACGTTTAATTAGCCACGAAACTTAGTTCCTCTTATTTTAGATTGTACGATTCTGAAAATATCAACTGCGACTGACAATATTTTTCCTCGAACAAAAATCAACAAGAAGAGACGCGCATGTTTTGTAAATACAGTTTGAATACAATTTTTTTTAAATAAAAAAGAGTAAGAAATTTACTTTCCTTGCAAGCCAGAAAAAACCTCAGGGTTAATAATTGGAATGAGTGGGGGTGATTGGAATACTACGGCCCGCATAACGCTTCGGTCTTCCGTTATGGTAATGTTAGAACTTAAAGTGGTGAAATTGAAAATTTATGCGCAGTTTTCACAGACCATCAGCTTCGCGAGGTAAAGATTGGGGAATCGAGGCTAAAATTTGAAAAAACGCTTATCTTTGGTTTCGGAAGAAGCTTCATGTCAAAAATTAAGAAAAATTGCTAATTGGGGCGAAAATTGAGAAAACGTGATCATTCACAGCTAAAATTAGGGAAAAGCGCTAACTCGCGACAAAAATTGACAATTCGCGGCTAAAATAGGAAAAAGCACTTCTTCTTCAGAATTAGGAATCCCGTTAATTCGCGGCTGAAATTGAGAAAAAGCGCTAGTTCGTAGCTAAAATAGGTGGAATGTGCTAATTCACGGCTAAATGTAAAGAGAAATGGACAATTCACGGTTCCTAGAGGTTTCCCAGTAAATGTCATCTTATTGCAATAAACGAGATTTTACGGTTTCCAGCTCTGAAAATTAAAAAGCGTCTGGAGTGTCACTGGCAAAAAGTTTGGGTAGTGGGCAAAGGTTGGTGAGCTAAAAAGTACGGCTACAAGCTTAAAATTCACCGTATACACTCGGATTCAGCGGTTTGAATCCTCGATAGCCTGCTCAAGTAGTTTCTCATGCAGTTTTTATTGCAAATGTCAGTTTCCCGGTTTCTTCGTGAGTTTCTTAACTGATCTGCCCATTTATTGGTTTCTTTCTCAATGTCCTTTCTACTTTGTCAATGACTGGAACTGGAATTTAATGGAACCTAGTTGATACGTCCTAGATGGGTGGGTGGTCATTTTTGTAGCACAGAGGCTCTGTTTCTAGAGATTTGAAGATATTTGTGCAAAAATGAATAGCTCCGCAGTCAAGTCAAGTCAGAACATTGTCGGTTTAGGGTCGTTAAAACCAAAATCTTCGACTTCAGCCAGTCATAATGATCAAAATTTTATCTAAAATTCCACACCGTGGGGCTCAGTTTACTATTTCCTGTATGAATTGTCAGTTTGTGGGTTTAAGGTTCTGAAGAGTGTGTTGGAGATGCGTACCATCCAGATTATTTGCTTGAATAGTCAGTTTTCTCGCTATAAACGGCAAGTTTTATGAGTAAAAATAGACGGTATTACAGCTAAATTGGCAGTTTTTAGCAAAACAAGTCCAGGGGTTTGAACCTAAACCCGTAAAAATAGTGGTAAATTCAGTTTTCCAGCTGAAAGTACAATTTCACAGGTACCAAAAAGGCAGTCATTCTGCTTAATATCCTAAATTTACCATTTTTGTGACTGGAAGTCGATTTTAGGCGATTAGGATGATCTTTTCTATGACGTATTCTCAGTTTTGATGCGGTTTTGGTTGAAGTTTAAGCATCGGGGCAAGAATTTAATTTTGATGGTGGTGGCGGGGGTTGGATCGTGAGTAATTCGAATTGATTTGTGCTTTTTATTTCTTTTAGAAATGCATACAAGATTTAAAAGAAATAATTATATGGAAATGGATGCGTTTATACAGAGAATGCATGGAATGTTAAATTCAGGCTGTAGGGTCTTTTTTCATTAGGGCGACATCTGCCTCGACCATATCACGGACCAGATCTTTAAAATTCACTTTGGGCTTCCAACCGAAGGCTGTGTAAGCCTTTGACGAGTCACCCAGCAAAATATCCTAAAAAAAAAGAAGAAGTCATGGCGCGACGTTACTCCAACGAGACAAAATTCAACGTACCACTTCAGTCGGTCGAAAATACTTGGCATTGATTTTAACTCGAACGACTCCCGTAGATTTGTCTTTGCCCACTTCATTCACTCCATCGCCCTCCCAGACGATTTCAGTGCCAACGAGGAGAAAAGCTTCTTCGACGAATTCTCGAACGCTGTGAGACTCACCTGTTGCGATGACAAAATCCTCTGGAGTTCGTTGCTGCAGCATGAGCCACATTGCCTGGTCGATAAAGGGGAAGGGGTATTAAGTTGACAGCGAAGAGGCTTCGTTATTTTCTTTACTTCTACGTAGTCTTTGGCGTGTCCCCAGTCTCTTTTGGAATCAATGTTTCCAAGTTCCATGAATTCAAGAAGTCCCAAGTGGATTTTAGCTACCGACCGAGTTATTTTTCTAGTGACAAAGTTCTCGCCTCTACGAGGACTCTCGTGATTGAAAAGAATTCCGTTGCAGGCGAACAGGCCGTAGGCTTCTCTGTAGTTCACTACAGTCCAGTAAGCGTACAGTTTTGCACAGGCTTTTATTAAAAAAAAAAAAAAAAACCGTCAAAATTCCGTAAAACATTGGAGCGACTCTCGTTACCGTAAGGACTTCTAGGGTAAAACGGAGTGCTTTCCCGTTGGGGAGTCTCCTGAACTTTTCCATACAGCTCGGAAGTGGACGCTTGATAGAATTTCACCTCTTTCTCAAAGCCGCAGGTTCGAATCGCGTCCAACAGTCTCAACGTACCAACGGCGTCAACTTCCGCTGTGTACTCGCTTAAATCGAAGGATACCTATTGAATCTGCCGTATGTAGCAAACCCGTCGCAAATCATGACCCCCCCCCCCTTATTGTTTTACCTTTACGTGGCTTTGAGCCGCCAAATTGTAAATTTCAGATGGTTTGACTTCGTTTATAATTTTAACCAAGCTGCTACTGTCAGTCAAATCACCGTAGTGGAGTTTCATACGTCCACCTTGGTGAATCGTAGGATTACGGTACAGATGTTGTATCCTGCCGGTATTGAAAGAGCTGGAACGTCTGATGATTCCATGGACGAAGTACCCTTTTCCCATGAGGAACTCGGCTAAATACGATCCATCCTGAACAGAAATGAACTTTAACCGTAAATACATTGAGGTTATCTGAAGGGGAGGGGGTGCCAATCGGGCTGAATAAAGGCAATTTAATCCCGCAAAAGTAACTCTCTTCCAGAGAAACCGGTCATTTTCATTAAACGTTCCAGAAACTATGAAACCAGGAGCGAAAGCTTAGGATTTCCAGGCATTATTCCAGAAGGCTACACCTATTTGGCCGTAAAACTGGAGAACTCTCCCCCGCAATCGTCAGTTGGGTTCTGGTGAGATTTCTTGGCTCAATATAGGCAGGACGAAGCGGAAAGCTGGACAGAGAATTAAAATGAGGGACTGACTCATCAAAATCTGAACGGCTTGTCACTTCAGGCTCTCAAAACCATCTCCATTGCAGCTATAAAAAAAGCGGTTTTAAAGAGACCTCAGAAGGATCGTCGTGTCGGATTTCAAAAATAAAGTTATAAGTATTTTTATAGAAGAACAACAATAAATAAATAAACAAACTGTCAAAAATGATCTTACCTGACCGGTGATTCCAGTTATTAGGGCCACTTTGGCGTCCCCGCTCATTTCACCTCACGATTTTTATTCAAACTGGCAAAACTGAATTTGATGGTTCAAGCTATAAAATCCATACTTCAAGGTTCATCGCGTTTAATTAACGCAATAAAAATCGCCGTAAAATCCGGCCTTCTAATCTGTTGACGCACCTCTGGTCCTTATCTAGCTGTCAACGTTTTGAAAGCGGTTACCTTCCGTTCAGGCTAATTTTATTATCTTTGGCTCATAATTTAAAGTTTAAATCGGTTTCTATTATTCTATTACACACTATGCGAGAAATTTATGAAGATTTTAACGACAAGGTGGACAAGGTGGTAGCAAAAAGGTAAGAGTTGCTGCTGCCGTGTGTGATGTTTTTGTCATCCGCCAAATCGTAGCACTTGTTGGAATGTTGACACGTCTGTCCTTTTCTCCTGTCTAGAACTCCTCAAATGTCTGCCGTCCCTTTCTCCTGCCTAGAATTCCTCATTATGTCTGATACAAAGGTAAATCCAGGACTCCTGGAGGGTCAGTACCGTGGCAATGAAACGTTTGAAAGGCGAGGAAGGAGCACTTTTGAACTTGTCGTTGCCGTTTTCGTCAAGGAGGGCACCACGGAAGCCCAAACGCGAGAATGAGGATCGAGGCTTCTCTCGTGGTTTTAGAGGATGTTTGACCGGTTGGGGGGGGGGGGTAGGCAGCCCCAGCGATTTTAGGGTGACCCCGTGAGGCCAGACACTCAGTTACAGCTGAAGCGTCTCCTTAGGACGGAGAAATCGGCTTAGAACGGCCAGGGAGAGGGGATAAAGATAATGCCATGCCTATGTTCAGGCCCTAAACCAAAACCTAAATTTCAGACCAGCCATACGCGTGGGCGGATACTTCAGACCAAAACGAGGGGGCTCATAGTTGGTTTCTGGGGTCAAATTTTGGTGCCCAAGATTCTAGGGCCCACATTTGGCCTCGGAAACCATCAATTCAGCTATTCAAAGAGCTTACTTGGCTATCGAGCCGCTGGGAATACAGCCGACTATGTACTGTTGGGACTGCCCTCTTAAAAACGACTGACTGTCCACTTTCCCTTATTTCCTCCGAGCCTGACTATTTATGTGCCCTGAAACTGACTACTTTGGCCTGAAACTGACCACATTTTGTCCCTGGAACTGTCTATTTTGCTTTGAAAACTTGCAATCGTCTAAATAGTCAAAACTGGTTTGTTGGACTCAGGAAAAGCTTAGGACCGTCGAACCATGTTATTTGGCTCATAATTAAATGTTAACCGCAAAATCTGGTTTATTTTGCCCTGAAACTCACTAAGTGGCCCTGAACTAGGTAAGTGTTCCAAAGGCTGGGTATTTATCTCTGAAACTGGCTATTTTAATCTGGAACTGGCCATGTGGCCCAGGAGATTTCTAGTTGGCTCTGAAACTGGAACTCGGGGCCTGAAATTGGAATTTTAGACCTGAAATTGGAATTTTGGGCCTGAAACTGACTCAGAAACTGGCTACGTGACTCTGGAACTTGCTGTTTCGCTTTGATACTGGAAATTGGGAGACCTGGAACTGGCTATTTAGTCCTGAAACTGGCTACGTGGTCCAGGATTGGCTACATGGTCCAGGATCTGGCTACGTCGCCCAGGAACTTACTATTTGACTCTGGAACTGGAATTTGGGACATGAAACTGGAATTTTAGGCCTGAAATTGGACCTTGCTATTTCGCTCTGATACTGGAATTTGGGACCTGAAACTGTTTATTCGGCCCTGAAACTGGCTACCTGGTCCAGGAACTGGCTATTTGGTGCTGAAATCGTTTAATTAAACCCGAAAAACGAATGAGTCGTCTTCAAAAGTGACATACAGATAGTCTTATTTTGAGTTCAAAAATGTGTTGAGCCCCACAACTGACTATTCGTCTCGTGAAAAAGTCCAGTTTCCATTATAATCTTTAAAAAATAAAGCGCCTGTTTGGAAAATCGTTAAAATCTGAGTCGAATACTGGGAGTTAAGGCCCTAGAAACTGATTGGTTTTTATGTATTTTAGTCTGTAAACGTAGATTTGGTCCAACAACCGACGATTTTTTCCTCTCTCTCATTCCCCTCCAAAACTTACTCTTTGACAATCGATTGTGGAGACTTTTCATTAACGGGGATATTGGTATGAAAAAGTTTAATGCAGGTGAAACTTTTAATTTGTCAATTTAGCTACCAGAAATTTCTTGTTTTTGCTTTAAAACGTGTTTTTTAAACTGGCTATTTGGTCCTAGAATCTGTCATTTCGACCAGTGCAGTGGATTCTTCGGCTATATAATTGAACATTTTGCCAAAGAATAGCATGTGGACTGACTGTCACGGAGTCCTGGGTCTTAAAAATAAGTTTTTGTGGTTGAGCTATATGTTTTTTAAACAAAACTACCATTTCTGAATATTAGGGCGCAATTCCCCCGCTTTATGGTGTAAAGAGTTGTAAAAAAGTGTTTTTTTCAGACCACAAAAAATGAAACGACTGGTACAGAATGGTTAGCTCATTCGTGAACAATCGTTTTCACTGCGCATGCGTTCTACTTGTGTCCATCTTTTTCGGCTTTTGGAGCACGAGTGATGATGAAGCGGATGCTCCGTCTTCAGTGTGGTGTAACGAACACAGTGACGGGTTACAGTGTTCCTTTCAAAATCTGTACTATCATCCGGATGAGGAGCAGTTCATTTTTCATCTCACGCCCGATTCAATTGTGTCGGGCCTTCATCATCCATCGCAGTTGAACCGAATCCAGACGTCGACCGTCGCGAATCATTCCGAATTCTACTTAAAGGTTGAAATTCGTTCGAATCTCTCTTCGATCGGTGCACGAGACGTTGAGCGGCCAATGTTCCTCCTCGGGCGATTCAAGCCCGACAATATACACCACGTGATTCACGATGACCTTCTCCCTCTTCACGCCACCTACAGCCGTCTGTGTTTTGGCAACGTCGAACGGTGCGCTCGCGACTATCAATTAGCGTTGATCGACACTCACCCGCGGGGCCGTTTCTTTGAATGGTACGCTCATTTTTCCAAAATGTCTCCGCTTGTTTTTTCCGAGTTACGTAGGGAGTGGTTCAAATTTTGCGACGTAAAAATCGGTTTAATGAACAAAATCGTGTATCAGTACGGTATTGGCAGAGATCACGGGTCATTGAAATCAGAGCTGCGTGGGCGGGAAATTTTGGACTTTAGAGAGTACATATTAAGAAAATTTACGGTTCAAAAACAAGCTACAGGTGTCACTGTGGTGAGAAGGCGACACACGAGACGGATTTTAAACGAAAACTACTTGATTCGTGTAGTCGAGTCTAAATTTAGGCTTCGTGGTGGGTTTAAAACTAATATCATAGATTTATTATCGAATAAAAGCTCGGAAGTAATTAGGGCGGTAAGTTCTTCGGAACTTCTACTAGTAATGCACGGCGCTGAGTCAATTTTAGCTCTGTTTCTCCCATTCAACTCCTCCGTCATTGAGATGTTCCCATTCGGAATCGACTACAAATTCGTATCTCCGCTATTCGGCTATAGCCGGATAAAAGACGTTCAATTTCGTTATTACCCGTGGACCAATACCAACGAATCGCACACCGTCACTCACCCCGACAATCCCATCCTACTAGGAGGTATACGTCACTTGGCCGAGACCCATCAACGAGAAATCGAACAAACCAAAACTGTACCGCCCGTTACGTGCTGCTACAACCCGTCGTATTTATTTAGAATGTTTCAAGACACCCTAGTGGATCACTCTGTGGAGCCAGTCATCGCACAGGCGGTGGATTCGATTCGACGTCGAATCGAAGAGACGAACACAACGTGGTTCGTACCGGGTCAAGTGAGGAATTTCACCTGTCACGTGGGCGAGAGCGGAATCGTTTTAAGTTGGAGCCCGCCCAAGAATGTGGTCGGTTTGAACGAAGCCGCCCATTTTGACATTGTACTAACGATCGATGGTAGAAGTGAAGTGATTAGGACGAATTTTCACAACTTAACGCTCGATATAAGTAAACTGAGTGAGGCGCGAAAAGCCCAGGCTTGGATTTGTTGCATTGTAACGAATGTCAAGGGAAGAGACAGCTACACAGAATGTGATGACATCAATAAAGCGTTTTGATTAGACAACGTATAAATAAAAAGCGCACTCTCAAAATACGTACATAAATTTTGTCCTACTTCCCTAATATTAACACGCGCCAGGCTTGACTTGGGTGAGATCAATGATTATAGAACGTTAGTCAAAACTCATTGCGGGCAAAAGTCTTGGACTCAGAAAATCAAGCCTAAAACGTGTGTCACACTGTCAATTCCAAATTTTGATTTAGAAACGAATCAATTCCTCGAAAAAGTCAACCTGTCCTTGTACAGATCTTTGGCCTTTTTCGATAAAATATTTGTAGGAGTGTCATCGGAGCCGTCGTCCTTCCATATTCGTTTTCCCACTCTTTTTAAGTCCGCGCGACACACAATGTTGTTAATGGCTTGCAGGTCCTGTAAGAGAAGAAAAACAATTGAAAGCAATTCGATGCTGGAGGTTGAAGAGATCAATAAAGGGCTGAGCTCAGTTGGCTGACGTGAGCGTGTGGGACTGTACACAGGGCTCTGTGACCCTTGAAAGGCGCCAGACCATCGTGTTAGGGAGAGGCTGCATACAGCCCCATGATTTTTTTCCCCCCATTTGGCTTTCATTTTTTTTTTTTTTTTTTTTTTGAATGGGTAAGCAGCGCGATATTTTAGTTTTTAGCCCAACGATACCCGGGAAATTGCTTGGGCAGGGGGGAGGAGCTTCGCGTTTAATTGGTTTCGAATGAGTCAACCCTGCGAAATTACATTTTTCGAGAAAAAGCCAGATCAGGCGCGGATCTAGAGGGAGGAGCTTCCCTAGGCGAAAACTACAAGTTGGGTGACCTTATAACAATGCGATCGAGGCTTGATTGACGTCCCCTACCTGGCCGCGCAGGTGTTAGATAAATGAAGCGTACTAGTTGAAAGGCTGTCAGGAGCTCGATCCCTCGGTCTTCATGGTAAGGACGGCGGCGCGGCTTCTTGGAAAGCTAACCGGCACCATATCGCGGAAACCAAGGACTGGGCAAAACGCTCATTCTGGACCTCTTTGAGCGGCACTGGCCCCAAAGCAGCAAGGGCCCAAGAAGGAGGAACCGTGTACTGCTCAAATAAAAATTATTCCCAAAACAAAATGACCCTAAATTTGAAAAAAAATAAACACGTCCACTCAAGCACTTGTGCGATTTGTGCGAAAATGATGTATATTTGGGTTTCTCATCACGAGGAATGCTGAAACCGAGACGGATGCGACCGAGACAAACTTCTGGGGTTGGTGCCCGTGAATATATCAATAGTGAACCAAGGAAAAAGTATAAGTTCCTACCTTTGCGGGACTCTTGCAGAAATAGTACTTGTGAGCGTTCGGTGACATTTGTACGTGCTCCTGGTCGTGTTTTTTTAGAAAAATCGGAATATTTTCCGACACTTTTTTACCGCCGAAGAAAGCGCATTGAGCTTTTCCGGCTGGAATGGGCGATAGAATAAGTCTTTCATTCTGAAAAGAAGCAAAGAGCGTAGGAAAAACAAAGCATGACTTCCTCCAGTTATATTGTCTACCTCTGATGATTTCATCATCTTCTTGGCGAGCTCTCGGATTTTTCCTTTCTTCAAAAACACTTGATTGAAGAAAGAGATAATGTCTTGGACTCGCTCTTCCATTTCCTCTTTTTTATTTGAGCTGTTGGCCAAATCTGCGAGGCAAAAAACTTATGAAACAATGTTTCTTGTTCATGAACGCCACTAGTTTTCTACCTTCGATGGATAAATCCGGGGATATTAAAACGTTTCTGTAAACTTCAGCTTGCGCATTAGGCTGAAATCTATAACGTTCCAAGATATCCACAAAAGTAGGGCTCTCGTTCAAGACCTTAACAAGGAATGAGTGTTTAAAAAAAATTGACAAGCCGGTTTATTAGCCTCCCAACCCCACCACAAACTCACTCTAACGACGAAATAAATGGAACACATAAGGATCTGATCCAAATGTCGGTCACGCATAATGCCAACATGATGAATCAGAGTCATCTCGAAGCACGTCCAAATTTTCTGTCGAAGTTCGAGCATCATTTGTTTGACTTCACTCAGAGGGCTCGTAAGTTGAAAATTAAATGTCAACTGATCGACGAGATTCAACATGCGCACTGATGCTAAGTAGTAGAACTGGAAAATAACGTGGAGATTATAGAACGGACAGGTTAGAGTGATGGGATCCACAAGTTTTTACTTTTCGGAAAAACAGAGAAATTGAACTGGTTCGCTTGGTTTTTTTGTTTTCGTCAGTCGTTGCGGTTCCATTGACTGATTCGGCGGCTTTCTCCAATTTAGCTTTGGCCGGATCAGCCCATAGGTGCATTGAGTCTGCGCAGAAAGTTCCATGAAGGGTGACGGCTTGAGGGGTTTTAATAACGAACTTACTCGAGTAGGGTTTCTTTACGGGAGGTTCGTCGTCACTGTTGGACACATCGCTCAGTCTTTTCCAGCACTGTTTCTGAGGGGATTGGAATTTGTCCGTGAGAGGGGCTCCCGGAGAATTCATTAGAACGCTCTCTTTGCCTTAAAAAACAAAACAAGCGGGAGTTGACGTTACGGCGTTATCGTTCTCTACAAATCTAAACTCACCAGCCAGTGACAATAATTTGTCTCCAACGGCTCTGGTGGTTGTGGTTTTCTTATTTTCCAGCTGGACCGCAACATCCTCACACGATGGGGCCAGTTTACCGTACTCGAGCAAACTGTCCCACAAAGGGCTCCCAGCTTTCCAGGCCAAGCTCTCCAAAACGGACTCCTCGATCTTGGAGGAAAAAAAAAAAAAAAAAAAAATCACC
Source organism: Corythucha ciliata (assembly GCA_038030265.1). NCBI lineage: Eukaryota > Metazoa > Arthropoda > Insecta > Hemiptera > Tingidae > Corythucha > Corythucha ciliata. The sequence continues at coordinate 49,997,588 of CM075942.1, read as the reverse complement.
GGTGAAGGTTGAAAATTTATTATCACGAGACAAACGGTGGGCTTACTCTGTTCAAATGCTTCACAAGTTCTCGGTCGAGTGTCGTCACATGGCGCACGACGACTTCAATCACTTTGTAAAACTGGAACGGCGCGATGTGGAGAACATTGAGAACCCAGGGAAAAGGGTTGAACACTTCTGTGTAATTTATTACTTCAACGGCGCACGCGTACAAGGCTTTTATGAAACGATCTTGATTGAGCAATGCCTGGAATCAAACGAAACGAAACTACAGATGTTATGAATTCCCTCCCCACCTTTGTCGCAGAAACTGTCAAACTGGCCACAAAACCAATGTTTTTGTCCCGAAAACTAATATTCATGCAAAGATCTTCTTGAACCCCCTAGCCAGAAAATTCTGGCTTCAGAAGTTCTGGAACCAGAAAATATTGATTTGAGCTCCCTCCCCCCATCGGTAAACTTACAATTTTGTCTTGGAAACAGTAAAGATGCATATAAATAGAATATTTTGTCTCAGAAACTCGAAGTTCAAATCCTGGGAACCCCAACATCATTATTTAAGCCCCCGCACCCCAGGAAACTCTGGATTTCGTCCCGTAAACTAACAATTTTCCCAAGAAACTGTCAATTTTGTCCCGAAAAACGTCAAAAGTGACAAACAAAATGACAATACAGCCCACTTCCTCAGCAATTTACGAATTTTATTCTAGAAACCGACCATAGGGGCAAGGAAACTTACAGATCCCCAGAAACAAACAATGTGAGCACAAGCTGCGTTGTTGCGGTACAATACGAATATTTTAGCCCGGGAGCCACACGAAAGTCGAATTACCTCCCAAAAACAGAGCGTGAATTTTGATGATACGAGGCACGAAGATCCTCTTTCCCACTAGGAGTCACTAACTAAACCCTACAAACTAACAATTCGTACAGGAAACGTCTCGCTTAAGCCTCAATACGAGACATCTAAGATCAAATTCTGGTAATTTCGGCAGCTGAAGCCAACGATTCAGCGAATACTGGGAACTAGTAACTTGGAGACTTAAATTTAAAATGCAGAATAATTATGTTTTGCCGATTGATGACCCTCAAATTTACCCGGAACTCGGAAACAGCCAATTTGTCACATCGATCAGGCTATTTTTGACTATAAAACTCATCATTTTTTCCTCATTAATCCCTTAAAAATTTGCACTGGAAACAGACTTTTTGCCACAAAAATTACACCCACCAGAAAGCTACCATCCAAGAAATCGAAAAAGGAGCCGGGACACTGACAAACTAGCCACGAAACTAACAACGAGACCACGAAACTGACAACGAAGCCAGGGAATCGACAGAGATGCTGGAAACTGAAAAAGAAACCAGGAAATTGACTCAGAAACCTAAGAATTCACAAAAAGGCCAGGGAACTGACAAAGAGGGCGGGAAACCGACAATGAAGTCATGAAATTGACAGAGATGCCCGAAAACTGACTATTAGGAGACCAGGAAACTGACTAGGAGGGCAATAAAATGACAAGCAAACCATGAAACTGACGAAGAGATCAGAAAATTTACTATAAGGACAAGAAATTGACAATTTTGCGCAAGAAACTGACTACTTGAGACGGATAATAAGGAATTCTGTCTCAAATTTATTGAACGCTATAACGCCCTTAATTATTTTTAATATAAGCTCAGGACTCAATCGACATGAAGGGCAAAACAAAAACGACACTTTTATCGAGTTGCGACGTTTCGACGGTGGAATTTCTCCGTCCTCCTCAGGCTTATAGGAGCTTATAGAACTTGAGCCTTGGCATGATTAGGTGTATTTTAGACATTTAAACCGCACATTTGACTCAATAATTGACAATATAATCCACTAAAACTGACTGTTTGACCGTGACACTCAATATACGTGGCTCCGAGGCACTTTTTAGGACCAAAAACACTAAAATTTTGTTAATGGCATAGTAATAATAATCCGGGAGCCCACCGTATGACAAATCCGGGTCACTTGATCGTGTCTGGCACCTGCGCAGGAAGTTTTTAATGGTCTAGGACAGTGATTTTCAACCTGGGGGGCGCAAGCGATTTCCAGGGGGGCATGAACTTGTCCCCATGACCTTTAAGCTTGAGACCAACCATACAAATATAGGAAACTTCAGGAACGTCACATTTTTGCCAAGAAAAGGAAGAAAAAAAGGGAAAGCGCTTAACTGGGAGCTCAACTGTGGTTGGGTCTCCTTTGTGTTTGGAGCATTTACTGTGGTTTGGAGCTTATTGTTAGCTGCGGTTAGACCTTTGCTGTGGTTGGAGCTTTGTTGGGGTTGGATCTTTGCGATGGTTGGACTTTTTCTGTGGTTGGACCTTGGCTGTGGCTGGGCCTTCTTTGCGCTTGAGACGTTGCTGTCGCTGGAGGTTCTACTGTAATTACATCTTCGCTGAGTTTGAACCATGGCTTTGGTTGATCCTTATGGGGTCGTTGTACTGTGTTGGGGCCTTGTTGGGGTTTTGGAGTTTGGCTGCTATTGCTGCTTTACTGAGGTTTTATGTAGGCCTTTCGAGAAAGAAGCGAGGGTGACACTGGGTCTGATACTCACCCAGATGAAAGGGCTTCATTTAGTTTCGTACCTGGGCTGGGCTCGAATATTCTCTTCAAGGCTCTGGTAGTTAGGTCTCGATCAAAATGCACCAAAGGGGGCGGTCGCATTGCCCTCAAAAGTGGTCATAAATGAGCGTTTGGCCTTGCCATTTCGGTCAATTTTCTCAACTCCAAGGCGGACAACCGTGGTCCTCGGGCGTGAAAGCTCTTCTTTGCACTTACGAATTTTCGAAACGAGACCACTTAACGGTCATAGGACCATAGAGTACTGTCTGATTATATTTAATAAGGAAAAATATGCGTGAATGTTTGAAGAAAATAAAGGCTTCTACTACTACTACTACTAGTACTACTACTACTACTACTACTACTACTACTACTACCACTACCACTGCCTTTATACGTTCTGAAAAGTATGTACGTGGCCAAAAACGGGAGCGTCAATTCGTGGTTTGACCAAAATCGAAGCTTTTCCTGGTTTAGGGTCTTCAATGTCTGTTTAATAAAACAAAAATTAATACAACGCAATCATGGGGGGGGGGGCAACACATTTTTATGGTCCCAGGGGGGCTTGACCGTGAAAAGGCTGAGAACCACTGGTCTAGGAGATGACACTTCTGAGATCGCCAGACATTTTCCGTGGGACAGGGCTCACAGCAGATCTAGCTGTTGGCAAACACACCTTTGGGCTGCTTGGAAACGACTGGCGAGAATAAAAAGTCGTTTCCCACGACCAGTACGTTAGAAACCAACAACGCCATCCAATTTGATTGTAGATAGCGCCATGAGCGATCTTTAAAACATTTTTAAATTTCGAGGCTAGTAGCCAGGGCTCCATTAGAAATTGAATGGCGAAGGTGGTTTTCTAGTTGATTTTTGCGACGAACCAATTATTACACTTGCCAGCCGTTTTCAAGCAGCCCAAAGATGTGTCTGCCAACAGCTAGCTCTGTTGTTGTCGTCCCCTGTCTCACGGGAAATGTCTGGCGATGTGTCATCTCCTGGATTAGACCATTAAAAGCGTCATGCGCAGGGGCCATATACGATCAAATGACCCGGATTTTTCATACGGTGGGCTCCCGGACTATAATAATAACGTCCGCTACTGGGAAAATATTTAATTTTGCGCCTCTATGGCACCAAAAACCATGAAAGTTTGCTCCAGAAACAGAATTTTCGGCTAAAACTAGACTACCGGACCTTGGAAATAATCTCGTTACGGGGAAAATAATTCATTTTGCACTAAATGGGCATACCTGTGCCCCAAAATCAGACAGAAACAGACGCTCCGCTACAGTTTTCAGTCACAAACATCAAAAGACCACCAGTAGGGTACCGTAAATATTCTCCTGGAAATCGACTGAGTAGCCCGGGAACCACTTTGGCTCTAGGGCGAACCCTTACCCCCCCCCCTTTCCTTCACCTGGCGAAATTGGCCGTGCCACTCGCAGTACACGTTGCTACTCTAAAACCTTTTCACTACAGAAATGAGAATGAATAGGTTGAGAATGTCAGATTCGTCCCAGAAATTGACTATTTGTGAATTCAAGGCGGGAATTGGCAGTTTAGCGCCCTAGAGCTTGATTATTTTGATAAAACACGTAATGTGCTTAACGAAAAATGCTAATTACGCCATTGAAACCGCACATATGACCGGTTAGAGCGTTTTCGCGACTGAAACTCCCACAAAGTCGGCATTGTCCTACCAGACCAAAGCCTTATTCCTGACGGTACAAACGTGGAATTACTTTTCTTGACCTCTTGTGCCCAGGTGACCAACCTACCCAATCAAACTAGCCAGTAAGTTGTTCCTGATGCTGAACTGACTAATTTTAGGACCTTGATCGACCAATACTCCCCCTCCCCCTGCCAAACAAATACACACGTACATCCCGAGTACCCAACTGCAATTCAAATTAATAAGACACTCTGAATCACTCACCCGAACCTCGCAGTCCGTCTTCTTGCTCTCTTCAAAAAGAATCGAATCCAGAATACGGTAGAACAGTTTTTCCACTAACAAGACTGAATCGGACGACGCTCCAGACAGTTTCAATAATTGCGATAAATTTTTGACGCACTCTTCGAGAATCGGCGTCTCGTCAAACGCTCTATAACGAAAAAACTGTGGCTAAAAACAACTGTACAAAAGGGGTATAATAAGAGAAGAAACGTACGCAATGAGTTTTGAGACCACATCACCCGGATGAGGCTCCCACAGAGGCAAAATGTTCAGGTACTGCAAATTGGACACTTTGGGTGGTGGAGATGTTGAGTTCATTTCAAGGTTACGAAAGTATTTTTGAGCTGAGAGAGGAGTAGACGGCGGATTTTTCTGTGTCGGATTTCAAAGAAAAGTATCACCCGTTTTGTTCATGAACACAAAATAACGAGACGATATTGAAAAGTCACTTACGATGAAATTTCTGAAAAGTTTGGGCTCCTCCTCTTCAGATTCCTCACTGCTGGAACTTCTGGGATCCATTGGTGAAAGAAGAAACGCAGTCAAATACCGGGACGACGATCAAATAACACGCTCTTTGTCCAAAGGAGAAATTCCTACAAAAATTGAGCGAGCACTCCCACGAAGATGTTTTTGATAACGGGGGACATTTCCCACACAATTCCCGCCTATTTTCTACAGGTTGGTCCCATCGGTTTGGCGCCAAACTGAGGACGCGCGTGTAGTGGCGGGAAAGACTGGCGTGTTATACGCTAGAGGCTATTAGACCGTTAGGATAGTCGTCCGAATTTTCCTCGCCAATTCACAGTACAAAAGAAATTCTGCGAAGACGATTAAATAACGAGAAAAAAATTGTCCGGAAAATTATAAATCCAAGTCCAAGGACTGGGGTGTGTGTAAAATAGCCCCATCTCTCTCACCCATTCACAGGTGGGAGGATCCCGTCGCCACACGTAAGGATTTCCCGTGATTTGTTTTTGACCATCAGTAGGTCTATTCGTTTGTCGTCCGGAGCTGCACTATTAGCACTGAAAGTACTAACCTTTCATTATTTTTTCGCGTTATTTCACATGATAACCCGCGAGGTTGCAAAATTTCGTGCTGCTCGGAGTAGTCCGGGACGACGACAAACGAATAGACCTACTACCTCAATTATTCAAATTCCTGGCTAAGTTGTAAAGAGCGGAAAATGCAGAACTCAAGTGACAAAAGTTTGTATTTAGGGGGGGGGGGAGTAAACGAGAAGTGAAAAACGAGTGAGACGATGTACCCAGATAGACGCATTTTTTTTTTAATAGAAAAATCTGTTATAGGGCAAAATTGTGGGATTTCTTCAATTTTAGCCATGAAGTTGCCTCCTCCAAAAACAGCCAATTGACGTTTTATCTCTCTGAAAAAATTCAATGACGAGTTTTTTGACTCTTCTGAGAACGAAATTTTGTGAATTCGCTGCACCCGAAGAACTAAATTTTACTGGCTTAAAACTCAAAAGTGAGGTAAAAAAAACTAACTTCATGGGCTAGGTCCTTGAAACCCCAAGTTTACTGTCTCGACTTTTTCACTATTTTATTGGCTCCATTGAAACCAAAAATCTCTATTTTAAGAATTAAATTTTGTGAATTCGATGCCTGAAATCAAAAAGTTTGCTGGCTCAAATCGGTTTCGCTCGTTAACATGCACATTGTCCGTGGGTTTGGCCATTGAAAATCCAATTTCGTGGGTTTGGCTCACGAGATTGATTCCTCGGATTTGTCGCTTTAAAACCCAAATTTCAAAAGGTCCCATTGTTTAGGTCTGGCTCTTGGAAAACCCTATTTCGAGGTGTTGGATCTCTGACGAGCTGTGCCGGCTTTAAGGGGAGGGGGCGAGACGGGTGACCGCATGGGGGCGACAGGTCCTAAGGGGAGCATGGTGAAAAAGCGAACGAAAAAAAAAATGCCCTAAGAAGCTCATTTGATATGAATAATTCACAATGATAAAAATCTAAATAAATTAGTTGAAAACGAGCGTTGGCATTGTCTTTGGGCCTTCTGGAGACGATTTCAAAGCAAACATTGAAAATCTCCGTTGTCTGGAGGTCCCTAGGTGGCTAAAACTGAGAAAGCGGCCTACTGTCCTGTTCTTCAGGCAAGTACTCGTGCCTGAAATGTTGAAAAGTGCTTACATATTCCTGGCCAAAATCGTTAAAAAGTGCTAGTCCGGGAGCCCACCGTATGAAAAATCCGGGTCATTTGATCGTGTCTGACGTGCGCAAGACGTTTTCTTTAGTCTTGCAGATGACACTTCTGAGATCTCCAGACGTTTTCCGTGGGACAGGGGTAGTGATGGGTTTACACCGGGAAAATAAAATTTGGATTTTTTCTCTGGGGAAAACCCCCCAATTTGGGAAAATACTGGGTTTTTATCCGTTTTTCACGCAATGTTGCAACAGACTCAGCAAATGAATTGTAAGCAAAGGGCTATAGGTATTTTTGCACCTATAGAATCATACGAACTCACTGTATGCACAAAAATGGTTAAAATTCTAACCGTTACGGAAGACAAAGCTGAAGCCGAGCCTTGCCACCAAAGGTTCATTAATTTTTCCATTGGAATTCATCGCCAGAGGCTTCTGTAACGCATGGGGGCAATCTACTGGCACCAAAAATCGAAAAAAAATCGAAAAATCAGATCCCCAATTATCTGACACTTCCTCGTTTGATGACGACGATGATGATGATGATGCCGTTGCATCAGTTTCGTTGGTCCTTTGAAAAATGAAGTGTGAATTTGCCTGCTGAACCTGTTTTCGGTATCCCAGCGTCCTAGAAGGTTTGAGCGGTCACTGCTTTCTGTATTATTTCTTCGACGATTTTGAATTTTCCAATGGTGGGACAGATAGGTCAGTTTTCCGGCTTGATCAGTCGTTAAACAGTTTCTTTTTTTGATGTTCATTCAAGAAAACGTGCTAAAGGATCTTTCTGTTGCAGCTGATGAAATTCTAACCGCAACGGAAGACAAAGTTGAAGTCGAAGTCCTTGAAACCCACCAAACACTTGGCGTGACCGCCGAGGCACTTTCCCATAAAAATGTCTTCCCCCAGAGTCCATATACTTGGAATGATAGTTGACCAAATCCTAGACCATAAAAAACGTCCCGTGAAGGTGCCAGACACGATCAAATGACCCGGATTTTTGATTGACTGTGGGCTCCTGGACTATGCTGATTCGAGGTTTCTAATGTCAATTTCAGAACCAAAATTGAGAATGAATCTAATTCAGGGCTAAAATTGATAAAAATGACTAATTCACGGCTGTCGGCTGATATATGAAGAAATATCATTGATTAGCGGATATAATTGACAAAAAAGCTCTAAATCACAGCTAAAATGGGGGGGGGGAAGCCAAATTCACGTCACGTGGTAAAACGATACTTCGCGGCTAAAATTTAGGAAAATATTGCTAAAATCGCGGATAGAGTTGAGAAAAAGTAGTAATTCACGGATAAAATTACGAAAACGCCAATTCGTAGTTATAAAATGGAGAAATATCGATAATTGACCAACAAATTGAGACAAAGCGCTAAAGTGTAGAACTACGCGAATTCGCCGACAAAATTTTGAGAACACCACTTCGCTTCTTCGTGAGCTCAAGTGAAACCCGCTAATTCATAGCTAAAAGTGAAAAAAATCTCTAATCAGCCGCTGAAATTAAGAAAATGCGCTAATTCACGGATCAAATTGGTAAAAGGTGCTCAAAATACAGCGGCTAAAGTCAGGGAAAACATGATTTCATGACAAAAAAAATATGTACAAAATCACTTATTGCGGCTAAAATTGATAAAAATTACTAATTAACTCATGGAATTAAGAAGCAGTACTGAAGTGTGGGGAAAACGCTAAATTGCGGTGAGAAGGGAGAAAACTCCAATTCGTGGCAGGAAAAAATTCCCTAATCCGCGGCAAAATGAGGAAAAAGCGCTAATTGGACAAGCGCTCTGGGAAAGCGCTGATTGTGGAGAAGAAATGAAGAAAAATCGGCTAAAATGAGGAAAAATGCTAATTTTTGGCTAAAATAATGAAAAATTGCTAATGAGAGGGATTAATGATGAGGGGCGCAAAATGTCTATAAGGCGGGCACTGTTCACGAAATCCAAATTTTCTGCCCCAAAACTCTTTAAACAAATTAATTAAACGTAATTTTGGCTCTTGGAACAGCAAATTAGCACTTTTCACTCATTTATTAGGCCTAGAAATTGCATCGTGAACTTGCGTTTTTATTATTTCGCTACAAATGAGTGTTTTTCTTAATTTTAAATACGAATTAACATTTTATTGTACCATTTCAACCATGATTTAGGGTCTTTCCTTAATTTTGTCCATGAATTTTAGGCACACATTAGCAGTTTTTTGTTTGATTGTTTTTTTTTTTTTTTCACTTTGAGCTATGATTAAGCGCTTTTCTTCAAGTTTAGCCAAGAATTTGTCTCCAGGTAGCGCGAATTGGATTTGTTTTCATTTCATCTCCGAATGATCGCCTTTTCTGTAGTTTATAGCCACGAATAAAATTAGCGCTTTCTTTCTCAATTTCAGCCGTGAATTTTTATAGATCTTTATGTTTCACAATTTTATCCGCAAATTTAGCGTTTTTTCTCAATTTCAACCACGAGTGATTTTTTTTTCTATTTTTTTTTGTGTGCTATTTTATAGCCATGCTTTATAGCACGCTCTTTCCGCACTTTTACCCTCAAATTAGCGCGTTTTTTCAATTGCAGCTTCGACGAGGTTGCCTCCAGAAACCGCGAGTTGGCGTTTTCTTCATTCAAAACCACTAAATGAGCGATTTTCCCCAAGTTTAGCCGCTAGTTATAGAGTTTTTCCTGAATTGAAGCTGCGAATTACCTAGCACTTCTTCCAAATGTAAGCCACGCATTATCAGTTTTTTACACCTTTACAACCATGAATTTGAATTTTTGTTCAATTTCAGACAGGGAGTTGTCTTCAGAATGGGTAAATTAGCATTTTCTCGATTTTAGCCGCAAATGATCGTTTCTCCCAATTTTAGCTGCGAATTATTTATTTTTCTATTTGAACCGTCAATCTTTGCTGCTAATTAGCGCTTTTATTCTATTTTAGCCGTGAATGAACGCTTTTTCTGGCATTTATATGGGAGTTATAGCACATTTTTCTTTTAATTATAGCCGTGAAGAAGCGCTTTTCCTCAACTTTAGTCGTGAATTAGCGCATTTCCTCAACTTCAGACTGACTTTTTAGGTTGAGTTGATAAAGCCACAAATTAAAGCTTTTTCACCATTTAACCAAAATTTAGCATTTTTTAAAATGTTATCCACGAATTTTTTTATATTTAAAAAAAAACCTGACTTATGATAGCGCTCTTCTTAATTTTATTTGTGAATTAGCACTTTTTCTCGATTTCTTCCGCGAATTTGCACTTGTTCTCAAGTTTAGCATCAAATGAGCGCTTTATTATTCCGTTTTCAGCCACGAATATCAACTCTTTTTCCAATATTTCAATCTTTTTAATCTTCCTATCTTATAGCAGGATACTTGCCTCAAAAACAGCACATTTACCACGTAAGCCATCTCAATATTAGCTGCCATTAAGAGCCTTCAGAAACTGGGCAAATTATAGCCTTTTTTCTCAATTTCAGACGTGGATTTACCGTGTAAGCTTCCTCAAAGAATAATGAGCGAATACGGACCTCCACAGGCTACTCTCGGAGTCGTGAAAAATCGTTTAAAACTAAAGATTAGGCAAAAAGATCCATTTTTGGTACTGACGGCCCCTTATAGAGGCGTTTTGGCCACGGAACCGAACAACTAGCCCTAAACATCGCCCACTCAAGCCCTGGCCGGTTTTTACAAGTGAATTTTGACCCATTCAAAAATGAATTTCGCGGGATTAGTTCACCCTAAAAAAAAAAAAAAAGTTTTCGCGTGTTTGGGTCACTCGAAATCCAATTTGGCGAGTCCCGTCTCATCATAAATAAAATTTCGTGGAGTTGCCTAATTGAAACTCGATACAGGCCTGGGCTTTCTGAAAAAACGTAATTTCGAGGCTAATTAAAAGCTCATTTCATGCGGTGCTCTCTACCCCAAAAAAACAATTTCGGAGGGGGGGTATCGAGCTTCAAAAATAAAATTTCGCGCTGTTTACCTCTTAAAAGTCAAATCAGGCATAATGGGAAAGTTAGTCATGGGACTCGATGTCTCAAATTGGCAGCTTGGTTCCCAGTCTCATAGGTGTGAGCCATTTTTAGTCATGTCATGATTGGTGTTACATACTAGAGCAATATTAAGAATTTTTGAGTTTTGCAATCATTTTTCAGAAATAAATTTTAGATTTTTGCGGTTAAATTTCCAGTTTTCTTGAAGGACAGCCAGTTCACAGGGCCAGTCAACAGTCAAGTTTCAGTGGCGGGACGCGGGAGACCGAAACATCCATTTTCGTGGGTGGAAGTTTCTCTGTCATTTATGGGGCCAAAAGGCCACGGACATCGCCGGCCTGACGACCAGCATTGCTCAGGGTCAGCTGCATACCTACTCGTTTTCACGCTGTAAATGTGTAGGAAATGAATGTTCTAGATCCGGAGAAACGTTCAAAATTAATTTATTTACATATTGGTGCAATAAGTTGCTGCATTTTTTGTTTATGAGCTGGTAATAAATACAAATAAATCAAAGAGCTATACACTTTTTAATTTTACAGGCTCAAATTGGCTAGTTTTTGTTTAAAACTCTACTTTTAATCAATCTGCATATTTCTGTCTTTTATTAATTTTTTTTACAGGTAAGGAATGTTTTAATGAAACCGTGCTCGTAGTAGGAGTAATCATGAAAATGAATATCAACTTTTAAAATCAATTTATTCACAATGCAGTTATAAACTAGAATGGCTTACGTAAACACACACACACACACACGCGAAAAAATAAAGAAAAATGGTAGTGCAGGACGTTGTCCTTCGCTATACAAATTAAAAGTCAATGGAATGTGCTCAGGTGATTCGCCGAATTTTTCAGCCTTTTTCATTCGTCCATCAGGTCAATCTGAACCACTTCAACCATATTGTCATCATTTGACACGAAAGCCTCAACTGCCCGAACTTCTTTCACGGGAGATTTGACTTCTTCGGCTTCTGAAGTGTCATCGTCATCGTCAGCGTCTTCTACTTCCTCCTCTGCTTCCTCTTCCTCGGCGTCACCGTCAGCCTCTTCGTCCACGTCTTCGGCTTCATCTTCACTGCTGCTATCGCTACTACTGCTGCTGCTGCTCGAGGAGGAAGACGAAGACGACGAGGAGTCGTCGTTTTCACCGTCATCCTCTTCAACCGCTTCATTTTTATCGACGTCGGTTTCTGATAGATCGTCGTCACTTTCTTCTGTGAGGTCATCGTCCTCTTCATCGTCCAACGAGCGACTTCGAGGAGACGAAGCCACTTCACTAGCTGAATCGTCACTGTTGGGTGTTGCTGCCGTCTGTGCTGTGGTGGCCGTTGGCGGCGGCGGCAGCGGCCGTTTGACTCGACACACTCGATTGTGATTAATGAGTTCCGTGTATGACCTGAAATTCGCTTTACAGTCGACGCAAACAAAATCGGCTGACGAGTGTTTCTCAGTTTTGTGCTTGCTCAACCCGTCGGACGTGGCGAACATTTCACCGCACTGACCACACTTGAAACTGTCCGAGTGTTCGTGAACTCGTTTATGATTCGCCAGGCCGACTTCACTGGCAAACACTAAGGAACAGACGTCGCAGCTTAGGAATGGTAACTTTTTAGCTGTACCGTTGTACGATTGAGGGGCTGATGTCGGTGGCGACGAGTCGTTGCCAGTGTCACCTGTGATGTTATGGATCGTTCGAAAGTGTTCGCAGAGTGTTTTAAATTCTGTGAAAGCACCGTTACAGAGAAGACAAACATGTTCGGAGTCTTGAGCTCGTTTCATGTGATCCGGATGAATGAGAGCATGATTCTGAAGTTTCGATTTGGCGTTTTGATACTTTCCACACACGCGGCAGGTTAAATTGGTGCCCTCACGGTCAAAACTGGACGCGTGGTATTGAGCGAGGTGAATGCTGAGCGCTTCATAGCTAGGGCACAGTTTGAGGCAAATCCCACAGCATTTTCCAGCTTCGGATCGATGGAATCGTATCAAGTGTTGCCAAAGGTGACGCTTAGCCGGCCAGACTTTGCCACAAACTTCGCATCGACTTGGCGTGAAATCGTCCGAGTACACTTTGCGACTTCTAGGCGACGATTGTTTCAATTTGTTTGGAGGTAAGCTTCGGGAAAAGGACGGGTCCTTGAAGTCGTCATTTTCCTCAAGATCGGAAAGAGAATCTTTCGACCCACTGTTCGCCTTGCTCAGCGCCTTTGCTAAAATACTTCTTTCATTTTTAGACGGATGGTAACTCTTGACGTGCTTATCAAGGTCCGCGCTCGAGCTGAAAATTTGAGAACAAGCGCGACACCTCGACATCTTTTTCGATTTTTTTACCACTGGCCCAACCTCAACGCCATTACCGTCCTCATCGTCCAACTCTCTTTTAACTCGAACTCCTCCCTGAGGAGCGCCAATTATGTCCATGATGCTATTAGGGTCGAGCTCGCTCACTTCTTCCACCAAATCCTCGTCACCGCTCTCCCCCGGATGATTATTAATGTGATGCTCCAGTTCTTCTTTGGTTTCAAAAATCGCCATACACTGTTTACAAGTGTTCAAATCCGAGCCGTGGTACCTGAGGTGATCCATTAATTTTGAACGGCTTGAACACGGTTTGGCGCACAGTGGACACACGTTCGGACGGTCGACAGCGGCGGCGTGCGCCGTTTCTACGTGATTTTTCAAGTCGTGAAAAGCCGTGTAGGCTTTGAGACACAGATAGCATAGAAATCGTGTCTCTTTAGCGTGAATCGACTTCAAATGTTTTTTGAGTTTTAATTTACTAGTAAAAATCTCTGCGCAGAACTTACAAATATGGAACTGAGCACTCTGACGGTGATCCCGCTGGTGACGATCCAAATCCGCGCGGCAGCGAAGCAATTTGTCACAGCCCGGCACCGCGCAGCGAACGTTTGGATGATCGGCGTGACACTCACGGACGTGAGTGAATAAATCCGTTTTGGTGTTCGCCGAAGCGGCGCAAATCTCACATTTATAGTTGACATGAGAGTTTCTCATGTGCCGGTACAAAAGGTTCTGAGCGGCGAATGTTTTTGAACAGCGCTCGCACGTGTACACGCCGTTGATAGGCGGAGGTATCGCTATGGGCATAATTCGCGGTCCTTTACAATGTTTCGAATGTTTACGAACGAGCGACTCCTTTCTGAACACTTTGGAACACTTGGAGCACGTGTGCATTTCACCCATTTCCCCGTCGATGCTCGTACTCCACGATGGGTCACCGTCTTCACCCAGCACAACACCATCCTCACCGCCCTCTCTGTGGTGCTTGGCGACGTGAGTCGCCAAATGTAATTTTGAGGCGGACGTTCGCTGACAAAGGGGACAAGTGATGTCCGGATGACCCTTGTGTATTTTATTGACATGTTTCCAAAGATGGGAAGTCCTCCCGTAGTATTTAGGGCACAAATCGCAGGGCATTACATCGTGTGCCTCGTGTCTGTGCTTACCCAAAGTTTCGAGGTTCTCGTATTCGACCGTGCTGCCTTGACAGAGATCGCACGTCAACACGCTGGGCTGTTGCAAAAAATGCGGCTCATTGTCGACTTTAGGATTTTCCAATAAATCCCTCAGTTCTGGCGGAGTGTCCGGAACATAATGAATTTTCCGGTGCCGCGTCATCTTCGACACTTTCGAATACGCCCGACCGCAGATGTCACAACTAAAATCACCTCCAATGAGCGGGTAGTGCCTTTCACGGACGTGACTCACCAAATTAGGCAAAGTGCAGAAAACTTTCAAGCACACTCCGCAAATATAGGGCAAACACTCAGCGTGTACGCCCATCATGTGTTTCCAATACTCGACCCGAGTTTTCCACATTTTCCCGCACACTTCACAAGTATTGGGAAACTGTCCCTGGGCGGCGTGGTGATTCGTTTCGTGTTCTTTTTTCACGGCGCTCGTCGGGAAAACTTTACCGCAGTCCTTAAACTCACAGGTGACGCTCGGATCACCGGCGTGCGACGTCGCCATGTGCTTCCACCGCTCCGACCTGGACAGATGAGATAACCCGCAGAGCTCGCACGCGAAATAAAAATGATAACCGCCTGATGTGGACGTATTCAACCCTAAAGCTTCACGGTGGGTACTCCTACGGTGCTTGTTCAACTTTGCGTCAGTTTCAAACACTTTGAAGCAAATATTACAGCTGGGCATTATGCCGTCATCAACAGGTGGCTGCGCCGTTTGATTTTCATTTCCATAGAACTCGCTGTTCAAAACTACAACCGTCTCAGGATCAACAAGATTGCCAGACGAGTCGGTTAGCTTATGAATTCGAGCGTGAGTGACTAGTTTTTTCCTCGAATCATGCTGTCGAGCGCATACTTGACAACTGTACCGTCGCTGTTCAGTTTTATTTCTCGGGTGACAGGTTTCAACGTGATGAGTCAAACTTTCATTGTCCTGGCATATTTTGAGGCAAATACCGCACGCTTTGGACGCTTCGTCACGGTGTGAATAGAGCATGTGAAGCCACAGGCTCGCGCGATCGTTAAATTCGCGGTAACAAATTTCGCAACAGAACACGGTTTCAGCCTCCATCATGTTCTCCAGGTACTCATTTTCACCGTACTCCCGTTTGACGCTCTCAAAATCGATTAAATCGTTATAGCCGTGGTCGTTGGCTAAATGGTCGCTCAGAGCTTGAGTGTCGCTAAACTTTCTGTGCCCGCACACAAGACACGAGTACACCATAGGGGGGCCACCCGGTGGATTCGCTCCAGCTCCTCCTCCTCCGGCGCCACCACCACCTTCCTCGGTGTCATCAGCGTCACCCCTGGCGTTATCGTCCGAGTTGAACGAACCACTGTCGTCTCTTTTGATTTTTCTCGGAGTCGAATTTTTTCTTCGATTCGGAGGCGACCCTCCTTCGAACATTCGAGGCGAGTGAGGCTCCGACGCCGAAATCGGATCTTGCTGACCGTTTCGCGCCTAGAAAAACGAGAAAAAATAATCACAACACAAAATCAATAAAAAAGGAGTCTTCCAATTTACTTGAACGCTAGGGTCATCCTTGTGTTTTACTCTTTTATGATCTTCCAAATTAGAAATGGACGAAAACGTCCGTAGACACAAAGAGCACGTGACCAATGGATCACCTTTATGCACTGTGCTGACGTGCCCCCAGAGATGTTTCGCCATAGAGTAAGACTTATTGCATAAGTCACAACGGTACAGTCTGAAATTGGAAAAAACAACGTTTCATTGAGCTCGCTTGGCCTCGTAGGAGGTACTTACTTGAACGGCGCTGGACTAGGACGATTTGACGGCATCGGAGGACCCGTTTCACCGATGTGCACCCTCGAATGAAGTGCCAAGTGCCCCTTGCTGGAGAAAACCTTTTCGCAGACGAAACACGAGTACGCCTCCCGTTCGGATTCGCGGGATTTTTCCTGGTGAAATCTATAAAAAGGGTGGGTGACCGTTAAATACAGTACTTTCCAACCATAATTTAAAACTTACTTTGCGTGTATAGTCAAAGAGCTCTTCGAGTTGAACATGCGGCCGCAGGTTCTACAAGTGAACGGCCCTTGTTCATCATCCAACATACGGACGCCTCCGTGAACCATGCCACCGCCGCCTCCACCACCTCCTCCGCCACCAGTTCCGGATCCACCACCACCTCCATAGCTGCAATGAGGTGGTTCACCCTGCGAAAAATAACGATCAAAACCCAAACTCTTACTTCACGTCATGTTCTGACTTACGAGACACGCTTCGAGAAAATCAGCCGGATTGGGATGTTCTTCCTCCTCCTCGCAGTCCGATGGTATCATTTCGACGTCGTCGTCTACTTCTTCTTGCTACAAAAAGGAAGAAAACACATGATCAACGATTTAATTAAGCGTCCCCCCCTTCCACTCCCCTCCCCTCGCCTATCAATCATGTAGGATTTCTCTACTGGGTGAGTGACAATATCGTGGAAGTGAACAATGAACATTGAGGGCAAATAGACTGACAACTCACTTTGATTTGTACCGAAGGCTCCACTTTCGGATTAAGCTGGGGCAATTCAATCTGTGTAGCAAAAAAAACAAGTTGGTCGCTAAACGCAATTAAAAGAAGAAAAAAATGAGCTCACGTTGCCGCGTGGTGGCTTTGGAGTGACCGGGCAGGCGTTGTTTTTGGCTTGAGTCTCTCTGTGAACTCGTTCGAGTTTTCCTCGTGCGTCGATACAACCGCGACGAAAATCGTAGAAATTTTCAAGGTTATAAATACAACGAAAACACAGAGACTTCGGGTAGATGTCATCTTCAGAGACCTGGAAACGTCAAAAAGCATCGAAACATTAGCTCGAAGCAGCGCATGCGCTCGAGAGTCTTAAGATTAATTTTCCTCGAGAAATTGAAAACTAGGAGCCCATACAGGAGGAATTCAGTCCATGAGACTGATCGAGGTGAAATCTATCGATTCTATGGGTGGGAAAAGGCGCATTTTTCACATTTCTTCAGCCGTTGGTTCAGCCAAAAAACGGTCGATTTAGCGACATAAGGTAACTTTTCTCTCCAATAAATATCAATTTGTTCTCTAAACACGCTTTTTTCACCTAAGCAGACAGAATTTGGACCATCACCTGGGAGACTGAAAATGGACCATCAGGATCAGGACCGAATTTTACGAGAGGGGGGAGCTAGATTAGTGCCCTTATTAAATGCAACGATAACGACCCAATTCTCTGGCCGTGATGAGAGGGGTTGCCACTTAGCTGTGTGACCCGTTTTGCTGGTCCATTGAGGGATCAGCGTTTTTCATCAATTCAGCCGAAATGTATCGATTTAGTAGCAAAAGAGGAATTTTCGTCCAAAAATGTAATCTGGATAAGTGAGTAAGAACTCTTGGGCAAGTGGGTAAGAACTAGTAGTCTAGCTCTAGAAACCAAATTATCAGCCCATCTTTTGCCTCGGAAAACGAATAATCAGATTTTAAGCCTCCAGAAATTTACAATTTCGCCCCCTGATAACTCCTTTACGCTTGTAATACATAATAGTGGAATAGTTACTTTGGTAGCAAATTAGCCAATTTGGACCAAAACTGCAGTTTGACAGCTATTTGCCTCAAAAATTCGTCGTTTTCTTGGTTCTTAGTTCATCTTCAGCCCAAGAAATTGAATAATCAGCTCTTTTGCATCAGAAACTGACTAATCACCCCAAAAAATTCATTAGGCTTGCTATAAGAATGGAATTGTCAGTTTTTCAGCAAAATACTCAATGTTAGGGGCAAAACAGTAGGCAGTGTACGGCTATTTTCCTTAGAAATTATCATCCATTTGTTACCAGAAATTGTGACTGACAAATAAGAAGCATATAATGGAGAATAACTGTAAACAAACTTTATTATAATATCAGCCGATAATATCAAATAAAATAAGATAGTCAAAAGAACAAGAAAAAACACGCACCTCTAGGGTCAAAAGCAGGTTGAGTAAAAGTAGAATATTGTAAGTAGATAAAACCTCTATCGGTGAAAATTATACAAAGAACACATGAAAAGAAAGAACAAAGGAGTAGCCATCTGAATCCACCACGTGAGACGAGAGTGAACGGACGCGCAGAAATCCAGATCCGGATGTTCTAAGCAGAAACTACAAATTAGCCGAAGGAATACCAAAAAGGAAGAATCACCTCCGTCGCAAGAAAAGAGAGTTTACTTTCCAGAACAGGAGTCGTTCGTAATATTGGCGTCCGTCGAAAAGTGCCGCTACAGACTGCAAAGGATAAAAATTCGAAATATCGCTCTTCACACTGAGAACGCTGTGGCTCTAACCGTCTTTCGAATGAGATATCCTAGCAGAGCCGTCATTAAGTCGGGTGATTCATCACCAAACTTGCTACGAAAAAGAGTAAAATAAGAAAAGCTACGACTATATATCTAACCGAAAATTCAAGAAACTCACCCGCGCGTGTTGCTGTCTCGGCAGCTCTCTTTTCTTTTCTTTTATTTCCCTAGCCCTTCCTTTAGCGTCACCTCACCTCGCCAAGTCTTTATCAACCACCACTCAATAGAACTCAACAATTCGACCGTACTGAATTTAAGCAGATAAGTTGTGTATTCTGCATTGTGAATAACGGGCATGATCATGCGGTAGCTCTAGGGGAGTTAATTAATCCAAACAAAAAAAAAATAGAACCCGAAAAAAAACAAAAAAAAACTGTAATATAAAACTAAAAGTACGCATAGAAAAACTGTAAACAAACGTTATTAAAATATCAAAAGTTAAAGACAAAGAGATAAAAAAAAGTAACACCTTGATTGAAAAATCGACATATTAATATCATCCAAAAAAGAGGCTATGTGATCTTAAAATTACAACACAGCCACACACAAGGCGACCGTAAGTGACGAAAGTGTCATAAAACTTGAATTTTCCTCCCACTAACGTGTAGACCAATAGCGGAGACTAACGGCGTGGAGTAAAAGAACGGATTAATAGCGTTTTACACTCCAATTTAACCTATGAAAAACGACTTTTCATCTGCAGAAATCAATTTTAGCTACAGATCAATGTTTTCGCCCCCCCCCCCCAACTGGCTATGTGACTCTCAAAATGCCACTGAATCAGACACAAGGAAACCCTAAAAGAGGAAAGGGGTCATACAAATTGATTTCCCACCCTAAATAGTGCAGACTTTTTATTTACTGAAATTTAACACGCAAAATGCTGGAATTTCCATTCGATAACGGATAACGTCAACACCTCGCATGTTTTGGCCTAAAATTGTTCAATACCTGTTCGGATTGAGTAAAAAAAAAAAAGAACTCTTTCAAGGTGGGCCAGTGGTCGCTTAAAAAAAAAAAAAATGTGATTCACTCAGATTCTCTGGTTTTCACCCAAAAAGCGGTTTTGTGACTCTGAAATTCTGGGGTCGTTGATCAAAAACCACTCCAAAGGATACTTGAGTGACCACACTAACCCACTTCGGGTCCCCAGAAGCCATAATATTCACTCGAAATTGGTTGGTAGGGGGGAGCAGATAGCAACCGAAATGTTTATTTCACAGAGCCAAGCCCTTGTAATTGATTTCCTAACTTACCCCAACCCACGGAATGATGTGCTAAGTAGAGAAATCTGTCAAATTTGGTTGTTTGAAGAACACCCGGTGAAATTGGATTGAGGGAAACCACGCGGAATTGGCTTCTGAAGGATCCAAAGTAACGAAATTGACTTATTGTAATAGGTTGAGCCAAACTGCCAAATTCGACCTGGAAATTTCTGTTTGAAAAAGCCAAATTGCCAGAAATTGTTTATTGAATGACCCAGGCCCTCAAAATTGCTTTTTCTGTTATAAAATACCGCCCTCTTAACCCCTGGACGATTTTGACATGTATCTACATGTATTGCGTACACACATACGTACACCCCGTTAGGAGGCCTCGCGTTAGTGGTCGCCCGATGCGGGTCCCGCCTAAAAGACGTATCTAAGCTCCGAGAAAAGTAGTGTTCCCATGGTCTTAGCCAAGGGGGGGGGGGCAGTGGTGAGCAGTAATTGCCTTCACCTAGACTAGAAAGCGAAGATTTATAGTGGGGCAGCTGACCGCCCTCAGATTTTATCGAACAGTTAAAATCTATCCGGATCGCCTCATTTGTTTGTTAACCATTTTCGGAGGACTGGCTCAGCCATTTTCGTTTTAGTGCATTTCATTCTGAAAATGCACTATTGGTCTCGTCGTGATGGTGGCAAACATGGGTCATGACATGTTTTTTTCATGTTTCAGAACCTCTAGAATACGACCTCTAGCTCCGGTAGCTGGCTGCCGAAATATAGTTTCTTGTTAGCACGATAACTCTCGTAGAAATGAATTTAGCGCAACGCGCTTTGGCACAAAAATCAGTAGTCATAAGACCCCGGTCGGTATTACATTTGAGCCAAATCGGTAGAGGTGGAGGCGGGGGATAGGGGTTGAAAAGGTTAAAAAATCACTAAAAATCACCAGTTGATTCTAGAAACATCATACTCGGCACGTATACTACATGTTAGAGTAGCCTTTGATTCCCATTTTAATTTTTTGAAAAAGTCGAGGGAGAGGGGGTGGTCTCCCCGGGGTGGAAGTAAGTGCGTGGTCTTGTTGGCACGATAACTCTCGAAGAAATTAATTTAGTGGAACGCGCTTTGGCACAAAAATCAGTAGTCATAAGACCCCGGACGGTATTGCATTTGAGCCAAATCGGTCGTGGTTGAGGGAGGGGATAGGGGTTTAAAAGGGTTAAAAAATCACTACAAATCACCAGTTGATTCTAGAAGCGTCATATTCGGTACGATGATTCCATTTTGAACTAGCCTTTGATTCCCATCAAGTTCAGCTTAAACAAACCGGGCAGCAAACAGTATGAGGGAGGGTCATACATTAGCGAAACAAGTTATGGTCTCAACATTATTACTTCAGGGACGGCTTAAGGTATCCGTATACGAAATGAAATGCAATCTTTCCGACCGCCAGCTGCCGGAGCGAATTTTTTTTTTTTTTTTTCAGATTTCGAGCACGAAGACACCAATTTTCCTGCTTTTCTTTCCAAAAAAAACACACATTTTCCTGGATCTGCTCACTGAAAAACGAGTTTTCCGATTTGCTTAAAAACAAACAAACAAACCAAAAAAACAACAATTTGGCGGATTTTTATAAACAAAAATGTTTACGAGTCAGACACTCTAAAAAATAAACGTGGATTTTTGTTGCCATCGTACAAATTTCGCGGGGTGCCCAAATTCATAGACCATTATCACTGATTTTGCGCACTAAACCCTTATTTTAGCTGGTTTAATGGTTATTGGCGCACTAAAAACCCAATTTATCGGATTTCACTCTCTAAAACACCGATTTTCCTGATTTTTCTTATTTAAAAAAACAACGTTTTCCCAGATATCTAGCTTATTGTGAAAACCATTTATACGCAGGTTTGACTAACTAAAAATTAAATTTCTCGAATTTCGCTCTTTACAAAAAATAAATTTCGCAGATTTATCTCGCAAAAGAAATACAAACGTTTTCCTGATCTGGAAATATTATAGGGTAAAATTTGATTTTCCGTCCTACAACTGAATATTAGGCATCATCAATAGCAATTAAACCCATAATAATCCGACAGTTTCGTCAACTATTCGTCTCGATCTCGACGATGAAAAGGTTCAGTTTGAGGGGATAAATTACAGCAGTTTGCCGTCCCGCACGAGGACCAAAATTCAAAATTTATTTTTTGGCTTATTATTTCTCAATAATAAGTCTTTGTAATCGTATCGCAAAAAAATTTTTTTGACCCCCCCCCCCCTCAAAATTTGTAGTTTTACGTTTCAAAGTGCGTAGAATCCAAATCTGCAATAAAAAAAAAATGTCCGTCCACCGTCCGGGCCATATCTTGCCCTAGGATTGCTCGAAAAAACTCGTTCTTTCGCACATAGACTCCATTTGGGGTCTAGTTGGTCCTAACATCTGATCAGTTTGATCAAATAACTCCCTGGGGTTTTATGGGCCAAAAGCGGGTCCAAAATGGGGATTTTCAAAGGATTTGGGATCATAGGGGTGTGGGCGTCGATTTTCATGTAATTTCACGCCGGATTTGACTACATCCATGAATAATAAACCTATAAACAGTCGAAATAATAAGGCATTGTTTGATAATTCGCAGCGTTTTTAAAAAAAAACATCCCTTTCTGGGGGAAAAATTTGTCAGTTTTCATCTGACATTTTCACCAGTGTCCTAATAGATGAAGGTCTGCCTCTACTCCACTGAGTGTCCCATATTGAGAAGTAATAAACTTGAATTTCTTCCCTACAACTGACTATTAAACCTAATTAAAGCCATAAAAATCTGACTTTCCGATTGAAGGTAAAAACTCTAACCCTTACAAGTTGAAAATGATGTTGAGTACAAAATTGTGGATGGGGAGTAACGGTTTTTGGATGCTGCGGGGTGGTAAATGCGGCTTGTAGTGTCAAGTTCCAACCGCGTGGTCGTCCATGGACTGGAAAAAGTGGTTCGTGATTTTTGAGGCCCAACTCCATCGTACCTACTTCCTTTTATGAAGCGAAATCCCCGAAAACGTGATTTCGAAACGTATTGAAACATGTGATTTCGATTTTCGAGTCAACATTTAGAAAAATCTAACACCGAAATCCCCCCCTTCTTAGCGGGAAAGTCGACCAAAAAAATTTCCCAGAAAATGCGTTAGTTGAAATAATTAATTGTAATAATAAAGCAAAACCTTTCAGTAAGTGGCGGGAGAACTCAATTATTTATCTATGAGAGGGGGTGGGGGAAGATTTTAGCACGCGCTATCGCTCGCTGTTACAAAATGATAAAAGCTTGGTAAACGTTAAATATAGAGAGAAATAATGGGAAAAGCGGAAAACTTACTCCGAATGGCAGGCATGTGGTTATTTTGTCGGCGAGTTTTCTTTCGCGGCCGCTCTCGCTGAATATGTCCATTTTGATGGCGTCGTAGGAGGCGCAGAGGCGGCACAAGTCCTCGTAACTCGGGCTCGTTTGTTGGGTCATTGTTTTACGGGGGAATGAACACTTGTGTGCCGAGGGGGGCGGTGAACGCGGAGACAGAAAAGAGAGAAAAAATAAAATAAAATAAATAAACGTCCGTCGGGTGGAAACGCGTTTCTCTTTTTCGGGGTGTCGAGAATTCTCAAGTCGTGCAAGAACGTGGGTGAATCCAAGAGGAAGGCAAAAGGAAACAGCACGAACAACGGGGGAGTTTTGTGTCTCAACGAGGCAGTGTCATCTCCTCCAGTCGAGTCGATACTCTCGGGGAGGGGGCGCCCGGGCTTCTAAATACGAACAAAACCTTTATCGACGTCAAGGAGCTCACCCTCGTCACCGCACGCCCAGTAGAACGCCATCTTGGAAATGTACCATACTGGGCCGATGGGACGAGGTCCAGGTGTTCAAGTTTCGTCTTCGTACAGGGTGTAGAGTTTTGAGAAAATCAAATTTTGTGGAGGAGAGGAAAAAAATTAAGGCGAACCGTTCAGGGCTGGCGATATGGAAAACTGCTCGGGAACGCACGCACTTCCCTTTCACATCCGAGAGGAAACTACGCCGCAAAAAGGGGAAACAATTCGCGTTGCACAACGAATTGCCGTCGAACTTGATCATCTACTGGGGTATCCCCTTAGTGGCTTCATAGCCCCAGGAAGTTGCAAATGGCGCCGCCGCCCGTCCCACATAACATCGGGGGCTAGCTCTCCCTCCTGGCCTGCCTCCTTGTCCTGGGACCCCGGAACACCTCCTGTCACCCTCCCCCACTTGAACGACCTCTTCTCGTGCAACGTGGTCGGAGGAAGGTGCGCTCGTTTTCCTCTCTCTCAACTCTCACTCAGCACTCACTCCTCTTTTTCCCCCGACTGAGGATAGTTCCCTTCAAGCTGCTCGACGACGGCCCGACGGGCTCGAGCCACCACCCCGGTCGGTTTTGTTGGGTAATTTTCACGGAGTACCGATACCCCCGACCACCCCGGGGTTTTGACAAACTCGAAAGTGGGTGTCACGACCCCCAGAAGCCAGAAGCTCCCCGTCCACCTCTTTAGTCACACGGACTTTGGTTCATAGTAAACCTTGCTTGTATTCTCAGGGGAATCGCCGAAATAAAGCATAGAAAGAACTCAACATGCTCCTAAATTGAGACGGTTTGCTAATGTGATGAAGGTGTGGGGTGGTGTTTAACCCAACGCACTAAGTTTAACATCAGTCGTAGTTTACGAAAATTTAAATATATTTTTATGGCTATGCGGGAGAGAAAAATATTTTTTTTTTTTGCATAACGAGGTTGTGGGGTCAGGACAATGGAATGGAATAATTCAATCCCAGAGAGGAAAACCAAAACCACGTCGTTTCACGTATGAATAGCTTTGATAAGACAAGCTCAGGGCGACAATTTTAATTACTCTATACTTGAAAACATTTTCTAAAACCAACCAGCTAGAAGATACATTTAGATGTCACGTAAATTAATAGGCACATGGGTGTGGGTGGGGGTTAGCAGGTACCATTTTCACTTTAGACTTTCAAAGCCCACCGAAAAATATTGTCTACGTAAGAAAAATTGACATTTTCGGGACGTCTTGGACTCGGTCTGACCTCACCATGCAACTTACTACGCAGTGGAGTCCACTGGGTTAAAGTGGTGGACGCAAATCAATGGTGAAGGGGGTGGCGTTGGTAAAGGAAAGAGAGAGTACACTATAGTACAGCATTTTTTAAAGGTCATATTCATATCCATGTGAAGGGCTGAAACACGAGGGATGACTGCCTCGATCCCTCGATTATGAAATCATGATGGAGGGGGGCATTTTTCTGCTAAAAAGGGCCGGTGTTTCAACCGAGGGAAGTAGGGTACTCCAACCAAGGACAGGGGCGGATACACAGATTTGACCGGCCCGGGGCACTGGGAAAATATCGGCCCAATATACATATACAGGGCGTAACGGAAAAGTCTGGCATAAATGATAAGGGTAATTCTTAGTCACATTTGGAGTCAAAATGACCCTATGCACCATGTTCCGATTACTTATAGTTTTGGGGATAATCGGGGTTTTCCTAATTTTTAATGCATCCACGGTTTTCCTTAGTAAATCGTCTGTATCTGATGAAAAAATGGTCTCATTGAAATTTAGAAAAAGCCATTGGAAAGAGCAATAATAAATTCTCTGTAGGATTGGATATTTTCATCTCTAAATCGATCGATATTTAAGTGCTTTCCAGTGAAGTGATTTCCAGAAAACTCCTAGTCTTTCAGCCAGCTGTCAATTACTTTTTTATCCTACTCGATGTGAAAACGCGTGCTTTCATGACTCAACTGTCATGAAAATACGATTTTCATGTCTAGGCATGAAAATTTTTGCCAAAATTTGTCACCAAGATGCGCTTCGGATAGCTATCGCATTTCGTTTCCTATTCTTGCAGGGGGTTTTCTCGTTGCCACGCAACACACCTCTCCACACTCCTCCGCACCGACCGACTTTCCCACTCACTGAAGCGTTGTCGTTTGTCTAGATGCACTTTTATTTTGTATTTTTTCAAGTACAATGGGCAAACGTTTTCTTTTTATTCCACCTTCCAGTTTTAAACTCAATACTAATTTATTAATTTTTCCCCCTTCTTTCGTAGGATAAAAAATAATGTGTACGCCTCGGCAGAAAGGCGTTTTCTGGGCCTCTTTTTCTCGGCTGGCCACTTTTTTTCTCGGCCCGGAAAAGTACGCCTTTCATGCCTAGGTGTACAATATACTATATGGCCGTCGTAGGAAGCGTAAAAAAAATATTAAAAACTTCTACTGTTAGTCAGCTTTCGAATGGCCTGTAATTAGCGCTTTTTGCTAATTTGCAAAGTTGCCTCCGAAAGCCTCTGCTTGACATTTTCTCAATTTTCTGTGAATTAGCAAATTTTCTCAATTTAACCCCCAATTAGTCATTTATCCTGTTTATAACCACACATTAGCGTTTTTCCTCATTTTAGCAGCTAAAATTATAGATTTATATACATTTCAGTCACGAATTAGAGTTTTTCCCCAATTTTCGTCGCGAACTTCTTACAGCTTTTTCTGAATTTGGCTGAGGAATAGCGATTTTTTCACTTTCTGGCACAAAGCTACCTTTAGAAGCCGCAAATATGACGTTTTACCCATTTAAATCGTAAATTAGCGTTTTTCCTCACTTCAGCGCTTCTCAATTTTATCGGTGAATTAGCCACGGATTAGCGATTTTTCGCCATTTTACCGGTGAATTAGCGTTTTTTCTGTGTTTTTGCGGTGATTTCGTTTTTTTCTGGATTTTAACTGCTAATGAGTCATTTTTCTCAATTTCATTCATGAATTAGCGCTTTTTCTGTACTTTATCCGCGGAAGCTTTAAGGAAACTTGAACAGCGAAGTAGCGCTTTTTGTCACTTCTGTCCGTGAATTAGTAGCGTACCGAGACAGTGGCGAGGGGGCCGGATCGCCCCGGCCTCCCTATGTGGGCCTAAAAACGTGGATATTAAGGATCTAGGTTCATGTTTGTACGTATGTAAAAACGATTTTTTGACATGTGGTTGGACAGCGATATTGGCTCCTTTCGACGATTTTCAATTCCTTGCAGGTGATCAGCAAAGAGCGTACAGCTGAATAACGATTTAGCCCACAAAAGCGCTATTCTGAAGGCTCAAATTGAGAGATAACGCGGCCTTCAAGGGGTAACTTTTTTTTTTTTTTTTTTTTTTTTTTTTTTTTTTTTTCTTTCTTTCTTTTTTTTTTTCTTCTTCTTCTTCTTCTTCTTCCGTAAGCAGATGAAGATGAGAAGGCGTACTAATATGCTATTCTTGCAGGCAAGTACCAACGCTGCAAAAAGTTGGAAAAATCACTAGTATTCGTGGCCAAAACTTTTCAAAAGCCTTCATTCGCGGTACCTCGATGAAACATCCATACCGAAATTAAGAAAAAATCGCTGATTCGCGGTGTATAGATGCCACTTTATGCCTAAAATGAAGAAAAAACGCTAACTTGCTGTTGGTGAAATTGAGACGTGGCCCAGTTTTTGCTTTTCTGCAAGCGCTAAAAGACAAGAAAATCCGCTAAGGCTATACGATAGAGAGAGAAAAAAACGCTAATTCGGGGCTAAAATTGAGAAAAATGACAAATTCGCAACTGAAATTGCAAAAAATGGCCCACTCGCGGACAAAAAAGTGAAAAGCCACTAATTCACACCTAATTTTCGAAAAATGCTAATTCACGACTGAAATTGAGAAGAATGGCTAATTAGCTGCTCAAATTGGGACATACGCGAATCCACGGCAAAAATTGAGGAAAGTAGCTAAATCGCTTATGAAATTGCCAAAAGGGCTACTTAGCGGCTAAACATGGAACTATTAATTATTTGACTAGATTAATTGAAAAGAATAGATGATTAATTCGCAGAAAAAATGTTCATTCGCGGATTGAAATGAAAAATGAAAATGAAAATCGGCTAATTCACGGCTATATTGAAGAAAACGCCAATTCACGACTAAAATTTAGTAATTCAACAGAAGACAATAATCTGTGGCTTCTGAAGGCAACTTCGGGCCTAAACCTGAAAAAAAGCGCTAGTCCATAGCTAAAAGTTGAAAAAAAAAATTGAAAATGCGGGGCAAAAATAGTTCGTACACCGCTAATTTGCGGCCAATATTGAGAAAAATCACTAATTAATTAGCGTAGCTGAAATTGACGAAAAACGCTATACTTGCAGCTTAAAGTGCTAATTCACTAGGTACTGTAAAGGTAAAAAATCGCTAATTTGCTGCAAAAATCGAGGAAAACTTCAATTCATGTCAAAAATTGAGAAAATTCTCTAACACGGGGTAAATACGCTACTTCGCAGCTTAAATTGAGGAAAATCACCTATTTGCGGACAAAGTGCAGAGGAAAAGCCCTGTAATTACGGCTAAAATGGAAAAAAACCTCAATTTTCGGCTACTTTATTTTTGATATGTTCATAGATCAAATGCCCTTATTAGGTAATTTTTTCTCGTCCACCTTCCCTCCCCCCTCCTCATTCTGCTTGACGCACCCCTATGGACACGGCGCCCCTGGGCTGTTGCCTTCTCGCCCCCCTTAAAGCCGGCACTGGTTGATCTCAAACCAAGTCGAAGAGAAAAACTAGACACAAAGATCACAATCTGCTTTGCTGAGCTGAATATAACGAGGTAGAATGCCTAAGTCCCCGATCAAGTCCTAACGCCCAGTTCCCTGAAGATTGCAACGAGACCATAAAATCCGTATCCGTGCAGATACAAGACAGTAAAGTAGGGGGAAAATGTATGCAGCGTGAGGGCTGAGGCACAAACTGCTGCAGCAGAGCTTTAGAGTACGTGTATTCTACTGGGTGTACTCAATGAGTGAATTTTGAACCAACTGCTAATAAGCAATACGCTATAAAACAGCCTAGGTTTTCATAAAACCGGGACACCCTTCAACCCATGACTCAAGATACAAGGCTCATTCATAGGTTGAAGGGTGTCGCGGTTTTAAGAACTTGATAGGTTTCCTCATTTGTCTCGTACCTATGCTATAATTGGCCAGTTCCGGGATTCTGTAGGCTCACCTTAAGGACCATTACCGAGAAAAATTAATATGTAGTTACCAGTTTTTTCAGAAGGACTGGGATCCGTCAAAGAGTTGGTGGGGGGGGGGGCATCGGCCCTCCAGCCACACCGGCCCTTCGGGCTCAGCCCGATCGCCCACCCCCTGTATCCGCCCCTGACCAAGGATATAGCAAGCCCTTTTGGCAGTCAAATTTCCTATGATGCTTCCCCCTGTGGATAATAAAACTATCGTGAAATTGCAAAAAAATGATTTTTGTGACTAAAGGTATAGTCGCACAGTGCCATAGTGTATAGCTCTAGCGGCCCCCCAGTGCCTTCAAGAACCCAAAACACGAATAATTACAGGAGCAAAAAAGAACGCGAGTCTAGTATCAGTATGGGTGGTGAAGGGAGGGAGCACCCCGGGCCACCGAAAATCATATAAAGATGGAAACCTGGGGATTTTTAGATTTTGTGGAATGTAGCAACGTGAAAAGGAAACTTGGTGTCCGGTTGGTCGGTAATTTCGACTATACTTTCATTTCACCCGAACGTTGCAGAACGTTGCAGGCGCTCCAGTAGTTTTTGGGGCTGGAATATTCGATTCAGCCCACGATTCTGATTTCATTCGTGTACATTCGGTTCGTAATAAGAGCCACTGGTTGAATGTCGTGAAATTCACTACATTGGGTTAAAGAAAAGTGAATATCCATTGCGAAATTGGGCTTTGATAGACCCAAAATAACGAAATTTGGTCTACATTGAACGAACCAGAGAAACTGACTAAGGGCCGGGTCGACCTCATCGGTTCAAAGTTAATTAAAATAGTGCATTTTTTGAATGAAATGCACTAATAAAAGCTAATCAGAATTTAGTGGCACATCTGCCAGGTAATCGGTCCCTTCTCTGGCGAATTTTAAAAAAAGGGGGTAAACGATTACCCGAAAAATTTGACTCTCTATGGTTTGGTTCAAGTTGAGAACTTCCAGTAATCCGGAATTTTTAATTGAGTAATTGGATTTAGCGGCTAAATTGACATTTCTGGGGCGCATTAGACGTCGTCTTAACGTTACGGAAATATAAGTACATATTATAGTCTCCGGCGCCAAGTACCTCGCCCAAGGGTCGATCGGTGTGTGCTGGCGGGGATGAGTGTAGAAATTAAGCTTGAGGACATTTTTCGAGAAAAAACAAAAACTTTTAGCAGTGGGTGGGGGGGAGGGTGATTTTCCCAAAGAGTGTAGAGACTTCGGCGAATTAAAAGGAGAAAAACTTCGAACATTAGATCAGCTATTAAAATTAAGAGGCAAAGTCCTCCCGTCAGCGGGAGGGACGGAATTCACTTTCTTCGCCCGAATTTTTTGTAATCAATAAACTTTCCCTCTCTATAAGACTCCTCTAAGCCTGGGATTGCTATGTATGGGGGCATGGAATTCGACAAAACAACTAAGTCATTGAGGTGGGGTGGGGGATTAATGCTTTATTTTAACGATAAACAAGACGTCGAATGTCAGCATAATAACAAAATGGATGAAAGAAGGCCCTGTTTCCTTGTGCACACTGAAAAGCTCTTTTTCCAAGAAGCCCTGCAGACATTTTATTTCCTTATCCCTCTCCCTCCCTCACTTTACTAGGAATTATAGCAAAAACCGCTGCTTTTTGAAAGAGGTCTGAAAAAGTAAAGAAAAGAAACGAAGGCCACTACGCCTGAACGAACGTAGAGGATTAGAGGCCTAAAGAAACTACTCAAACGCCCATACCCTAGCCCGATAGACTATCCATGTCCTTGACAAGAAAACATATCCACGCGAGTGATAGAATTGCGTTCTAGGCACATGATTCAAGCCTCTTCGTGAGCTTCATGTAGTTGCTCTAGCTAGAGCTACCCGTCAAATCCAATCGAAAATTTGAAATAAACAATTGTGAGGAAGGGGAAAGATGGAACATTTAAGAATGGTCGACTGAGACGGTGGTGCCGACGACGATTAGGGGAAGGTGGGTTTTCGAGGGTTCAATATACAAATAAGCAAAAGAGCTTTGGGCGATGTGCTACGCTGGGGGTGGTAAAACACCGAATAGCCTAACGTTCTTTACGTAGACTAAATAAGAGGAAATACAATTTCAGGATGAATAATTTCACTCTCATTGGCTGGGGCGAAGCAAGATATTCACCCACCATGTAAAGTGTTTTTTAATTAAAATGATTTCCAAAGAATTGTCAAATGGCGTGAGGGAGGCGGTCACGTCCGCCTCGAGGTGGCAATTGTGGCATACGACGGTTAAATAGCCCCCGTGTGCTGCTCCAAAAGATAAACACAAAATTTCGCATGACGTAACACTCCACTATCAGATTTTTTATTTTATCACCGCAGCGATAAAGCAATCGCCTTTTTAGCTTGTGTATGTTGATGGACGCTGAATCGAAAATGATTTTTACGTCGTACGATTTTTGGATTTAATTCAATTCTTTAAAAACTCGCGATAAAGAGCTTCATGACAAGCATGATAGGGTACAAACGCGTTAATTTTTTCGAACTCTGCCGTCTTTGTACCACCTACGAAGGGTGTAAAACACCCATTTTCGATAGTGACAATAACATCGTTGAAAAAATCAAAGGATGCCTTCACGTAGAGGTAAGATAACATTTTTTTGTTCATCTCAATCCCCCGCAACTAATTGAACTTCCGTGGAGTAGGTAACCTACACGGACCATTTACCGAAGTATATCTGCCTGGAATGTTTGAAAAAGCTGGACGAGTGTTACTCGTTTACAACATCCTGCAGATCATCTGATGCAACGCTTCAACGCTACGCTGAAACTCTTATTGACGTGAATGAACCTCCCGTGGGCGAGCTTATGGTAAGCATAGATAGTCACTAGTGCTAGTGCGTAGTAGGGTCCTCCCTGAATTCTAGGTTTTGTCGCATGGGATAGGGCCGTCTTGGCAGTCCCTAAAGCGACAAATTTCGTATAATTCTGTCTGAACTGACTGAATTACACAGTCAACCCACCCAACATGAACATGGTACAGATTAGCACACAAAACTGCTATTTTGATTCTCTAATGGTGAATTTTACCACTGGGAGTTAGGTTGGAGTTACCAAACTCTAACTATGGCCGCGTTGCAAAACTTCAGACTTCTTCAGATCTTAATGAGCACGTAGGGGCCGTACTCAGAAACACACCTTTACGAAGCCTTAGTTAAAGAGTTGAAAAGTGTGATGGTTTACAAAAATGTGTTATAGGGCCGTGTCTTGGGTATCTGAAAGAACCAAAGACAGCCAAAGATTTCTCAAAGAGCCAATCCCGTAACATTGGTTTCTTGACGGTCGAAACCCCCACAAAATGGATTTTTGATGACCCGAACCCGCAAAATCGATCTCTGAGAGCTAAACACGAGAAATGCGTTTTTTAGTGACTTCATTTCATGTGGAGAATGGTGGTACATAATGGGTTTTATTCAGTGCCAAATCCGCGAGAGTGGGTTTCCAGAGCCCAAAACGGCGAAATTGTATTTTTGAAGAGCCAAACCATTTTGTTTATAGTGAAAAACAGGCGAAATTTATTGTTCGAAAACCAAACCAAAGCCGCTAAATTGATTGTTTAAAGCTACAAGCTGTGTGTTCTTAAAAAGCAAGAACTGGTTTTCGAAGATCCGGTTTTGGTGTCGATTATGGTGGGAGGGGGGGAGCAAGATTGTTTATTTCAACGAATCCGCGAAATTGGATCCATGAAGAGTGCCACACCTGGGACATTGGTTATACAGGGTGGAACAGAATAAGTGAAAAAAAAAAAAGTGAAAGTAAGCCTTATTTGTGATCGAAAATATCCCAGGTTGGTCCGAAAATCAAAACCCTACGTGATATGATTTTTCTAACGTTTATTATGACTCACATCACTTTTCTTAACTAAATGCGAATGACCCAGTTTCCAGCTAACATTTTGCAACTTTTGAGAACAGATTCGGAAAGAGCACACTTTTTCTGCCAGTATTAGCCATTTCCGATGAAATTCAACCATTTTCTGTGGACTCGAGAGCTTCTCAAAGTTTTGCAAATCGAGGATTTCTAATTTTTCAAAAAAGTCAACCCCCACTTTTTTTACACTAAATCTGAGCGCACTGACATCCCATGGGACGGAAAAACTTCGCCAAAGTGTCCTTTTCAAAATTACTCATGGACGTATTTTTAGTTATTCAGTGATTTTTCGGCAGAAATGGCCATTTATTAGAAAAATGAATGGGTTTTCTCTTCAAAATCGCTTGTTTCGACCTACAACATTTGAACAAGCTTTGTGATTTTCAGCATGATTGACGTCATTAACACTAGAAGGACAGCATGAGTCATTTTGACTCATTTCGCTCTTTGTTCATCAATTACTTTTGTGCTGTTCATCGGAGACTATTTCACCCTCGTGACTTTTAATATAATGTTGAATGAAGTCCGAAAAATAATTTTTCAATTTTTTAGTCTGATTATTTTTTGAGTGGGGGATAGGTATACCTAGAAGGGCGGTAAGGAGTCATTTTGACTCAATGCGTATTTTTGTGATTCCCAGCTCATCATTCACAATAATTTATTGGACAAAATACTTGAAGAAAGCCGACAATCATCGGCTCGAGTATAGCAAGCATCGAATTCAACGAAAAAGAAGAGAAAACATTGCCAAAAATGCTCCGACACCTCGAGGTACGTTGAACGGGACGGACTGTGTACGCTTGTCAAAGTCCACAAAATGTCGCTTCCGCTGCTGGCTGTCGGATAGTGTATTTCTCTACTCCGAATTCCGACGTTTTAAAGTTAATTTGCAATTATTTAGCCAGAAATTGATAACAACGAGTAGAATCATTAAGTGCGCTGATTTTGTCGAGTAACAGCTAAACATACCGAAATTCGCAGTAGTGAAATGCAGCCTTGCCGACAGCCAGTTGCCGGAGCGACAGTTTTTGATATTTTGGTAGGAGTGCGCATTTCGTTCGGTACGAAGGAAACCTTTGGATAAGGCTTTAATGAGTTTTAGCACGTTAAGAATCACAAAGCTCGTTCAAATTGGGTAGGTCAAAACAAGCCATTTTAAATGGAAAATATCATTCTGTTTCCCAAGAAATGGCCATTTCTGCCGAAAACTCGCTGAAGAACTAGAAAAAAGTTCATGAGTAATTTTAAAAAGGACAAATTGAAGAAGTTTTTCCGACCCGTGGGATGTCGGTACGCTCATATTTATTGTAGAGAAGCGGGTGAAAAATTAGAGATCCTCGACTTGCAAAACTTTGAGCATCTCTCGAGCCCACAGAAAATAGTTGAATTTTATCGAAAATGATTATTCCTGACAGAGCAAAGTGTGCTCTTTCCAAATCTATCGTCAAAAGTTGCAAATGTCAACTGTAACCCGATTCATTAGCATTTAGTTATGAAAAGTGATGCAAGCCACACAAAACGTTAGAAAAATCATATCTCGAAGGATTTTGATTTTCTGACCATTGGGTGTTTTCGATCGCAAAAGAGGCCTATTTGCTGCCATTTTTTTTGTCACGCTTATCCTGCACCACCCTGTATTCAGAGTATCTCCCCTCTGCCATCATACAATAATTATACACATTTGTCTTTATTACAGCAAAAGCCCACATGAACGACCATAAGTAGACCGTAAAAATTATTGAATTTAGCCTTTAAGAGCATACCCACTCACCAGAATCTTCCAATCTGACACCGGCTCTGATTATTCAGGCAAAAACGTGTGCGTTTTGACGGGCTTTTCGTTGTTCAAATAGGCCATGGTCCTCCTCTAGATTCAATACCGTGCCTGTGTTTGAGCGAAAATATCCCCGAGAACACGAAAATTTACCCCAGTGGGTAAAAGTCAATGCAGCCTACGCGGACGTGACGCGGGAACACTTGGGGTGATGCATGTCAGAGCAATGTGGACGTGAACAAACAAAAGCTTATGCTGGAATTTTATACCACACGTGGGACAACGTGTCTGTCCCGTTTCCAAGGGCTGTGCGACGTTCCTGAAGTGGATTGCCAGTTTTTAGGGATAAATGACCTGTTGAACTGTAAAATCAGTTTAAATCGGTTAAGTTAATAGTTCTTAGGCCGCGTACCTCATATTTGAGCGATTAGGTACGTGAAATGTTTAGTTTCTGGGCGTGGAATAATTGTTAGTATCTGGACCTCCCTTGCATTTGTTTGATGGGCGGCGAGCATGTGTGTGTTTGGTGTGGTGAAGGGTAACGCCCGCGCCTCTAGGACTACTGAAAGACGACCCACCACTGCTAAAACACAATTTTCCCCCCGTAATTTCGTGAATTGATTTGCCGCGCAGTCTCACCAAAGATGCTTGGACTGACGTACTTGGAAGCGTAGTTTCCAGTAGTCTCGTGTTCCCCTAACCCTCCCTTGGGCTCATACACAGTCACTTTTGTCTATCCAGGTGTACGTCAAAGACAACAAACTCAGTGAGGCCACGACTAGCACAAAGAAAAATAACAACATCGTAGTGGATCCTCTTCAAATTGAAAATACGACGGCGACTGTCGGTGAAAGCATGGCGACCGTTGTTGCACCATTTTCGCTGGAACTGTCCGAAGTTATTGAGAACGAAGTAGTTAGTACCGTTGTCCACGCACAATATTGGTTCAAATTTTGCGTATTTTAATTTTTTATATTTTTTTTTTGTCGATCAGGTTATTCTGGATAACGCCGCTGAAATTTACGTTGAAGCCAGCGCGGACAATTTCACGTCGAAGCCGGTTCTTCTAAAAAATGTAGCGCGGGTAAGTGTTTTGTCTCTACGAACTCTCTTCGTCCATGATTATTATGAGACAATTCCGCGTCTTTTAAGAATTTTTAATTTTTTTTTTTTTTTTTCGCCCTGCAGATTTTGAACGAAAAAAGCACTGTGACCGTTCCTGAAGAAGAAGAAGGTGGAGAAGTTGGAGAAGAGGAAGAAGTGGAAGAAGAACCCGACATTACACCTATGTCCGAACAGGAAAAAGAATGGTAAGTCGGTAATTTATTACCGATTGTGCCTGTGATGACATCTAGCCAAATATGAGTATTCGGCGTCAATGCCTCGCAGTACAGTGACAAAATAAAATTAGGCGAGAGCGATTAAAAAATTGTCTGAGGCAACACCTGGTGGTGTTCGTTATTAAAACTACATACCACACTCCTGTGCTTGTGTGCTCTGTGCTTCAGGGAACTAAAAAGACACGACGAAGGATACTTGACGTACTGTCCTGATCAGAAAGAAATTGACGAAAACAGAGTGATGCACGAGTGTGAAACGTGTTCCAAACAGTTTAAAAGACGGGAACATTTAACACAACACAGGAGACTACATACAGGTAAATATGGTAAACGTTTTGTGAACCATCCTTCCCACCAAGCCAACCGCTCGTTTAACAGGCGAAAGACCGTTCAAGTGCGACTACTGCGAAAAAAGTTTCAACCGTAAAGAACATCTCGTCAGACACGCTCGATCTCACACGGGTGAAAAGTGTTATTCGTGCGACGTGTGTAACCGCGGCTTCAGTCGAAAGGACAACCTTCGTAAACATCAGTCGACTCACGAACCACTTTCGGGCGAGTGTGTGAGTAAACGAAGTAGACACTTGGTGCAATTGGTGGGCGTGGGCTCGGACGGTGCTGAGGAGAGGACACTGGCTCCAAGCGCCGTGAAGAAATTCAGACAGGAGACTGAGGAGGAGAGTCAGGAGAGTAGTAGCATACTCATTTTGAACGAAAGTGGTAACGAATTGATACAGTTGGATGACAAACAATCTATCCTTCTCAAAGCTTTGACGCAAGAGAGTTAATCCACGTTATTATTAACAAAATTTGTGTGTAATATACCGTTTAAATCCCTATTTTGTGTTATTCCAATGCAATTTTATTTTACGAAATTTAAACCAAGTAATACCTAGTAAAATGTAGTCACCGTCTAGTCCCTATAAGACTTGAACTTGAGGAATTTTTGGTCAAAACGATTTCTTTGTGTAGCTTGACTGAAAAAAACAAGATCACTTTAATTATTTTGACGGTGTATAACAAGTTTTGTCAAAGCTCTGGTAACTGTTGAAGACAGATTTCAATTACTTGTAATTCCCGTTACAAAGTGCGACCATTCGTGCTCAAACTGTTCACTGATTCAAGCAAGTTAGCACTGTGTGAAGGCGTGAGATCAGCACTGTAAAATTGCGTTTGCAAAAAAGAAAAAAAAAGTTTCCTGGCGAATTGTCATTTAACTGGGGGCTGCCAGGAAGGTAGACTCGCTTTTCTGCCCCCCCCCCCATCTGTACAATGTTCCCGTTTCCAGGTGCTATTGCTTAGCGAGCAACAAGAATGGGTTTTCCTTGATTTTAAATCAACGCACGGATTGTTCGTTTTATAGTTCGATTGACCGCCCAACGGCCCAACTAATATTTGAATCAAAGAACTGTTTTAATCAAGGTAAAGAGTTGAATTGTTATTTGTAGTATACGTTAGTAAAAATTATGTGGTCACATAAGAGTTACAATTTTTAAGTTGAAAGAAACTGTCAGAAGCTATTTGTAATCTTAAAATAGTACATAATAAAATTGGTCTATAATTCGAATGAAAGTGGGCTTAAAACCGGTCCTTTCAACGGATTTTGTGAGAATTCAGGTGCATTCAGGTCGATCAATTTGATAAAATGCAGTCGAACTGGTGCCAAAATCGTTGTGACGTCCAGAAATCTCCAGAACTGTATGTATAGTCTCTAAAATGAATTTTATGGCCCTAACATCATTTCGTAATTCAGGCCTACAAATCACGCAGCACGACCTGAAACCTCGGGCTCGTGTTTCGGTTTGGCGGAATTTCCGAATCGTTTTCGGTTTGCATGCTTAAAAATAAATCTTCGCGGGGTTGACTCAACTAAAAACCGATTTCGCGGAATGGAGCGGGGGCGTTAATTGGTAAGAAACCATTATTCACGGGTTTGAAACTCTAAAAATCAATTTCGCTAGGTTCAGTCACTGAAAATCACAATTTCACAGGATTGGCTAGTTAAAAGTTCAATTTCGAGGGTTCGACTTTTCAAAAAATCGTTGCCTCACGGGGTTTCATCCTTCGAAAAAATTCATTCGCGGGGTTTAATTGCCAAAATCCCCGATTTAGCTGGGTTTAATAGCTGAAACATCCTAATTCGTGGCGTTTAAAAAAAGGAAATTCGCAGGATTGGCTCTTCAAGAAACAAAACTCGCGTAGTAGGCCCGCTCGAAACCCCCAAATTTCACAAGTTAGGCTGCTTATAAATTTAATTTCGCGTGTTCAATAAATAAAAAAAATTTCGCTCCGGCAGCTGGCGGTCGGAAGAGTGCATTTCATTTTGTATTCGGATACCCTAAGCCGTCCCAGAAGTAGTAATGTTGAGACCATCATTTGTTTCGTTAATGTTTGACCCTCCCTCGTACTGTTTGCTGCCGAGTTTGTTTAAGCTGAACTTAATGGGAATCAAAGGCTACTTCAAAATGAAATCATTGTACCGAATATAATGCTTCTGGAATCAACTGGTGATTTGTAGTGATTTTTTTACCAGTAAAGAGGAGTACGGAGGGATTGTTGTGTGTAGGGAGAAGGATAATGCTCTACTTGATGGCGAAGAAGGAGCGGGGTTAGTTAGAGTAAAATGCGCCGAGTCAGATCGCCAGCGAGAACTTCTTTTAAATTTAGAGAAAATGTAACCTACAACGAAACTACAGACGTATCCACGTCAAAAAGAAGAAAATTGGTTGGTTTAGGTCACGACAAAACAAATTTCGAGGGATTCGCTAACTCAAAATCCCAATTCCGTGGTTTGCCTACAAAAAAAATGCGATTTCGCAGGTTTGAATCCAAGCCACAGTAAAACTTGAAACACATGGAGGCCCATTCAACCACAGCGAAGCTCCAACCACAGTAATGCTCCAACCACGGTAAATCTCCGACCACAGTAGAGCTCCAACCACAGCAAAGCATCAACCACAGTAAACCGCCAACCACAGAATCGCACCAATCACATTAATGCTCCAACCGCAGTAAAGCTCCAACTTCAGCCCCAACCAAATTCTACTGGTTTGGCTTCATAAAAATTCAATTTCGCGGGTTTGACTCCAAACCACAGTAAAACTCGAAATAAAATGGAGAGCCGGTCAACCACAGCGAAAATTACAGCCCACAGCAATGCTTCAACCACAGCAGTGCTGCAAACCACAGTGGAGCTCCAAACCACAGTGAAGCTCCAAACCACAGTAAAGATCCAACGACAGTAACGCTCTAACCACAGTAAAGATCCAACGACAGTAACGCTCTAACCACAGCAAAGCCTGCAAACACCAGTATTGCACCAACCACATTACAGCTCCAACCACAGCCCCAAACCAATTTCGCTAGTTTGGATGCGTACAAATTCAATTCCGCGGGTTTGACTCTAAACCACAGTAAATCTCAAAATACAAAGAAGTTCCATTCAACCACAGCGAAAATTCCAAACCATAGCAAAGCTCCAACCACAGCAATGGACCAGGCCACAGCATGGCACCACCCACAAATAAGTCCAACCCCAGTAGAACTCCAAACCACAGTAAAGCTAATCCTTTTTCTCTTTTTTCTTCCCACTCTTGATTTCCTCGATCCGGGCCCCCAATTAAGGCCCAAGAAACCCCATCAGGGCCCTGTCCCTCCATCCGACGGTTGATCTGTCCAGCGTCGTTTAATACAAAAACTATGGATGATTGAAACAAGAAAAAATAAAAAAATTGGACTATGCCTGCCATATGGAGTCGAGAGACTTTCAATCACCCCCGCGAGACGATGCTTGAGCATTTTTGGTATAAGTCTCATATGAAACGTGCAGGGCACACGTTCCAGAGACTTCGTGCAATGAGGGCTCTGAAACGAACGTTCAACTTTTTTTAAAAATTACAATTGAGCGTAGAAATCGAGGAGAGAGCGGCAAAAGCAGAAAGATAGGGGTACATCACTCCATTCAACGATTCCGTCGCTTAATTGATGGTTACTAGGAGGAAGAATAGTGATTCGTCCTCTAGAGATTCTGAAATTTGAACTTTTACGACGGAAAACGGATATTAGGCTCCGAAATTTCTGAGCCTAATATCCGTCATGTTATTGGTTCTTGATTTTCAAAAAAAAAAACTCGTTTCTGACCAAACTTCTGCCTATGAGGCCACAAAAATAGCGCTTAAGCTTCCAAAACACTTCACTTTAAAGACTGAGGGTTTAAAAAGCACAGAGGAGATACTAAGAGGTGTACGGGGGGACGGGGTCCGATATCAGGTGAAACCTAGAGGTGTTGATCCGGTGCCTGTGGGTTAGAGAGGGAAAACACCGCGAAAGCGGAGAGGCATACCCCCCCCCCCCCAATCGACGCCTTGCGAGCG
This sequence comes from Corythucha ciliata, assembly GCA_038030265.1. Classification (NCBI taxonomy): domain Eukaryota; kingdom Metazoa; phylum Arthropoda; class Insecta; order Hemiptera; family Tingidae; genus Corythucha; species Corythucha ciliata. The sequence continues at coordinate 49,957,406 of CM075942.1, read as the reverse complement.
ACTTGAAATGTTTAGCTTTGCACTTGTATTTCATCGCCAGAAGTAAAAAATATACAGTTAAAACTGTCTATTTACCCCCCCTCCCCCCGGAAACTGATTTATCTTCAACGAAACTGCACAATTTTACCCCAAATTCATAAGCTCATTCTTCTATAACGTCTAAAAATTATTTCATTATCTCTTTTGTTTTGTTTATAAAATAATCTCAAAAACCTGACTTACTCGGTCTCTTTTTTAGGAGTTTTACCACCTCTGAAACTGCCAGATCCAGGGGCTTTCTTTCGCTTCGGAGGTCGGCCAACGCCCACGCCGCTGGGTCCTGCGCTGCTCTCGACGGGTTTCCCAAAATTTTTAGTCCAACTAAACACAAAGAAAATCTCGTGGGTGTTTTGACCAGGGGGGTTGAACTCAGGGAAAAATTGACGTTACTCTTTAAACGGAATGATCAAATTGTCGAGAAGGGCCTCCATTCGTATGGACGAGTATCCACCTTGGCCTAGAGGGTCACTAGAAAAAGAAAACAAAATACCACGTGTTAAAGCCTCCACCCCAGACTTGAAAGTGTTTGCTTTTACTTTTGGGCGAGAATAATTTTTTCGGCCTTTTTTTTGTACAATTCAACGAACAAAGCGGATTTGTCGCTCGCTATTTTCTGTTGATCGATCAGACCCAGTTTGACGTAATCCTTTAGGCAATTGAGGCCGCTGAAACCAATCGCTTTGAACGCTTTGTCTAGGACATCCTACAGAAGGTAGTGGAAAGGGTTAAATCCAAACGGTGTAGGTTTGAAAGATTTACGGATTATTTACCTTGTAGCCCACTTTGCCTTCGTTTAAATCTCTCTGAGCGAGCAAATGTGTTACCCGGCTGAGCCGGCGAAGGAATCCTTTGACGACGTCAACCAAGAAGAGAATGACCGACCTTTTTGTTCCTACCAGAAATTTCGTTACTTTCAACTTTACTAATTTTCTTCAAACTGTCAAATTACGTTCAAACCCAACGTGAGCGAGTATCGTCGCGACGGACACTTCCAACATTTCCTGAATGTTGTCCGCGCTTAAAGCGGCAGGGTCGATTTTTTTCCTGCGGGAGCGGGAAAAAACACGGGAGAATTTACCAAAGATCTTTCAATTTTGCCCCTCCCCACTAGTTAAAAAATACCCACTTGTTCGAATCGGCTTCTTTCTCAGATTGGACCATCTTGGGTAATTCCGGATATTTAGGAAGTTTCTGGAAAAATCCCGGAAGAAATGGCTGAAAAAATGTATGCTCACGGCGGACCACCGTTGGGGGGGCTACTAACCGTGTCTTCGAAAACTTTTTCAATATCCTTGAGGTTCTTTTCCATGATTTTACTATGTTGATGGAGCATGATCGTATGCTTAATAATGTCCATAGTGGAACCATTTTCGATGCCTATCCTGGAATAAAGACAGTTATACGTAAGTGTTGAAGGGCATTTTGACTCTCAAGGGCATAAGGCCTAAGACGGTACGGTTCTCCCATTATTGAGGAGGGGGGGAAGGGAGGTAAGGCCAAAAAAAAGTGAGATGCACGTATTGTGATGCTATCACGGGTTGAGCTGTAGGACACAACGAACATCTGATAAATTTATGTTTACCCGGCAGGTACACAAACCCCGCAGAAGTTCGTGTTTTGATTGCTCCAGACAAAAATTCCAAGATCCCCCCTTCTCGAAGAAGTCAGGCTCTCCACTGAGCTTGGCTTGTGATTGTCGTGACGGTTATCTTACTCGGGGATCAACGACTCCTGTCGCCCTGACACCTCTTATTACGGTGCGGGAGGGGGCTCTACCAAAGCAACGCGGACCCATAGGCTCAGACGGTGCCAAAAAGGCTTCCTACACACTCACCGGGTCTTGGGACCGGAAAACTCAAGAAGGGCGTCCCGTTCTCTCAGAAGGATCTGTGAAGAGTCATAGTCCGTCGTTACCAAAAGGTACCAGTCCAGCATTTGCATCATGACAAGATCCACAGTTTCCTCGGCGTCCATCACATCTCTCGTAGTCCACTCGCTGAATGCCCATCCAAACCCATAAATGATGGAAAGATGCCTATTGAGGACTTTGTGCCCCATCCCACAGCCTATCAACATTTTCTGTCGGACCCTGGCCGCACCCGAACCCCCACCGGCCTACACAAAAAATTGAGAACCCAACGAAAACAAACAATATTGCCTAATGCTCAAACGATTGTAGACGAATAGTTATAATCCCACACCACAGTTTTTTTCTCAGTGTTTCAAATAGTGTCACTCACTCAATAGCATCAGAATGTGACTGTTCGTTCTTCGTAGGGCCTTTCAATCTGAGGGGCTCCTCCTTGAAGTCCTGCTTTATGAAAGTCAATAACTCGTCCACATTGGAACGAGGACGAATTTCATTTAACTCACCCCATAATGTGACCGGTTCGGGAACAATTAAATCCCTGCGTGACCAGAAAAAGTGGCAGTGAGATTAAATTGGGTAAGTAACCAGGGGCCGAATGTGAGACAAAGAGACAAACTTACAACAAATCCGAAGACATTGCTGGTTTAAAGTTGGTAGACGGTAAAATTGGCTATTTCAGTGCATTAAGATAATAAAAATTACTCTTAAAATAATAAAAACCACATAAAAACACCAAACTTTGCCCGGTTGAGCTCATTCCTTGTTATCATCCCTAAACAAATCACATCTTATCAAAATCCCACCTTGTCTGGTCGGTGAGCAAGAGAGCAGGCAGCCCGCCGGCCCACAACTTCCTCCTCCGTTCACCTTATTAACCATAAAAAGTGGTACCTCAATTACTGACTTTTGGACTACACGAAAGCATTTTTATGAAAAAAAAAAACAAAAAAAACTGACCATTCTACCGCAAAATGATTTTCTTGGCCCATGAAGCCAATATTCATCGGTCAAAACATAAAAGCCCCGCCCACCCCCTTACAAGTCACCCATAAACTTTTTTTTTGTAACGGAAACCCCCAAATTAACCGAAATGTGAGATTAATCGGCTGGAAAACGAAAAAGAACAACAACAGTCACCCAGCCGTAATTAATAGGTTTCATAATGACCCAATCAGTGGCGGACCTATTCATTAGGGCTTAGGGCGATTCTCAATTTTGGCCACAAAGTTGCCTCCAGAAACGGCTTGCTGGAAATTGCTTGCTCTTACACCTTCCTGACCCGAGGAATCCTCAAGGAACGTTCAGAAATACGGGAAGTAGTGTTTGGAGACAATTTTAAGAGTTTCAAGGCATCGTAACAAAGTCCACTCGAGCTGCAAGAACAGTGCATCTGCACCGATGCATTTTGAAAACATGTCAAAATGAAAATCGTGCATTTCTTTAATGAAATGCATTGATTCGTTTTAGAGAAAGCAGTTTAGAATCGGAAGATCATATTTTTATTGGAAAATATGCCATTTCTGCCTGCTGCGCTCTATCGATATCCAGCTGCCGGAGCGACAATAAAGGCGAACACGATAAGTTTCATGTAAATGCAGACATTAGATGATTTATCTAATGGTTTCTCGTGTCAAACAAAAAAATACAGCGCAAGAGTTGTTGAAAAGTTAATGATCATAACTACCCAAAACTTGCTGTTTTTGAAGAAAGAAATGCCCTTTTTTTGTTATAAAATGGTAATTCGCGCCGAAAAACTGTTAGTAAACTAAAACAACTCTGAAGAGTGATTTTGACAAGGACACATTGAAGAAGTTTTTCTGACCTTGGGAAGCCGATATGGTGAGATTTAGCGTGAAGTAGTAGGGGTTCAATTTTTTTAAAAAATTAAAATTTCCTTATTTTCCCCAGTTTGAATGGCTGTCAAGGCCACCGAAAGCGATTAAATTGATCTAAAATAGTTCGTCCCGACGGAAAAAGTGTGCTCATTCCGAATCCGTCGTCAGAAATTGCAAAACATTCAATCAGAAGGGAGCAACTCGCATTTTGTTGAGAAAAGTGTCTTAAGCATTAAAAATCATTGATAAAGTCCACCATAAAACAGCTGACGTACGCCACCTTGCAATTCACCGGCTATTTTTGCCTTTTCATTTTTCCTGTGTTTGCGGGCAGATTGCAGGTCTAAATTAACTCCGAAAACCCTTTCTAATGACAGATTCGTGAAGGAAATTTTCTGCTCTTTCCGAATCAGTCAACAGTTTTTGTCTAAACTTGAATTGCAAGCTGTGAATCCGCTCTTTGTGCAAAAAAGTCATGAAGAGCGTGAAAAACAGGAAAATGCCGATATCTCGTAAGGTAAACACTTTCGACCAATGTTCATGTGGTATTTTTGGTGCGTCCAGGTGCGTACTACAACATGCCAAAGTTTTGCACATTCCTCCTGAAACACCCTGTATATATGATGGCCCCTCGCTTGTTAGCACGATCACGGTCGCAATTTTTGACTTAGGGCAACCAAATTTGGTCTAAAAATCAATAGCGTGAATATCTCGGACGAGTTCGTGATCCACGGGTTAAAATCGTCTGACTTTTCAAGACAGACTCGTAAGTGTCAACGTAAAATCATCTGTTTTGGGGGAAATGTCAATTATGGCGTGAAATTGTCAGTAAGGGAGTAAATATCCAGTTTTTCGAGGGTAAAACATTCAGTTTTGAAGTAAAACTACTAATTTTTGTTACGAAAAAACTGGCAATTTTTACCCTAAAGTATAAATTTTAACTAATAGCGCTCATCATTTGCCTACAATTTTGCAACGGGGCAATTATTAATTTTCACCCGTCTCCATTAACATATAATTGAATTCTGAGTGGACGAGTGGAAATTAACTGCCCGAAATGCAGAATTTCGTGCAAATGGGATACGTTGTTAATCTTATGTTTCGATAATATCGGGGACGAGCACCCTTTGTTTGGCATTCAAGTTTTCTCGAACATGAATGGTGGACTCTTGGATGCCATTATTGCCACACATAATTGGATTCGCCGGCGGGAATGGGATTTCTATAACAACTTTGCAATTTTAAGACTGTGCTTTGGTTTTTTGGGGGTAAAATCGCCATTTTAGTGATAAAATCGTAGGTCTTAAGGCAGAGCCGTCAGTCATGACGTAAAATGATCCGTTTCGGTTCAAACCACCAGTTTTAGGGTAAAATCGCCAGTTTTAGTTTATAACGTGAGTTTTGGGGGTAAAATCGCCTGTTGTGTTGTGAAAACTTCAGTTTTGTGGTAACAATTCGGCTTTTGTGTGTAATTAATTGTGGCACTGATTTTACCCTTATATGGGTCACCGTATAAACGTCAAATTAGCGATTTTTTCTTAGATTTAGTCTGTAAGTTGCATTTAGAAACCGTGAAAATAGCGAATTTTATCCATTTTAACCCCCCCCCCCCCCAGTGAACGCTTTTTTGCAACTATAGCCAGGAATATTAGCAATTTTTTTTTTCAAACTTTCAGCCACGTACTTGCCCCCCAAAATAACATCACATTAGCGCATCATTTTCGCACCACTGATCTTTTCTCGATAATCAAATTCGACACTGACGGCGGCGCGGCATAACATTTGTCTTTACCGTTTTTTTATTTTATTTATGCTCAACTCAATAGGAGAGATAGCATATAGAGAGTTCAAAATGATAACTTTTTCTAGCGCAAGAGTTGAATACTTTTCTAATCTTCCAAGAGGGGGAGGGGGTCGAAAACTCGAAGAATAAAACGCCATGAAGGGCAGAAATAATTTATTTTGGCAGGATACAAAAGAAAAACATGTTTAAAATTTCATTTTATGATCTCCCTATAATGGACGACTGCGACATTTTTACGCCTTCTTCTCGAACGCTAGATTTTTTCGGCTGCCACCGTCGAGCAATTAAGGCGGATTTGAAAGGAGATGGCGCATGGTTCGTTTTGACATTCAGTCTTGACTAATGGGCAGAAAGAATTCCTAAGCCCAAGACCCAGTCTGCCCCTGCCCTCGCGAATCATGTCCCTGTTGAGCTTTCCTTGAGCTTTCTGTCTTTGATCTTTTTCATGGACGAGAAAATAAAAACGTTAACACACGAGAAAAAAAAAGTTAATTTACGTAGTTGAGCTCCTTTAAGATGCAGCCGAACATGCACTTTTCATTCTCTTGAAATTCTCTTGCATTAGCATGGACGATCCTTTTCTCCATCAAATTGTAAACGGTGGCTACATTAACCCAAATTATCGTCAATTATACGCAAAAATTGAAGGATTTTATTTATGGATTTCCACGCACTTCTTTTTCGCGACATTGAAAGAAATGAAAGGATTCTCACCACTGCCGGCGGCCTGGACGAAAATCCGTGTTTTTAACAGAAATTAAGCTTTGTGCGAGGGATGGCGTCAAACTTACGGCTCCGTGGGAAACGCACACCGCTCCGGACAGAATATTTTAGGAAGGAGAAGATATCGTAGGCAAACGGCATTCAATTATACCCCCCCCCCCTGAATGGCGACGACAATTTAATGAATCACTGGTGGGGGAAGGGGTCAAATTGAATTTCTCTTGCCTTCTCCATGGTAAGATATACTGTTCTCACTTACCGCCGATCTCCCTGCACCCTTCACGAATACCGTAGACAATGGTCCATGTTTCGTAAAAACACGGTTTTTGTGCATTCTCGTGACGTTTTTGTGAGAAACGTCAGTGGTAACATGAAATGTGAACACGCCAAAAGAAAGCTTAGAAGACGGGGAAGTTTTTGTGATACACCGAAAATCTGTTGAGAAAGCTGTTTGGGTACAGCGACTTTTCGTAAAACGGACAAATTTTAGAGGACACGTAAATTTATGGAAAAAATGTCAGATTTCTGGGTGTTGACGATTATTTCAAGCAATAAAATGGCCTCTATCCTAAAGGAAATGTTCCGTAGTTTCTGAAAATGGCATCACTTTTTGGATTTCGTGCGATATAAGCCGAGAAATTGCGGATTTTTTGAAGCAAGCATTGGTTACTTTTTTAACACACCATTGGTAAGAAGGTACCATTTTACTCCACTTTTAACGTAGTTTTACCCAAAAATTTTTGTCACACTTATACGGATCCACCCTGTATGTCGGGTTTTTCGGTTTTTGTTCGTGTCGCGTTCCTAATCGTATTGTCAGTTCTCAAGGCTACGTTCAAACCTTTCTTGGTAAACAATTTGGTAAGTCGGTATGTTTGCCTTCCGGTTCTTTGTCCCAATTCATTTCGATAAGAACAAAAAACAAAAAGGAAATAAAAACAAAGGGCTGGGAATAGATCAAGCAATACTGAGGATAGGACGGCGGCGTGCTTTCCATGGCTCACGTGGAGAAAATAAAGTGTTCTTACGGAGGAACGGAACGGGCCTCGGGGCGAACCCCGTTTCCACTGCACTATATGCCCGTTCCATTCCTTTCCTTTGATGGTTCGACAAAAACTGACTGTCGATTCCATTCCTTTCCCCCCTGAAATAATACGGCGCGTATTGCAGTTTAAAGCCCAGTTTAAAGGTCCAAAGTGGTATGGAACGGGTCAAAAAGATAAAGGTGTAAATCGTGCTTCAAGAGTAACCCTGCCCATTATCGAAGAGCCCAATGTTTTTGAGACTGTATAATACAAGTGCCGCAAATTCTTTTCTCAGGGGCTTTTTTCGGCGCGCGGACAGTACTTGACTTAGCCTGAGTTGGGAGCCGGGCCTGGGGTCTTCCGGAACCGGGCGATCTATTTTTTATTATTATTTTTTTTTTACGGCGTGGGTGGTAGAATCGGAAGGTACACTTTTTCATTGTTGACCAGTAAGGTGAGAGTATGCAACAAACCACATTACGCGTAGAGCTCGTGCGTTTTCATGCTTAACGACAAGGGCTTCCCTTTAAATAACGTACATCCCTGATGATGAACAATCAAGTTTGCCAATGTAACTGAGTTTTGTCCCTAAAACGGTTTCAATTCAACCCGTAGAACGAAATATTCGACTCAAAAACAAATAATTTATCCGGAGAACCTTGTTTTCCGTTAAAACTGAGAAATTTAGCCTAAAAGCGATTATTACCCTTGGAAAGAAGTTCGATAAAGGAGGGAACATTGTTACTTTTGCAACAAATCACCCTTAAAATTATCAATTTTATCCCACAATCTTCTTATAAATAAAAGGGACGTAAAAAATTAAAATAAATTTCAAAGTTCTTCAGGCGGGGATGGATAGTGCGAGAGAAAAATTACGTCAAAGAGCAGTTTTGAAGCATTTGAGGAAATTCTAAAATGTTTTGTTTACAAATAACAAGAAAAATTACATCCCAGAAAACGCGTCTTCCCCCTCTTCCTCACACCATCCATTTTAGTGACTGCCATTTGACGTAATCAAACCCTCACTCAAATTTTTTACAAATTCGCCTAAAAAAAACCCTTTGATTGATTTCAATGTTTAATATGGGCAATTGTCTTGTTGAAGAGCCCTCTTCAAGAAACACCAGTGATTGAAAAATGTGCAAGTTCCCCATTTGATCACAGAAACAGACTATTGAAGCAGAAAACTTGAAGGCTTCGCTATAATTCGAGTGTTGGGCCTGAAAACACACAAATAACGATTTTACTCTTTAAAACTGATTATTCAACCGTAAATAATGTTGGTGATATACGCGACCCCAATACACTCTTTATAGTACCCTGACCACATAAACTGGAAATTCACATAGGAAACGGTAAATTTAGCCTTAAAGTGTGGAATTTCCACCTATAAATTTGATCATTTTGACTAACTGAAGTCGACCATTTGCCAAGTACCGATGATTCTGCACCAAACTTGAGATTTTGGCGATTGACCGTTCTAGAGTCTAGTCCTTCGATTTGGGTACTTAGCTGTGAAATTCGCATGGTTTGAGGGGCTCATAGTTCGGTTAAAATAGAAAAACTTTGAAAAAATTGCCTTAACATTGGGATAAAACGCCCACTTCACCACCGGGTGATTTTCTTGAAATTTAAAATTGGGCGAAACTGTGGGTTTCTCGAAAAGTGAGCTGATTTAGGGCTACTGTTGGGTTTTTTCCCTCTGATGCCACCGATTTAGGCCTCTCTAGTTCCCTTTACAGCGGCCAATCTGGCCGCAGGAATTTTCCCGAGGCTGCAGAGCCTTGAGACAATATCGTCCGGAGAGCTGTGGCGTTTGTCTCTCGTCCTATTTCACACCGCTCTCTAGGATGGACTCCTTGTGAGGGGTTTATTTCATTATTCGTTTGATTATTAATTAGATTGTTTTATTTTAAAAAATAGTAATCGAAAAATGTATAACAGACATAAAAAAAACACATACAAAGGTGGGGGATACCATTAATTAAAAACTATTAAAAATGCGCGAGGAAAATAAATAACTTAAAAATTATGTACAGATTTAATGACATGGCTTTTTCATTAGAAAGGATGGATGCGATAGGTTGTTTGTTGGTTCGTTCTCCTAAACTCACTCCTTTTTTTTAAGCTTTGAAGACAAAAAAGGCGTCCACCAAGAAAATGGCTCCCTCAATGATGGCTAGCGAGCCCTTGGTCAAACCCTTGTTGGACAACTCACTCTTGAATGTCCATCCGTTGAAATGTTGAATCGACATTGCGCCGCTAGCAATAAATAGAGCGGCTCCGAGTATGCAGTAGAACATGTCCTAGAAAAGAGGAAACAATAGATTTTTTTAAAAAAAAATAATTTTGTCAGACACGGATGGCTAAACTCCTTTCAATGACGTTAATAACTTTCGTCCGGGCATTTCCGACCGAAAACCGTGTTTTGGTGGGTGGATGAGTAGGGGCAGGGTCACGGGGCGTGAATACTTACAACGTTCTTGTTAATTCCACCGCTGACGCTTCCGAGGAATGTTCCCAAAAGGACGATGAGGAAACCGGCAAAGGTGGCGGTGATGATGAAAAGGTGAGCCGCGCCGTTGGCTTCGTAGGTTTCGTAGTGAAGCCAAAAAATAACAATGGCAAGTGCCTGGAAAGGTGAAAGAAGGGGAAAATTGTAAATCTCAGTTGTATTTAGAATGAAGTAATTTCCCAATTACTTTCCCAGGGACTCCAAACCCCTCCCCACCCCGTCCATTTATAATCAAGTATCAAGGATTTAATCAAATTTTTCCCAACACAAGCCCCCTCACACGAACTTTCGCATAATTTGAACGCCCTTGACACTTCGTCAGATACGGGAGGGCCTCAAAACGCCTGCCGTTTAAAACAAAAATGATGCAGAAAAAAAGAAATTAGATATGATCTTTTTAACGAATGTCAAAACAGTTTGTTAGCGATATCCCTGACATGATTATGTCTGGCAAAGTGTCCGAGAGGGGGGGGGTCAAATTATCTGTTTGTTTTTTTATTTTTTGGCCGTTCATTCATTTTTTCCGAATACTCACCAGCTCGATGAGCTTAAGGATCGAAAGACGGCTGAACGACATTATTCTGTAACAAAAAAAAAAAAATCGGATTCGTGAATCAATCAGCCCAAACAGTTTTTTTTTTTTAACAGCACTCGTTGCGTTCTTTTCCATTGCGTCCTTCCTCCACAATTGAGGGCTCTCAAGGACAAACTTAGACTACAGGTCGGAGGATTGAAGAATCTAAAACTTGTAATTTCTTCCTCGGTAACTCCTCCTACCTTTTCCGAAAAGAACAGAGCTACGACCTTCGCTCTCGTTGTACGACCTGTGGGTGGGTATAGGGGGTCAATGATGTAATCGTAGACTATAGTCATGTTTATTTCAGTGCCCTCCACGTACATTTTTTTTTTGACAAAACAAGAAAATCTGAGTCATGTTTTAGGCGTTTTCTCTCTCTCTCCTCGATCTCTCCTTTTTTAAATGCGCAAGGATATTCTCATGGGTATGATGTTTTTGATACATGTGCGGCAGACGCGAAGAGTAAGGGCAAGGTGAACAAGAGGCCTAGTTTGGATTTCCAATGAAACTTAATGAAACTTATAGCTAACTATATGTTTGAGGGGGAGGGGGGTTAGAGGATACCTGGAGTCGTCTTTTAAAAACAATAGCAATTCCAACAATGCGCTAGGTTACTGACATTGAAAAACAAAGCCATAATTAACTCGGTTGCTAAATAAAGTGAGCATTGGCCGGATAGAGGTGTATGTCATTGAGCACTGCACAACACACCCCTCTCCACACAGTCAAATTTAGTTATGAAATTCCTAGAACTACTTACTCATTTTAAATACTACGTGACCATTCTTTTGACCAAAATGAGCGTTCCTGTGACGATTGAACGATTAAGGTGAAGGCCTAGTCAGTTTTCAAGGCCCGAAAATAAAAATCTGTGGTTTAAATATTGATGGTTTTAGACAAGACTATAGATAGCTTTAGGCCGTATTAAGAGGCTTAAAGACGATCTACAAGTCGAACCCTGCACGTGGAACTCGATAGTCCCCAGCGGTCTAAAGCTGCAGAAAACCGATTGAAGTCGCAGCGACAATGAGGGATATGCCTAGATGGTGCTCACAGAGCCGGAGCGTTTCACTTGACAGCTTCAGAGTCTAATAATCGGTTTCACAGCTTGTATCCAGCGCTATCAGGATCAAATAGTCGATTTTAAGCGGCGAAAATTGCCAGCTTTGAAACGAAAACATTGGGTTCGCGTTGTAAAACTATAACCTGATTAATTCAATTGCGGTTAATCCTTCCCTCTTATTTTACATGTGTTGAAAACAAAAAGCTCATCAAGTGAGCAATGTTTTGAGTTTTACAACGCCGGGGCTAATTCGTGACCAAAAATCGTCAGTTCAGGATACACGCATGTGTAGATGGGAAATACCGAATTTTGCCCGCATCGTAGATTTTTGGACTACAAAAATGAGGCAGTTTAATGTTTCCAGCCTGTTTGCATGATAAAATTGCCAGTTTTTATGTCAAGAAGCAAGATTTGATCGTTTCCGGTCTTATAAAGTGTCTAGAGTCAGTTTTCGAGATGCTAAAATAGCCGCAGTTACAGAACAAAGTCGCAGATTCTGGGTTAAAATAATAGAAAATCAAGTCCTTGGGGCGAGACTGCCGGTTTGCATATCACGTTGCATGAAAGATTTTAGAAAAAATAAATTGACGGTTTCCGACGTCTTCAAGGCAAAGGTTTGGTAGGTCTTGGGGGACGGTTTCCCTATTGATGGAATTTTCTCGAGGCTCCTGATCGATTTTAGACTAAACTTTTATCATTTTCGGACAGAAATTAAGATTCCCTGGTTGAGTTCGTTTGTTTTATAGAGACCATCATTCCGTTTTGCAGGTTAAATTGAACAGTTTCAGAGTGATAAAGTCAATTTCAGAGCAAAAATGACAGTTTTGAACCAAAACGAATGGTTCGTGGCCACAAAATTGGTATTTAACCAATCAAAGTGTGTTCCCGCGAAGAAAATTTCAAGCTTTTGCTCAAATTGTCAGTTCTAAGCAATAAAATTGTCAATTATTGTATCAAGTTCACAGTTTATGGGGCGAGATTGCCAGTTTCTAGGCCACATCGTCATGATTTTGACAGAAATTGACTGTTTCCGACTATTTTTAGTATTTGAGGGCCGTTTAATGGTGAAGTAGCAAGTTGAACTGACGTTTTCCGACACTAGCCGGTTTTCAGGGGTCGTCAAATAAGTTCTATTGCCGACTGTTCTGATTCCAATTGAGGAAGCCAATTGGTATTCAGCCGAATAGTCATTTTTGGAGGTTAAAATTATTGCGAGTTTCAAGCCAAAATGTCAGTAGTTTTGGTCCAAATTGGACGTTTCCCCAATAAACTTGCCTTTTTATAGCTATATAATTGTCATTTTCTCGATAAATTGCCCCTTTCCCCGGTATATTGGCTGTTTCCCCTATAAATGTATAATCTCACCCGGTAAATTGGTCATTTCCCCGTTAAATTGGCTGATTTCATGATACATTTGTTCATTTTCCCGGAAAGCTAAATTTCCCGTCGTAAATTTGCGGTTTCCCCCATGAATTGGTCATTTCCTTCATGAATTGTCGGTTCACATGGGGTAAGGTAGGCACTTCCCAACGGGAAATTGCTGAAGGTGGACGCGAGGAGATTTGATCTAAGTAAGTCGAGGGTATCTGGGTTTTGCTATCTGCTACTCATTTTTGCTCCTTTTTAACTAGCTCACGAACTCACGAAGGTACCGCTGTCGTTTTCAGACTGTCTGTAGGACTATGCAACGACCCGCACAAGGCAAATACAAGCCCCGGGTGGTTGGTAGTTAGTTTTCGACTTCGAGATGACTTCAAGGCTTAAATACACCACATCTTGGAATTGACAGTTTGTGAGCGTATTGTCAGCAGTTTAGACGAGAAACAATGTGGTATGACTTTCCAAAATCAAACGGTTTCTGGGCAATGTGATATTGTTTTAAAGGCAGAATTGCCATTTGTTAAGGAATATCCTGACCCTGTTTCTAATAGAGGCGCGATATTTCAAGTTCTGCGTCGTCAAATTAAACGTTTTTTGAGTAGGCTCCGCTAAGTAGGCTCGTGTCATGGGTTTTTGGGTCTAAATAGTTCAGAAACTTCTGTTAACAGAACAAAATTTAACTCAAGTCGCAAAATTATCTCCTGAACTATGTATCTGGGAGCCAAATACTTAACATTATAAAGTTTCACGGGGCTAGTTTAGGGGAGAGGGGCGTCAGTTATGGAGCAAAATTTGTGGTTACCGGGCTAAAATACACGTTTCCCGCGGCTAAAATTGAAAAAGTGCGCCAATAAGCTGTTATTACACCAAGTCCGCTGCCACATTTGAGAAAAAACGCTCGATTTGCCCCTGAATTGGAGAAAATAAAACAATTCCTGGTATCCTGGGACAACTTAGCGGCTAAAATAGGTATAAACACTAATCCCCCCCCCCCGTTTCAGCTGGTCTTTATAGGCGGCTAATATTGAGAAAGCGCTCTAATGTGCTGCTCTCAGGGCAAGTTCAAGGATAAGATAGAGAAAAAGTGCTCCTCAGCACAACTTCACGGCTAAAATACATATAAAGAACGCTAGTCCGCGGTCAAAATAAATACAAAAGTGCAAATTCATGGTGAAAATGGAGAAAAAGCGCTTCTTCGGGGGTAAAGTTTAGAAAATGCGCCAATCCGTGGTTTCTGATGCAACTTAGGGGTACTGACCAAACCTGAGACAAATCACAAATTCGAGGTTTCACGACTTTAATTGAGCACTTCTTGGCAAGTCCGTAGTATATTAAGAATAACCACAAATAAACGGTAGGGACCTAGGTCCAAGGAAACTCTTGTGATGGGGGAGGGGGGGAGCTTTCCCGGTCAAATAACTCAACGAAAATCGCCCGAATATAACTCGAAAAAATCGCCTTCATCTGAAGCCTTGTGCGACCACGGTCCTTGGTCAACAAAATTGAAACCCCCCCCCCCTCTTATGAAACAGAGCAAGAGATAGCACTATGACCCCCGAAAATTGTTCGTCCATCGAGAAAATTGAATTTACTCTATCCAAGAACTGGTTCCTTTACGAATTCTTATCCAAAAACTATTTCTGACTCCTCAAATAATTGAAAAGATGAAAGTGATATCTTCCAGACGGCGATGGAAGAGCATAGTCCGACACGATTCGAGTTTCGAGAAAAAATGGGCGGGATTTGAACCCGCAACCTCTGGATTACTAGTCCAGCACGCTGTCAATTGCGCCACGGTGACGCCTTTGGCAGTCGTACTGCGAGGGATCAGCTAAGCCGAACCATACCCAGGGCCATTGTTTCTCGAAACATAGGTAAACCACTCCAATGTTATCATATCGTAGATGAATGTGTTATCATATCATAGATGATCTTTCATCATCTATCGAACTACATCCCGAAGTGTGTTTTTCTTGCATACAAAACTGGAGATTTCAGCAAAGGATTATATTTCTTGGGACTATACATGCGCCACACGCTGTCCATAAATTGTTTTTGGGGAAGGGGCGCCGGGCTTTGAACCCGGGCAGGCACCTAAGCGTCCTTTGGGCTCCTACGCCATACCCAGATCTAACTGTGCACTTCACACGCGTACTACGGGGCCTTTCGGTCGGTGCGTGGTTTGTTGAAAGCACACCGCACCGCACCGTGTGGGAACGCCCACACGAAGCCGAGTTTGCCGTGTCCGAGCCCGCCGCAGCCTTATTGTAGTGTAACGGGCAATGGCTGGATTCGAACCCAGGCCCACTGGGCTGCGAAGCGAGCATTGCATCCATTACACCAACGAGGCGCGCAATAAATTGACTTGTGGCTTTAGAGACTTAAGGCGCCTCGTAGACTCCCCTCCCCCTGCTACGCGTTTTATTGACCTTATCGGCAGCCTGAGGCGCGAGCGCCTGCAACGTGCTATTTGGAGGGTTAGTTCTCGGAACATCCAGCGTAATAGATAAACAAGGAGGAAAAAGGAGAGAGGTTCCTTTCACTCGAGAAATTGTTAAGGCGAGGGAATCAACTTTTAAACAAAAATTACACTTTTTCTGTTTAAAAAAAAAGGGAAAGTTACCCGCATCTGATACACCCCAAAATTATAGGGGTATTCATGAAAAATGTTAAACATTGTATTTGTTATTTGCTAAATTCCGAACAGATGGGTAAGGCCATAGAAACGGAGAAACTGAACACAAAAAATACGAAATAACAGGGTTTACGTCGATAACATATGTTAAACTTCAAAGCATGAATACCCCTTATGACAGCACGGCATTGTTTTATTAATTTTGCACTAAAACCAAGTCCCATGGCGAATATTCATAGCTTGCATTGATTGAAACAGAAAAATAAATAAAAAACAACGTGATTTGAACCCGAACGAGGAGGAATTTTTATTGGCAAAATAAAAGAGTTGTCGCCTTCTGAAAGTAAAAGTCAACAGTTTGAAAGCGAAACTCGCACCACCAAACTAGTACCTTCCTTTAACTTTCCATCCCATAAGGTCGAACAAAAAAAAGGACGGAAAGGAAAAGGTATTTCTGACCTGGAGGAAGTGGGGTCTGGAAATCTGTAATGTCGATCTGGAATGGTCGAAACTACACGCTCCCCCCCTCCACTGTTTATTTATACGAAAAGAGCGTCCTAGAGAGAGAGAGAAATTCCTAGAAACGAGAACAACACAACTAATAACTGTTATATTTTGCACGCACATCTCCCTTTATACGGACTTTTTCATGGTCTCCCGGCCATCTTCAATCACCAACTTTATAATGTCTTTGTGTCAAGGTTGTGAAACAAAATAAGACGATAAATACGTTGGAATGGACGAGGATAAGGAAAGACGTGTGCATTAAAATTAACATCAGGATTTTAACTAGGAGAGGTCAAGACCTTTCAAACACGAAGAACTAGATTTTTTTTTGTTCTTATGGCCCCAAAAAAGTACGACGCGCAGGCAGCACGAGAAATTATTGGAACGAAATGATTTTACCGTGATTGTTTTTTTTTTCCAGTCCGAATTAAAAAGAAGAAAGTGAATCACTCGGTTGAATGGTTCAAAGAAAAAAAAATATATAAGTAAACAGGGAAACTTCAAAGCGAAAGTGTAAGTGGTTGGTGATTCCTCGGCAGGGCAATAATTTTTTTTAACTTTCTAAATGGGCGAATGTGGTTTTTCTGCGTTTCAAGTTTTAAAAATGCCGGCAATTTCATTTTTGTAGACTCGTCTCTCCATCCAAAAATAACAAAACTTGGTGGGCTCTGAGGTTCGTGTCGTAATATAGGGCGTGAGGCAATCCAACTCGTTCTTTTTTGGAATTCTCGTTCTTGAGGAGAGGGACTTATTCGCTACTATAATTTCCTTTTTTAAAAAGTCATAAACCAGAATTCCAGGGGAATTAACACGATTTTCGCGGAGCATTTAAATTGTTGTTTTTTTTTTCTCCAAAAGCGTCCATTACGTCATGCTCTTAACATTTAAATCAATGGGAAGGGGGACCCTAATTGTGTATCCCAGTTGTTATTCATACTCGCACCGGTATCATTCTTTTTTTTTTATTGATTTTTAAAAATGGTACGAACAGGTATTAGTAGGCCAAACGAGGTGATTAATGACGTTGTGAAATGACTAAAAAATCGTGTTGATTCACTCGTGTATTCTCACGAGCGGTTAATTAGAGCCCCTCTAATCAAAATTTGATTTACGTGGGTGTTTCCCCAAGGTCATGAATATAAACATTGTGTGTACGCATTGTAGAGAGATGATCTCACGTTGATTTTCGTGGGATCTTCAAGGTTCCCCACTCCCCTCACCATTCGACCCCAAAAAGGGGCCTGTTTTTCTTCTTTTTTAGGACAACGCCCATCTCTTGCTCACTTTCTGCAACGGCCATCATCTCTCCCTTCGCTTCACAGCCTTATTCTAAACATACGACGCTCATTAAAATGCGATGCCTGAGACGTTTGATTTTAAATAACTATGAAAAATCGCTAAATTACGTATTTTTTAATTTAAAAATTGTGTCTGTGTTTTAAGAAGGTGAAAAAGTAAAGAAATTTGTTGGCGTCCGTTGTACAGTAGTCCACGCAGGCTTAATAATAAACAACAGCGTATATCATAGTACGTAGTAGTAGAAGTATATAATTCACTAAAATTAAATTAAATTGAATACGACGCACCTACCTTTCTTATAGGTCAACAGGTGGGAATATCCACACAAAAATCTGACGAGGAGGCGAAAAAAAATAGAAAGTAATTTGATACTTTATAACTGAAACAATCACAAGACACCGAATGGTTTTGGAGCGAACGCCACCACTCTCTTTTATAATATTCTTCTTCGTCTTCTCCGATTGGGTTTGCGCTTGCGCTAAAAGGGTAACTTATTGGAGAGGGGTGTGGGGGTGAACCTCTGCTCGAGCAGGTGAGGCAGATTTTAACGGATATTTTCGTGCTTCGTCAACAACACGGTTCACGGAGTTCACGGTTCGGGATTCGTCTGTGATCGTCGTGAAAATATCAATTTCTTTTCTGTAATACTCGAAGAAACGTAAAACTTGTCAGCAGGAAACCTATAATTTCGCCCCCTGCAATCCCGTAGCGCAACCGTTCTTCACAAATTGGGCCATTCATGCGCAGGAAACGGTTAATTAACCATTCGTTGAGGTCAAATTTGACCTCAAACAATGAATTTTCATCCAAAAATCGGCGATTATGCTGAAGTAACAGCTACGGTCACCTCAACCTTCAAAAATTGAAATTCAATCTAAAAAAGAAAAAAAAATCGATGAAATAAAACTGACGATTTTACAGCCGAGAACTGACAATTTGACAAAATATGGTCACTTTCCGCTTAAAAACACAATTTGGATGATGAACTGTCAATTTTAAAGCCACAAATTTCGTTTTTTCCTGTTTAAAATTGAGATGTCTGTTGTTGAAACTGACAATTTGGCCCCCGAAACAGTTCAACTCAGCCATTGAGAACGGCATACGCTTCACTCAACAACTGAAATTTATCAGCAAAGTCTTATTTTTTTGGTATAAAACGGGTAAATTTTAGTCGGTAATACGGCCCATACACATACAATAAATATTGCGCAAATTGGGGGTTGTACAATAAAATTGAACGTTTATGGGTTGTGTTGATGGATTGCACGATGCAAAATATAATGAATAACCTATTTTTTATCCGTAAACAAAATATTGTACACATTTATTGCGCATTAATTGTTGTACGTGTGTAGACCCCTCAAAACCTGTCCATTGACCTTGGGAAAAGTGTCCGATTACAGTGAAAACCGTACACCATTGAGGTGCGCCAAGAATAAGATTGTCTAATACAGAAAAAAAAGAGAGACGTTCACGTCGCGTAAAGATTACTTTATTACGGGACCGGTTTCAGCTGCTGCCAGCCATCTTCAACCATTATATAACATAAAACAAGAAATAATTAGCTAAAAGCCATACCACTTCAAAAAACAAAGGCAAGGCTTCCGGAACGGTGAACCAATAACACAATTTTTGTTATTGGTTCACGGTTAGGGGCGAAACTGACCCTAAGATAGCGGCCCTGCCTCTCTCTCACGAGGTGACCCTCCCCCTCGGTTGCGAACCACTATAGGGGACTATCCTGAGTGAGACGGTCCCGTGTGCAAGGACCAACTGGGTCTTCTGCACCGCGAGAGCCAGTCTGACCGCACCGCACTGTAATATTCGTCCACGACGCAACAGCCGATCGCAATCTCCTGGCTTGCTTCTTCCGCGATTCGACCGCTACAAAATACCATCATCTAAAAAATGATAAATTTTGCTTGAAAACTGGCTGTTTCTCTTAAAAAATTCCCCCACAAATTCCAAAACGCTGCAACGGAGAGAACCACAGTGAAAAAACTGTCGTTCCAATAATTAACCTTGTTTCCATGATGTAACTTCATCAATATTTATGCGACCGTCGCTTTCCAATCGCGTTAACGATAAGTTTGTTGTATTTTTTGAAAATATGCGATCCATAAATATGGAAATATACAATTTAAGAAACAATTCTGATTCTTCTTATCGACGTTGAATACTTTATAAAAACTCGGTCTAGAGTGATTTCACGAGTTTAACGGATTAATGCAACAGGTCCTGTGCTCACTCAGAATGTCATTTCTTTGCGTTCTGTGTAGTTTTTTAGTATTTGGGACTTCGTTTTCACAGAATTTAGGTAAAACGGACCGAAACATTGACGAAAAGCCAACTCAAGGGTTGAAATATATGTTTATTCGCAGGAGTTATACAATATGGTTCTGAGGATCCAGCATCGTTGCAGTTGGAACAGTTTCGAGACAACCGCACGGTAAAATCCGAATATTTTAACGTATTATGCACTGTTTTTTCTCACTTTTAAACACTTATGGACAGACTAGGGCTAACTACACGACTAGCTATGGCACACCGATAGATGACCCCAACACGGTTCTTACCGTCGGACCCAATGGGCCGATGGTTGTCGACGCAACTTTTGTCAACGAGTTTCAACACATGAACAGGGAGAATATACCGCTTCGCGTTGTTCACGCTAAAGGTTCCGGCGCTTGGGGAACTTTTCAACTGTATCGTGACATGTCGCGATACACAAGAGCTCGCGTTCTGACTGAAATGGAGCGTACGACTCCGGTTTTCGCCCGTTTTTCAACCGCTTTTAACGGCATCGCAGTGCCTGATACGCGAAGGTGCTGTGTTTGCTTAAAAAAAAAAGCAGCAAACACCATGTTTTCATTGAATATTTTACAGAAACGCGTTGGGATTATCCCTGAAATTTTTCACTGACGATGGCAACTGGGATATGCTCACCTTGAACACGCCCGTGTTTTTCGTTCGAGACCCCCTCAGATTCATAACATTAGCGCATTCCATGAAGAGGAACCCACTAACATATTTATTTGTACGTCACCCAGAGTTCTTAGAAGGTGGGAATATTGTCAAAATGTGAACTTTCAGGATTCAACGATGATGTGGGATTTTTTCACTGGACTTCCCGAAGTAACAAACGGACTCATGTACTATTTTTCCGACGTTGGGATCGCTTCAAGTTTCAGAGAAATAGACGGTTACAGCGTCAACACTTTTGCTCTAACTGGTGGAGAAAGCGCCCCCGTTTTCTGTCGATTTCACTTAATTGTGCGTAATTTGTCGTATTGACTTATAGCGTTTCTGTAAAAATATGTATGTTGAATTGTCAGTCAAATCAAGGCAACAACTATTTGGATCCTGACACTGCGTTTCGACTTGAAGCAGCCGATCCGGATTATTACAGGAGGGATTTGTACAATAATATCGCTCTAGGGCGGTTCCCCTCGTGGAATGTATCCGTTCAACTTATGACCATGGACCAGGCGAGAAATTTGACTTGGAATCCATTGGATTCGACGCTGTTATGGCCCGAATCGGACTTCCCTTCAGAAGCCTTTGGATTACTAGAACTGAACCGAAACCCGGTGAACGCTTTCACCGATGTCGAGCAGTCCGGGTTTAGTCCATCGCGCTTGGTACCCGGCATTGAACCGACCCTTGACCGAGTTCTTCAAGTAAACATGTAGCGTAACACGCGATAAAAACTCGATTATTTAACTTTTTTTTAATCAAGGGGAGAATGATGGTTTATCCCGACGCCAACATTTACCGCCTGGGCGTCAACGCGGAGCTACTTCCCGTCAATCGACCTCAAGTTCCAGTCGGTAATGCCCGTCAAAGGGACGGATCCGCTCGCTCGGACGACAATTTAAGAGGCACTCCGAATTATTATCCGAACAGTTACAACGGACCCGTCGCCGATCCCAGGGGTCGACTTACTCCGATCTCCATCCCAGGGGGAAATATCAGTCGGTTCGTTCATATCTTTAGAAGAGTGGTGGGAGGCAGGGTCGGGGCAGGATTTTTTTTTATCGTTTTTCGTATAGATACGATCCTCAAGCGGACAATTTTTGGCAAGCGAGAATGTTTTGGCAACGACTCACACCGAATCAACAACGTTCGTTCGCCGTCAATGTCGCTCGGTCTCTCATTATGGCTGATCCTCAGCTTCACGTAAGACACAGCACTCTCTACCAAATACCAACATAAAAAAATTGTTCAAATTATAGCGAAGAGCGATTGATATGTTTGAAAACGTCAGCCAAGAATTATCTGCAGGTATCTCCCAAGCGTTGAATTCCGTAGGAAATTCCAGGAAGTAAGCTTATATGTATCCATAGGATAAAACGTAGATTGAAACTTGTCTTGATTTCAATAAAATAATTTACACTTTCACTGTCATGAAGACAAATTCCTCACGCGGTCACAAGAAGACACATGAGTTCGATCTTATTAAGCAGGGGAGTGCAGTTTCACTCAGTTGGTCCTTAATAAGTAAAAAAGATTGAGAAAAACCCCTCATTTGACGCTAAATTCAAGGAAAAAAAACCACCAATTTGAAGTATCTGGGGGCAGCTTTACGCGTATAATTGTGAAAACAAATTTTTGCCGTTCTTAAAAAGCTAGTTTGCACTGCTGAAGTTGAGAAAATTACTAATTCGCAGCTCCCAAAGGCAACTTCATGGCTAAAGTAGGGAAAAAATGGGTGACCCCCGGTTTCTGTAGGCCCTCAGACTGCTAAAATTAATAAGTCGTGATATTGTGCTGTTCTTTGGCAAATTCTTCGCCCAAAAGTTTGGAAAAAGTGATATTATCCGTGGCTAAAATTGAGAAAATGCATAGAATCGCCTTTTCTCGATGTCACTTCTTTAGCAAAATGGAGACAAATCGACAATTCACGCTCAGGGAGCCCATTTTATGGCAAAAATTCATGAGAAACGCTAATGTGCTGTTCTATGGGGCAAGTCCGGGGCGCTAATTTATGGCTACAACATACAAGTGTACGGAAAACTTGATAAATCACAGCTAATATTGAAAAAACGCCAATTCGTGGATTAAATTAGAAAAAAAAAAAAAACAACAACGCTGATTCACAGTTAATGAAAAGAAAAAAATGATAAGAATGAAAAGAATCACAGCAAAGTTTGTTCGTTAGCATTTTCAGATATTTTCAGAAACTCGAATCGTGTTGGGCTATGCCCTTCCATCGTCGTCCGGATAATATCAGTCTAATTAATTTATTAATTTATTAATATATTATACTTATTACAACAACGCAATTCATTTCGCGGATGAGATTGAGAAAAAACAGTTAAAATTAAGAAAAAATGTCTATTTCATGGCTTTTTTCGTGGAGAATAATGGCTAGAATTGAGAAAACGCTAATTCGCGGCTAAGATTGGGAAAAAACGATAACTGCTTCAGCTCTCTCAAATAACAATTTTGTGGGGTTTGCCCAAGTTGACAAGCCAATTTAGTGGGTCCGGCATGCTTCAAAAATGACACAGAGTTGGCTCTTTGAAAAAACAATTGCATGGGGTTTGCTCACTGAGAAAAACAAAATTTCGTGGGTTCGACTCTTTAAAACTGATTTAGCGGGGCTGGCAGACAAAATAGGGCATGCCCCCTGCATCAATAAACAAACTGTCGGACCACTCAAATGACCAATTTTGCTGGTTTGACTAATAAAAAAAAGTCATTTTGCCGATTTCGCTCTTCCAAACATCAAATTTCACGGATCCAGCCATTTCAAAAACCTATTTCGTGGGTTTGGCTCCTTAAAACACGCTGGCTTGGTTCATTTTTGTGACCCATTCTGCTGCTATTCAGGAGAATGAGTTCTACTGTGAGGTGGGGGGGGGGGAAGGAGAGGCAATATTCAAGTGTAAGGCCACTTAACCCTTTGAGGATCGTACTTTTTTGGGTGACTTTTTCGCTCCGACTGTTTTATTTTCATGATAAAGGACCTCCTAGAAGATGTTCTAGCCAATCATGAAAAAATGCCCGTGATTAGTTTTCCCGGAAAAGCATGGGACAAATGTGTCCCAATCGACCTTAAAGGTAAAAGTATAACGTTTTACATAAAGTCATGAAATTTATGAAACAAATGGTTGTTATACACCTAAGAAACTCGTAATACAGTCGTCTAGCGAGAAATTTTCGTCCAGCATTGAAACTTGACTCAAAATTTTCTATGAATCCCAATCTTTGGGAGGGGAGGGGCGTGATTGCAAAGTGGTGGGAAGTTTGAAAAAATGCCTAAATTTGAGATTTTTGAAATACATTGACACATTGGTGTATCATGGCGTAGATTTTAACGCTGCGTCGAATGAGACCAAAGCCAGGTCGCTAGCACCAATAGTTTCTGAGTTATGACCAAATTTGTACCAGAAAAACATGTTTTGGGGGATGGAAATCGCAATTTCTACCTTATGACGTCCCAAAAACATAATAACTTCTTAGGAGGGGTACGCGAAACGGCCATGTATATAACTAGTGAATTAAATGGAACATAATCCTGGTCTCTATCATTGATACTTTTCGATTTATGCCAAAATTGGTTCCCATGAACGACACAGTCCATAATTTTGCTTCGATATTGTGTTGTATCGTCGATATCGTGCCAAGACGATATTGTGTTGTACGTGTCGACCGTGAGAGGGCTATCAATTTCGGTCCTTGTTGAGGTACTAGTATATTTCCTTGAAGCCAGGACCTTTATTTTTGGGGGAAATGTGGTTATCCAAGACTGGTACAACATTTACCTTTGAGGTCAATTGGGACACGGGTGTCCCATGAGATTGAAGGTCATGGGAAACAACCATAATTTGTTTTATTATTTTTATTACCAGTGCTTTCCCACTGCACAAAGGCTCTGGCTTAGAAATTTTCAGATTTGATGGTATTTCGATCAATAATTTCGGATTGGTAGCGCGGTTTCAGAAAAAATACAGGCAGTGAAAAATAACATGTTTTCCAGGTCATGTCATGGAGAGGGATCGACAGTATATGCCGATTTGTCACATTTCGAGGATATTTACATCCCTTAACTCAAAGTTAGCGCTAATTAATTAGTAAAATTTTGACTTTAAGTGATAAAAATAAATATTTTCGAAAGACAGTGTTCATGGGACATATATGTCCAATCGTCCTCAAAGGGTTAAAGGGTGAAATTAACATGCGAAATTTGTAGGTGGCGTGGAGGCGGGTAGATTACATTAAACGCGACATTTACGGGGAAACAAGGAAGTATGCCACGGAAAAGGTCACAATTTAGGCAAAATTTGACAATTTTAGTACAAAATTCGCGTGAAAACAATTTTCGAGGGCTCAGGGCCGTGTACAGAAACCAACCTTTACGAAGCCTTGACTAAAGGAGTTGAAAAATGTGTTGGTTTATCAAAATGTGTCATCACGTCATGTGTCATGTTTCGAGGTGCTTAAGCCGCCTTCACGTGCAAATCTTAAAAAATTTGAGCTGTAGACTTCAACGAATCAGAGCGCCGGGCGTCCACAGCGCGGACAGAGGCAGAGCGCTCTGATTGGTTGAAGGCCACAGCCTAGCTTTTTAAAGCTTGCATGCAAGCCGCCTTTATAGGAGACCTAAAGGCCTGTTCACAAGCTCTATGTTGTCTATGTGCTAAGTCGTTCCTCGAAATTTCCTCAACTCCAACCTACCTCACAAAATGTAGAGTCACGTGTTATTTTATAATTTTTCCGGTTTAGCAGGGGGAGCTTTGAGGTTGAGGAAAATTCGAAGAACGACTTGGCGTACGGGCCTATTTATGAACGTTCCATGAAGCTTACTTGAGTCAAGGAACAGAACGGTTTTTATCGCAATAAAAACAACTGTTCTAACGAATTTCAAGGGTTCCTTAACGTCTAGGAACGTTCATAAATAAGAAACCCTAAACAAATGTATTCCCTTGAAAAAGGGGCCTTAAGGTCGATTCAGATTATTCGGACGTGATGGAAACACGTTGACCCACGTGTGATACAAAATTCCGGAAAAGGATTTTGTTTGTTTACGTTCACATTGCCCGAACGTGACGTGGGAACACGTGGCCTTTTCTAGAATTTTGTATCACACGTGGGAATGCGTGTTCCCACGTCACGTCCGAGTTTAGTCTGTATTGACCTTTATAGCCGGTCGTCCACTGGAAGCGTTTTCGAGCGACGCTACAACGCGCGTACTTGCAAAAAGGCTCGTATTGAATTTATTGCAGATAAGCTTGCTATGGACGATGTCACATTCAATTTGAGCCTTTGGGATGTACGCGCGTTGTAGTACCGCTCGTAAATGGAAAAAATCGCCCACCACCGGACGATTTTGTTCGATTTAATGACGCGAGGATTCCGAAAATATAAATGAATTTTCGATCAGACTAGCGTTAAAGGACTTCTATACTCGTGATTTCGGTGTGTTCGGCCTCTTTTTTAGGGGCCCGTGCACAATCGACAAGCTTATAGGAGTCCAAGGGAGAGCTTCGACGCACGGGGGGACCACAATAAACCGCCACGGAGATGAGAAAATTGAGTATAGTGGGCAACCGTTTCCGGATTAAATTTCTCAGTGGGAGGTGGGGGGATCAATTATTAGGAATTGAGCCATCGTGTCCTATAATAATTTGAAAAAAAAAAAAAAAAAAATCGTCTCGGTATTTCCTGCTGCATTTAACTTCCACCTGTATCACGTGCACACTGTGTGCATATCTACTCTGTTGTATTGCAGTGCATTCTCGCCCATTGATTAGAGCCACCTAGATAATTTGTATTGAAATAATTTTCTTCAGCCTGCGAATTGGCAGTGATTGCCAACAACAAACAGAATGCTGTTAAACTGACTCACAAGCATTCATGAACGAGTTTTCAAAAATAAAACAACCACCATCGTGTTATAAACGCGAAAGTGACGTTCTCAGAACGTGAGTCACGGCGATGACGATTTCTTCATCGTGGAGTGTGTATTAGTGACGTCTTCAAGTGGAAAAGTATCCTTTATCTCCTCGTGAATTCATCCGTAGTCTCGGCCTACGAGAGTTCTCACTTCTTATTATCATATAATGTATGGGAGGCGTGGGTGGGGGGTTAATTCTTCGATGGTTGAATCATTCTTCTATATCTGTCTCT
Source organism: Corythucha ciliata (assembly GCA_038030265.1). Taxonomy (NCBI): domain Eukaryota; kingdom Metazoa; phylum Arthropoda; class Insecta; order Hemiptera; family Tingidae; genus Corythucha; species Corythucha ciliata. Next base: position 49,930,999 of record CM075942.1, on the reverse strand, counting down.
GAAAACATTAATCGCTAAAGGTAGAAAAAACTGGTTTTGTAAAAATGATTTCTCAATGGCATTTAAAGCGCGACGCGACGGGTGGGTCATATTAATTTTGAAGAGACAAAATCTGAATCAACAAGTATACTTGAAACATTGCGAAATTTAGGCATTTTGAAAGATTTCCTCTACGAAACAAAAAGTCATGTGGTTGTGTTGAGGTGGTGGATAAAAACAACAAACTACAACAACAAAAATGCTGCGTTCTCTGAATGGAATTCCTTCGCGTTCTTTCACTCACACCGCGATCTTACTACTTCTCGTGTCGTTTCTAACACCAACTGCCGGCTACTACGCTCGAGACGATGACGAGGAACTTCTCAATGTTCTCGAAGGCGGCGGTGGCCCACTGTTTGCACGCTACTACCAGGAAGACCCGAGTCATGTTTTGAAATTCGTCGACCCTGTGAAAGCGTTAAGAAAACGAGAGTCGTCCAATGATGAACATTTTCGATCACTCTTATCTACGAAGGGTATTAACACGTCAAATTAGCGGATTTGACGTTTATTTCTTATACAAAATAGTTTTATCGATTATAAAGGCGTAAAGAATAATAAAGCCGATGATGGGGCAGGAGAAAATCAAACCGACGCCAACGAGTCTTTAATACTAAAAAGGTATATTTCGTCGTAATTCTGATGTAATTCCAACTAATGAAATATTTCAGATTGATTGATCGGCTTCAACAATTGAATACATCAGCGGTTCCCTTTCAATGATGCAACGGATCATTTTAATGCATTCAACAGCAAGAGCTCGGTGTTGCTTTTCCGTCATCGTTTGCCAGAACTTGGGGTTTACGACCGGAATTGTAACATTAAACGCTTACTGAAATGACTCTCAGACGTCCATCTTGACCCTAATATTATAAAAAAGTGGCATTTTTGAGAGGGACTGAACGGGTTACGGGAAATTTACCAAATATCTCCATGCATTGAAGATCGGTGATCTTTTGACACTCGAGCCCTCCCCCCCCCCTACATATCACATTATCACTTAAATTCTATCCAACAGACAGCGAGGCAGAGAGATCTGAGAGAAATGAACAAAACCTTTCATGGCTGGACTCGTAAAACGTCAATTTAGCCCATTAGCTGCTCATAAATACCAAAATTGTCGAAAACTGTCAATTTCATTATAAAAACTAATGACGTGGCCTTGAAACTGGCAATGTCATTCCAGAAATGGGTTGGTCATTATTTTTAGCCCAGGAACAACAAATTTAGCTCAATATAATCGCCGGCCAAAGCCTTTGGGACATTTTAAAATTGTCCTCGTAGAAACACTCGGGGATCATGAACTGCCAATGTTAATAGCTAGAAGCAACTCTTGCTTTTCCGTTCAAAATTGTCGTCATTCTTACGACTATTTGGACACTGAAACCGTGGTGTTCAAACCGTGAAACGGAATATTGCGGTTCCATGACGAACAATTTAGCCACAGAATCTTATTTTCGGGTCGAAACCATTAATTTTCCACTACTTGGGCCCCTATAAATCTGGAAATTTACAGCAGAAACCGAACCCAACAAGGTGACGCGAAAATCTCAAGTTCATTGTCTGCTCCCTTGTCCTCAAGTTCAAGTTAATTGTCTGCTCCCTCCTCCACCCCAATCTCTTTTAACGTGACCCTCGACACTTTTTAGTACAGGAAACAGAAGTTATACCTTTTTTTCTCTCTCTCTTAAAGTGTCTTCGTTTTGTTTGCCTGAAAGGCATGAGCCCTACTCAGACCATCAAAACACGAAAGCTCTGAGGGTCGCTCGTCTTAAAAGGAATCGCGTCGAGATAAACCTAGCTATAGCCCGGCCAAAGACTAAAGAAATCGACGGTAGCGCTACTAGCGCCGATTAGTATGTACTTAACCCCCCACCAGTTTTTCGTGCCATCGATATTTTCCGACTTTTCTATCAGTGATATGAGTGTTTTTTTGGCCTCAACGGTTTTTTTTGTCGTGATTAAAGTAAGTAGACATGAGATAATTAATGATTTTAATACTTTGAGAGACAAGATGTTGTATTTGATTTCAGAAATGAGTGAAAGACCGAAAAGAAGAACTTTAGGAAGCCAAGCAAGGCAAATCATTTTTCAGTATTTTACCCGGCAGAAGGTAGAGGAAGAGCCTAAGCCCGACATCAACAGTTTGGTGGCTGAGGCGACCGGTGTTTCCCGGTCTTCTGTTTTCCGCATCGTGAGGGAAGCCGAACGATCGACCTCAGAGGGCTCGAGTACGAGTCGGTCACTTTTCACCACACCTACGAGGAAGAAGCGAGTCGAGTTCGATTCTTTTACTGACAGTGCCATTCGTTTTAAAGTTCGCGAGTTTTATGCTGTTAAAAAGCAGTGCCCGTCAATTAGGCTTCTCCATAAGGAGTTACTAGAGCAAGGCGTTGTAGACTGCGGTAAAGAGTACATTCGGCAGCGCCTACATCACCTGGAGTTTAGGTGGAAGAAGTGTCAATCCAATCGTAAAATTCTAATTGAGCGGCCAGAAATTGCAGCCCGTAGGGTCTCCTACCTGAGGGAGATAAAAAAAACATCGAGAGGCCAACAAGAATATTGTCTTCCTGGATGAAACATACGTACAAGAGGCCCACAACGTTACATCCTGTTGGCAGTCGGAGGACGAATTGGGGGCTACTCATAAAATAGGTGAGCTGATGATTCTTCATTTCTTTAGCATGAAAATAGTTTCTCGTGATTTTATATTTCAGGCAAGGGCAATCGACTTATTATTGTTCATGGAGGTGGGGAGCAAGGCTTCGTTAAAGACGGTCTCCTGATTTTCAAATCCACAAGTACTTCAGGTGACTATCACACGTCCATGAATGCTGAGAATTTCTCGAAATGGCTCAGTACGTGCTTCCTACCCAACGTGCCGGCAGGCAGTGTCATAGTAACGCGAGTTATCATTGCCTCGAAAGAAACCAAAAGCCGAATTCCGGCAGCCTTTGGCCGCCGCCGCGAATAGCTTTCCCAGCATGGCATCGAATTCTGCGAAACATCAACGAAAGCAGAACTTCTCGAACTCGTGAGAAGCGTTCCCATCGAGAAATCCTTCGTGGTGGATGACTTGATCCGATCTTTTGGTCACATACCTCTGCGTCTCCCTCCTTATCACCCCGACTTAAATCCGATTGAGTTGGTGTGGGGAGCCATCAAGAACGTTGGTCTTTGTCATATAAATAAATTTATAATAAATTTTATGTAATAAAGGTTCTGAAAGAGTGAAATTCAGTAAAAGAGGTTTTTGAAAGAGCAAAACCCACGAAATTTGCAGTTTGAACAAGCAAATTTCACGAAATTACGATTTTAACGAGACAAATCCACCAAAAGATTTGGAAGAGCAAAAATCCGCAAATCTGGCGTTTGTGAGAGTCAAAAATGGCGATTTTTGTTTTTGAAAGTGCCACATGCCTATGATTAGTTTTGAATCAGACCATGAGCCAAATTGTTTGGTCTGTCGGTCTAACGATCTGGATTGTGGTGGTGTGAAGTTCCTACTTTTTAGTGTAATCGGTGGTGGTGTGTGGGAGTGATTAAGTGGGTGAAAAAGGAAATCGCTGTATTGTTCTCCGAGTAGACTGTGAATTATGAACCCCGCTCTTGGCGCTCGACCTTATCTTACCTGGCAAAAATCGAGTTAGGTAGGAGACCCGGCCCTTGTTTCTTGAAGACGAAATGAATGTTTTTAGGTTGTGGCTACGCTAAAGTTTGCCAAGTGGCAAAGGGACTTATTTTGCTGCCCCCCCCCCCATGAGCAAAACTGTTGGCCCGCGTCTGGTCAGTTTCAACGAAAACATCCAGTCAAGTAAAAAATGCAAACATGTATTCTGAAAGAAAACAGTCAGACATGGATACCACACGGGCAAGTAGATAACTTTTTAGAACGGCAAATAAACATGTAGGGCCCTCCACACACAGTTTGTCTTGTTTTCGACGCTAACTCGAAAGGGGCTTCTGTAAATTGCATTCGTGTTCGACATTGAAACGCTTCGAGTTCGAGTCAAAGACAAGAAACCCGTGTGTGGGGGTCTTAATAAGACTTTTACTTGTGAATTCCGTGAAATCCCGATAGTTTCACCAAAAAAACAACAGATAACTATGTAAAAGTAGAGATTTGTGGCTATTTTCCGTCGCTCGGACCAGGAACGTTTCAATTTAACGAAGCAGGCTTCAACAGATTTGTCGAGCAATCGGGTTGTAGTTTTCCTGGTTAAAGACGCGTTTTGAGAAGGTTTGTCTCGACAAAGGACGGTCTTCCGGTCCTAAAACCAAAAATAGGAATCATACCAAGGATAACGAAGCGCAGATTGTAAAATAAATAGGAAAATAATTATCATGTTGGCTTACTCACTTCGGCAACTCAGCCTCATAGCTTCGGAAGGAATTGCACAAACAATGAATTCCACGGTACGTTTAAATATCAACCCTTCCGCCGAAAGACCGAAGGAAAAGTGAAACATTTTAGTATTTGAGCACGAAAAATAAGGATTCTTGACAAAATTTAACAAATCAAAACATCTACCAGTTGTAGTCAGAAAGATCAGTGAACCGCGATCCCCGAGTGATAAGAAGTTTCAAAACTTTAGGAGGTAAACTAGCGCGCTCCGCAGAGCTCCGCACGCCAGCCGGGGCTCCGCCCCTGGACCCCGGTGGGTGGGCCTGCGTGTTTCCCCTCGGGGCTGAAACTCGGAGGTACGCGTAGTGCTCAAGGGTGCAACAGGGGGGGAGACGATATATGAACGAAGACCTCTATGATATTATCTGGGTTTGATGGGATGGATGGGGTGGGTGGGGTGGGTGGGGTGGGTTGGGGGGGAGAGGTGTGGTGGGTGTGGTGGGCGGTGTGGGGCGAGGATAGGTTTCGGTGGGGTGGGGAGGGGATGTGTGCGGTAGTGATGAAGAGAGGAGGTGTGATGGGTGTTGGAGATGATGAGAGGATAATAGGAGGAGACGTTGAGAGGAGGAGAGAATGAGAAAAGGAGAAGAGAGGAGAGAAGCTGATAGTTGCAATTTGCTGACCCGAGAATTGGGGTTGATGTTGCTGGACCGGGGTTGGTTGGTGTTGACATTCAGATTGGCTGTCGGGAGGGTATGTACACTTGTGTTTGCTGTTGGCAATTATTGACGTTCAAATTTGCTGCTCGCAGATTGTGTGGGTTGGCTGTGTTGCGATCTGTCTGGATCCCCTCCGGGGGTTAGATCGTCGGGGAGTTAGCTCTGTTGCGTTCTCTCTGGTTCCCCTCCGGGGGTTAGATCGTCGGGGGGTTAGCTCTGTTGCGTTCTCTCTGGCTCCCCTCCGGGGGTTAGATCGTCGGGGGGTTAGCTCTGTTGCCATCTCACTGGTTCCCCTCCGGGAGTTAGATCGTTGGGGGGTTAGCTCTGTTGCGTTCTCTCTGGCTCCCCTCCGGGGGTTAGATCGTCGGGGGGTTAGCTCTGTTGCAATCTCTCTGGTTCCCCTCCGGGGGTTAGATCGTCAGGGGGTTAGCTCTGTCGCGATCTCTCTGGTTCCCCTCCGGGGGTTAGATCGTGAGGGGGTTAGCTCTGTTGCGCTCTCACTGGCTACCCTCCGGGGGTTAGATCGTCGGGGGGTTAGCTCTGTTGCCATCTCTCTGGTTCCCCTCCGGGGATTAGATCGTCGGGGGGTTAGCTCTGTTGCGTTCTCTCTGGCTCCCCTCCGGGAGTTAGATCGTCGGGGGGTTAGCTCTGTTGCGTTCTCTCTGGCTCCCCTCCGGGGGTTAGATCGTCGGGGGGTTAGCTCTGTTGCCATCTCTCTGGTTCCCCTCCGGGAGTTAGATCGTTGGGGGGTTAGCTCTGTTGCGTTCTCTCTGGCTCCCCTCCGGGGGTTAGATCGTCGGGGGGTCAGCTCTGTTGCAATCTCTCTGGTTCCCCTCCGGGGGTTAGATCGTCGGGGGGTTAGCTCTGTTGCGTTCTCTCTGGCTCCCCTCCGGGGGTTAGATCGTCGGGGGGTTAGCTCTGTTGCGTTCTCTCTGGCTCCCCTCCGGGAGTTAGATCGTCAGGGGGTTAGCTCTGTTGCGATCTCTCTGGTTCCCCTCCGGGGGTTAGATCGTCGGGGGGTTAGCTCTGTTGCGTTCTCTCTGGCTCCCCTCCGGGGGTTAGATCGTCGGGGGGTTAGCTCTGTTGCGTTCTCTCTGGCTCCCCTCCGGGGGTTAGATCGTCAGGGGGTTAGCTCTGTCGCGATCTCTCTGGTTCCCCTCCGGGGGTTAGATCGTGGGGGGGTTAGCTCTGTTGCGTTCTCTCTGGCTCCCCTCCGGGGGTTAGATCGTCAGGGGGTTAGCTCTGTCGCGATCTCTCTGGTTCCCCTACGGGGGTTAGATCGTGAGGGGGTTAGCTCTGTTTCGCTCTCACTGGCTACCCTCCGGGGGTTAGATCGTCGGGGGGTTAGCTCTGTTGCGTTCTCTCTGGCTCCCCTCCGGGGGTTAGATCGTCAGGGGGTTAGCTCTGTTGCGTTCTCTCTGGCTCCCCTCCGGGGGTTAGATCGTCAGGGGGTTAGCTCTGTCGCGATCTCTCTGGTTCCCCTCCGGGGGTTAGATCGTGAGGGGGTTAGCTCTGTTGCGCTCTCACTGGCTACCCTCCGGGGGTTAGATCGTCGGGGGGTTAGCTCTGTTGCCATCTCTCTGGTTCCCCTCCTGGGATTAGATCGTCGGGGGGTTAGCTCTGTTGCGTTCTCTCTGGCTCCCCTCCGGGGGTTAGATCGTCGGGGGGTCAGCTCTGTTGCGTTCTCTCTGGCTCCCCTCCGGGGGTTAGATCGTCGGGGGGTTAGCTCTGTTGCGTTCTCTCTGGCTCCCCTCCGGGGGTTAGATCGTAAGGGGGTTAGCTCTGTTGCGATCTCTCTGGCTCCCCTCCGGGGGTTAGATCGTCGGGGGGTCAGCTCTGTTGCAATCTCTCTGGTTCCCCTCCGGGGGTTAGATCGTCGGGGGGTTAGCTCTGTTGCCATCATCCCGGCGGGCCTCCGGCGGTAAGATCGTCGGGGAGGTTAGGAGTGTTATTTTCGGAATGATGGAGAAAACCGCCGTTTTGCCCGATGGTCGCTCGGCAAGCCTCGCTCCGTGATGTAGAAAGTCGCCGTCTGTTATCTAGATGAATGACGTAGAAAACCGCCGTTTTGTCCGATGGTCGCTCGGCAAGCCTCGCTCCGTGATGTAGAAAATCGCCGTCTGTTATCTAAAGAAAGAATGTAGAAAACCGCCTTTATATACGATTGTCGCTCGGCAAGCCTCGCTCCGTGGTGTAGAAAACCGCCGTCTGTTTTCCGAAAGAAGGATGTAGGAAACCGCTGTTTTGTGCGATGGTCGCTCGGCAAGCCTCGCTCCGAGATGTAGAAAATCGCCGTCTGTTAGCAAATGGAAGGATGTAGAAAAACCGCCGTTCCGTCCGATGGTCGCTCGGCAAGCCTCGCTCCGTGATGTGGAAAATCGTTGTTTGTTATATAGATGAATGAAGAAGAAAACCGCTGGCCTCCGGCGGTAAGATCGTCGGGAAGGTTACTCCTGTTGCCATCTTCCTGGCGGGCCTCCGGCGGTAAGAACGTCGGGAAGGTGACTTCTGTTGCTATCTTCATGGCGGGCCTCCGGCGGTAAGATCGTCGGAAAGGTTACTTCTATTGCCATCATCCTGGCGGGCCTCCGGCGGTAAGATCGTCGGGAAGGTGACTTCTGTTGCTATCTTCATGGCGGGCCTCCGGCGGTAAGATCGTCGGGAAAGTTAGGAGTGTTATTTTCGAAATGATGTAGAAAACCGCCGTTATGTCCGATGGTCGCTCGGCAAGCCTCGCTCCGTGGTGAAGAAAACCGCCGTCTGTTTCCCAAAAGAAGGATGTAGAAAACCGCCGTTTCGTCTCATGGTCGCTCGGCAAGCCTCGCTTCGTGATGTGGAAAATCGCCGTCTGTAATATAGTTGAATGAAGAAGAATACCGCTGGCCTCCGGCGGTAAGATCGTCGGGAAGGTAATTTCTGTTGCTATCTTTCTGGCGGGCCTCCGTCGGTAAGATCGTCGGGAATGTTACTTCTGTTGCAATCTTCCTGAACGGCCTCCGGCGGTAAGATCGTCGGGAAGGTTACTTCTGTTGCTATCTTCCTGGCGGGCCTCCGGCGGTAAGATCGTAGGGAAAGTTAGGAGTGTTATTTTCGAAATGATGCAGAAAACCGCCGTTATGTCCGATGGTTGCTCGGCAAGCCTCGCACCGTGATGTAGAAAAAATGGCCGTCTGTTATCTAGATGAATGATGTAGAAAACCGCCGTTTTGTACGATTGTCGCTCGGCAAGCCTCGCTCCGTGATGTAGAAAATCGCTGTCTGTTATCTAGATGAATGATGTAGAAAACCGCCGTTTTGTACGATTGTCGCTCGGCAAGCCTCGCTCCGTGATGTAGAAAGTCGCCGTCTGATGTATAAATGACTGAAGAAGAAAACCGCTGGCCTCCGGCGGTAAGATCGTCGGGAAGGTGACGTCTGTTGCCATCTTTCTGCCGGGCCTCCGGCGGTAAGATCGCCGGGAGAGTTACTTCTGTTACCATCTTTCTGGCGTGCCTCCGGCGGTAGGATCGTCGGGAAGGTGACTTCTGTTGCTATCTTCATGGCGGGCCTCCGGCGGTAAGATCACCGGGAAGGTTACCAAGCCTCGCTCCGTGATGTACAAAATCGCCGTCTGTTATCTAGATGAATGATGTAGAAAACCGCCGTTTTGTACGATTGTCGCTCGGCAAGCCTCGCTCCGTGATGTAGAAAGTCGCCGTCTGTTATCAAAAGGAAGGATGTAGAAAACCGCCGTTTTGTGCTATGGTCGCGCGGCAAGCCTCGCTCCGAGATGTAGAAAGTCGCGGTCTGTTATCTAAAGAAAGGATGTAGAAAACCGCCGTTATGTCCGATTGTCGCTCGGCAAGCCTCGCTCCGTGATGTAGAAAGTCGCTGTCTGATGTATAAATGACTGAAGAAGAAAACCGCTGGCCTCCGGCGGTAAGATCGTCGGGAAGGTGACTTCTGTTACCATCTTTCTGGCGGGCCTCCGGCGGTAAGATCGTCGGGAAGGTGACTTCTGTTGCTATCTTCATGGCTGGCCTCCGGCGGTAAGATCGTGGGGAAGGTTACCAAGCCTCGCTCCATGGTGTAGAAAATCGCCGTTTGTCATTAAGATGAATAAAGTGGAAAATTGCTGCCTCTTTTCTAAGGGAATTGGATAAATTCTTTTTTCGGTTTTATTGATTTTTCCCTGATATTGAAATTTTTTAGATTTATCTCTCCATTTTTCCTTTATAGAGTACCTTTTTCTGGAAAAAATGAGACCTCCCCTATTCTTGTATGATCATTTTTAAGGGTGCTATGATTTTTCAACCCATAAAAAAAACCGCCATTTCAGTGCATTTCATTCAAAAAGTGCACTATTTAAATATTTTTTTCAACCCTTCTGGGGTGAGGGAAAAATCTGAAAAAATTACCAGGGCTTGCTCTTATAGTGGTCTAAGTTGGCTAAAAATTTCAACCCTATAAGATTAATAGGGGGTGAGTTATGGCCATTTGTAGAATTTTGATAAATTTTCCCAGCGATTGCGGAACCACATTTTCGTTAATATCACAATAACTACTCATCCAATAATTTTTCGACCGTTCGAGGGTGAGTAAGGGATGAATGTGAGAATTTAGAAAAACCGCCCCTCGGTGCCGTGAAAAATCATCCCCTCCACCTGACCGTATGAAAACTGTAAATTGACCAAAACATCAGAGGGAGAAGTGGGTCGAAAAAAATTTCAATCGCGAAACTGAACTTGGTTCCCTTTTTCTAATTCTGAAAAAACTCTTAGAACCGAATTTGAGCTTATTCTAAAAATGTTGAAAAAACAGCTTTTTCATACGTCCGGTAAAAACAGCAATTTCACCGAAAACCCAAGGGGAGAAGTAGGTCGAAAAAATTTTCTATCGCCAAACTGACCCCGGATTTCTTTTTCTATCTCTGAAAAAACTCTTAGAACCGAATTTGAGCCAATTCCAAAAATATCGAAATTTCACCCGCAAAACTCGTCAGGGGGTCCATGGGGATTTCCGAATTGGAAAATTTATTTTGTCAGTTTTATTGATTTTTCCGTACTTTAAAAATTTTTCGGATTTTTCTCTCCATTTTTCCTTCATAGAGTACCTTTTTGTGAAAAAAATGAGACCTCTCCCATATTCGTACGACCATTTGTAAGGGAGCTACGATTTTTCAACCCTTAAAAAAAGTCGCCATTTTAAAATAATTTTTTCACCCCTTTTGGGGTGCGGGAAAAATCTGAAAAAATTACCAGAGGTGGCTCTTATAGTTGTCTAGGTTGGCTAAAAATTTCATCCCTCTCAGATTAATAGGAAGTGAGTTATAGCCATTAATAATATTTCGATAAATTTTCCCGGCGATTCCGGGACCACCCCTAGCTGATCCTAGGTGAACCCGTAGAAAAACCCACTTAAAAAACCACATTTTCGCTAATAACACAAAAACTGCCCATCCAAAAAGGTTTCGACCGTTCGTGGCTGTGTAAGAGTTGGGTGTGACAATAAAAAAAAACCACCCCTCGATGCGGTGAAAAATCTCCCCCACCACCTGACCGTATGAAAACTGTAAATTGACCATAAAATCAGGGGGAGAAGTGGGTCGAAAAAAATTTCAATCGCAAAACTGAACTTGGTTCCCTTTTTCTAACTCTGAAAAAACTCTTAGAACCGAATTTGAGCTCATTCTAAAAATATTGAAAAAACAGCTTTTTGATACGTCCGGTAAAAACAGCAATTTTACCGAAAAACCTAGGGGAGAAGTAGGTCGAAAAAATTTTCTATCGCCAAACTGACCCCGGATTTCTTTTTCTATCTCCGAAAAAACTCTTAGAACCGAATTTGAGCCAATTCCAAAAATATCGAAATTTCACCCGAAAAACTCGTCAGGGGGTCCATGGGGATTTTCAAATTGGAAAATTTCTTTTTTCAGTTTTATCGATTTTTCCGATTATTAGAAATTTTTAGGATTTTTCTCACTATTTTTCCTGCATAGAGTACACTTTTGTGAAAAAAATGAGACCTCCCCCGCCCTCGTACGACCATTTTTAAGGGAGCTACGATTTTTCAACCCTTAAAAAAAGCCGCCATTTTTAATAATTTTTTTCACCCCTTTTGGGGTGCGGGAAAAATCTGAAAAAATTACCAGGGGTGGCTCTTATAGTTGTCTAGGTTGGCTAAAAATTTCATCCCTCTCAGATTAATAGGAAGTGAGTTATAGCCATTAATAATATTTCGATAAATTTTCCCGGCGATTCCGGAACTACCCCTAGCTGATCCTAGGTGAACCCATAGAAAAACACACTTAAAAAACCACATTTTCGCTAATAACACAAAAACTGCCCGACCAAAAACTTTTCGACCGTTCGGAGCTGAGTAAGGGTTGGTTGTGACAATAAAAAAAAACCACCCCTCGATGCCGGGAAAAATCACCCCCTCCCTCTGACCATACCCTATAAAAAAAAATTCGGAACGCGGAAAAGTAAAAATCGGGCGTTTTTTCGGATTTAATCGATTATATCTCGAAAACAGTTAACTTTTTATAATAAACATTTTAGCTCGTTGGAAAGCTCACACTTTGACGGAAATAAGACAAAAGAAGTGCGATTAGCGAGAAACGAATATTTTAGGAGATATGAGGGGTTTTGTCAAGAAAGAAAAGCTCCCAAGTTTAGGGGTGGTTTTCACCCTTAAGGAGTGCTGCGATCGCGCTGGAAAATGCCTAAATAAAGGGTGTAAGACACCTGAGCAGCAAGTTTTACTTCGAGGAAAAAATCGATTTGTGGGCGGGGTAGGGGTGAAAATGGCGATTTTTCATTTTTCCCCTCTATGAAAAAAACACCCTCAGAAAACCACCCCTATCTCGAGAATGGGGATGAAAATCGAAAATCTGAAAAGAACGATTGAGCGCCATTGTGTCACGGTCATTTTGAGCTAAAACGATCGAAAATCGGTTAAAAACTGTAGGAGGAGATACGTTTGGCGCGGAGGGGTAGTTTTACTATGTAAACGGCACTTTTGGGGGTGGTTTTTCCGCCCTCCTGGGTAGGGTTTTGAGATTTCCGGCATTTCGTTTATGGTTTCTGAAAGAACTCGACGCGCCCGATTCGCTGCCGTCGGCGGATTTCAAATATCTCAACCCGAAATGCTTCAAAAACACCTAAATACGCCGAAATGACGCTCGAAAAAAAAACAGAGTCCGAAAAAATTGGCCTCGCATGGCGGGGTGAAAAAAAATGCGAGGAGGGGGTGAAAATAAAAATCGGATTTAACATCTCGGACGCATTTCCAGATCATTTTACTCGGGCGTTTTTCCGGAAAAACCATCAGAAAACCACGAAAACAGGCGATCTTTGGCGCGGAAAAATCGTGGGGGTCGCGGGCCATTAAGCGCTATACTATAGAGAGTAGACGGCTTTACAATGGAAGGGGTAAGGGGAAGCTCTCAGTGAGAACTTAGGTGGAGATTCGATGTTCTTCAATCTTTGGCCGGGCTATAATCTCGTAAACCGTCCTTTTATCCCTTCAAACCATCTAATTGGCATTGAAACAAAATTAACCTTGAAATTTCTCTCAAGAAGCAAACGTTTCTTTCATACTGCCAATTATTATCATAAAACTGTCAAAGTCGCTTGAAAACTGACCATTTCACCCTCCATGATTGACTATTTAAGCCGAAAACCAAAGTCATATGGATTACAAGTCGCGTCGCTTTTGATAAGACACGGTCCTGAACAAAGTCATATGGAAAACCAAGTCATTCAGCTCGTGGTGATAACGTGTAACCAATCTGGGGTTGGGATAATTGCTCACTACAGATAGCACCACTATTACTATGAGCTATATCACTATCCATATGCGAACCGCTTTCGAACCGCTTTTTTGTTGTTTACAGTTGTCTGTTATCAATTTATCAAGTCAGAGTTAATTTTTTTTGTGAGGTGACGAAGTGAAATGTATTTTAATTAATTTTCGAATCCACGCAACTTGAAAATAATTTCACGTGACTTAAACTGTGGCCATATTCAGTGAGAAACGCTTTATATCCAGTTCAATAGGCCCGTTTACACGTACGAGCTTGGACAGCGGGACTGGACGTCGGGCCTGACCTGCGAGCCTGGCCCACGCGCCTCAAAAATCGGCTCGTCGTCCAAGCCCGCGGGCCTGGACCGTCCTTACAAAAAGCTGCAAAAAACGGGACACTCCTGGCCCGCGGGCCTGGCTTGCGATCATCATAGACGTCGGGCGAAACCCGCTCGTGAAAACAGATACCCGCCGATTTTTCCTCGGGTTTGGCGCGATCATCCAGGCTCGCTGGAGCGTTGACCAGGTCAGCGGTCTCGAGAGGCCAAGCCGCCGCGCCTAGTGGTTTTCAAGCTGGTTGTGAGTTCGTTCGGGGGAAAATGGAACGTGGGAACGCGGAACGTTTACGTTTACAACTTGAATGGTTATTTGCTTTCAACAATTGTGCAAACATTTTGGAAGATATGGGACAAAAGGGAAAAAGGGTGTGGGTGAAGAAATGGATGGAGAAAAGGCAGACCCGCGGACAACTTTCGCTCCTCAAAGAGCTGGAAAATCACCATGAGGACTTTATCAACTATCTTGACTTTCCACAGGCATTTTTGCCGGTGGTAAGTTTCAATGAAGTTTTGGAGAACCTCTTTGGGCCAGAATCGGTCGCCTCCGGTTACTTCGACTTCGACTCCTGTCGCATCTGACGGCGGCTGGGAATAGTCGTCGTCGTCGTCGTCTCCGTCCATCACAGTTCACTTCACAGCCCAAAAATATAAGTTTAAAACACCAAAGATCAACTTCGATCGACTTAACTTATTATTATTACTGCACAGGAAAACCAAAAAGCGAGAGATAACGTTAACAAAACAAAACAGTGGTAGATAACGTGGGAGCCGGAACCTGATAACAGGAGCGCGGGAAAGGCCTGCGGGCCTGGAGCGACCGTGTGGATAAAGTGGCTCGATGGTTGGCATGGCGGGTCCGAAGGCGCGGCCGAACGAGCCGTCGGAAGGGGCTGATATCTCGGCTCGCGGGTCTGAACCTCGAGCCTCTCTCGTTTACACGGTCACGCCCGGCCCGCGGGTTAAGCCCATTTTGGGGCAAAAACCCCTTGGCCCGACGGGCTGCGCGCCCGTGTAAAAGGCGTTAATATCTGCTACCGGCATTACGGTCACCACCTATTTCAACTTTTTTCTGGCAATTAATCGTCGTACAAGTCTATATAATGCAGGGCGAACGTAATTGTGCTCTGTCCGATGGCTCCATAATTCTTCATAACGGTTTGATGAAACATCAAACTTGAACATAATGACAAAGGGGGACAAAAGCTGAAGGAAGTGACCACACGAAGTCTCGTAGCAATCGTTTTCTCTGCGCATGACGGAGTCGTTAGTAACATGAAAGGGTGGCGGGGTTAATTATATGTTCCGTTTTCTCTTTCTCTTCGCTTTCAGCCTTTCACACTGTATGGAGTGCAGCAGCTGTGCATGTCTGGTTTCCCGTTCTCCTCAGAAACTTATTCCCCCTGATACTGCGTTCTTTAGTCGTCCCATACCATGATTGGATATGGATATTATGAAATATAAGGGCGCATATCTGGAATGAATGGTGCAGAGGCCATGTAGCCCTCCTCAAGGAGAAGACGTCACATTCGCAAAAAGTCATCAAAGCGCCTTTTCAAATCTCATCTCATGAATTTATACCGGTCATACTTCACGAAGTTTTGGATAATTTTATCAAAGTACCTAATACGAGGCACGAGCGTGACTTATGCCTGCCTAAAACAGCCGGTTCCTAGCCCAACGAAAAAGACTGGGACAAATCGCATGACCCCACTGCCCCAGAAAATGTATAGAAGTGCAAGAAAACCGTAGCATGACAGCGACAACTGTGAGTCACACCGTAATAAGGTCCCATAGGACCCTGATCGCCTAATAAATCTTTGTCTCCAATTATAAGGATAAGTCTCTGGTAAATCGAATACGATTGTTCGAAGATTCTTCAGTTGTACTGAAATCGTCGAACTTGAAGCTCCCAGGCACCTAACTCAAAGTGAACTGGGTAAGTAGATGCCAAGTCTAAACATGCCTTGATTGGCTGGCTAAGGCTTGCTTTTTCAGCTAGAATGAAGTGAAAATGCGATGCGTGATTGCGATGGATGACATTACTCGACACATCGGCGGTTAATCCGATGTGTACGAAAAACACTGAGCACTTGTGGTCAGATCCCCTTCTCTCTTTCACGACATACCCAACCTTCACTCATCCGACCTGTTTTGTGCATTCCGTGTATCTGGTTCTTTGGCGTTAGCGGACCAAGAGTATCTAGTTTTTAATTTGCGACGTAGGAGGACACTTATTATGTTGCTATATTCGTTCATTTGGAATTATCGACCAGGTATGCACTCATATCGCTTGCTTTTTTAATTTACTTTGCTGTTGACCTTATGTGTTGTTCATCTATGCCAATCAGGTCTTTAAGAAGATTTCAAATTAGATCGAAAACTTGATCATAATCAAGTGCCCGTTCATTTCTTTACAGCAACTCGGTACGTCACCGTTCCGCTGGTCGATAGAAAAGTCACCTATCAACAGTGAGAAGTGTATAATAATAATAATACTTATTATTATCCATTAGCACGTTCCAACAATTGTTGTATAGCTTCGTCAGACTGCCTAATCGAACTCGGACGTGAACGCGTTTTACGCGTTGACCATTAAAAAGTTCTTCAGCCACTTCTTGAACGTTCGCACTCCCAGAAGCATCGCTCTTGTCGGCAGCTTGTTGTGCAATTTTACCTGGCTGTGGTTTATGAGTCCGGGCCACGCTATCCGCAAGCCAATGCGGCCGGTTTCCGCCATAACCCTACTGAGTAGCTGCAAGCCCCCTTTAATTTGTCCGAAAATGGGAGTTTTGATTTTTTAAACGATTGTGCCGATTTCACCCACCGGGAGGGCCGTGAGGCCTGAAGAGGCCTGTTCGGATCGAGGCTCTGCCTCACGGGCGGGCTCCCAGGCTGTCTGGTGAATAAAAGTGTCAGGTTGTGGTTATAGATTATGTTTTATTCTCTCTTATTTTATGCGGACAGTATTATTCTGATCAATTTTACTAGACTTTTTTCACTAGTGCAGCTCGCAAATCCCACTCTAAACCCTTCTAAAGCCAAACACTACTGGTAGATCCTTTTTTGTATTTATTTTCCTGTATCTATTTTGGATGTATGAACAAGATCAGCGGTCGTCAACCGGAAATTCGTAGTTTTCCAATTGACAGCTTCAGAACGAATGAGATTGACTTTACAATTTTTCTTTTTTCAACGAATTGAGGCAATTAATATTTGAAACTGGAAGAATTATATTAATATTAATTAGGTTTATGATGATTTCTTCAATTTTATTATTATTACAGTATTTCAGTAGCAAAATCATTACGGCATTGTAGGCAGGATGAGCTGAGGGGTCCGTCGACCGTGGACTTGTGTTGATTGGGTCTGTGAGTTTGAAAAGGCCACTGATGGTCCAGGGCTAACGTTCAACCGTCGCTTCCGTGTGATTCAGATTCTTCCGTGTGAGAGGCGGCCACACTCTTTACTTCATGGGACAATATTGATATACGATTCAAGGGATTCTGGGTCAATTAATTATTATTTTAGGCCAGTCAAAAAGAACATTAAAAATGGCTAAAATAACAATTAAGCGGCTAGTTATGATTTTTTAGTTTGTTGTTAGAACCAGTACCAGTAGTGTACATCCAAGTTTGCAGCATCGAAAAACCGCGGAATATTAGCACTCTTCTCGTTTTTCTTTTATTATCTTTCCTAAACTACGCTTTCTTCGACAATACACGTGAACTACGTTTTTCAAGTAGGTATATTAAATACGCTACAATTTGAAACCTGATCCAGTTCTGTAGGTCAGACGTTAGCCAAGATGCAGCTCTTCAAAATTGGTAATTTGTTTTCACAAAAAGAGTTCCCAAGTCTAAAAACTTGAAAGCAACAATTTGGAAATTTTTAACGCTCTCTCCAAAACCTTGTGCGGAACTGTGAGCCCTCGAATTTGTAATAGAAATTTGTCAGAGGTTGGCTTCACTCAAAACAATATCACTTTTTTGGTTGCAGAAAAATACCAATTCTTAGCGGCTGTATCTTAAACATGTCTTTTAGTGCATTTCATTTTTTTTTTTTTTTTTTTTTAAATAAGTATATTGAATTTGCTTTAATTTGAGACCTGGCCCAGATCTGTAGTAGCCAAGATACAGCGCTTCAAAATTGGTAATTTGTTTTGCCAAAATGATGGAATTTTTGGCTTTGTTTTGTGTGAAACTTACCACTGAGCAATGTTCTATCACAAATTGAACGCTAACAGCACCAAATGAAGTTTTAGAGGGAGATTTTCAACTTTTTATAAACTTAAAATCTCTTTAAAAAACAATAAATTATTAATTTTGAAGAGCTGTATCTTGGCTACTATATCTGTCCCACAGAGCTGGGCTATGTCGCAAATTTTAGCGAATTTAATATACTTGAAAATTGTAGTTCGCGTTTATTAACGAAGAATGTATAGTTTAGGAGATATAGTAAAAGCACTGGAAAAAGTGCAAATATTCCGCTGTTTTTCGAGTGCTATGAAAGTAGCACAGGTCTTTCGAAGCTGCAAACTTGGATTTAGACTACTGGTATTGGTCCTAACAACATATTAAAAAATCAGAACCAGCCGTTTAATTGCGATTTTATTGTTCTTGTTGCATCCCATTTTCATTTTTATCTAGTTGTACTCGAAGAGATTATATGTAGAATCAACAAACGCGTACACGGCTTAGCCGAATGCATGTTTATTCTCCTTCACTTTTCGCCTTCTACTCATCCCTTCAAGCGAAACCCGAACAGAACAAATCCTGAAGAGTTTAGGTGGCGTTTGTCCGAAGAGGTTTGTTTGCTCGGTAAAAAAAAACTCCAAGAATTTCGCTAGAGGGATGAGTATTAGTAGTGAAGGAGTAGATGTTTTCAGCTAAGCCGTGTTCGCGTTTGTAGGTGCTGTAAACTGATTAAATACTAAATAGGACTGAACTGCATTGAAAATGGGACGCATTATTGAAACCGGTCTGCAAAAAAAATTAGGTAATACAACTTTTTTCTAAATTGGTGAAAACTTCGTACGAAAAATTGGTGCCTAGTTGGGGGAGGGGGTGCTGCCTAAAACGCAGATCCTTTGAGTTTTCCGTGGCTGCGATTTGCTTGAGTTGAGGCTCTCGCTCTCTCTATATCCAAAGTCGAGTACATCGGCATTCTTACGTAGACGAGTAATGACGCGGAATTAATTTTGATTTCAGGACGTAGTCAAGCTTGGGGCGATAGGAATTGCATTAAGAAACGATTTTAAAAATGAATGCTATAGTGATTTAAATTTTACATGCGGAACGATATTTGACTGGAGAGGAGGTTCGTCACACAAACGTCCAGGGGCGCAGCATGAGAGGACACGGGTGGGCAGTTGCTTTCCAGCGAACGCACAATGGAGTAACCCATAGCCGACATTCATCGACGATAACAAATCCTGAAACGTTCGTCACCTTCTGATTACTTAAAGTGTGGAATTTATACACTCACTCTCATTGTAAGTTCTTCCACAGGCTTCTGGAAATTTCACAGGAATTAACAGATCGTGTTCCTTTATACATAATTAATAATACGTCAGTAGAACGTCAATGTAGTCGAATATACCAATTCAGCAGTAAAATACTAACTTCAAACTCCTCGAGGAAATCAGCAATTTCACCTCAGGACGGGAACTGAACATTGGGCGTATAGAAAGGGCAATTATCCATCCAAGAAAACTCGCCTTTAATCGTGAACTACAGGTGTATCCTTCTCATGTCAAAAACCGACATTTTTGCCATAGTTAATGATACTTTAGCCACTGATTTTCAAATGTTGTCCTCAGCAACTTACTGTTTTCGTTAATTACTATCTTAGCTGGGCCTCTCAAGCTGAATATCCGGCATAATATTGGCGTATAGTCGGAGGCAGTTAAGAAATTGAAGTTCCTGCAGTATAAAATGCTCTAAATTCTCTCTAATTTTGGGTTTCACTGGCGTTTGTGAGTACAAGTGACAATAAAAATATCAAAAAAATAACCCTTGTAAGTTACCTTAGCAACAGCAAGCTTAGCTTTTTATTGATATAGCTTCTACATGTGGAGGTGTTATCTAGCGTGATAAATTTTCCCTACCCCGGATTGGTTTCAACTTCATCACTAGAGAGCTGAATAACTTGGTTTTCTATACAACTTTGGTCCTGAAGCATTTTGGGAAAATCGATCCCGATAGATGCCTCTGCAATTCTTACTTTATTCAATTACGAACAAGCTTTCATGAAAGGGCGTGGGTTTTTAACTTTTCCCTGGGGGGCTTCTGCTCTCAAATTTGTTAAAAATGTGTAATTATCACTTTGTTTCATTACGTATACAGTAGATGCGGTTTAAACACCTAGGAATAAGAGATCGGACATGAGGTCTATTCGTTTGTCGTCCCGAGTTGCACTATTAACACTGAAAGTACTAACCTTTCATTATTTTTTCGCGTTATTTCACATGATAACCCGCGAGGTTGCAAAATTTCGTGCTGCTCGGAGTATTCCGGGACGACAAACGAATAGACCTACTGTAGACTCGTCTCGGCCCCTGACCATTTTTATGCAGGATGTTCCGAATCAAGCACGGACTTCGTGGATGAAAGTAGACCTTATTTGCAATCGAAAATGCCAAATACATCATAGACCGAAACTCAGTTGTTTCTGAGATGATTTTCCAAACGTTTTAAAAGGCATATATCTCTTTTCTTAAGGCGGTTACACACTACCGTGTCATGTCATAGCACGAAATACGAAACATAAAAAAAAAGTTTCGGCTTGTTTCGCCGTATGTGTTTCGTGTTGTGAGTCACGTGTTGTGAGTACAAGTACATTGTAGCAGCCTGTACAGTGTACACACTAGGGATTGTTACCCCGAAACATTTCAACTGCGGATACTAAAATGTGTCTCGCGAAACAGACATCAAGCACTCAGAAGCCTTCGAGATGTCAGACGATGATGTGCTAGAAGCTACCGTGGCATACATAGTCGCGAACCGGGCGTTTGTTGCACAGAAAAAGCTTTAAGAATGAAAAATAAAAGGCGATGGTGGAATCTTACTTTAAGCGATAACACGAATCACAAATTCTCTTCAATTTTTGCAGGAGTGGCGGCACGGATTTAATGTTAAGTCTCTTGAACGAGCTTTCTGGTCTATTTGAAAACTTCTGCAGGTAGTATACTAGTACTACGTACTAGTATTAGTAAGTAGTATACTAAACCCTTGTGTACGAGCATTTGTACTTGTTTCTGTTTCGGTGTTATGGCGAAACAAAACCCTTTGATGTGTCTGAAAAACCGACTTTTCTCGGATACACTCGTAACACGAGACAGAACAGTGTTTTATGCCGTAACACGAAACAAGCATCCGTCCACACTTGCGGCATGTTTCGCCGAATACGGTTGTCTCGTGTTTCGTGTTATGACATAACACGCTAGTGTGTAGCCGCCTCTAGTCTAGTGCGACTTGCCGCTTCCAAACGAACTTCAGTGAAATGATCGAAAATTGTTTGTCTCTCCACAGCTTTATTTTTAGGTGCAGGACCGGTATCGGCCTCCCTGTATATCAGGCCATTTTCAACTGCAAATTTCTACACTGCTCAAATTCATTAAGGGGGGGAACCCAAGTCAATATTAATAAATGTTTAAATCGTTAATCACTCGTCAAGCGTCTATAAACTTCTAGAAGTTTATCTTAAGTTTATTTTCTGAAGTTTATAGACGCTTGACGAGTGATTAACGATTTAAACATTTATTAATATTGACGTGGGTTCCCCCCCTTAATGGAATTTGAGCAGTGTAGAAATTTGCAGTTGAAAATGGCCTGATACAGGGAGGCCGAAACCGGTCCTGCACCTAAAAATAAAGCTGTGGAGAGACAAACAATTTTCGATCATTTCACTTAAGATCTGCAACCTCCACTATCTCGCCCTAAAAAAACAATGACTTCCAAACGAACACCTGGGAGGTGGGGCACTTCTTTTCATTGATGAGTCAAAGGCAAATGGCTTATATGAGGGCGGCAAACCAAGAATCGTACTTTTTTTTACATTTTTTGGAAAATCAATTAATTATTATGAAAATAAATTATTGTTTGATGCTTTGGGACGTTTATTCATGGGTGATTGGTGGGTTTTATTTTGAAAAATAAAACGTAGACAGATCATAAAGAAAAATAAGGTACATTTCTGTTATTTAGGCCCTTATAACTTAAAATAATGATTATTCTTTTCAAAATCGCTTGTTTTGACCTAAAAAATTTGAACAAGTTTTGTGATTTGTTTTTAGACAAACGGGGACTTTTTTTAAAAAAAAAAAAAAAATCCCCGATTTGCACGACTTAGAGCCGCATTTGAGGCCACATAAAGTAGTTCATATCCACCGCAAATGGCTAATCCTGACAGAGGAAATAGTGTGCTATTTCCGAATCCATCACCAAAAGTACCAAAACTGCATATTGAAAGCGATTTCCTCGCAGTTAGTTGAAAAAATTGATGTAAGTAAGCCATGAAAAAGCGTTTGAAAAATCATATCTCGAAGGGTTTTGATTTTCGGACCATGGTATAGGTAGGGTGTTTTCGGTCGCAAATGATGTCTATTTTCATCAAATTTTTTTTGTCACGCTTATCTGCTTTCACCCTATATAATTACTATTTTTAATTTCAATCAGTAACAAAAAAATATTTATTTAGGCCCTGTTCACAAGCTCTATGTTTGTGTTGTGTGGTGTCTATGCAACCTATAAAAATGCTTCATTTTTCGAGGGAGTAAATTTGTTTGGCTGCATAGACTCCACAGAACGTAAACATAGAGCTTGTGAACAGGGTCTTAGGCCCGTTCACAAACTCTATGTTTGTGTTGTGTGGTGTCTATGCAACCTATAAAAATGCTTCACTTTTCGAGGGAAACAATTTGTTTGGTTGCATAGAATCCACACAACGCGAACATAGAGCTTGGGAACGGGCCTTTATACCACGTTCATAAGTTCTGCATGTCCCAAGCGCCTGTGGAGTCTATGCAACCAAACCAATTTTTCCCTAGAAAAATAAAGCATTTTCATAGGTTTCACAGGCTCCACACTTCCACAGGCTGAAACTTCCACAGACGCACGTCAATGGGTTGACAGACAGTTTGTAAACGGGGCCTTATTACAACCAGGAAACTTGAACTTACTATACAAAAAATGTCATGTTCTGACAATAATAAGTAGGTAACTAGTTATTAAAATTCGTTCAAGATTCCTGAAATAAATAAAAAAACATTTAATTTGTTGCAAAGGTAGCCCCCCCCCCTTTATCGTTAACCATGGGTGTTCCGCTTTGATGGGTCTACTAACTCGTTACCAGTGATGGGACAGGTACTTTCAAATTTGTACCTAGGTAAGTTACAGGTACTTCCAGTTTTTCAAGTACCTAGGTACCGTTACAGGTATTGAAAATTGAAAAGTACCTAGGTAGTACCTAGGTAGAAATTCCGTTACATCCAAAGGAAAATAGAAACAAAACGAAACGAAAAAAAAGGTTCCTATAATCAGGTACAATTAGGCTAGGTATCTTTCTTATTAGAAGTTGGAAATCTTTGTTGGTACTCAACAAAACCAACTTTTCATAGTTGTCGTCCAGTGTTATTTAGCAATTTTTTGCTATTTTGAATCGTGGAAATTGAGCTAAAGGTACATTTTCAGTACCTAGGTACTTATATCCGTTACTTTGATTTTTTCTGTACCTAGGTACCGTTACAGGTACTCAAAATAAAAATGTACCTAGGTACGTACCTAGGTACTGAAAATGTACCTTGGTACAAGTACCTAGGTACAATGTACCTAGGTACATCCCATCACTGCTCGTTACCCTAATCATCCTTACAACACGCAGTGCTGCTTCAGTACTTCAACCTGGAGTGCTTTGCAGCATTGATCCTGCGTCTTTCACAGCATTTAGTTTTAATGTTATGATCGTATTGACGAAATGTTCGTTGAAACTGTAACGAAGGGACAAAAACACGATGAGAACAAGTAACGTCAGGAAGAAGAACGCCCAATTTTACAGCTTCTTTGGTGGTGGTGGGGGAAATTCGCCTCTCCCACCCAGAAGAAGTAGCCTCAGTACGACCCTGATCTTCAAACTATATAATTTCTGCTCTGCAGTTCACAAAGGGCTAAAATAAAGGAACCATGTGAACTGGACTTGAATAAAGTAAAGAACGCAGTGCTACCTTGTGGGATCAAAAATGAGAAATTTATTTGAGACCGCTGATTTATGACGGGAGGGGGTGGAGTGGTGCAACTTGAAATCCATATGACTTTGCCGAAAACTATGAATTTAGCCTTCGGGACCTGATTGGTCCCAATCAGGACGTCCGTTTATGTCCGGAAAAAGCACCCAGGAAACGAAATTTGCTGTCAAATTCTTTAACGCGCGGAACGTATTCAAACTTTAACTTTAAGGGGCTTCTCTCATAGGATTAGGAAGCCGTCAATTTCACTCTCCCCTCACCACCCGCCATCATCACCCCCTCCCGCCACCTAATTGCTATGTTATTCGACAAATACCTGAAATTTTCTCATTGAATGCTGGACTCTCAAAAGTAGAGTTATTTAACGTGGGGACCACGTGTTGATTCGGTGGGCCAACAAGATCTGGGGGCTTGTTCTATAATTCTCAAATTTCCGCAACGGAAAATGGAAGGAGGGCGTAGGGAGGTACCCTGTTGCTATTTTACGACACCCGTAGAATAAAACTTCTGGATTTTACGCTAGATTGGGAGGTCTCCTAGGAAAAGTAAAGAAAAAATAATGTTTCCGTTATAATCGTAAAAACCGTGGCAACAGGGTACCTCCCTAAGCCCTCCTTCCATTTTCCGTTGCGCCCCCTGATCCCGGTGGAGGGTGACACAGACAATGGTCACCGATTGATTAGGTTACAAAACTAATAGCGATTTCCATTTAACACACTACACCTTGTGTAAGTGCCACGTCCTCTCCATAAAAATATGTTTCAATTCACAGAACGGGTGGAAAAACTTACACCACACTAGTGTATTGCATTGAATGGAAACGCCATAACACTTGATAAATGTTCGGGAAGGCTCAATCACGTTGGAAATTGCTAGGGCCCTTTCACACTTGAGATTCCGGAATCGGATGCTGAAAGTATGCGATTCCGGAATCCAAGTGTACGGAGCGCCTTGACTGTAGTGTATTTTTAGTATTCCATACGGGAATCGAATACCGGAATCTCCAGTGTGAAAAGGGCCTTACTCACCTGTTGAATTCAGGAACTCTCCCCAATGTTCACTTGACAAATGAAGTCGGTCACGGCCATGACGTCTCTGAGGGATCCCCATCGGCGCCTCCAAGGTGCTTATTCTTGACTCCTGCCTTCCAGAATTAATCGGCCCTTGATATTCACGTGCGCAGTTCCTAGGGAAAGTTTCCCTAGAGAGAACTTCACGAAAGTTTTGAATGTTCCGACTCAGTGAAATTTTGTTTTTTGAGAGCTCAGTCAGCAATGAAATTTTGTTTTTCAGGGAAAAAACCATCAAGAAATCGGTTTTTGAGTAAGTCGATTCCAAAGAAATTACTTCTCAAAGTGTCGAAACTGGGGTTTTGAGGCATTCAAACTCGAAAATAACTTTTTGAGCGCGAGCCGTAGGCCGCAGTCCGGAAAAATTGGTTTTTAATGAGTCAAGCTCACAAAATTGAGGGAGAGGGAGCCAACCAGTGGCGTACTGAAAGGGGGAAGAAGCAGGGGTGGTCAGCCTCTGGCACCACGTTGGTCCGTCACTGGACCCGGCTCCATTAAATCGCTCTTTAAAATGAGCCTATACTCTGGAAAATTCACCATTGAGGTGTGAAATCCCACGAAGTTGAATTTTTAGGGAGCCAAACAAGTGTAATTGGTTTGTGATGATTTGCTGAATGATGAGCCAGATTCACATTTGGTATAATGAAAAGGGCCAAACAGGCGAATTGCTTTTTAAAATGCGTCGGACTCGGAGCTGAAACTTGGTTATTGAATCAGCCGAAATCATGAAATCGGGTTCTTTGAGTGTCAAAGCCGTGAAATACATCAACTTCGAATAAATTTGCTGAAGTTGGATTTTCGAATGGGATAATCCCATGTGCAATTTAGGGAGTCAATCCTGAGGCGTGAGGTGGGCCAGCATGAATTTAGCGGCTAGATAGGGTTAAGCGTTTGTATCGGGCAAGCGATTTTAATCGGAAACGCAGGGATAGGATGCTACAGACATTTCCCGCTTTAAAAGCTCAAGGCGCTTAACGCTGAAATCACGCGACTCCCACTCACTCAGGACGGAGCCTATTAACCCATTAATTACCAACTTATTTTTTTTTCTAATTTTGATTTTTTTTTTGCTTATACGTGTTGTATGGTATCGTAATAATGCTACCAGACAGTTTTTATATTTTTATTACATATTGTAAGGAGAGGGGGGGGGGTGTCCTCAAACGAGGACAGTGGTAAATGATGGGGTATCAAGCCTCCGGGCAAGTGGGGTATCTGTGACCTCTCTCAGGGGGGTGATCGAAACTCCTCCCCCTCAATACTCCCCACTAACTGCCTACCCCTCCCATCCACGATGTTAAGAGCGATTTGACCAGCTCCGGGGGGGGGGATTCCGCTGCCCCCCTCCTATCTGTGATCGGCCCATAATGACTCCGGGATCATTCATGATTGAAATTTTGCAAGATACCTAGTGTACAACTAGGTATACAACAAGTATTTTCAGTATAATCGTTGTTTCGCATGGTACGAAGCGAAGCGCTTTTTACATAGCGTAATGTTGCATTTTTTGCAATAACGTTCTTCGCTTTGAGTTACGAATTCGTGTTGTTTCTATTTTGGCAATAAAGTGGCTGATGCCATCGGTTCTGAAGCTGTCCTAAGGTTGGGACAATCGGCTTCTTGACAGAGTACGTTCCAAGGTGCTCTTGTCCGAGCGAAGTTTTAAGTCAAAGAAACTTCACACACGAAACCGAGCAATTCCTGTTTTTCGTCATGGGCGGGACTCATTGTGTACTACATGAGCGTTTACCATTCGTCGTTTCTTAGATGTAGAACCCTGGTAAAAAGGTACCAGTAGTCCAGTACCACTTTTGTCACTTTTGACCGTTATGCGATATATTTTGAGGCCAAACAACTGTGATCATTGAAGCTGACCATAATGAAACTGTAGAATTTGAAGACATTTGGCTGGGCCACAAGCATGTTGTTCCCTTGGCGGTTGTCTCAATCGTGTCAATCTTTATGGCTATTACTTATTGATACATTTTTGTCCATGTACCACTAGAAAATCAAGGCAAATTGTGGCAAGTATAATACATGATTCCCCAATGTCTTCACACGCCGACTCAGCTCGCTTCCGGGATCGGATAAAGATCATGGAAGGCATTGGGGGGGGGGGATTCTTTTTTTATAATGCTCTTTGCAACAATTTCTCTCTTCCAAGTTCTCACAGCAAATCAAATAATTACTTCAGTATATGGCGAGGAGGGGAAACCTGTTTACCCCGGTATTTACCACTGTCCTATTTTGAGGACACTAATTAAAAAACGTCTGCTAATGATTATAGCACAGTGCTTCCTCGCTTTTCACCCCCTCCCCCTTGTACGATTTTGACGAAATTAATAGGGGACCCTCTGCTAGCCAACACATATATTCCCTGAAAATTTCATCAAATTCGGATACAAACTATGGAAGATATGCTTGTTACAAGGATTTGCGGACAGACAGACAGACACGAAACCGAAATTGTTCAGGAAGGCATAAAACGTGAAATGCAAGTGGAAATTTCGATTTTAAAGAAGAAAAAAAAAAATTTCCTAAAAGTGAAAACAATGCTTCCGTAACTCGGAAGCAAAATCGTTAATTTCTCAGTTGTGTGAGTCAATGAGAGAAACACATTTTTATGGCGTTCTGGGCACTCTATTTCATTAGAAAAGTAGGCGTATATAACTATAAAAATTGCGAGGTGGCTTTGAGCGAATTTTAAAATTCGCCAAAAAATTTTTCACTTTTTGCAGATGAAAATTTTAATTTTGGCTAAACCACTTTTGATAAAATTCCACAAAAAAAAAGAGGGGCCAATGGGCTAAACTAAATTTCAATGCATGAAGTCTTGAAAAAAAATCAAATGCGTTGGCGTAGAGAGCCTGAAATTCGAGTGTCCTCAAAATAGGACAGTGGTAATTAATGGGTAAAGTGTGAAATTGGAATTTTGAGTGAGTAACATTTGTGAAATTGGGTTCTGTGAGAAGTAATCCACAACATTTTGATTTTAAAAGGACCAAATCAGTGAAATTGATTTGTTTGGCGACCAACGCCCCCTGCTTTGATTAATATACTACGGTGTTAGTAATAGCTCACCCAGAAGCTTGATCGCAGTGCTTAAAAACTCCGTAAAGTTCAGTTTATTATTGTTTCATTCTTCGTTTTGCTCGCGAGCCTCAAAATTTATTATGCTCTCCAATGACGCAAGCGTACCCATGACAAATGCGAAAATACCGAAAATCATCATGAGCAGGTCCTTGACCATCGTCGCGTTCCAAGCGCCCTTAAAAACGGCGTAATTCAAATTGAATTCCATCGACGCCGGCAGTACAATGCCCAGGGACGTCAGACATACACAGCCGACTAAACTTATGACGATATCCAGCGAGGGTATTAGAAGGCCGATGACTCCTGTTCGAGTTGGGTGCTGGAGTCGGTTTTCCGGTATAGGAGAAACAGGAAGGAGGAATGAAACAAAAAATGTGTCACCTGTGATCAGAGTGATGACAAATCGAAAGACAAACTCCCAGACCAGGCGCCGCTCTTTCACTTTATTAACGAGATTTTGAGTCCAAATCACGTCGATTGGCGTGAAACACTGAAGTGGGTACGAGCAGTACAGGGTTATGGCTATTATACCGTGCATGACTTTCGACAATCTGTAACGGTTTTGACTTTTGATAGGCGCAATGACAACACAAAAGGAGTCTTTCTTACATGGGTCCTTGGATTGTTAGGGCAATGGTCGATTGAACTTGCGAGCCATACTTGAGATACCCAACTAAGCCCAAAAAAAGGTACCAAACTAATACTGTTGTCATTGCCGAGTAAAAAATACCGAGAAAGCCTAAAAATTTAGCGGGATTTATCATGTCTTTTTCTACGGCAAGTACCTGTGCGAGGAAAAATCACTGCTCGGCACGAAGTGGCTGATTATATGGCGAAAAAAAAAAAAAAAAAAAAAGAAAATACCACGCCGAACGATTCGACTGCGAACAGTATGATGCCGATGTACAGCGGAATTTTATTGGCCGTGCCGAAATAAGCGTAGTCCTTACTGAATCCTTTGTCATCCGGCACGAAAATGAAATAAAGTATCATGCACATGCTGATCAAGGTGAATATGTTGCCCAAAGTTGAAATGGGCGCCAGTGTTTTCAAATCTCGTATACAGTTAATTAGAAAAAGGGCGCAGACTACGACAAGCATGACGACGAGGCGGCGCCAATTGGCACGACCTTCAGCGTATTCCTTCATGCCCAAAAACTGGGAAAAAATAATTGTGGTGCGTTGAATGAAAAAACGGAAAAGCGTACCTCTAAATTGACTTCGGTAATATAATTGACATAGGCAACGCAAACACCCAAATGATAGACACAAAGAACGGACGCCGTGATCCACCTTCAATAGCTTAATTTTTAAAATAAATCCCTTAAAATCGAACGATTCGACTGCGAACAGTATGATGCCGATGTACAGCGGAATTTTATTGGCCGTGCCGAAATAAGCGTAGTCCTTACTGAATCCTTTGTCATCCGGCACGAAAATGAAATAAAGTATCATGCACATGCTGATCAAGGTGAATATGTTGCCCAAAGTTGAAATGGGCGCCAGTGTTTTCAAATCTCGTATACAGTTAATTAGAAAAAGGGCGCAGACTACGACAAGCATGACGACGAGGCGGCGCCAATTGGCACGACCTTCAGCGTATTCCTTCATGCCCAAAAACTGGGAAAAAATAATTGTGGTGCGTTGAATGAAAAAACGGAAAAGCGTACCTCTAAATTGACTTCGGTAATATAATTGACATAGGCAACGCAAACACCCAAATGATAGACACAAAGAACGGACGCCGTGATCCACCTTCAATAGCTTAATTTTTAAAATAAATCCCTTAAAAATCGTCCATTTCATACTGAACATGTGGCGCGAGACTTTGCGTACATTTCGATCCAATAGAATACGTGTACATCGCCGCGTATTGAACCTTTGCGTAGGGTATTTTTTCACGCGTCGCCACGACTAGCATACAACGGACCTGCGGAGTGCAATAAAATCACCAGTTGTTTTTTTTTTTTGGTTTGAAGCTCATAATTTCCACGACGAACCATTAGATTCAGGCAATATACGCACAGAGCTCCAACGAAGATGCCGAGGATAAAAGCTGGAATTATACCAGCGTGTTTGAAGCCGATGGGCATTGCGAGTACACCAGTGCCGAAAGAGCATTTTATTAAATGTATAAATGCGTCGAAATTACTACATTTGTAGAGAAAAAAATAAAAAAAAGTTTACCAACCTTATGGGATGGGTAGGGGGGTTGTCAGTGTCGAAAATCATGATCGCCTTACGTAATTGTGCCCGTCCGGTAATCATACGGATTGTAAACGACTGAGGAACGTTCCTGCGTCGCCATCCTCGTTTTCTTCAAAAGCGCCAAATGTTCCTCCCTAATTTTGGAAAATGCCCTTCTTCGCCGTCAATTCATCACTCCCGTTCGTTTATCTTTTCATTTAATTAACCAATTATGTAGTTTTTTCATCATATGGGTATAACAACCGGAAATTCATTTTCTTGCGAATCTCGTCCGAAAGAGGAAAATTAGTATAGGAAAAAGGACCCAAGAAAATTGCCATGAAATGTACAAAACAGCTCTAAGATCATCAACGAGTAAGGGACAGACTCCGAGAAGCAGGAAAAGTCCATCGACTTCAAAAACTGGAATGAAAACTTGAAAGTACCTACCGGCTCTTTATTCCATTCTCGAATTCTCGTGCGAGTAGAACAGTCATCCGAAGAAAAAGTGTGATTAGTACTGAAAGTACGACCAAATCAGCAGCGAAATCTGAAAACATTTTTACAAATTATTTTAATTTACAAGATTTGGTAAAATTTATCCGCTTTGCCCGTCGCTCTCTACCAAATGTCGATATTTTAAAATAAACTGTTATTTTTACTCTTCTAAATAAGAAATTCTCTGGAAGGTGCTGCTAGCAGCGGTAACTGTGCTCACAGAGTCCTCAGATCGTGATATCAAAAAACGAGTGCTCAACTCTATAACAAAAACAGCGTTTTGAATTATTATCTTGGCTATACAATTGCCAGTTTTCCATATATAAAATTGTTTAGAAATTAAAATTTTCAAGCGATTCTTCCTCCACTCACCCCCCCCTCCCGGGTACTAGAGGGGAAAATGGAATATTCAGCTAGTAGAAAACACTCAACGTAGGCCTCAAAATAGGAGGTTTCCGACCCAAATTAAGCGATTTTTGCCGCTACGAATTAATTCGAGTTTTTTCTTGATTAATACGTGCATTAGAAATTTTCCTCAATTATAGCTCTGAATTAGCGCTTTTTCTCAATAATTTTTGCCGGGAATGATCACTTTATCTCAATTAATAAACTGCGTCCAGAAATCCTAGAATTAGCGCATTTTCGGAATTGACCGCCAATAATTAGTGTTTTTCTCAGTTACAGACAAGAATTAACGATTTTATTTAGTGTTGGCCATTAATCAGCGCTTCTCAATTTTATCCACGAATTTTATAGATTTGCGCTTTATATGTATAGATATTTTCCCACAAATTAGCGCATTTGCTCAATCTTAGTGACGGTCAAGTTCCCTCCAGAAGCCAAGAGTTGGCAATTTTCCCCTTGTATAAGCGTTTTTTACTGTTCCGGTCGAGAAAGAAGCATTTTTTCAAAATTTTAGTAGCTGCGAATTATGCGATTTTCCTCAATTGTAGCCGCAATATAATTAGCGCCTTTCTCAGTTTAGCCGCGAATTTCCGGTTTGTCTCCTTTTCCAAAAATTATAACTTTTTCTAGATTTTGTCCGTGGATCACCACTTAACTACATTTTGGCCGCAACACGCTTTTTTTCTCAATCTCAGCTCAGCAATGTTTGCTTGCGGTTTCCTCAGTTTTAGCCTCCAATGAGGAAGTTTCACATTTTCCAAAAATATTTGTTTTCGATTAGGCACATTGTATATTTTTATATGCAAAATTGTAAATTTCATGTCTAAATATCTAGGAACAGGCGCCTTTAGAACCCATTTTCGGGAATTTTTGCCTATTAAAAAACCAAATTTCGGAGATTTTTTGCCTATTCAAAAACCAAATTTCGGGGTTCTGTACATAATCAGTTTCTCAGGTTTGGTTAATTAAAAATCTTATTTCGGAAAAAACGAACAAAAAAAACGACACAAATTCGTAATTTTGGCTTCTACTAATTGTATTGTTGTTGAAGATTTTCATTCTTCCACGAACAAACGTTTCAAATTTGGCACCTTAGAAACAAAATTCAACTACTTTTAGTCATTTCCTACAACAATTTTGCCGATTTCATAAACTTTCAAAACCCAAATTACGGCTCTTTAAACACCCAATTTTATGAATTTACGACGTTTCAGACCCCAATTTCGTGGACTTCGCTTCTTCAAACCTCGATTTGGGGGAATTTCGCTTGATGAAAAACCAAATTTCGTGGCTTTACCTCTTCGCGGGTCCGGTTCAACAACCAAAATTGGCGAAGAACTAATGACGAAAAACGAGATGAGTGATTTTGGTTTTTCAATCCACAATGTCGAATTCTCATAACAAAATAATGTTTCTACATTCAATGTTTCAAATCTGGCACCTTTAAAACCAAATTTTACGGTTTTTTGTTATTTACAACGCCAATTTCGCTGTTTTTCGCGCGTTTAAAACCAAAATTTCGTGGTTTTAGATCTTTCTGGATATAAGTTTCTCAGGTTTGGCCAATGGGGAACTTGCACATTTTTCAAAAGTTGGTGTTGCTTAAAGAGGGCTCTTCCACAAGTCTATTGCTCACATTAAACTTTGAAATCAGTCAAGGATGCTTTTTTAGGGAATTTTTAAAAATTTTGAGTGGGGGTTCGATTACGTAAAAACTTACTTATTGAAATGGATGATGCGGGGAAGAGGGGGTTAGACGAGTTTAATGAGGGGACATTTTTCATGTTATTTGTAAACAAACAATTTTAGAGTTCCCTCAAATGCTTCACAAGAAAGTATTTACGTCATTTCCCCTCGCACCATCCATCCTCTTCTGAAGAACTTTGAACCTTTTTTAAAAATCTTAAAACGCACCAATCGGGTTGCAACTTCCATTGTTATCCTTCAGTTCACGGGTCAAATCACCGGTATGCTTTTCTACCCAGTCTGAGATTCATGCAAGTTCCCCATTCAGAAAATATAGAGATTTTGCAATCAGCTCCGTTAACGCAAACGTTAACGCTATTCACATTTCATCCAACAAAATGTTTACTACCCTAGCAACGCGTACACAAAAATTAACTTTTACGTTTACGGGACTGGTTGCAAAATCTCTCTAATGAATTTAGCTCTTTAAACATCTAAATTCCCGAATTTGGCTTATTCCAAACCTAAATTACGTCAATTTGCGGAGTATTAAAGGCCCGTTCACAAGCTCTATGCATGCGTTCTTTGGGGACTATGCAACCAAACAAATTCATTCCCTCGAAAAAGAAGCATTTTGATAGGCTGCATCAAGGTGACTAAATTTTCTATAGGTGCCGCAGATCACTGTCCTTCACCTACGTCACGAGCAGTCCCAACCGCCATTGCGCTGGACCCAGTACATTATTAATTGTTATTGGGTTGTGATTTTTGAGAGTTCATAAACTTCAATTTCAAAATTAACTTGCTCTGCTGCTCTAGGGTGAGCAATCGGGAGCAAAGGACTGCTGGTGACGTCAGTCTCCACCCTTCCTGACCGATGGGCAGGGGGAAATCTGCGGCACCTATAGTAAAGTTTAGTCACCTTGGGCTGCATAGACTCCACAGACGTAAAACATATGGCTTGTGAACGGGGCTTTAGGGCCCTGTTCACAAGCTCTATGTTTACGTTCTGTGGAGTCTATGCAGCCAAACAAATTTACTCCCTCCAAAAATGAAGCATTTTTATAGGTTGCATAGACATCACACAACACAAACATTGAGCTTGTGAACAGGGCCTGAAAGGGATATTTTGAAAGCCGTAAATAAGAAGAACGTTCATGTCTTTTTGAAATTCTACCAACCATCTGCTCCGTAAACTAGCAACCGTTGCGTAGGACATTGGTGTATTAGTGAACGAAATTCGAGGAATTAGTTCTGTTGCTGAGCAAGTCCTGCGATAGTTTCAATTATTGAAAATGAGGCAGTCCTGTTGGATTTCCACTTTTTTGATGGAATTTGTGGGTGGGTAGATGCCCCACGAACTCTGCGCTTTTGATTCTAGGGGAGGGAAACCCCCCCTCTTGGGGAGAGGGCCCCCCGGTGGCTATGCCCATGCGCCCCTGCACTGAGTCAAGCACTCTCACCCAGGGCTACCAGGTCGCCCGAAGAGGTCTTCCCCAATTTTTTCCCCACTGAGCCACTAATTTCCTCACACAGCTCCCCCCCCACGGCTGTCGCCAATTCATGCCACTGAAGGCTCAAAAGTCAAAACTCGAAAAAAAAACCAACAAACCAATTTATTTTGCAAACGAAATAGGCAACAGGGGCCTTATTCTCTAACGAAATAGAAACGTTGCTTTGGAAGAAACATTGAAATCTCGTTCATAAAATTAAGAAAACTGAACGGAAACATATGATTTTTGAAAAAAGCAATGATGAAAAAAGTTAGTGAATCAGGCCCCAGGGACATAAATTCCAAGCTATAAAACATTTCAGAAGTTTTAGGTCGGGCGTGTTCCTAAATTCATCGATGGATTAGGTTACAAAACTAACACAAACATGATAAATGTGAAGGAAGGCTCAATCACGGTGGACATTTTTACTCATCTGCTGAATTTAGGAACTCCCCCGTCATAACGCCAGCTAGCATGTTTTCTCTCGAATTAGAAACGAATGGATGATTAACAAATGAGCAATTTTGAGGCAAGAAAAGGACCGCGTGAGCGGCCGAGAAGGCAGCGAATAATACGTTTTGGAAAATGTTCGATTTGGCGGGTTTTCAAATACGCTAATTTTGTTAATTAAAAAATATATTTCCGAAGGTTTCCAATATTTTATTTATTTACATGGAAGGATTGATCCACCCATCCTCTCTATTATCCATCGAAAATAATTTTTTTTTTTTTTGAAAATGTGAAACTTCCTCATTACTCTAAAAATCCCCACTTCAACGTCGGATTCTCCATTTCCCCAAAGGTGTACAAAAATCCCCACATTGGGGAAAAATCCCCACACCTGGCAGCCCTGCTCTCACCACACGAGAGGGGCGGGGAAGTGGTAGTGCAGCAACGCAAAACGCTGAGCAAAATGCTGAGCAAACCGCCAACTGTAGACCCAACTGAACTGTTGGTCTTTGACTAGTTCAAGAAGCTGATGAGGGTCTTCGGTCTGTGCCCGAAATGCAGTCAATAAAAACTGCCAAACGAGGTTGTTGTTAGTTCCTACAAGAAGAAGAGGAAGGGAATAACTTCGTTTTATAAAATGCCAAGCTCCCATTCATCGCTTTATACATATAATGCCAA
This sequence comes from Corythucha ciliata, assembly GCA_038030265.1. NCBI lineage: Eukaryota > Metazoa > Arthropoda > Insecta > Hemiptera > Tingidae > Corythucha > Corythucha ciliata. The sequence continues at coordinate 49,895,973 of CM075942.1, read as the reverse complement.
GCCCCCAACGTTCCTTTTATTATAATATGCCTACATGCTTACTAATTCTCAGATTAAAATCTTATTTATAATATGGATCAAAGCCTATGCCAATATCTATGGCAATGAGGAAGTAGACAAGCTGGCCAAACCCGGTAGTAAATCAAATAATTGGCTTCATTTTAAAATTCTACAATCAAAATTAGGCACAGAATCAAAACCAATGTACGAAATAAATGGCAATCAGAGTACACTTCCCTACAAAAAGGTTTATTCAAGGTTTATCAAATCCATAAGCCCTAATATTCCCTCTAATTCTTGGTTCCATAAAGTGGAAATATCTCGAAGAAATATACGAATAGGCTAAGAGCAAATCATGGCACATACAACGCATATTTAAGTAAAATAGGAGAGTCAAATAACAAACTTTGCCCAAATGTAATACTGATGGTGAATTAGATAGAACATAAGATAATGACATGCCAAAGGCACGGTAAAAGTCGACATGCTTTTTTTGGAAATTAGATGCCCCTGTCAACTATAAGTCCATACTTCTAAATATTAACTTGACGTACAACGACTTAATCCGGTTTTTCTTGAACGGAAATATAAATGTACAATAAATCTCTTCAAATAGTTGAAATAGTGAGAAAAAAAAGCCTTCATCCCCCGCTTTATTCTTTTTGACAGCACATACAAAACTGTGGACAGCGGAAAAACTTGAATGTAGTTTATTCAATCCGACGAAACCTTGAAGAAGAGTCAGAAAATGCATAAAATGCGAAAATAAATTCGAAGCGTGTGGTTTAAAAATCTTCCAAGGACTGTTTCTGGCAAGAAATTTAAATATCAAGTTGAAAAACCTGATTTTCTCCTGGCTACAAAAGTGGGGAATTTTATTACTTTGTTTATTTTGAATACGTATCTATTCTATTTTAACGGATTAAGTGTCTTATGTAAGTTAAAAACACCCCCCTCTCCCTCTGGATTGTAGGAGTGAGGGTAAGGGTTTGTAGCTTTGAAAGTCACCTTGTCGTCCCCGTAGGACGAGTCCATTAAGCTCCTTCCTGGAGTCAAGTTTATCCCGGTTTTTCCAGGTAGGATCGTCTGTTTTTCTGGTGGAGAATTTAAAAAAAGTTTATGATGATGAAGTCCGGCATTGAAGTAAGTGAGAAAGACACTTCTTTCTTAGGATGAGGTTTCATTTATTTTTAGGGCCTTCGATATTAACTACAATTATTAATTTAATGATTAAATTATTAGAGGTCGTTGGATGAGGTGGGGGAGGACTACACAAGGTAATAATTTTCGTATCCCCAGCGCGATTCCCAGTGATCCTGATCGTGAACTTGAAGGGGAGGGCACACCTGAAGAAAGGAATTTTTCCTTTGTTGGCTTTCTCTTCGTAAAAATATACTTATGGCCTAGGGGGGCTTTAAAAACTTCACCCTCTCCACTAAAAGTTGCTGGTTATCCCCATAAGCTTAATAATTAACGCCGAGGTAATTATCACAGAAAATACTTTTCTAAGACTCTTTCATTGCTAACTACTGTTAACGCTTTTATTCGTCGTACGATACTGATTTGTTTACCGGGATAAATTGCGTCGTGGGCGTACCTGTTCAAGTCCACTCGATTAGCAAGGCTTGAAATGCGGAAAAGAACGCCCTTTTCTGTTTCACTCTGTGTGGACTTGAAAATGTCCACTCCTCGACCACTTTTTTTGCGCATCGCTTCTTCTTTCTAGTTGGAATTCATCCATCTCAGTTATCCTCCTCCGTATATAATCCGAATCCTCAGTTTAGCAACAATGTAAATTTTCAAAGAAATATGCAAACAGCGGCTGACGACACATGCAAGTCTGTTGGGATCACGCTGCAATTAAAAGTGCGACTTTCAGGAACTGTTTTTGTATACGGGGCATTTTGTAAAATCACCGCATTTAACGCTTGTATTTTTTGAAATGGTTGTGTGATGAAGCCTTGAAGTTTTTTTTGTGAGGAAGAGAGGAGTAGGGGAGGGGATGAAAAAAAGAATGACGGTCTCCGTTAAATACCAGCCAGCAGGCCGGTGATTCGAGCTTTCAAGCTTGTGACTTGTGCCTTGTTTTCACTTCTTTGATCAATTACGTGTTTGCTGGTCAGCCGCATTTGATGGAGGGTGGACAATACATCAAAGAGGGCACTGATGATGCAAAAAGCACTTGCTTGTATTTCACTCCGAAGGAGCACGATGAAGTTGGGTCGCTCGTCCGTTATTTGGAACTATTCAAGGTATTTTAACTCGATTTTTACGGCATTTTAAACAGGATCAAAAGCAGGATGTTTTTTTTTTTTATTTTTTTTTTTTTTTTTTTTTTTTTTTTTAGAAACATCACGTCAACTTGATGCACATTGAGTCTCGTCCTTCACTTAGATTTCCTAATCGGTACGATTTCGTCGTTGAGTGTTCACCGAGCGTGAACATGGGCGCTGCGATCGAGGAGTTGAAAACAACTTGCGAGTTTTTTAACGTGATATCGAGGAATCATAAGAATAACAGAGGTACTTATTTATAGCGAGGGGTAAATGGAGTCGCCTCGTCAGAGGGTACCATTTTTTTTTTGCAGGCTCCGTGCCATGGTTTCCGGTTAGAATCAGGGATTTGGACAGATTCGCTAATCAGATCCTGTCGTATGGGTCAGAACTAGACGCGGATCATCCAGGTTTTACGGATGAAACGTATAGGGCACGACGGAAATACTTCGCAGACATAGCTTTTCACTATAAACAGTAAGCTTGATATGGAAAATAGTTATAGAAACAACAAACAATGAGTCAACCGCAATGGTTTACAGTGGTGAACAGATTCCGCGAGTCGATTATACCAAGGAAGAGGTGGAGACTTGGGGAGCTGTCTTCCGACAACTGGTCACCCTTTACCCCACCCACGCCTGTAAAGAGCACAACCACGTCTTCCCCTTGTTGATTGAAAACTGTGGCTATCGAGAGGATAACATTCCACAGCTTGAAGACGTTTCAAACTTCCTCAAAGGTTTTTTTTTTTGTTTGCCTAGCCCGAGACTAGCCTAAACCCCCCAAAACAAAAACAGATTGCACCGGATTCACTCTTCGTCCCGTCGCCGGACTACTATCGTCGCGTGACTTCCTCGCCGGTCTTGCATTTCGTGTCTTCCATTCAACTCAGTATATTCGACACCCGAGCATGCCTCTGTACACGCCTGAGCCCGACGTTTGCCACGAGCTTCTCGGTCACGCCCCACTGTTCGCCGACCCTGAGTTCGCTCAATTCTCCCAAGAAATTGGTCTAGCGTCACTCGGAGCTCCGGATGACTTTATTGAGAAGCTCGCCACTGTATTTTTCCCCCTTTAAATTCTTTAAACCTCAATAACTCAGCAAAACGAATAATTTTTTCGTCATAGTGCTACTGGTTCACCGCCGAATTTGGCCTTTGCCGTCAAAATGGCTCGATCAAAGCATTCGGCGCCGGCCTTCTCTCCTCATTTGGCGAGCTACAGTACTGCCTAAGCGACAAACCCACTGTGAAGCCCTTCAACCCTGAAGTGACAGCCCTACAGAAATACCCCATCACGGAATACCAACCCATTTATTTCGTCGCGGAGAGTTTCGAAGACGCCAAAGATAAACTCATGTAAAAATACTTTTTTTTATGCACAAACACCTCTTTTTATCTTCTATTCAATTCGACGATGTTTTAAAAAATCTATACCAACGCAGAAAGTTCGCTCGTACCATCCCGAAGAGTTTCAACGTTCGCTACAACGCCTACACGCAGAGCGTTGAAGTGCTCGACTCCAAACAGCAGGTTCAGGAACTATTGCGTAAAACCGCTGAGGATGTCACGTTCTATCCGAAGTGCTCACAAAGCTGTAAGCTCACGTTCTGACAAATTTTACAGGCAATTTCTACATTTTTCCCTAAGAATTTATTGGCTTATTGATATTTGTTCTTCATCAATTAAGCTATTACAGGGGTCTTAACCCCGTGATTTTTGTTATTAGCTAAGGATCGGAGAATGAATGTTTAAAAAAAAATGTTACTTCGTACAACGGTGAATATGATACATGACCCTATGGCAAAATACTAATAATTCCGGTGTATATATGTATAGCAGGAAATAATGTGCAATAATACCTATGTAAGAGAATGAATGTTTAAAAAAAAATGTTACTTCGTACAACGGTGAATATGATACATGACCCTATGGCATAATACTAATAATTCCGGTATCATGTATAGCATGTTCCGGTGTATATGTATAGCAGGAAATAATGTGCAATAATACCTATGTAAAAAAACCCTCAGTGTACACGCGTGTAACGGATGGGTGCTGAATAAACAAGCACCAACCCTCCGCTTCACAAGTTGGAGGCTTTGACCATCAGGGAACTTCAGTTTCTTCAATATTTGGACCCATCACGCCATCCTTCTAATCATCTCCTCACATGGGCGTAGTGAGTTCTATAGACAGAAGGGTGGCCCGCTTTTCGCCTTCCCCTATGAGCCTTCGAATGTATTCCTCTCAGCAAGAACGCGTCGGATAATGACAAAGGGCTGGAAGGGGGTCAGGGGTTTCATAAAGCTTATGACACTCAGCCATAAAAAAAAAAAGGCTTCAAGTCTGCGTTGCCAATTGACGGATTTCCCATCAAGTTCTGACGGATTTAGAAAGTGACTGATTAGAATTATTGAATTCTGGCCATGAATTAGTACTTTTTCTCGTCTTAATGCATGATAAGCACGAGGCACGATAACGTTGCAATGTTGCCTCCAGAACTGCGATTTGACGTTTTCTCTCTTTTTTTTTTTTTTTTTTTTTTTTTTTAGTGGGCGGGGGGTGGCAGAGAGTTAGTGATTTTCTCCATTCTAGCTACGAATAACGATTAAAAAAAAAACTTTTGGTCATGACCAAGAGCCGCACAAGGCATTACCGCTTTTTGTCAATTTTAGCTGCAACCTTATAGATAGTGCGAACGTGTAGAAAACCTGCTAAAGCACCAGTCTACCCGGCAATTCGCGTTCGGTGTGGCGGGGCCTTAATCAAAACAAAGCAAGTTGATGCGGTCAGATGTTACCCCAGATCGTTAGTTCATCTTAGCTCAGCAAGAGCACTGCTGTATTCATGAAAGATGTAAATAAATCGCGAATTCGCAATTTTTAGCCTCGAATGAGCGCTTTTGTCGACATAAAACCTAAAAATCCATATTTTTTTTCCATCTTTTAGCTTTTATTCAGGAGCCTCGCCACAAGTCCTCACAAGAGGGGCCCGGGTCTATCTGCCTCCTCTCGCACCTCGCACCATGGCACGCTTATATGATTATTACTTATTTGACGGATTTTTTTAACGGGGGGGAATACACTTTGACGGATTTATGACAGAGGTTTGAGCTAAATAAGCAACGCTTCCAAAACTTGCAATTTCTCCGAATTTGAGACCCCCGAGACGAGGTTGTGAAGGTCAACTGGTTTTGAAATATCGAATCTTCCGTGATATTGGGACTTCAAACATCTAAGCTTACGAAATTTAAATAATAGTGGTTTTTGAAAGAGCCAAATCCCCTAAAATTTGAATTTGAACGAGCCGCATTAACAAAATTTGGTTTTGAAAGAGTGAAAATACGCAAAACTGGGTTTTTAAAACCAAAACCATTAACTTTCGTTTTTGAGCAAGCCAAATCCGTGAACTTGCCTCTGTGAATTTCACATATGTTTTTCGAACTATACCTAAATATACAAAACTGACTCTGGAATGAGCTAACAGCTCGAAATTTGGTTATTAATAGATTAAATACGCGAAATTAGGATTTGAAATATAACAAAAATCAGTGAAGTTTGGTTTTGAAGGAGCAAAATCCGCGACATTTGGTGATATGGATGAGCGAAAATCCAAGTGTTGAAGGAACCAAAATCACAAAATTTCATTTTTCAAGTAGCAAACAGTATCTGTGAAACTGGCGTCTATAGGAGCGAAATCAACGATTTTGGGATCTTATAAATAAAGAAAATCCGCAAAACTTGAAGTTTTTAAGAACCTAAATGACGAAATTTTTGATTTGAATGAGCTAAATCCAAGAAATATTTTGCTGCTAAAAGTATAAAGGTCGATTCAGACTATTCGGACGCGAAGTGGAACACGTATTCCCACGTGTGATACAAAATTCCAGAAAAGGATTTTGTTTGTTTACGTTCACATTGCCCGGACGTCATGTGGGAACACGTGGGCAATGTGAACGTAAACAAATAAAAGCCTTTTCTAGAATTTTTTATCACACATGGGACAGCGTGTTCCCACGTCACGTCCGAGTAGTTTGAATCGACCTTAGTAATCCGCGAAATTGGGCTTTGAAATAGCTAAAATACGAGAAGTTGTGTTTTTAAGAAGCCAAATCAGTGAAATTTGTTTATGCAAGAGCGAAAATCACCGGTTGAATTTGGGTTTGAAAAATTCAAAATCACGAAATTTGTTTTTTCGTCATTCGTTTTTTGCCAAATTAGTTTTTCCAATGAACCAAACCTGTGAAACGTCCACGAAATTTCGAAACAGGTTTAATCCCAACGAAAGGTTTTTGGAAGGGCAAATTCCATGACATTGGGGCTTGTAATAGCCAAACCCGTGGAATTGGTTCTATTCAGTCTGGATACTGCATTTTTGAAAGCTGAATCCTCGATTTTTTTTTTGAATCCGAATCGGCCAAATTTGGTTTTGATTGAACCAAATAACCCCCAAAATGGGTTTTTTGATCGGGGCGGCCCCAAGAACTTTGTTTTTTTAAGAACCAAACCCACGAGATAGGTTCCCCGTATAAGCGAAAGTGCTTAGGTTTGGGATCATCCCATAGTGACACCCCCCCCCCCACTACCATTGGCGAACACGTCAGCCTCATGTTTCGACTTCCGTGGAAGCCTTGTTATTCAATGTCTTCAAGAATAGATGGAATGGTTATTGCACCCCACCACTCACCCCCTTTCGTGCCATCACTTTTTCCCTTCGCCTGAATAGAAGTGTCGGCTGATATCACAGGTCCTATTGTTGCCCTGTCTAGGGTCTTCCTCTTTTTCTTTTTCTTTTTTTGTCTTGTCTCAATTTGAGTCACCAGTGGCACTTAATGGGCAACTGCACCCTTCTTTTATTCTGTTTCTTGGATTTTAAAAGCTTTTCTCATACCCACTTTGTCAACAAAAAAAGGGGGAGGGGGGAGAGATTGACAAGAGGATGAGTAGTCCTGTGAGAGCCCTCATCCCTCAACTATTTACCACCAAGGTAGATATAGAAGGGCTAATTGTCACTTTTTGTCAGTGGAGACTTTGAAGGATGGTTTACCTGTTCAGAAACTGATTTAAATAGAAACCAAAGAAATAAAAATTAAACCACAATAATTTTTGGTGTATGATGGGTGGGGAGATTCTCTCTTGGAGGAGGCCAAATGATCGCGCAGAGGAACGTGATTGTGTTTAAAAACGCCAGACTCCCCCGCTCCTTTCATCTCCGTCGAAACTCTTTCTTTTCTATCCTTGTCTTGGCTAAAGGAAGAGCGTGTGAGGGAGTTTTTATCCGTTTAGCCACACCAGTTGTCAAGCGTGTCTCGGTTAAGTCTTATTACGAATAATATTTTTCTCGTTCCCAGCTCACACGGACATCTCTTTTGTTTACTCTTCATCAATCATGCGAGACCTGTACACCAAGGTAAACTGCACACACTCCCCCATTCTTCATCATTGTACTAATTTATTATTTATTTGTCATTTTATTAACCGACCAAGCTCGTTTTACTCTTGAATATACGGTGTTCTACAATCCCTTCAAACTCAAACTTGATTGGAATGTTTTTAGGATTTAGTTCGAAAGAAAAAAAATCCTCGTGGGAGACGGTTGTTATTTTTAGACGTTTAACCGCGTTGCCTATTTGAACGGAAGTAGAGAGAAAAGCTAGGCATTGCTTTTGTAAAAAGAACGAGCCTCTTCTTATTTTCCTTCCTTTTTACAATAATCGCCCCCGCCCCACCACCACCGGCACCATCACCATACCACCACCGACGACGTAAAAACACATGATTCAGAGATTTTTATTTGTTCTTAGAAAATTCTTCCACCTACTCACACTGACGACTATGTACAGCGGAGAGTTGAGTGTGTACCCCGTTACACTAATCAAAGAGAGGCCCCGTTCAGATATAGAGTGCGGTGGAAAAATCGTGCTCCCGCCCTCGGTTTTAGAGACTCTCACGTCGCGAAATAACCAATTGAAGGGACCGATGCTTTTCAAATTGACCAACGTCAAGACGAACGTTTCAACGCACTGCGGTGTTCTCGAATTTATAGCGGAAGAAGGTAAACTGGTCGAACAGTGGCGGAGAGGGGAGGGTGATTTCTTTCCTATCAGGGGGTGTAAACCACGTCCACAATTCAGGCATCGTCAACGTTCCGTCCTGGGTCTTGGACCTTTTACAGTTGACCATTAATGATAAAGTTCGCGTCACGTCGGTTACACTTCCGTCTGCGAGCTACGTTAGGTTCCAACCTCAGTGCACTGAATTCCTTGAAATATCGAACCCAAAAGCAGTGCTTGAGAATCATCTCAGGGTATTTTCATGCTTGTCAGAAAATGACGTCATACCTATTTTTTATAACAGTCGTTTGTACAATTTAAAGGTAATAAACTTTTTAAAAAGTAGAAACAAAAACAAAAGGCGCCACAATCGTACAGGTGGAAGAAACCAAGCCTCAACCGGCCGTCGGAATTCATGACTGCGACACTGAAGTCGACTTTTCGCCTCCCGTGGGCTACGTTCAGCCGACAGTGCGAACGTCGGCACCGCCGTCGATGACGGAGTCAACCACGTCTATCGATCCATTTCCCGGTCAGGGCAATCGCCCTGACGGTAAAATCGTTCATGGTACACCCGAAGAGGGGGATGGTGGGCGAGTCACCAAACGACGCCGAAAATCCGCCCAAGGAGTACCCGACTACGATTGGAAATTCGGGACGCTTAATTTTCACAGAAAAACTCCTTCGCAAGATTAAAAAAGAAAAGAAAAGACTAATTTTCTCCTTATTTAAATTCAAACGAAGCAATGAATACTTTCACGCTTTACCCCCCCCCCCCCATCTTACCGTCATTAAAAATTGCCCGCTCCGGGAAGTTATAAGCGGGAAATGAGGTGAAACACGTAAGAAAGATTAAAATTAAAGGAGTCGACGATGCGTGAATAATAATACCAAGCTAGAGCAAAGTGCTAAAAACACGGTAGTTGATGGTGACGGAGGGAAAAATTGAGATCCTTGTTCCAGCCGATTTTAGCTATTTCCTCTTTAAATGGGAATTGGTTCTAATTAAATCTTCTTTCCTTTTAAATCTCCAGTAACCTCGATAACGTTTTCAATGTCACGACTCATGAGGGGTTTATTGCGTAACCATATCTGGCTCAATATGCGTCAGAGAGATAGAAATTCCGCGTCTAAAATTAGGGTTTTCAATTTATTCCCCCCTCCCTACTCTCTTTCGAAGAGGTAGATTTTGAGTGAAAATCTCATGTCTGTGTGTGGGATGCTCCTTTCTCTCTGATGAGCTTTATTTTTGGATGAGCAAGATGAAAAAGATTGAGATATGCGGGAGGATATTTACCCGGAGCAACGTTCTCATTGTACTGGAGGTGGTTGAGGGTGGGAGTGTCGAGTTGACAGTGACATGCAAACGAGGCTGTGATGGTCAGTGACCGAGGCTTGGTTGTTATTATCGAAAACGGAGGAATATTACGTAATTTCAAGTGAAGGGAGTGCAATGGTCTGTCAGATATTCTTCTAAGTGCGTCATTTTCCAAAGAAAAGTCATTTTAAACGCGTACCAAACCCGCGAGTATAAACGACCTACTCGAGGTCTGTCCGGAGCAGGGGGCTAGACAGAGACACATTTAGACTCCCCCTCTCCCGCACCTCAACAACATGATTGTTGTGTATGGACTTTGGGTTTGTAGTGTGCAAAACCGAGTGATTATCTTATTGAAAACGACAAAATAGTGTAATTGGGATTTTTACAGGGCAAAAAAAAGTTGTTTATGGTGGATTTACGTTAACTCAGAATTAACGAAAAAAATGCGTCACAATTTATGTAAAGAATGTTAGAGTTTGGTAACTTCAATAAACTAACTCCCGGTGCTGAAATTCACCATTAGTCAGCCAAATCGCGGTGAAATGGGGCGTATTCCTAAATTCCTCGTTGGATCCATCGATAGATTAGGTTAAAAAACTAACTCATGATAAATAATGTGAGGGAAGGCTCAATCACGATGGAAATTTTTACTCATCTGCTGAATTTAGGAACAGAACTCTACCATGCATAATTTAAATCAGGCAAGCCCGCGAAATTGAGTTTTCCTTTCAGCCAGCCCCAAACCCACAGAATTAGGTTTTTAGTCAGCCAGAGCCCACAAAAATAGTTCTTTGGCAAGCCAAAACCCACGAAATTGGCGTCTTAGTGTGGCAGAATCGTCAAAATGGTTCATTTAGTGTGCAAAATCCGCGTCTTGGTTTTTAATGATGCAACCCTCGGGAAATTGGGTTTTCAGCATGAAAATTCCGCGAAATTGGGTTTTTTAGGGAGCGGAATCCGATTTTAAAAAAATTAATAGTGAGTGAGACTCGCAAAAATGTTTAGTCGGAGAGAAAAATCCGCAAGAGAGATTTTTCATCATCATCCGCGAAATTGAGGTTTTGGTGAGATCAAGCCAATGAAAAAAGCTATAGTGCGTAAAATACGTGAAAGTGGTCTTTGAAGTAGTCCACTAGGCGAAATTGCCTTGAGAGCCGCAAAATTCCGTGAACTGTTTTTTTTTTTTTTTTTTTTTTTTTTTTTTTTTTTTTTTTTTTTTTTTTGAGAAAAAAATACGAGGAATGGTTTTTGGACGAGAAATATCCGGGAAATCGGATTTTTAAAGACCGAAATTGAAGAAACTTATTTGTTGTGAGCCGGCGACCCGTGAAATTACGTTTTAAAGGGAGAAAAATTCGATAAAACCCCACAAAAAGTTGGCGATATTTGGATTTTAATGAGTGAAATGTGAGAAATAAAGTTTTAGTGATTCTGACCAGCTTTCAGTCAATCTTTGATAAATATAGTATATGCGAAATTAGTTTTTTAGCTAGCGAGACCCGCGTGAAATTAGTTTTTTAGTCATTCAGACGCACGAAAATTGTTTTTCAGTGCGCAACTTCCCGAAAAATTGGTTTTTTAGTGACCCGCGAAAATATTTTTGGACGAGATACGGCCGCAAAATAGGGTCGTCCGAACTGGAAAAACGGCAAGCCATGAAATTGGGCTTTTAGTGAGCCAGACCTGCGAAAATGGTTCTTACAATTAGTTGTTCAGACATGCGAAAATCGTTTTTCAGGGCTCAACATGTACAAAACTGCTCTCTGCTGCTGCTGAAAGTGAGCCACCCCGCAAAGTATGATTGTGAGTGAGAAAAATACGCGAAATTTCTTTTTAATGAGTGAAATCCGAGAAATTGATTTTTTACCCAAGCCCGCAAAAATAGTGTTTGGACGATACAAATCCGCAAAATCAGGATGTATGACCTAGTTCGGGGACGGGGGGGGGGCTGACCCCTCCCTCTCCCCTTCACCGGTATTCGAAGAGGGCAAAAAATGAGCGTTTCGTGATGAAGGATGGGTTCCAGTCGATTTTCTATAGACTCCAGTGTCCAGAGCTCCTTGCGTTGAGGTTGTTTCTTATTAAGCTTCATGGCTCAGAGCATTCGATTGTGTGGCCACTTAAAACTTCCGTATGTAGCCAACGTGATGGCACCACGGACGCCAGTGCGCAGGTCAATTTTGAAGTTTTAAGAGAAATACGGCTCTTTCTGTGCCTTATGTGGTTATAGTTCCATTGCCGAAAAGTCGCAAATTCGGCGCACTTCTAAAACGTCTACAGATTCAAATATTCCAATTTAAATGCTAAAATGTGGAGTGTTTCTAGATAAAATTGCAGGAAAGTCATTTTCCGGAATGTAGGACTCGTACAATTTAGAGGATTCCAATAGGCAAGTTTGTTTCAATTCAATTTCTTGCGAGAAAATTTCCCGTTTTCTTTTGTAGTAAATTGCCATTTTAAAAGCAAATAATATTTCTTCTCTACCACCTTCAAACTATATGTAGAATTCATTGCCGGATATTTCATGACTGTGGCCTAAGCGCCATTTTCCCCTTACAACAACCAAATACTAGTCCGTGATGGCAAGCTATGAAACGATTATATGTATAGTCAGTTTTGCAAGCTAAACGACAGTAGTTAAGCCTCTCACTGTGCAACTGAGGCAAATATTTGATTTTGAAACCAAAATATCAGTTTTTCGTAGGAACAATCACATTTTAGAGCTAAAGAATATCTACTTTGGTTGCTGAATGATCGTTTCTAGGTAAAATTAGCTGTTGATGTTGCCGTCCTTATTGGGAATTCAGTAAAGTTTCGGGGTGAATTGGGCGCCGTCTGATGCATTCAATAGGTAGGTGGTGAAAAGGGGTGATTAGCTTCTCTGAAGCGGGCAGTGTGGTGATTTCAATATACGTGACCCCAAGATAGTGTTTGTGGTGGATGTCTTGAAGGAGGCCTTGCCTCTCTGAGGTCCCAGGCTTCGAAGCAATGACATACCACCTTAAAGGCACACAAATATAGGAACAGGGCACTGCGCAGAGTCATCATTCGACTGGATCAAAACCATTCAAGCACAAGAGCTTTGAGGGTTGCCTATAAGCTTCTTGTTTCATTCCGCGATTCCTTGCCTCTATGCTTTTAGGTGACCATCTAGAGGCGCTGAATTAGCACCGTTATGCATGAAATTGATGAATAAAGCTCTTGTTTTTTTCATTTGTCAGTTTCAACACGACGGTTATCTCGTCATAGAGGACTTTCTGACGCCCGAAGAAGTGTCAGCGCTGAGAAAAGCCGGCGAGGAGCTTACCGACAACATTCCAGCCGACGAGAGCAAAGCCACTTTCAACACGACTGAATTCCCACAGGTAAACACGCCCATGCACCCCCCTCCCCCAGACCCAATGGGTTCTATAATGGGTTTTGCGTGTTTTGCACAGAATAAAGATACGTATTTTCTCGAGAGCGGCGACAAAATCAGGTATTTCTTCGAAGAGGGAGCGCTGAATGAAAAGGGCGAGCTTCAAGTCCCTTCGAATGTGTCGCTGAACAAAGTTGGTCACGCCCTTCACTGGCTTCATCCTCAGTTCAAGGAGATAACGTTCAGCCAGAAAGTTCAGGATTTGTGCCGATGTCTCAGACTGGAGGATCCGGTTGTACTACAGAGCATGTACATTTATAAGAACCCGAGACTTGGAAGCGAAGGTTTGAGACTGATTTCAAAGTGAACATTTCAATTTTTCACGCACGCTATTTGATTGTTTCTTTTTTCAGTTTCTCCGCACCAGGATTCAACGTTTTTATTCACCGAGCCCAACACACTCATCGGTCTTTGGTTCCCTCTGGACGACGCCACTCCAGGTAAACAGTGACTTTCGCATGCCTCCGTCTGAATAAAAAAATTGAGCGTTCGTCTTTCTCGATCATACAGAAAACGGATGCCTGAGCTTCATTCCTGGTTCACATGAAGGCGGAGTTCACCGACGATTCATTCGAAATCCCAACCCAAACGACAAAGAAGGACTTCTCATATTCGACCGCCCTCAAGTCCAGTACCCGTCTTCAAGTTTCACACCAACGCCCACACCAAAAGGTGAAAATTTACTATCTCGCTCATCTCTAATTTTAATTTCTCGTAAAATTAGCCATCGACGCTTTCACCACCCTCTGGCTGTCGTCCAGCCTGTTTTTTTTTTCTTCAAAAACTAAAATTCGTTCCGAGTAAAATTCCAACTAAATTTCCCCCACAGGTTCCTGCGTGGTTATTCACGGTGACGCCGTACACAAAAGCGATCCAAACAAATCGGACAAGTCCCGACACGCGTACACTTTTCACGTTATGGACGTGTCGTCGAAATATTCCCCGGAGAATTGGCTGCAGTCTCCGGTTGGGTTTCCGTTACTGTACTCCAACTACGACTAAAACAGTTACTTGAGTCTGTTGCTAGGGGGCTGACAATGAGACCTATTTTGTGATTGAACAAATTGTTATTTGTTTTGTTTTGTTTTACTTATCTTTTTTTAAAATGTATCTACGTGTATGCTTTTTTTTAAATTTCATTTTGCTGAATAAGCGAGAACCAATCCAACCTTTTCACGAATGTTTATGTTATCAATGTGAGAACATTCATTAAAGATTGTAGATCGTTCGTAATCTACGTTAGAACTACACATTTAATAGCGTCAGAGCTAAGACGTAAAAATCTCGATAAGTAGTCCGATAGCAAATAATTTCGCATCTGTAAATCACGCAGATTATATTATTACATTTTCGGCCACTTTGAGAGGCACTGACGGGGCATTTTGGTGGGACCGGCTGCATTTGACGACTGAGCATTGCCCATGGGACTAAATGGCTTCTATACAACTTTAAACTTCGGCCTTGCCAGATAATATGCTCCACGGGTTGAGGTCTTTCGAGAAGCCCAACATGCAGCGCTGCCTTGGATCGAGCAGCCCCAGGTCCATTGGAGATCGAGGCTCGCCTAGAGCTCTTACTCGACGGAAAACGTCAATTTTACCCCCGAACCCATTTTTCGGCCACCAAAAGATTTTTAGTCAATCCACTACGATTGGTCATTTTTCTGTCAAAGACTCCCTGATTGCTTTAAAAACTGATAGGCATCTAGAGAAACATAGCTCAATCAAAAACCATTTTTGCAGAGCTGACTCTGGTGCACCGAACGATTTGGACGGTCGTAGTCACCCCACCGCTCTTCCTCCACACTTTGGGCGTCTTAAGGGTTCTGTATGTCTGTGGAACGAGGAAGTAGGGCCTTTATTTTTCACGCGGGAGCTCAAGACCAGGCCTGATTTTATAAGGTAGAACCTTCTTAAGAGACGCTGGGGCGTGGTCATTGGTCCTACTTCAAATCGGTCGTCTTAATAAGCGAATCATCTGTTATGAGTCGAAATAAGCGAATACTTAGCCTGAGTGACGACTATGAATACGGGCCTAAGGGCTGTAAGACAACTGCTCTCGACGGTTGTCTACATGAGACTGACTCTAATGTGATTACTGTCATGTGTTTCGTATTTATTTTGATTATTCTTGTAGCGATTAATAGTAGGTATATTATATTGACATCTTTCATAAATACACAGCAGCGCTCTTACCGAGCTAATATGAACTAACGATCTGGGGTAACATCTGACCGGTGTCACTTGCCTTGTTTTGTTTATTGTGGTAGTGAGAAAGAAAATTATTGAAGTAAATCCAATTGAAATTTGAAGGATACCCCAGGAGGTCGTTTCATCTCACTTAGTCGTCACATGAGTGCTGGTGTATTTATGAAAGATGTTAATACCTAGGAGCTAAAGTGCGTCTTTTCGAGACGCGAGGAGAGATGGCTGGACGACGTGACAGCCGAGGCCGGCCACCCCTCGAGGCTTGAAAAGACAATTTAGCTTCGTGGTGTACATACTATTTTTTATTCTACAACTATAAACGTAACAATAAATTCTTAGGCGTTCACAAGCTCTAGTTGTGTGTTCTGTGAATGGAGCCCATGTAATGATGCAACCAAAGAAATTAATTCCCTCGAAAAATACAGCATTTTGATAGGTTGCGTGTACACTCCACAGACGTATAGCATTGTTTGGTTTGTGAACAGGCTCTAATATTTATATTGAAAACAGGATTTGAAATTTGGTAACTCGAAAAAGTTGTTCCATGTTTACATAATGTCACCGAACAGCTGATAACCTTACTCAGTTAACTCGTATAGTGAAGAGCACTTCCCTTCATCTTCAGGAAATTCCGCACAAGCGTACGATCTTCCTTTTTCATATTTCATCCCTAAAATAACTGTAAAACGCACACAAACTTTTACCTTGAAAATTCACACTCTTTCGACGACTTATTTAGGAAAGCAAGATCGTACGCTTGTGCGGAATTTCCTGAAGATTTAAATGAGCCCTTGAAGACCACGATTGGTGCAGAAATACGGCGGTAATTTCCGTAACGCGGAGTAGGCGAGGTATGATTGGAGGGGGTCGAGGAAACACATGTGCAACTCCCCCTTAAGACCCGTTCACAAGCTCTATGTTTGTGTTGTGTGGTGTCTATGCAACCTATCAAAATGCTTCATTTTTTGAGGGAATAAATTTGTTTGGTTGCATAGACTCCACACAACGCAAACATAGAGCTTGTGAACAGGCCTTTAAGCCGGAAACAAACATGTGGTACTTGCCAAGTAACTTTCAAAACATTCAATCAATTTCTAGCAATTGCCTAGAAACCAACCAGCTGAAAATTTCAAAAATTTGTTGCTCGTTACTATCCATCGAAGGAAGGATGAAGCAACGATATAAATATAAACCAGGGGGCCTATTCTCTAATAACAAGCAATATTTTTTTCGCCAACCATGTGTCTATTTCATTATTTGTTTGAAGAAACTTAATGAAATAAACATATGACTGCGAAAAAGTTATTGCTTCGGAGTTAGAGAATAGGCCCCCTGGATTGCTCACATTGAACTGGAGGGGCGTGGAGGGGGCAGGTCGTTCCCCTGATAAACAATCACCCTGTCCCTCTCCTTGTGTAGTTATGGCAACAAAGTACTTACTTTGACACTCCACCCCTCTCATCCATTCGGGAACTTAAATTATTGCTATTCTTTATCAGCGGTGATGAGCAATCCAGTTAGAGCACTGTAATAGTTATCACACAGGTAAGGACAGCCTTCATTTTGGGACCCAGCTGATGAATAAGATAAGGTGATAATTATACTATAGCCCGGCCAAAGATTGAAGAACATCGAATCTCCACCTAAGTTCTCACTGAGAGCTTCCCCTTACCCCTTCCATTGTACAGCCGTTTACCTCCTAAAGTTTTGAAACTTCTTATCACGCGGGGATCGCGGTTCACTGATCTTTCTGACTACAACTGGTAGATGTTTTGATTTGTTAAATTTTGTCAAGAATCCTTATTTTTCGTGCTCAAATACTAACATGTTTCACTTTTCCTTCGGTCTTTCGGCGGAAGGGTTGATATTTAAACTTTCGGCGGAAGGGTTGATATTTAAACGTACCGTGGAATTCATTGTTTGTGCAATTCCTTCCGAAGCTATGAGGCTGAGTTGCCGAAGTGAGTAAGCCAACATGGTAATTATTTTCCTATTTTTTTTACGATCTACGTATCGTTATCCTTGGTACTATTCCTATTTTTGGTTTTAGGACCGGAAGAATGTCCTTTGTCGAGACAAACCTTCTCAAAACGCGTCTTTAACCAGGAAAACTACAACCCGATTGCTCGACAAATCTGTTGAAGCCTGCTTCGTTAAATTGAAACGTTCCTGGTCCGAGCGACGGAAAATAGCCACAAATC
The DNA here is from genome assembly GCA_038030265.1 of Corythucha ciliata. Classification (NCBI taxonomy): domain Eukaryota; kingdom Metazoa; phylum Arthropoda; class Insecta; order Hemiptera; family Tingidae; genus Corythucha; species Corythucha ciliata. The sequence goes on along the minus strand of CM075942.1, from coordinate 49,878,499 downwards.
TCTACTTTTACATAGTTATCTGTTGTTTTTTTGGTGAAACTATCGGGATTTCACGGAATTCTCAAGTAAAAGTCTTATTAAGACCCCCACACACGGGTTGTCTTGTCTTTGACTCGAACTCGAAGCGCTTCAGTGTCGAACACGAATGCAATTTACAGAAGCCCCTTTCGAGTTAGCGTCGAAAACAAGACAAACTGTGTGTGTAGGGCCCTATATGTTTATTTGCCGTTCTAAAAAGTTATCTACTTGCCTGTGTGGTATCCATGTCTGACTGTTTTCTTTCTGAATACCTACAAGTTTGCATTTTTTACTTGACTGGATGTTTTCGTTGAAACTGACCAGACGCGGGCCAACAGTTTTGCTCATGGGGGGGGGGGGGTCAGCAAAATAAGTCCCTTTGCCACTTGGCAAACTTTAGCGTAGCCACAACCTAAAAACATTCATTTCGTCTTCAAGAAACAAGGGCCGGGTCTCCTACCTAACTCGATTTTTGCCAGGTAAGATAAGGTCGAGCGCCAAGAGCGGGGTTCATAATGCACAGTCTACTCGGACAACAATACAGCGATTTCCCTTTTCACCCACTTAATCACTCCCACACACCGCCACCGATTATACTAAAAAGTAGAAACTTCACACCACCACAATCCAGATCGTTAGACCGACAAACCAAACAATTTGGCTCACGGTCTGATTCAAAACTAATCATAGGCATGTGGCACTCTCAAAAACAAAAATCGCCATTTTTGTCTCTTACAAACGCCAGATTTGCGGATTTTTGCTCTTTCAAATCTTTTGGAGGATTTGTCTCGTTAGAATCGTAATTTCGTGAAATTTGCTTGTTCAAACTCCAAATTTCGTGGGTTTTGCTCTTTCAAAAACCTCTTTTACTGAATTTCACTCTTTCAGAACCTTTATTACATAAAATTTATTATAAATTTATTTATATGACAAAGACTAACGTCGAAAAGCCAGAGCAGTTCATCCACCAAGGGAGGGGGGGGGGCGGTTTCATCATTGCACAAATCAATTTCTTTCTCTCTAAGTGATGTACCAACACTATTTCGAGCAAGATCGTTCTTGATGGCTCCCCACACCAACTCAATCGGATTTAAGTCGGGGTGATAAGGAGGGAGACGCAGAGGTATGTGACCAAAAGATCGGATCAAGTCATCCACCACGAAGGATTTCTCGATGGGAACGCTTCTCACGAGTTCGAGAAGTTCTGCTTTCGTTGATGTTTCGCAGAATTCGATGCCATGCTGGGAAAGCTATTCGACAATCACGCGCTTAAGGCTGCCGGAATTCGGCTTTTTGTTTCTTTCGAGGCAATGATAACTCGCGTTGTTCATGACTATGACACTGCCTGCCGGAACGTTGGGTAGGAAGCACGTACTGAGCCATTTCGAGAAATTCTCAGCATTCATGGACTTGTGATAGTCCCCTGAAGTACTTGAGGATTCGAAAATCAGGAGACCGTCTCTAACGAAGCCTTGCTCCCCACCTCCATGAACAACAATAAGTCGATTGCCCTTGCCTGAAATATAAAATCACGAGAAACTATTTTCATGCTAACGAAATGAAGAATCATCAGCTCACCTATTTTATGAGTAGCCCCCAATTCGTCCTCCGACTGCCAACAGGATGTAACGTTGTGGGCCTCTTGTACGTACGTTTCAGCCAGGAAGGCAATATTCTTGTTGGCCTCTCGATGTTTTTTTATCTCCCTCAGGTAGGAGACCCTACGGGCTGCAATTTCTGGCCGCTCAATTAGAATTATACGATTGGATTGACACTTCTTCCACTTAAACCCCAGGTGATGTAGGCGCTGCCGAATGTACTCCTTACCGCAGTCTACAACGCCTTGCTCTAGTAACTCCTTATGGAGAAGCCTAATTGACGGGGACTGCTTTTTAACAGCATAAAACTGCGAACTTTAAAACGAATGGCACTGTCAGTAAAAGAATCGAACTCGATTCGCTTCTTATGTGGAATGTTCTTCCTCGTAGGTGTGGTGAAAAGTGACCGACTCGTACTCGAACCCTCTGAGGTCGATCGTTCGGCTTCCTTCACGATGCGGAAAACATAAGACCGGGAAACACCGGTCGCCTCAGCCACCAAACTGTTGATGTCGGGCTTAGGCTCCTCCTCTACCTTCTGCCGGGTAAAATACTGAAAAAACGATTTGCCTTGCTTGGCTTCCTAAAGTTCTTCTTTTCGGTTCGGTCTATCACTCATTTCTGAAATCAAATACAACATCTTGTCTCTCAAAGTATTAAAATCATTAATTATCTCATGCCTACTTACTTTAATCACGACAAAAAAACCGTTGAGGCAAAAAAACACTCATATCACTGATAGAAATATCGGAAAATATCGATTGCACGAAAAACTGGTGGGGGGTTAAGTACATACTAATCGGCGCCAGTAGCGCTACCGTCGATTTCTTTAGTCTTTGGCCGGGCTATATCTTGCCATTTGGGGACTCAACGTTCGAATAATATTAGATCTATTCGTTTGTCGTCCCGGACTACTCCGAGAAGCACGAAATTTTGTAACCTCACGGGTTATCCTGTGAAATAACGCGAACAAAATAATTGAAGGTTAGTACTTTCAGTGCTAATAGTGCAGCTCCGGACGACAAACGAATAGACCTATTGTGAAATACCTATAATTCATATTAAGTGGAAGGATTTGTAAGATTCATGACAATCTCGAATTTTTAGCGTACGCGAAACACAGTGCGATGAACACGAACGTATTAAAGCTGCACATTTATGGGCATTTCTTCAACTTAGTACTTAGTTGTTGTCACGCTGTGGTTGGACCATGTCATTTAAAAGGAAATTAATTCAACTTCTATTATGAGGATTACCTTGAGAATATAATTAACAAAGGGTAGGTAGGTACCTATTACGATGAAAACAATCACCACTGCAAAAAAGACCGAGTCGCTTTACTTCTAAAACTATTAAGTACTAATAAAAATAAAACGGTTTGCAAAGAAAACGTTTTCGCAAAATTAGTTTGCTATTAATTTTATTCATCGAGGGGAGGGGTGGCGTTACGACGTTTATGGGCTGAAATCATAAAAACAAAATTAGTGACTTTTTCCGTGGCCCCCTTCAGCAGTGCAGTCCATTTACAATTTTTCTTGTAGCATTTTCACCCCCCCAACGAAAGGAGAAATACAAAGCGTTCGTGTATATAGGCTCTCAAAGATTTTGGACTGAATAATTAGAACACAAATTGCATTCTTAAAGGAAATCCAAACCAGAGGGTTTGAAGTTATCAAGAGATGATACAGTACCAATTTTATCTCCAGGGTCCTAATATGGAGGCTGTCTTTACTCGTAGTTTAGAGAGCCTTAATCCAGTTCTTTTATATTTCGGTGGGATGAAGGCACACTGTACTGGAGGAGACATATGCCAAGGAGCAAAAAATAACCACTATCGTGGCTATAAAATTGCGACGTTTGGCTGCTGTAGAGAAGGCGCACACTGCACACGTTCATTTGTCTGCGAACGACGGTTCGAATCTAAAATTTGTTTTGGCTGACTTGTTTTTTTTTTTTTTTAATTCAAAACCGCGAGTTTCATTTATACTGCCTCTCTTGATCATTTGAGTCGTGACACAGGCTGAGTATTCGCTTATTTCGACTCATAGAACTGATGATTCACTTATTAAAACGACCGGTTTAAAGTTGCTTAAGGAAATACTTACTCAGCTTGAGTGACGACTGTGAATACGGCCCCAAGTCTCGTGGTATAGTAATGGGTTTGTTTGGAAAAATTTCAGCCGAGCAAGTTAAAATAAAGGCGCTCATTCGAAATTTTTCCGGGGCGCCGTCATGTCCTTCTAACGAGAAGAATTTAAGGAATGAAATTTTGGATTCATTACCTCTTCAAAACGAAGAACAACTAAGCGCCATGGAGGATAAAATAAGGGATGAGACAGGATTTGATGAGAAGCTTGTTAGTGTGATTCATCAATCACCCATCATTCTGTTTCATTGAGAACTAAACACTTCCCTTTGTTTTAGTCTCAGGCTCTTGCATACATGGTGGAGGGAACGAAGGGGCCAAAAATTCTAACCAATTTGTTAAAAAGAATATTAAGCGACGAGTTGGCGAAAATGTATTCCTGGCTGGGACAAAAGGGGAAGAAGGTCGCTAAAGATCTGCGAATAATGAAAATAGTGCTTGGTAAGACAAAAATTTCAGTGCATCATGTGCTTATGATTGCGGAACTGACAATGTATTTCCTTTACGGAAATTTCAAGACGTCGTTACCAACAAATCTCCAGCGACGCTTATTGGGGACTTAAAACCCGTAGCCCAACAATGGTTAGCACAAGCAAGCAATTTTAGCACAAGCAAGTAATTTTAAATTAAATCAATAAATTGCATTTTTTTAAATTCTCGTTCCATATAATCAATTTTTTTGTTATATTAAAAGGAAGTCGTTGAAGAACGGGCATGAATAATAGGTTTAGAACCTCGCAATTTTTTTTATTACTTATAATAAGATTTGTTATTGAGTTCGTAATTAAAAGAAATAGATTTTGAAGTTCAAGTATCATAATAATCTTGTTTTATTTGTTTGTTCTTTTATAGCGATTTCCATTCAACGCACTACACAAGTGTAGTGCAGCGTCCTCTCCATCAACATTACGGTCCGTATTCCGAAACCCACCTTTACAAAGCCATAACTGAAGGAGTTGAAAAATGTGATGGTGTGTCATTATGCTTTAAAGCGCTTAAGGCCCGCCTCAAATTAAGTCCACGCGTGGGTCACCCAAGTTAAAAAATCGGTTGAAAATGGTTAGTCCTTTAACTGTTTTTTGTGCCTTGTTGACCCACGCGTGGGCTCAATTTGCGGCGAGCCTAAAGGAGATATAAAGGTTAAGGTTGGTTTATGAATACGGACCTATGATTCAATTCATGAAGGAAGGGTGAAAAAACTTACATCACACTTGTGTATTGCATTTAATGGAAAACGCTAAAGATATTGAAATCGTGAATGCAAATGACATTTGCCCACAGTTTGACATTGCAAAAAAGTTAAATACGTATATGATGAAATGTTTAGCTTCAAATAAACTTAAAAGATGAAACCTGATCATCGAGTGAGAAAAGTGAAAAGTCTCATGGTGATGGGAAGAGCATGAAGAGTAGTGGAGGGAGTGAGCAGAGTGATAGCTTCTTTTATCTCTTATTGAGCAAAGTAAAAGCAAGCATTGTATGGCAAACCAAAAACTCGCATTTCTACCCTTATAAAAGGGTAAAAAGAGGGTTATAAGAGGTGGGGGGGGGGCTTTTTCGTGAATAATAAAGAAATATTTAAATTATATTAATTATACGTTTTCAAAACGTTAACGTTTAATAAACATGTTTTAAATATTTACTGAACAAAGTTTATTTTACTTTTATTTATGGTTAAAAAAACATTTCCAAAAATAATGAAAAAGCGGCCATTATAACGTCTTTTCACATGTTTTAGTGCATTTCATTCAAAAAATGCACTATTGGTCTCGCCCTGATGGTCGCACATATGGGTTGTGATACTTTTTTTTCACGTTTCAGAACCCCTAGAAAACACGAATTCGAGGTCGGTTCGATTTGCTATATATATATATATTTATGGCCCTTTTTTGTTAGCACGATCACGGTCGCAATTTTTTTAAATATTTAAAAATGTTTATTTTACGTTTTTTAAAAAATGTAAAAAATATTTCTCTGCTACCTGGGTAGAAGAGGATAGGGGATGGGGTCGTGAGACGGAGAGCGTCTCATTCTTTTAACCATACATCAAAGAGTGAGAGAGCTCCAATCACATGTACCAACGCATTTAATCATGTTACTTATCTCTCCCTTCATCTCTCCTGACTGTTGTGTAATTTTGTCCGGCGAAAGATCAATCTGATAACTGGGAAAATGAACTTTTTTGCTTTCCTTTAAAAGAACAGGCGCGAGGCTTTTATTTTTCTCATTGCATTACTTACGATTTAGGCATAAGTTATAAGTGAATAGGTGAACCGTTTCCTTCATTTCTAACTAGTTTACCAACAAAATAACAGGAACCACCCAACTAACTAATTTTTGAGCCGTAATTTACACATTTTATTACATTATGGAACACGTAGCTATATTTTTCCGTGAGAAAGACTCCTCCCTCCCTACTATTATTATAAACAAACAACAAGAAGCGTTCCCTGTAATAAAACGCGTGCTGCTTTTAATGCGCATACAAAATAGCCATTAAAGAGCCGTTAATGACACTCTTAATTACACCTTCCGAATAAAAGGGGCGAGAAAGGGAAAGAAGAAGGCAATTTCCGAATGAGATTTCTGTTATGACGCCATGAAGACGTTTCTTTTTTTTTCACCCCGGTCCGTCTTGAAAGATGTTTATCTGCGGGCCTCCTGCACGCCTCGATGACCATTTTTTAAACGCGTAGAGAGCGAATTAATGAAAACTCTTGATTTTTGAGCCAGATGCGTTGCTTGAAACTTCAGCCGCTTTGTTTTTTTGGAAATATGGCGTAAAAAATGACTCCTGAGGGAGGGGGGGGGAATACAAAAAGAAAAAAAAAGGGTGGTAGCGAAGGGCTTTCTCCTTTTCACCCTCCCATGACCCCCTCTTCCACGAGCTCCCTTATTATATTTCCATTATGACTCCCTTTTGTGTACAGTTCACACGTTGTGAGTACAGCCGGTTTCTGACTTTTTGTTCCTCTCCACTTTCAACATTCAGAGTCGTCCAAGAATTTTTGTTCACTGCAACACGGCCGAAAAAAAAAAAAAAAACTCCGGAAAATCAGAGGGGAATGAACTGATTTTATAGCTCGAATATGCAGCGCAGAGAAACCGTAATTTATCTTCACTTGTATACGCGTTTAATACCCTCGAAAAAGGAAGCTCGTTTTGGAATGCCTGGGCCGGTTTTAATGGAGATTAATTATGTTAAAACGAGGCGTCGCCTCCCAGCCCTACCGCCATCACACCCACACATCTTTGCTCAGGAAGACCTGTGACGCTGTTCAATTATATGATCGATGAACCCCCCCTCCCTTAGCACTTCAACTGTTTTTGTTTCACTTTTTTATTTATTTATTCGAATCGAACACTGAACAGGGTAGGTAACATGATTCGTTTTTATGGCTTTTTGTCTGCGAGATGCCCGTAGGAAGAGTCCTGAGACGGTTTTTTCTTTTCATTTATATTTTAACGTCTCTTTCCAGCTTTTCGTAATAATAAGAGGAATTTTATAATTAGGAGAGTTGCGTTTTGAAGAAACAAAGACTAGTGAGGAACGGGTTATCGAGACGTAATCGCGCTTCTTTCCTTAATTGCGCGTATACACAGGCATTCTTATGATCGCAAAAATAGGATGAAAATAACGTTTATTTACAATTTTATTACAGTGTAGTTTCAAACTAAATCGAAATTTATTTCTTTTTTTCAAACGGTAGCCACCTTAAGAAAGTCAATAACAAAGGCGTTCACCCCTCAGAAATAATGAAAAAGTCGCGAAAAAATAAAAAATAAATAGGTAGGTACTTGAATGAAATTAAAAAAATTACGATAGTGGGACTTTGATATTACCTTGCGGAATTCACACGAAACCATGTATTATGCCTTAATGAAGGCTAAGAGGATTTATTTTAATGAAATTCACAGTCCCTCTGCTCTCATTTTAGTGCATTTCATTTTTTTTTTTTCTTACAGCAACTAGCACGCACGCAACGCGACACATACGTGCATTGCGGTTCAAGGCGCCTTGATACGTGGGGGCGTCAGAATCCCCGTCGGCCCGTCCACGTTTGAGAAATCCCTTCGTATGCTCAGTTTAGTCCAACTCAAACATTCTGGCAACAATTTCACCAAAACCTATAAAGCTATGAAATTTTTGGTTAACTTTTATTTATTTACAAGGATTCGCTTAACGAGTGCCTAGCGGGCAGATGCGGATCCAGGATTTGTTCAAGGAAGGGGTTTGGGAATTTGTGTACTTAATTTCTCTACTCATAAAATACCTTAACAGCCATTGATTGCCTAAAAATAGCTCTAAACTAGCTATTCCCACCGTAAAAACGGCTAAACTGACTATATACATGTAATCGCGACACAAAATGTCGCCAGTTGTCGTCCAAAATGCCGTAATTGTGCCGACGAGGTGCTAAACTGACTATTTGCGCTCTGAAAATTGCCAAACTGGCAATTATACCGCTCTGAAAATAGCCAAACTGGATATTATACCACCCTAAAAAAAGGCTAAGCAGGTGGTTCGTGTAGCGCTAAAAATGCTTGAAAGGATCATCATAAATATAAATATCCACCCTGAAAATGGCTAAATCAACCATTCATGCGCACAAATTGCCAAACTGTCGATTCCTGCTCAAATAATGGTCAAACTGACTAAAAGTGATAAACTGACGATCTACGCCCTGAAAATGCCTAAACACCGCCACCAAACTGCAAAATCAACCATTTGATCGCCAACAAGAATGACCATTCCCATCGTGGCTTGACGGCACTAATTGTGCCCCAATAATAGCAAAACTGACTATTCGTGCCTTGAAAATGGCTAAACTGGTTGCTTGAGCGCTAAAAATAGCCAAACTGGCCATTTCCGCTTCACAAAATGGCCAAACTGACTTCACGTGCCCTAAAAATGGATAAACGGACGATTAGCGCCCTGAAAACGCATGAATACATTATTACTGCAAAGCTGACTATTCACGGATTGGTTTGACGTACTATTCGCGCCCTATAAATGACCCAATTGGCTCTATTGTCATCTTTCATAAATACAGCACCGCTGTTGCCGAGCTAAGATGAACTAACGATCTGGGGTAACTAGAGAACCTTTAAAACACAGGTACTGCAACACGGATTTCAGCGCCATATTTGGTCCCTTAGTCGTTAAGGTAAACACAATTATCATAAATGAAAAAATTGTCATCGTAACAGCAAACAAACGCGGAACGCGCTCGAAATAAATAAATACTTGTCAATGAGATCAGGTGATAATTATAATCATATGAGGGACCAAGTATGGAGCCGACTTGCGTGTTGCAACACTAAGGCTCTATAAGTTCCTGCGAGTACTGACAGTCCGCCATGCTTGGTCCCCCTGCCTCTATACATAGGGATCTAAATAGATTAGAGCTACTCCGGTCATGTAGGTTACGCTCACCAGCCAATCACAAGCCCTTCACTCTCTAAAGGACGACATGGCGGGTAAGGTCAGTACCTGTGTGTAACTACAGGTTCTCTAGCAATACTTATGTTTTTTGGTGCCTTTTAGGGTAACATCTGACCGGCATTACATGCTTTGTTTTGATTATTGTGATCAAAGTCATATGGATTACAAGTCGCGTCGCTTTTGATAAGACACGGCCCTGAAGCATTTTGGGAAAATCGATCCCGATAGATGCCTCTGCAATTCTTACTTTATTCAATTACGAACAAGCTTTCATGAAAGGGCTTAGGTTTTTAACTTTTCCCTGGGGGGGCTTCTGCTCTCAAATTTGTTAACAATTTGTAATTATCACTCTGTTTCGTTATGTATACAGTAGATGCGGTTCAAACACCTAGGAATACGAGATCGGATGCTGTAGACTCGTCTCGGCCCTTGACCATTAATTTTTTATGCAGGATGTTCCCAATCTAGCACGGACTTTGTGGATGACAGTATACCTTATTTGCAATCGAAAATGCCAAATACATCATAGCCCGAAACTCAATTGTTTCTGAGATATGATTTTCCAAACGTTTTAAAAGGCATAAACAGGCGGGTCGCGCTAATCCGAACCCTAGGTACTACGAACGACGCGGTAATCCGAACGGGCTCCCTCGGTCACCCTTCCTCCACCCTCTCTCTGACTCTCCTCTCTCCAACTCGGAACGATTCTTGGAACTTCGACTACTGTTTTTCACAGCTCCTCAGTTTTTACTTTCTACCAGTTTTTTCTTCCTCTTTTTTCTTCAATTCCGTGATGGCTCCTCGTAAACACGGAACTTTGACTCTCAAACAAAAAACCGAAATACTCAGCCTGCTAGAAAAAGGAACAAGCTACAGTTCCATTGCAACGCAGTACGGTATCGGCAAATCTACGATTGCTGACATAAGAAAAAACAAAGATAAGATCGAAAAGTTCGTCGGAGAAACGAAAAGCGAGCCCGGGAAGAGAAAAACCATAAAAGCTGCTGAATATCCCAAGGTAGAAAGTGCACTTTTCATGTGGTTCTTACAGCAAAGGAGGTTGCATGTTCCGGTGAGTGGGGAAATGTTGTGTGAAAAGGCCCGTCTTTTCCATCGTCAAATTTCACCAGGACCAGAGCACCAAGATTTTAGAGCATGTAAAGGTTGGTTAGACAACTTCAAAAGGCGCCATGGAATTAGACACCTCAAAATTACAGGCGAGAAACTATCGAGTAAAATCGACGCAGTACAACCTTTCCAAACCGCATTTGAAGAGTTTGTCCATGAAAACAATTTTACTTCTGATCAAATTTCTAATGCAGACGAAACAGGGTTATTCTGGCGCATGCTACCAGACCACACTTTGGTGTCGTCGAAAGAAAAGAACGCTCCTGGCCGGAAAATTATGAAAGAAAGAATCACCTTCATGCCGTGTGCCAATGCTTCAGGGAATCACAAGCTTCGTTTGCTCGTCGTGGGAACGGCTAATAAACCTCGGGCTTTCAAATCAGTTGTTCTTCCAGTTTGCTATCGAGGACAAAAAAATGCATGGGTGACTAGAGAATTATTCTTGGATTGGTTGAAAACACGACACTTCCACAGGCTGAAACTTCCACAGACGCACGTCAATGGGTTGACAGACAGTTTGTGAACGGGGCCTTATTACAACCAGGAAACTTGGACTTACTATACAAAAAATGTCATGTTCTGACAATAATAAGTAGGTAACTAGTTATGAACGCAGTGCTACTTCAGTACTTCAACCTGGAGTGCTTTGCAGCATTGATCCTGCGTCTTTCACAGCATTTAGTTTTAATGTTATGATCGTATTGACGAGATGTTCGTTGAAACTGTAACGAAGGGACAAAAACACGATGAGAACAAGTGTAACGTCAGGAAGAAGAACGCCCAATTTTACAGCTTCTTTGGTGGTGGTGGTGGGGGGAATCCGACTCTCCCACCCAGAAGAAGTAGCCTCAGTACGACCCTGATCTTCAAACTATACAATTTCTGCTTTGCAGTTCACAAAGGGCTAAAATAAAGGAACCATGTAAACTGAACTTGAATGAAGTAAAGAACGCAGTGCTATCTTGTGGGATCAAAAATGAGAAATTTATTTGAGACCACTGATTTAGGGCGGGAGGGGGTGGAGTGGTGCAACTTGTAATCCATATGACTTTGATTGTGATGGTGAGAATCAGAATCAGAAAGAGCATTTTTTTAAGTAAACCTAAATTGAAAATTGAAAGGTAACCCAAATGGTCGTTTCACCTAGTCTCCACATGAGCGCTGGTGTATTTATGAAAGTAACGAATAAATAGCCAAACTGAGGAACCTTCAAGGACGAGTAGACGCCAACGATATATAAAAGAACTGGATTGCTCATCACTGCTGATAAAGACCAGCTGATAATGGCCATCAAATAAGCTCCCATGTTGATGAGAGGGGTGGAGTTTCAAAATAAGTGCCATATTGCCATAACTACACAAGGAGAGGGACAGGGTGATTGTTTACCAGGGGACGACCTGCCCCCTCCACGCCCCTCCAGTCCTCTGTGAGCAATCCAGGTTTATATATCGTTGGTAGACGCATACGCGGCCATGTTCGCTCTTATCAGTTTAATCAGAGCTCCACAAAGCATCAATAAAAAGTGGATTTAACAAGAGTGATAATTGAAAAGAACGAACATGTCTTCTGTGATTTTACCTGTCTGATTATAGGTTCTCTAGCCAAACTGGCGATTCTCTCTTTATAAATGGCCAAATTGACTATACGCGCCCTAAAAATGCATAAAATGACGATTGGCACCCTGAAAACGCATGAACAAATGATTCCTGCACTGAAAATGACAAAATCAATTCCAGCGCTCAAGCATTATTTAACAATGGCTAAATTAACCATTCTCCATTGACCATTCTCGCCTTAGTTTGACGTACTATTCTCGCCCTATAAATGACAGAACTCATGCATGATTGTGGTCTCTGAAAAAGGTTAAACTGGCTATGCAAGCCATGAAATCGGTGGAGCTGAGTCTATTATGCAGCCTAAAAATAGCATAACTGACGATTGCGCCTTGAAAATGCCGAAACAGACGATCCCTGCTCTGAAAATGGCCAAACTGACAAATGGGCATCTAGAAAATGGCTAAGCCCATTTTATTGCTGTAAAAATTGCCATACTCGTAATTCTCGGTCTAAAAATGACGAAATAACTGACCTAAAATGGCATAACTTACGGCTCGTGCCCTGAAAATAACACACTGCCTATTCACACCCTATCCCTATATTTAAAGTATAATCGACCATACTGACAATTTGCGCGCTGGCATTGGCCAACTGACCATTCAAACCCCCACAAATGGCTTGACGGACTAATGGCAATACTGACTGTTTGCATCCACAAAGTTGTTAAACTAATGATTCGCGCATTGGAAATATCTCATCAGAGTCCTTTCCCTACTAACTAAAATGATGGATTCGTGCCCTTGGAATGACCATTCTGACAGTTTGTGCCGTAAAAACCACCTTACCGGCTATTCACGACCTAAAATTATAAATGTAGGAAAACTGACTCTATGAAGCTAGCTGACTCTATGAGGTTAATCTGTCGATTCGCGATTTGAAAAGCTCTAAACAGACGATTCCTGACTTTAAAAAAAAAAAAAGATCACGAGTCAAACACGGTCAAACAGAGCCCTAGCACGTTCAAAATGTCAAAACTTTGCCTAAAATTGGCAAAACTGGCTATTTACGCCATAAAAATGGCATAATCGTACTAACAATTTATCAAATTCCACCCTACAGAGGCTATAGACGATTCGTGCCTTCAAAGTGGCTATCAGCACTACAATTTACTGGCCATATATTGCTATTCGAATTGATTGACACCAGAATTGGATACATGCATCTAACGGACTGGATAAACTGACAACCTCACTCTATAAAATTGCTTGATGGCTAGTCCCACCCTATAAATGATTAAAACGCCGAAACTTACCATTCGTGCTTCAAAAATGGCCAAGCTGAGCAGCCACACCTTGAGAATGGCTAAAACAGCATTACAATGGTCGGACCATTAATCTGGTTGGTGCAATTCTGAGGTTTGGACCTTTGGCGTGGTTGGAGGTTTGTTATGATTATATTTTTGCTGTGGCTGTAGTTGGGCCTTCTTTGTGGTTGGAGCTTAAACTGTGGTTTGCTGAGATGGATGGGATTTTAGTGGTTAGAAGTTTTTTACAAAGGCGTTGTCTGTCCACAATAATTTAGTATACAGGACCGGTTTTGACCTACTTCACGAGGTAATTTTCAACTGCGAATAACATTGAGAAAACACATGAAATGTAAACATAACAAATGACAAAAAACATAACAAATGAACAACAAATAATAAATTCCTGCTTAAAGAGTTTTAGTTATTTGTGCGGGAACCCCTTGTCAAACGATGTAAACTTGCATCCTCACCATTACTAAATAAAATGTTTGATCATTACAATTTCTTTCACATTCATTCGGATGTAGTCTGTTCCAGGGTGTAGGGGCATTCATTCCTTTCATTCAAGCAAAGGGCAGAGTTAATGAGCTCTCTGTATATAAACATCAGATTTTCTAACGTGTTAATGTAGCTCGTTTGGTTTACCGAGATTAGAATCTGAAATTGCACGCGCTTGTATGAGCAAAAAATGATGAGTCCAGCATCCGTAAATGTTCCTTGAATCTCGTTTTAAACTCACTCATAGTCCGTCCACAGTAGGCCACTCCACAGCCACCACACTCCAACCTATGTACACCGCTCCTCTCACTAACTGGGAACTTGTCCTTGCCACGGCTTATGGCTCCTGAATGCGGTTCGGTATCCATGTGCCCGAAGGACCCTGGCCAACCTTGCAAATAAACTATCAATGTATGGAAGGGAAGGGGGTATCCAACTTCTAACCGTCGTCCGATGCTGATACAAACACTGATTAATCCGAAGGAGGAGTTGCCGTTTGTTCTTTTTACGGACAATCGATGGATCGAAGCCATTGGCTTCAGCAATGTGGCGGATACTCTCTACCTCCTTGGCATACTCCGAATTATCAAGAGTGGTAGCGAAGCAAACGACAGACCAATGCATTGAATGCGGCATATCGATGAGTCGGGTGGTGACTGGAGTCTTCGGGAATTACGAGATCCGCAGCGGTCGGTTTCCGGTATACGCCATACGTGATCTCCAAGCCCCTTTGCCTGATCGCAAGGTCCAGAAAATTGAGCTGGTCATCCGTTTCCTTCTCCATGGTGAAGCTGATGCACTGCAGGCGTGAATTGAGATATTCCAGGAACTTATCGAGTTCCTTCATCGAACCTTCCCAGACAACCAACGTATCTTCGACGTAGTGAGTCTACGTACTGACATAACGTCTGTAAGGGTTTCTAGGGGCTAAGATGAAAACCTCAAACTTAGTGGTTAGAGCTTTGAATTAGCTGTGGTTGGACCATTGCTGTGGTTGAGTCGTTACTGTGTTCGGATGTTCTATTAGAGCCAGTGGAAAGAGCTTTTTGTAGTTGAACTTTATTGCTGGGGTTCTTGTGGGTGGAGTAGGGAGAGGGTGTTATGTGAAAGAGCGTCATTGAGTTCCGCCCCTGGGCCCGAATATTCTCTTCACGGCCCCCTGCCTGTACAAAATTTATGCAATTCAATTCAATAGACATTGTAACTTGACAAGTTTCTAATGGACCCTGAGGGCCCAAATGTATAGAAAATTAACTGAATTTACCACTTCTTTCGGTCCATAAGAAACTTGTCGATCTATAACTGTGTAATAAATCCCTGGCAGACCACCAAACCAAAGTTTGCTGCAACAAAACTTCACACCATTATTTCTTTCACAGTTCACACTCGTCTTCACCCATTAATTAGCCACTTAATTAGCGAAGTAATTCTGTTTTCACACTATCTCTCAATAAGTTTATAACTGCAATAAACCCTTAGGGGCGCCTAAATTAACATATTTTATCGGCGGGAACAAAATCCCCCAACTATCTGGGAATATCCCTTCTTTAAATTGGCTTCTTTGAATGATTGCCTTTTTCTTATTGGAGAGGGGGATGGGACGTCTGGAAACACTTTTCTGATGCTAATTTTTACTCTTGGCAGGAATGCGACTCGTAAATTAACACATTTTCCTCGTCTTTCACAGCGGGAGAATGGGGATCTTTATTTTCTTATCAGACCCTCTTCAATTCATTAAAAGGGAAGACAATTTTTTTTTTCTGTTCGGTTTCAACTTCGACAGGTGCTCTTCAGACGGTTTTTAACATTTTCATTAAAGTCCTCGCCGAAGGACTTGGAGACTGCCTTCCAGGCAGCTGCTGTGAAGTCCCGTAGTTAGTAGGAGCGATGGTTGAGGTGGTTGCTGAGGAGGAGGAGGGGGATACTGATGGTTAAGTATAATCTTCCACGGGGTCTGTTGGTGGTTTGAAGGCGGAGAAACTCATCCTCTTCTAGCACGTCACTGTTGCTCCAACGCTCGTATATCATAAAATATAATGACGGTCCGTCACCTGGCGTTTTTCTCTCCCGTTCAGGTAACGCGCCCTTAACTCAATCATTATACTTTTTCCATCTCGTTCTTCAGGTGAAACACCCCGCACAAGGAGAGCCCTAAGGGTTGAGGGTGGTGATGCTTGATAAACTCGCGGAGCTGTTTTCCAGCGACTATAGCACCTTCTAAATTTAACTACGAATTAAATGTTAATGGAGCGGCCGGGGGAGGGGTGTTGTGATGAAAGAGTTTCAACATTCCGACTGAAAAGAGAAAACGTCAACTTTTTTTGTTCATCTAATTGAAATGCACCTGCCGTTTTCGCCACAAAAGGAGCAAAGTCGGCGGGAGCTGCTTACTAAAACGGCGGAATCTGTCTGCTTTCGGGAGAGTTTTTTTTTCTTTCGTTTTAGCATTCCTTTCAAGTCGTTTTCTTTTCTATTTTTACTGGAAAAGATCGGAGATCTTAAAGAGGAGAGAGATTCTAATGATCCCCCTTCCCCCACAAACCACCATCCTATCACACAACACCGCTGCACCATGTTAGAACCTTTCTTTCGCCGTTGTTATCGCCAGTTTCAACCTTCTTCTGCGGGCAAGAAAATGTTTGAATCCCAGATAGGTATCTCGAGTTCGATTACGGATGAAAAAGTTAATAACGAAAAACCAGTAATAGATCAATTATAAATAAAATTGTTTATGACGATGATTCTGGTCGATTATTTAGTTTCTTCGAATTTTCGAATTCATTCCCTCCAATTAGAAAAGAAGGGATCCTTCATTACGTTAAAATTGATGAGGATCACGCGAATT
The DNA here is from genome assembly GCA_038030265.1 of Corythucha ciliata. Lineage (NCBI taxonomy): Eukaryota > Metazoa > Arthropoda > Insecta > Hemiptera > Tingidae > Corythucha > Corythucha ciliata. Next base: position 49,861,958 of record CM075942.1, on the reverse strand, counting down.
TCTAATTAAAAATAATGACACTAATAATTGAGCGTCATTGTCTGCTTTCAGTCCGTGTGAAAAGGTCGATTCCCCTGCTTTCAGGTCGATAGAGGAGGCAATCTATTTGGCATTAACGATCTCGTCTTTATAGAGAGGCAGAGAAAGAAGGAGTAAAAAAAAAGTAGGAAAAAAGGTGTCGGAAGAAGGCAAAAGAGATGATGAGTCTCAAGTAGAGTGTGTAGAGGGGGGGGAAGAGTCTTGTGTTGATGAGATGGAAGGACCTTGTCAGGATGGACCTCTACACAAACGTGGTAGAAAAACAAGAGAGAAGGATACATCTTTTACCTCCCCCCTTATCCACCAGCTCTTTGAACCCTTCTCATCCTCATCAAGCTGTAGTGATTCGAACCGGGGTAACTCTTTATAAAAGAAGCGTACACACCGACGTCCTCAAGACTTAATGACCACGCTAGAAGCCTCTCGGAGGCGGTGGCGGGGGGGGGGGTCCAGAGAGAGCCTTGTCTCTTCAGCGAGGGGCATAATAACTTAATTTCAACGCTGATGCTCGAGGGAGCTCGTGAGAGAGGCGAAGAAAAGATTGAGGTGTGCATTCCCAAACTAGAAACATTTCGCTTTCAATTTTCGGGGAGTTCGTTATAAGAAAACCACACGGAACTTACCGGGTGGGCCCTTCTTCCCCCCTCCCTCCTTCATCACCATCAACCGGCAAAGGCACCCATAACCGAATTACTTAGACACGGGTATCACTTCCAACTTTCTGAAGATGGAAACAAGGGAGGGTTGGTGGGACGGAGGCGGGGAGAAAAGGTGTGAAAAGAAAAATGTGTGAATAGCGTTACAAATAGCACAAAGTTCTATTAGAATCTTTCCCCATCTTCGTCACAAAGAAAGCTACAACACAAGCCTGACAAGTGTTAAAGAAGAAGCCCCACCATCACCTTTTCACCCCCCCCCCTCATCAGAACGCCTGAATGCTCGTACCTTTCTGCTTTCTGAAACCATTCGCCACCTCCCCCAGCCCTGAGGTCTGAATTTATTGCCGAGAAAATTGGTCCCCTGAAATGTCGCTTTTTTGTCTCTCTCTTAAGACTCAGCAGTGCACGACTAATTCGAACGACAATCAGCTGAACGGAACTCTCTCCTTCTCAGTATACGGCAGCTGTTTCGGTAGCGATGTTTTTTTTTTTTTTTTTTTTTTTTTTTTTTTTTTTTTTTTTTTTTTTTTTTTGCGGTCGTGAAGTATCAGAAGCAGATGGCGTCCGATCATTAACGCATCGGAAGATTTCTTCAATAATTTGGATACTTTTGTAATGATCTCGACTAAACCGGTAACTACCTGAAGATTAAACCAAAAGTCTTGTGAAATATTTTCGAGAAAAAGGAACATAAAGGAATGTTCTTTATTGTTATACTCTCGCTCGTTCGGGGTAGTTCATACTCCACACAAGAGGTGTGACAACCGTGAAGGCCTTTTTCACTCGTCCCTTCCTTCTTTAATAAAAACGTGTATGAAACAGCATAGGTCGTTGTGCCGTATGGCCTTTTCTTATGGTGCGAAAATAACTCTCGAAGCGTATCGTTAGTCTCTCCGCGTTTTAAAGAGGCAAAGGAGACAATGACTCGAGTGTCATGGGGCGGTGGTTGGATGGTGGGTGGGGGGAGGGGGAGGTGAGCACGAGTTGCCGAGATTCCAATATTTTTCATGAAAAATGTTCGCCCATAACAACGAACAGTAATTTTCATTGCTTATCACGCGTTTCTAGCTTGTTTTTCTTGAGTGCACCACCACTATAATGGCTGTTGAAGTGGGGGGGGGGGGGACGTGGGAACGGAGCCAAGAAGGCTGAGACGCGGTGGTTACGCGGTTAAACTGCTCTCCTTCATGCTTCTTCCCACTATTTATTTTTTTGTCCCGATGTAATCCTAAAGATAGCTGTGGTTACACAAAAAAACACGAGACAACAAAACAAGAGCTCTTATACATATACTCGGTGGTACTATATTTTTAGATCGACAGAGAAGTTTGTTGTAACACCATGTGAACTGGGTGGTTTCAAAGAATACAAACATGCGTCGGAAACTTGCGGCCCTTGCGGCCAAATAGCAAGGGCATAGCTATAGGCAGGGTCAGTTCTCCCTAGTCTTACCAGCTATATACTCGCGAATTCGTCCGCATTTTCAGCAAACTCACTTCACGGCTAAAATTGAGAAAAACAATAATTCCCGACTAAAATTGAGAGAAATAGCTCATTCGCAATCGAGAGCTGAAATTAGGACAAAGCGCAAATTAGTGGCTAAAATTCAAACAGATGGGCTATTCACAGCTACAACGGTAATAAAACACTCATTCACAGCTAAATTGAGAAAAAACGCTAGATCGCTGCTAAAACTGAGTAAAAGCGGTAATTCATGGCTAAAAGTGAAAAAATCTCCAATTTTGCGGGTAAAATTAAGAAAATCAAAAATTAGCGAATTCAATTGAGAAAAAGCGCTAATCCGCAGTTAAAATTAAGAGAAATAGCCATTATAGAAACAGATCGTTCTGAATTTGATATCTTAGAAATTGTAAGTTTTGGGTCTTAATACCGAGGAATCACTGGTTTCCTGGCTTTATTTTCGCGAAATTTTGAGTTTTGGAACTTTATTTTCAGTAAATTGCAAGGAACGGTGGGGGGCAATTGATGGGGGTTTTCTTATACAGGGATTGCGGAACCTGGGCTAGCCGGCTATACGACGAGTGCCTGAAGTCTGACATTATGAGGGCAAATTCGCGAAATTCGAATTTCCCAAGATTAATATTCGTAATACTGTGTGTCTACCAGTTCATAATTCAGCTAAATTTCAAAATTCAGGCCAAAATAAAATAAAGCTTTCGTTTTGTTTTGTTTTTTATCGTGGGACCCCGGCCAGCTGGTGTTTTATTGTAATTTGAATCTAGAATGAGGTTGGTCTTGGTCATCTCAAAATGATTTTATTTAGATTTTAAGTAACTAAGTAAAGTGGTGTAAATCCAAATCTGGAACAAGTCACTGCTCTGTGGGAAAATAAATCATAATTTACACTCAGATTTCTTCTGGGAAAGGTACAGGGCGAGGTACTCACTCGTGCTCCCTGCGTGGTTACGTTAGACGCTATGAAAAAACTCTTCGCCTCAACGCCCAAGTGCCGAAAGCGGCGAAATACTACCGGCTCCCGTGGCAATTGATGGACGACTGTTAGTTTCTTCCAAAAGACTAAAGGACATGAATAAATCACCGCGTCAATAAGAAAACTGACACTGAGTGTATGAGCTAGTCAACCAAATCGGGGTACTGCGTACATACCCTGACGAATAGCCAATAAATTGCAACATTCAGGGATAAATATTTGTGAGTTTGCAAGTTCGGGTCATTAGATAATTGAAATTACAAGTTTCCTGGCTGGATATCCGTGAAATTGATGGTTTCTGGTTTGAAGGTCTTGATTGAAGCAAAATATTGCAAGTCCAGGTCAATAGTTTAATAAAAGTTGCAAGTTTTGGGTCATTCTGTGTGGCGGCTGAAACTGCCACAACATGGTGAATACACAGGAAATTGGAAGTTCCCTGGGCGGAATATCCGCAGGAATGCAACTTTCGGTCTTATTTCACGAAAATGCTCGTTTCGGGTTTTAATTTCAGTGAAAATGGGAGTTTGGCGTCTAAATTTTAATAAAATTGCAGGTTTCGGGATCTAATTTAAGAAAAATTAAAAGTTTCTGAATTGTAAATTTTTGACCGTTTTATTTCTGTTGGTTCTGCTTTTTCTTCTTTGTGTTTACGGAAATAAAACGGTCAAAAAATATACAATTAAGTGAACTATATCTGTCAAAAAATCATCATTTTGCAAGTTTCTGTTCTTAATTTTGGCGAAACTGCAAGTTTCAGGGCCTTTTTTTCAGTGACCAGGACTTCTGAACTAGCCGACCACGAGAGTGCCCCAAAACTTGATGAACAACCGCAAAATTACACAATTCTGATCTGGCTGAAATTGACAGTTTCGGGTCCCAATTTCAGTGAAATTCCAAATTTAGCGTCTTAATTTCGGTGATATTGCAAGTATCGCGATGTTTTTACAGGGTTTGTGCCCCTTGGACGATGGCCAATTGTGAAAGTCAGCCATCTCCGGGCGAATCACAAGTGGGCCGTAGCGCCCCTTAAACTAGCCCAATACGAGTGTTTTGCGTTGATTTCAGCTGATTTTCTTAGTTCGAGGCCGGGCCCTCATAGTATCAAGGTCCACGTGCGTCCTTGAAATTTGGGTTGTGGGGAAATGTGTTTGACTTCCCCGGCAAACGTGCCAAAACATGGCTTACGATTTATGAGTCCTTCGATTGGAAAATTTAGCCAATGATCGCTGTAAATTGTAGCTGATGAGTGACCGCACTCGCACACCTTGGAGTGACCAAGAGTGTCCACCCATTTTGCCGGTTTGGACGGCGATATTGTTTTCTGAATAGATCAGTGGTTAACTAGGCATTTTTACATGGCTTTTAAAGCGTTCATTTCTGAAGAAACGCTCGTCAGATTCGGCCGAACACGCTTCTGCTTAAGTTATTTGTTCATAAAATGATGAAATTGACACATTCAGTGGCTAAGGCTTCAGCTCACGAGCTCATTAACGATGGATTCCCGTCAATGTACCTTACTTGTAGGTACACAGAACGTTCCAATTGACCGCTTTTGTAGCTTCTTAGCCATTCTGTGATCAGATTTTCATCAATTTATGTTACATATATGTTGAATGTACTTAAAACGGTAAAATTAGTCCCTTCAGGGCCGTAGCTAAGGAGGAGCAGATGGGGACACGCTCTCCAATGTCAATCACGCGGTTGCGCGGTGTAATCACAGCTTTTCTTTTTCACCGACTTACTTTTTCTCTGTTGGATTTGGATAGCAGGGTGGTATGTGAACCAACCCCTCAAATTCCTTCTTTGAAGGAGCCAAACCCGCGAAATTGATGTCTTAAAACGCCATATCCATGAAATTGCCCTTGATTCTAATGATCCAACCTCACGACATTTGCTGTTTGATTGAGCCTGTGGTTGTTTGAGGTATGAAACCATATTTAGATGATAAATTCACAGTTTTATGGAGCTAGGTGGGCAGCTTCCGGCTTCAAAAAAAATCTTACAGTTAGCAGGAAAAAGCGCTTGTACCAGTTTTAGGCCTATAATGGGGCTACTACACGTGAGAGTAAAGCCGGCTTCACATGTGATCTGAAAGAAGCTCGGCTTTGAGCTGTATCCAATGAAATATAATTGATTCAAACGCGGGTTGCTCTTTGATTGGCTACAGCTCAAAGCTTAGGCTATCACAGCTCGCTAGGCTCGTTCTCACGGGGCGTGGCACGCTAGCGTGGTCCTCGAATTCGTGGAATTGCCACCGTCTGAACGAGGGGTCGTGAGTTCGCCTCTGACGTCATCCGAATCGTGGAAATTCCACGACCGCTCACTCTCGGAATCAAACGTGTTTGATTTTCAGGCGTGGGCACGGTAGTTGGAAGCGAGAAAGGGGACAGTTCTGTTGTTTGTGTTTCCAGTAGTGCGTTGACAGTGTTTATTCTCTTCTTTGTGTTTACAGTAGGTAGGTAGGTAGTGCGTAGTAATGTCTGAGCCGGTTAATCGCGTAATTAAATTTCAAGATAATGAAGCTCTCAAGTTTATTGAATTGTACGCTTGTGAGCGGTTGCTGTATGATCCAAGCTGTAAAGAATACAAAGATAGAGACTTGAGATTGGCAGCAGCTAGAAGAATCAGCGAAGCGATGGGAATCTCTGGATTTGGACCAAAAGAGGTCATCGTGAAATTCAAAAATTTGAGGAGTTCATATTGCCAGGAGTTGAAAAAGATTGCTGATAGTGAAAGGTCAGGAAGTGGCACGGATGATCTTTACGTCCCAAAGGTCATTTGGTTTGAGTTCATGAATTCTTTCATCCGTCCATTTGTTCAGCAACGTTCGACAAAATCAAATTTGGTAAGTACAATGTATGCACCAATGTAAACACCCAAACATAGGTATATATAAAACAATGTAAATAAACAAATATTGCCCAAGTATCGCAAATTTTGGTGATTTATTCAAGGTAGGTAAAACTCGGCAGTAGTTGGTTCAAAGTAGTTGGTGGGTAGGTGCTTGATGTCATTTTCGAATCTAAACTATTTGTCTTTGTTTACAAATGAGCACTACCTATGTGGGCCAAACTCACGTGAAGACACCCTCCGAATTTGATAAATTTATGTTGATTATTATGTAGGTACCTAGGTATAATGAAAAAAAGAATTATGGATGAAATTCTGAAATTTTTAATTAATGCAATTCTGAAATTTTCAGATAGGTATGTAGGTAGTTTTATTTTTAAACAACGTTTCTTACAATAACAAAGTAGGTAGAAGATTATAATTCATCTGGTGTAGCGTTTACCAGTCTATCTTGCCAGGGCACAGCTCCCTCGGTATTGAAGTAATCGCGGTATTTGTCCCGAATCTGTTGTGCTTGTCGTTGTGGATTTCTGCTGACAGATCGCGAAAGGTCCTGCAAGCCAGCAGTAATGTTTTGGCGCCAGAAACCAGGGATAATTCGATGGTTTTCATCCTCGTTGTCAATTAAACCACTGGAAATGTAGGTGGGGTTCGTTTTCCTCAACCAATTGTGCAATGAACAGCAGGCTAGTACTACATCGTCGACCGACTCAAGTTTCAAAGAAATTGGTTTTTCGAAAATTCTGAATTTACTAACTAGTATACCAAAAGTGTTTTCTATCACTCTTCGAGCCCTTGATAGTCGGTAGTTGTAAATTCTCTCTTCCAAGGCCATGTTACGCCGACTGTAGGGTTTCATCAGATAAGTTTTCAAAGGAAATGCATCATCCCCCGCAATGACAGAACCGTTTGGCATATTTAAATCATTCTTCTCCAGAGCGGCGAATAACGAGCTATTTTGAAATATGCCACCATCTGAACCTCTTCCTTTTGCGGCAACGTCCACGTTCAGAAAATTGTAATCGGAGTCAGCCACGGCTAGGAGTACTGTACTGAAACTTTTCTTGTAGTTGAAAAAATCTGACCCACTGTGTGGGGGTGCACGGATATTAATATGTTTACCGTCGATACTTCCCACACAACCTGGTAAATTCCAGCGCTCTTGGAAGCCATATTGAACGTTCTTCCACTCATCTTCAGTAGCTGGTACCTGAAAAAAAAATTGTTCACAATGGGGAACTTGCATGAATCTCAGATTGGGTAGAAAAGCATACCGGTGATTTGACCCGTGAACTGAAGGATAACAACGGAAGTTGCAACCCGATTGGTGCGTTTTAAGATTTTTAAAAAAGGTTCAAAGTTCTTCAGAAGAGGATGGATGGTGCGAGGGGAAATGACGTAAATACTTACTTGTGAAGCATTTGAGGGAACTCTAAAATTGTTTGTTTACAAATAACATGAAAAACGTCCCCCCATTAAACTCGTCTAACCCCCTCTTCCCCGCATCATCCATTTCAATAAGTAAGTTTTTACGTAATCGAACCCCCACTCAAAATTTTTAAAAATTCCCTAAAAAAACATCCTTGACTTATTTCAAAGTTTAATGTGAGCAATAGACTTGTGGAAGAGCCCTCTTTAAGCAACACCAACTTTTGAAAAATGTGCAAGTTCCCCATTGTTCAAATTTATCAGTTCAGTCAAATTCATTCAGTCCATTCATCAAATTCATTCAGTTCACAAAATTGTTCAAATTTTGTATTTTTCTTTGCAGGAGATACCCACGAACGCAAGTAGTCCAGTCTCGATTCAAGAGGGCTCGCAACAAGAAAATTCTATTGACATCTTCAGCAAGAACGTACCAAGCCAGACCTATAGCTCAGCAGCGGATACCATCAATACTGGTCAAAATGTAATAATGAATGAGGAACCCCCGACAACATTCAAAAGGAAAGTTCCAGCCGGAAACGTATGGTCATCAAAAATGAAGAAAACTTCACGAGATCCCCAAGTTGATTGCATATGTGGTGCCATAGAGAAATTGGATGAAATCTCTAATCGAGCTGCACGAATCCCCAAAGAAGATTACTATGACCACTTCGGGAAGTATATTTCATCGATGCTTCGCACTATTGGTCCTCCAACAGCTATGAGACTGCAGGAAAAAATTACCCGTCTAATCACACAAGAAATGTGCCCACCACCACTACCACCAAGATCCTGGAGTGAACCATCCCCCATGTCATCAAGTGGGACGCCGTCACACAGTCTTTATTCGGACGACTACGATTACCAAAACTTGTAAATCCAATAAGTTCATTTCAATACAATTTTTTTGAATTATTTATCTGCATTACTTACTTTCATGAATCCTTCGAGTTCCTTGATGTTAGCTCTGCAAGTTTCTGGCACGAAGTTGCTGATTGTATTTTTTGGAACACGAAACACATACTCCAAGGTTTTAAAAGAGTCTCCAGTAGCTAAGTAGCGCAGCGTAACTTGAAGTTATATTTTAGTAGTCAGAGCTTGTCTCAGGTTGGTGTCCGATTTAGAAATTCGCGGTGAAACGCGTTCCAGGAGGAAATCAAACTGATCTTCAGACATCCTTAGCATATTTTTAAAATCTGCAGGGTAATCCTTTCTCAGCTCAGCGTCTGCCAAATGGTGTGCCCCCAAATTTCTTCTTTCAAGTATCCACTTCCTAACCCAAAAACGCTTCGTTCTCCGTTTTTTAATCCGTCCACGTGACTCTCTCAACCTTTCTGCCAAAATACCACTAAGAGCCGAACTCAAAACTGCGCAACTTTCAAGGAGCTCCTCCATGGTCGGCTCAAGGGATAAACTGAATCGTGATCGTGTGAACGGTCCACGACCAACGCCTGATTCAATTTCTCCCCCCAAGGGGAAATTGAAGCAAGGGTCACGACAGTGAGATCGAAAGCGTGCCACGCTGTCGTTTTTTGCCCCCGTGAGAACGCATGAAGGCGGCTTAAGGGCCGTATTCAGAAACCCACCTTTACAAAGCCTTAACTAAAGGAGTTGAAAAATGTGATGGTTTATAAAAATGTGTCATCTGTTTTGACGCGCTTAAAGGAGATGTAAAGGTTAAGGTTGGTTTCTGAATACGGCCCTACGTCTCGAGAGTTTAACTCTCTGAGAGTGCCAGGTGCATGCTGTCCCGAAAACTCTCTGGCCCTTTTAGCCTGGCGAGTTTTAACTCTTGAGATACTCTCGTGAACAAAAACTCTCAAGTGTAAACGCAGCTTAACGCCCATATTTTGGGTCTACATAGACAGTTTTTCACGTTCAGTTCAGGTTTCTGGGGCAAATAATATGACTCTCAACCGGGAGGGGCAGTTGAATAATGGCTATAATTTGCCAGGTTTGGAGCTGGAAACTATATATTCAGGTGGTTGATTCAGAGATTCCATAGGACAAATAGCCATTTCCAAAGGAAACAAAATGGCAGTTAATAGCATGAAATTACCATTTTTGGGATCGATAACCTTATTTAGGCGACGAATTCACAGTTTTATTGTTGAACTACAAAAATGCCGGTCGTACAGCTGATCAGGCTTCAAATAGCGTGAGTGTACTAGATTTGTGGCTTGAAAACACGTATATGAAATGAATTAACATTATTCAAGAAAATTAACTGATTTCTGGGGCAAAAGTGGCATTAATTGTGGCGACCACCTGGGGATTGCCAATTTCTCATCTCGGAAACTAATAAAACAAGTCGAAAAAACTATCAATTATTCACCCTCCAAATCTAATGATTTCCTGCACTGCTCGCAGGGGAAAACATATACGATGAGAGACAAGATGGGTGTGATCACCCCTCCAGTGAAATGCTGTCAAAGGCCTGGATTGTGGATTTTCATGAAAATCACATAATTTCACAGCGGTCGATTTTTTTCGGTCAATGTACTGAGCAAATTCATGGAAGTTGCCCCGTTCGGGGGTCAACTCCCCATACAGCTCTCTCACTCATAATCGTCGCTAGTCGAGTTTTTGCCACCCTGCAGATCGCTGCATCAAGCCAGGAAGAATCAGTCCCATTCAAACTTTTGAAATCCAACGCAAAACAAACAATAAAGTACGTGCCGGTGGTCGTGGGGGAGGGGATTTCAGGACCTCCTTCAATTCCATTTGAATGAATTAAAACATATTTCGCAATATCTTCGGCTTCGGAGATCTAAAAAGACTGTAGAAAGCGGAGAAAAAAAAAACGCCAAATAAGACGTATCATACTCACAAACAACCTTCTTTCATGCCTGTTTTGTATGCGTTCAAAACAAAGAATGAAGCACACCTTTTGTTTGTGGTGTAGACCTCAGACTCTATTGTACAAGCTCAAGCCCGTGAAAAAAAGAAAAAAATATGCTCGCAAAAATGATCGATAATTTTTAGAGAGGTGAGTCATTTGTCTTCTTTTTAAAAAAAACGTTGGCGTAGTTTTTTTCTTTTCCCGGCAGTCTCCGGCATTATTATGAGCGTGAAACACTTTGGAATGACCTGAAAATTGTTTTGTGTCTAATCTTCGGTTATATCGTGATTTTTACCCTCTTCGTAGAGAGAAGAACAGTCTTTTCGATTAAGATCTCTCGAAAGAAGTCGAAACGCCAGGGTGAGAAAAGGGGAGGGGGGCGAGACTTTGGATTTCACGCGCACATATAGGTGCGGGCGTTGCCTCGGAGAAAAGAAAAAAATAAAAAATAAAAACGTGCCCTCTTAGGAAATACCGTTTTTTAGTTCTGCTATTTCCATCAAGACATACTGAGTTGATTAGGTTTTTGCAGAACTTTGTACTGTATGGAATGTGTTAGCTATTACTTTCTAATATTACGATTTACGACGTTCTATTAAACGAAATTCAATGTTTGGTTTCATTTTGAGAAGTATCCTCTGTAATTCAAACCGAGGGCCATATGCTGTTTGTTTAAAACCAAACTGTTGGGGTTTGGGGGTGGGGAGTGGATGAGAATGAGAACCTCTTTTGTTTGTTCGTTTTGCCATATGTACACGATCCCCTCCCCATCCAAACCATGTATCCCATCACGAGGCGTCGTTTATCTGACCAAACACATACCTGCGCGTTATAAAAAGGATGAAGTAGCAGGTCAGGTAAAACTAAGAGAAGCGATTTATATTTTGGTTCACAAAAATTGTAAAACATACTGTTCACAAGTTAGTGATTTCAGAAGCTTACCAACAAAACCCGTCGTCACTGCTCCCTTCCCCCCTCATTGGAAAACATAGTCAGACTTCATTAAGGCGCGTCTGCTAGTATTCCTGTTCGTCTGTTAAAGCTAATTGAACGGTTAAATAAAGAAGTATTCGTGAAGACGATGTTTCGGTAGTATTGTTTTTTAAAAGAAACTCCCTCACCCATAATCTATTCCTTTAAAAGAGCCCCACACAGGTCGTTTAAAACGTTTAAAAAAGAGTTGATTTTAAAATAGTGGGCTTCGCTAAATAAGGCATCGTGCCCCCTGATCACCATCAGACACCGAGCCACTCATTTTCCATTCCTCTGTTCTCTCCTGTTATAATCAAATTTGTTGACATATTTGGAGAAGACAGGGGCGTAGGAATAAAAAGTATCGTAAAACGAAAAAAAAAAATAAAGCGACTTTTTAAGTGGCTTAATAAAAAGTCGTTTCGATAAAACTGTGAGAGAGGGGAAAAAATAGCCCGTGTAATGCTCAGATCCGTGGGATAACCACCGTCCCTCCACCACCCAGAGGAGGACGAGGATCTCTTGTTGTCTCGTAAATCGGATTAATCGATCGGATCCATGAGAGAAATCGCCCTCTCCACCCCCACCACCTCTATTCACACTATTCCAACGCTTAATATACGTACAGTAACCGGTTCTCCCATGACCGGTGCCATTTTGTGAGATTGTTCTTTATAACGCGAGTGTCTTTCAGTGCTATTAAGGTAGTCCACGTGAGAGGGGAAGGGGGAAGGTCATATTGAAATCAGGCGTTTACTATGGGCGATAGTGATACCATCTCAACGATGGATGATATCACTAAAAATGTTTCTAAACTCCTGCTCTTCGTATCAAATGACTACCTATTGACGAGCTCGTTTCACGGTGTGGCACGTGACAGCACCCACTTACTTGCGTTTAGCAAACTATCCAAATGATGCTAAAGCAGAGGCGTAGCCAGCCCTTGATTTAGGGGTGGGCAGCTTGACTGGGAAATATGTCAGATGCAACATTGCCTTTTTCTAGGATTTTATATTCGGGGATACAGAACATGGAAATGCACAGAATTTGTACAGAAAGCGTTACGACCCCACAAAAGCTAAAAATCTGCTGGAAAACCTTTGTTGCCTTCTATTCCGAATATTCTGTCCAAAAACGGTTACATTTATTCCCAGAAAGTATCACTTTTGGAGCTAAACTTTAAATTTCGGTCCCATAAGTAATACGGTAAACTGTGGTAATTCCGTCCCTCAAACTGGACCCTTCCACCCTAATCACGATTAGTTGATCGTCAGAAATCTCACACATGCCTGGAAACTGCCAAGCTGCAGTCCTCGCAACAAGCGCGAAGCCCGCTCTTCGCCTTTGGTGGAGATGAGGGACGGGAACAGAAGGAGCTGATGTCTCTTTCCCGTCCCATCAAAGTCTACCTGGATGAAATCGTTTAATAATTCACCCACAACTCACCCCACGATACAGGAAATATACCGATCAAAAGCTCGTGAAATTATCTTTTTAAAATAGTATATTACGATCCAAGGGCGGTATGATGCTCATTACGGTCGAGGGCGACGGCAAGTGCCCGAGGTGAAGCTGAGGGCAGTTGTCGCCCGAGATCGTAATGAGGAATACCGCCCGAGTGTTGTACGCTATTTTTTGTACAGCCGAAGTCCTTAATCATTACAATAATAATCATAAAAACCAGTCTTTAAAGCCCTGGGGCCCTATTCTTGAAATTGTGAGAATTTTGCAATACTGCTTTGAAGGCAATCTTGCTTTGAGAGAAGTGAAAGCAATGTTGTCTGGGCTGCAGAGTGTTTCAGTGGATCAAGAATACCTTTTGTTAGCAATACTGGAATCGATGCAATAAAATAACCGCGGGGATTCCTTTCTGAAGTGATTTTTTTTAAAAATCTCTAAAGCTAGAGCTATGTTTAGAAATTATTTGTTAAAATGAGAGTTTTCGACTACAGCAGCAGAGCTCATTATTGTCCATCTAAGCGCCCACGTGGGGCAAGGATATCTCGTTGTCGACGTTGAATTAGCCCCTTTCGACGCCTAAAAAAAAACACCTATCGCTCGTGCCAGCGTATTTTTTCTCGGGGGCGAGACGTCTCCCGCGTCGGCGCCAAATGTGAAAGACCCCATTGAGTTCTATGTATTTTTACTGCAAGAGCCGACGCCGCACCTGGGCGACTTTTATTTCCTAATGTGCAAGGGGCCTTAGGCTAGTCCCGGGATTCTAGTCGAAGAACACTGAAGGACCTAAATTACATCCAATTTTATGCACAACGAGGACAACTTTTAAACTTCGACTCCATTGCCCAACCCATCTGAGAAATGCTGGTGAGCGCAATTGTGGCGTGCAGCCCTTCCTTGCCTCCCCACGCATCTTACTGAGCGTTTCTCGTGGGTATGTCTCTTGCAACTCATTTTTCGAAGGACGATTAGACGAAATATTCGTTTTTCGAGGGATTCTCTTTTATTTTTACAAACCGCACTCACCGAAAAAGAAAGCTCAACTGTGAAAAATAAATTCCTTCTTGTAAAAAACAAAATGGAAACTCTCGGATTTCCCATGGCAACAGAGAAGGCAATGTTACAATCGAATCTTTGAAAACTGAAACACCTACAGGGGGTGTTTCCTAAAAACCACAGAAGGCATTACTGCTTTTGCAACATTACGACCCAAAGCAGTAGTGCCAAATTCAAGAATACCGCTTCGCAGTGTTGCTTTCTCAAAAAGGCAATAATCAAAGTCATATGGAAAACCAAGTCATTCAGCTCGTGGTGATAACGTGTAACCAATCTGGGGTTGGGATAATTGCTCACTACAGATAGCACCACTATTACTATGAGCTATATCATTATCCATATGCGAACCGCTTTTTTGTTGTTTACAGTTGTCTGTTATCAATTTATCAAGTCAGAGTTATTTTTTTTTGTGAGGTGACGAAGTGAAATGTATTTTAATTAATTTTCTAATCCACGCAACTTGAAAATAATTTCACGTGACTTAAACTGTGGCCATATTCAGTGAGAAACGCTTTATATCCAGTTCAATATCTGCTACCGGCATTTCGGTCACCACCTACTTCAACTTTTTTCTGGCAATAGACGATTTCCGTGGAAAAAGCGAAGGTTTAGAACTGCAGGTTATGAGTTTATTTCTAGTTGCCTAGAGCCTCTTTAACAGTATTTTTTTTTACATTACTAGCATTACTACGAGTGTATTTCGGTTTCAAATACTACATGATTTTTGAGTTTTTCGTTTATTTCGAGTCTGCAATTACACTTCCTTCGCGTGCTTCTCATCTAAAGTCAGAAAAATGCGATACTATTGCTGCTTCAGTGACTGTAAGAGTTCTTCCATTCCGGGTCGACCTGGTTTTGACCCAGCTACTAAATTTATCCCTTTCCCTCAACCTTACCGGCGCTTGACTGAAAACGTCCCAAATTGAGGAAAAAGTGAAGAGAAAGTACATGTGAAGGAGTGTGATAAATGCGCAACTATGATGGGACTTCATGTTAAGGTGCCCCCGGAACGACGAGTTTTCATCGATACGTTTCGTGAGACGGAGGCTGAAGAATAAAATCAGAATTGAATAACTGCAAATGTGGTTTTAGTTTGACGGGAATGAGAGAAAAATAAATTCACTTTACACAGCACAAGACAAGAGTAACCCATAACCTGGCCTAAGCGGGTTGCAAAACTGTTGAAGTAGGACTGGAGAGCGCATGCGTGGAAATCGTCTATTAATCGTCGTACTGAGGTGAGATGAGACTCAACAATTATTTTGTCCACTGGGCTCAAAAGGCCTCACAAGTCTATATAATGCAGGGCGAACGTAATTGTGCTCTGTCCGATGGCTCCATAATTCTTCATAACGGTTTGATGAAACATCAAACTTGAACATAATGACAAAGGGGGA
Organism: Corythucha ciliata; assembly: GCA_038030265.1. Classification (NCBI taxonomy): domain Eukaryota; kingdom Metazoa; phylum Arthropoda; class Insecta; order Hemiptera; family Tingidae; genus Corythucha; species Corythucha ciliata. Next base: position 49,846,808 of record CM075942.1, on the reverse strand, counting down.
CAAAAGCTGAAGGAAGTGACCACACGAAGTCTCGTAGCAATCGTTTTCTCTGCGCATGACGGAGTCGTTAGTAACATGAAAGGGTGGCGGGGTTAATTATATGTTCCGTTTTCTCTTTCTCTTCGCTTTCAGCCTTTCACACTGTATGGAGTGCAGCAGCTGTGCATGTCTGGTTTCCCGTTCTCCTCAGAAACTTATTTCCCCTGATACTGCGTTCTTTAGTCGTCCCATACCATGATTGGATATGGATAATATGAAATATAAGGGCGCATATCTGGAATGAGTGGTGCAGAGGCCATGTAGCCCTCCTCAAGGAGAAGACGTCACATTCGCAAAAAGTCATCAAAACGCCTTTTCAAATCTCATCTCATGAATTTATGCCGGTCATACTTCACGAAGTTTTGGATAATTTTATCAAAGTACCTAATACGAGGCACGAGCGTGACTTATGCCTGCCTAAAACAGCCGGTTCCTAGCCCAACGAAAAAGACTGGGACAAATCGCATGACCCCACTGCCCCAGAAAATGTATAGAAGTGCAAGAAAACTGTAGCATGACAGCGACAACTGTGAGTCACACCGTAATAAGGTCCCATAGGACCCTGATCGCCTAATAAATCTTTGTCTCCAATTATAAGGATAAGTCTCTGGTAAATCGAATACGATTGTTCGAAGATTCTTCAGTTGTACTGAAATCGTCGAACTTGAAGCTCCCAGGCACCTAACTCAAAGTGAACTGGGTAAGTAGATGCCAAGTCTAAACATGCCTTGATTGGCTGGCTAAGGCTTGCTTTTTCAGCTAGAATGAAGTGCGATAGAAGTGAAAAGTGCGATGGATGACATTACTCGGCACATCGGCGGTTAATCCGATGTGTAAGAAAAACACTGAGCACTTGTGGTCAGATCCCCTTCTCTCTTTGACGACACACCCAACCTTCACTCATCCGACCTGTTTTGTGCATTCCGTGTATCTGGTTCTTTGGCGTTAGTGGACCAAGGGTATCTAGTTTTTAATTTGCGACGTAGGAGGACACTTATTATGTTGCTATATTCGTTCATTTGGAATTATCGACCAGGTATGCACTCATATCGCTTGCTTTTTTAATTTACTTTGTTGACCTTATGCGTTGTTCATCTATGCCAATCAGGTCTTTAAGAAGATTTCAAATTAGATCGAAAGCTTGATCATAATCAAGTGCCCGTTTATTTCTTTACAGCAACTCGGTACGTCACCGTTCCGCTGGTCGATAGAAAAGTCACCTATCAACAGTGAGAAGTGTATAATAATAATAATAATTATTATTTATTAGCACGTTCCAACAATTGTTGTATGGCTTCGTCACAGGATTATTAGATCAATACAATAAGTAAAGACTGCCTAATCGAACTCGGACGTGAACGCGTTTTACGCGTTGACCATTAAAAAGTTCTTCAGCCACTTCTTGAACGTTCGCACTCCCAGAAGCATCGCTCTTGTCGGCAGCTTGTTGTGCAATTTTACCTGGCTGTGGTTTATGAGTCCGGGCCACGCTATCCGCAAACCAATGCGGCCGGTTTCCGCCATAACCCTACTGAGTAGCTGCAAGCCCCCTTTAATTTCTCAGAAAATGTGATTTTTGATTTTTTAAATGATTGTGCCGATTTCACCCACCGGGAGGGCCGTGAGGCCTGAAGAGGCCTGTTCGGATCGAGGCTCTGCCTCACGGGCGGGCTCCCAGGCTGTCTGGTGAATAAAAGTGTCAGGTTGTGGTTATAGATTATGTTTTATTCTCTCTTATTTTATGCGGACAGTATTGTTCTGATCAATTTTACTAGACTTTTTTCCACTAGTGCAGCTCGCAAATCACACTCTAAACCCTTCTAAAGCCAAACACTACTGTTAAAGCCTTTTTTGTATTTATTTTCCTGTATCTATTTTGGATGTATGATCAAGATCAGCGGTCGTCAACCGGAGATTCGTAGTTTTCCAATTGACAGCTTCAGAACGAATGAGATTGACTTTACAATTTTTCTTTTTTCAACGAATTGAGGCAATAAATATTTGAAACTGGAAGAATTATATTAATATTAATTAGGTTTATGATGATTTCTTCAATTTTATTATTATTACAGTATTTCAGTCGCAAAATCATTACGGCATTGTAGGCAGGATGAGCTGAGGGGTCCGTCGACCGTGGACTTGTGTTGATTGGGTCTGTGAGTTTGAAAAGGCCACCGATGGTCCAGATACTATGCTAACGTTCAGCCGTCGCTTCCGTGTGATTCTTAAGTGTAAAGAGGCGGCCACACTCTTTACTTCATGGGACAATATTGATATACGATTCAAGGGATTCTGGGTCAATTAAATATTATTTTAGGCCAGTCAAAAAGAACACTAAAAATAGCTAAAATAACAATTAGGCGGCTAGTTATGATTTTTAGTTTGTTGTTAGAACCAGTACCAGTAGTGTATATCCAAGTTTGCAGCATCGAAAAACCTGTGCTACTTTCGTAGAAGTCGAAAAACCGCGGAATATTAGCACTCTTCTCGTTTTTCTTTTATTATCTTTCCTAAACTACGCTTTCTTCGACAATACACGTGAACTACGTTTTTCAAGTAGGTATATTAAATACGCTACAATTTGAAACCTGATCCAGCTCTGTAGGTCAGACGTTAGCCAAGATGCAGCTCTTCAAAATTGGTAATTTGTTTTCACAAAAAGAGTTCCCAAGTTATGGGATTGATTTAACATTTATAAATATATGGAAGCAACAAGTTGGAAATTTCTAGCGCTCTCTCCAAAACCTTGTGCGGAACTGTGAGCCCTCGAATTTGTAATAGAAAATTTCTCAGAGGTTGGTTTCACTCAAAACAATATCACTTTTTTGGTTGCAAAAAAATACCAATTCTTAACGGCTGTATCTTAAACATTTTTTTTTTTTTTTTTAAATAAGTATATTGAATTTGCTTTAATTTGAGACCTGGCCCAGATCTGTAGATTAGATAGTAGCCAAGATACAGCGCTTCAAAATTGGTAATTTGTTTTGCCAAAATGATGGAATTTTTGGCTTTGTTTTGTGTGAAACTTACCACTGAGCAATGTTCTATCACAAATTGAACGCTAACAGCGCCAAATGAAGTTTTAGAGGGAGATGTTCAACTTTTTATAAACTTAAAATCTCTTTAAAAAACAATAAATTATTAATTTTGAAGAGCTGTATCTTGGCTACTATATCTGCCCCACAGAGCTGGGCTATGTCGCAAATTGTAGCGAATTTAATATACTTGAAAATTGTAGTTCGCGTTTATTAACGAAGAATGCATAGTTTAGGAGATATAGTAAAAGCACTGGAAAAAGTGCAAATATTCCGCGGTTTTTCGAGTGCTATGAAAGTAGCACAGGTCTTTCGAAGCTGCAAACTTGGATTTAGACTACTGGTATTGGTCCTAACAACATATTAAAAAATCAGAACCAGCCGTTTAATTGCGATTTTATTGTTCTTGTTGCATCCCATTTTCAATTTTATCTATGTACTCGAAGAGATTATATGTAGAATCAACAAACGCGTACACGGCTTAGCCGAATGCATATTTATTCTCCTTCACTTTTCGCCTTCTACTCATCCCTTCAAGCGAAACCCGAACAGAACAGATCCTGAAGAGTTTATGTGGCGTTTGTCCGAAGAGGTTTGTTTGCTCGGTAAAAAAAAACTCCAGGAATTTCGCTAGAGGGATGAGTATTAGTAGTGAAGGAGTAGATGTTTTCAGCTAAGCCGTGTACGCGTTTGTAGGTGCTGTAAACTGATTAAATACTAAATAGGACTGAACTGCATTGAAAATGGGACGCATTATTGAAACTGGTCTGCAAAAAAAATTAGGTAATACAACTTTTTTTCTAAATTGGTGAAAACTTCGTACGAAAAATTGGTGCCTAGTTGTGGGGGGGGGGGGTGCTTAAAACGCAGATCCTTTGAGTTTTCCGTGGCTGCGATTTGCTTGAGTTGAGGCTCTCGCTCTCTCTATCCAAAGTCGAGTACATCGGCATTCTTACGTAGACGAGTAATGACGCGGAATTAATTTTGATTTCAGGACGTAGTCAAGCTTGGGGCGATAGGAATTGCATTAAGAAACGATTTTAAAAATGAATGCTATAGTGATTTAAATTTTACATGCGGAACGATATTTGACTGGTGAGGAGGTTCGTCACACAAACGTCCAGGGGCGCAGCATGAGAGGACACGGGTGGGCAGTTGCTTTCCAGCGAACGCATAATGGAGTAACCCACAGCCGACATTCATCGACGATAACAAATCCTGAAACGTTCGTCACCTTCTGATTACTTAAAGTGTGGAATTCATACACTCACTCTCATTGTAAGCTCTTCCACAGGCTTCTGGAAATTTCACAGGAATTAACAGATCGTGTTCCTTTATACATAATTAATAATATGTCAGTAGAACGTCAATGTAGTCGAATATACCAATTTAGCAGTAAAATACTAACTTCAAACTCCTCGAGGAAATCAGCAATTTCACCTCAGGACGGGAACTGAACATTGGGCGTATAGAAAGGGCAATTATCCATCCAAGAAAACTCGCCTTTAATCGTGAACTACAGGTGCATCCTTCTCATGTCAAAAACCGACATTTTTGCCATAGTTAATGATACTTTAGTCACTGATTTTCAAATGTTGTCCTCAGCAACTTACTGTTTTCGTTAATTACTATCTTAGCTGGGCCTCTCAAGCTGAATATCCGGCATAATATTGGCGTAAATAGTCGGAGGCAGTTAAGAAATTGAAGTTCCTGCAGTACAAAATGCTCTAAATTCTCTCTAATTTTGGGTTTCACTGGCGTTTATGAGTACAAGTGACAATAAAAATATCAAAACAATAACCCTTGTAAATTACCTTAGCAACAGCAAGCTTAGCTTTTTATTGATATAGCTTCTACATGTGGAGGTGTTATCTAGCGTGATAAATTTTCCCTACCCCGGATTGGTTTCAACTTCATCACTAGAGAGCTGAATAACTTGGTTTTCTATACAACTTTGGCAATAATGCAATCGAAACTAGTGTTGCCAAGGCGTTCAAGAATAAGGCCCCTGTTCAGAAGCTTTGTGCTATGCATCTGAGGAGTCAACTAAGCGAAGAAAAATTAATTCCTTCGAAAAATGAAGCATTTTGATAGGTTGCACGGATTCCACCAACGATGTATAAAGCCCCGTCTACATAAGACGCAAGGACGCCGCCGCAGGACGCAACGCAGAACGCAGGAAGCAACGCGAATTTCCAACTCTTGCGTCCGCGGTTGCGTTCAGCCAATCGCATTTAAGTTTAGAAGGCAGGGTCTAGGTTTGAGGTTCTTTCCACTGCTACATTGATTGTTGAAGTTTTCAAAATCCCAAAGTTATCAAAAAACAATTGTTTAATCACATTTTTAAACACAGAGAACTCCGCTCGTATGGCTCCCTGTTTTCTTTTTCAGTTTAGAGTTGTTAATTATTTTATTTAAAAATGTTCATTGTCGTCTATGTAGAACGTTTAAGTTGGCGTTGTGGGACGCTGCACAGAACGCAGGACGCAACGCAGAGTTGAACCAATATCAACTTCTCGCGTCAACTTCTTGCGTTCGGCCAATAGCATTTGATGTTGAGTAGCCGTCGTCAAGTTTGAACTAATAGAACCAATAGAATTCAACTGCGGTGAAATAGGCCCCGCCTACTAGATGATATTTCAGGCTCACTTCAAGGTATTTTTGGGCATCTCCAATATTTTTTCTTCTTCCATGAGTTTGGAGGTTCTTTCTACCCGGCAACTGTTATCAAAATCAAATAACTCCGCTCGCCATTTCCTTCTAGATTTTGTTTTAAAAAGTTTATTTATCAAAAAGTGTATTATTTCAAAATGAAAAAGTGGTCTACTGTTCGGTGGTAGATGAAGCTGGTAGATGCGATGAAGTGAGGGAGCTTATTGCCCTGGTAAAAACAAATCCTGGGCTGTACTCAAAGAGGGCATCGCAACACAAAAACACGAAGGACAAAGAAAGTCGGTAGTATCACCACTAAGTGACAGACCGCAGAAGAGGTCTTGAAAATATTTGGAGGATGAAGGGACGACGCGTTGGGGCTCAGCCTTTGAATCATTCAATTATGCCTTGGGGATAGTGCCTGAAGATGGAAAAATTAGAGTCATTGGTGCTTGAAGAACTAGCAGTGATGATTTCCCCATAAACATAAATTAAAAACTTTTTTTATTATGTCATACTAGTCTTGTAAGAAACATTAGTTTTTTATTAATTAGTGATTCTCAAATAAATGTACCTACAAGTTTGAAGAATGCATTTAATTCTCTCAAAATACAGGGTGTATGTCGGCATTTGAATGATTTTGTACTGTTTAGTACACGGCTAATAGTGGGGGTTAGTGGTTGGGAAGGTCCTATTGTCTACAAGATCGTAGCACCCCCACAACTTGGTGTGTACTATGTAGTACTATCTACTATACGTATACCAATTACGAAAACATGCAGTTCCTGGTAGTAAGTACCTTATATTTATGGATCTGTTTGTTTTTACGTTAAATACTGGGGTATCTGTGTAATTCTACCCGAATATCTAAAAATTTTAAAGCATTCCCTGTCTTGACTGGCAAAATTTTTGGTAGTAAATCAAACCATATTGCCTTCCAAACTTCCGGGATGTAATTTTATAAGCAGTTTAGCACCCGACTCGAAACATCCATGTCCACGGACTGCTTTTTCCCCGTATTTCCATGCACCTTCGATAACTACAAACGAATCGTTATAAGTACAAGTAAATGAATATGCAATATACGCTACCAGGGCGAACTTACAAAAGCATTCACACAAATAGTAAAGCAACTGGTGAAGGAGTTCTGTTGCTTTTCTTCTCGAGATATGGAATATGGAGTCACCCTTTCAAGAAGATCCTCGAATTTCGAAGGTCACATCCCCGTAACTCAAAAAACTCCTCGTGATCCGCGATTCTCAATGTTTCATAGCAGCCGAACATCATTCTTTCGTTAATGCATGAAGCCACCACTGACGACCCCTTCTTCTATTTTATTTTTCCCTCAGCCGAATTTTGAAGACCATCACCGAAACACAGATGGTGAATAAAGTGGCAACGTCCTAACTTTTTAGCTATCTTATCCATAAAATGATTAAATTGACTTGAAAGTGTGAAAATACAATGCTGACTGGAATGGGGAACTTGCACATTTTTCAAAAGTTGGTGTTGCTTAAAGAGGGCTCTTCCACAAGTCTATTGCTCACATTAAACTTTGAAATCAGTCAAGGATGCTTTTTTAGGGAATTTTTAAAAATTTTGAGTGGGGGTTCGATGTCGTAAAAACTTACTTATTGAAATGGATGATGCGGGGAAGAGGGGGTTAGACGAGTTTAATGGGGGGACATTTTTCATGTTATTTTTAAACAAACAATTTTAGAGTTCCCTCAAATGCTTCACAAGTAAGTATTTACGTCATTTCCCCTCGCACCATCCATCCTCTTCTGAAGAACTTTGAACCTTTTTTAAAAATTTTAAAACGCACCAATCGGGTTGCAACTTCCGTTGTTATCCTTCAGTTCACGGGTCAAATCACCGGTATGCTTTTCTACCCAATCTGAGATTCATGCAAGTTCCCCATTAGTGAAGTAAGATAACCTAACAATGTCAAGATAAAGTGATTAGAACTTCTCTTTCACTTTTTATTTTATAACGTGACATATGATTGGCTCAACGCACGACGGAGCCTTGCGTTTTATGTAGACAGTGAAAAGTGGACTTGCTTCCTGCGTTCTGCGCTGCGTCCTGCGACGGCGTCCTTGCGTCTTATGTAGACGGGGCTTAAAAGAACTGGATTGCTTATCACTGCTGATAAAGCCCTCTCCTGCTGCTGGTGGTCGGCTATGGAGCATTTAATTTATACCCCCCCCCCCTGCAAGTGAATTCAGCAGAAATCCCCCCCCCCCTGGAGCTGGTCAAATCCCTTTAAACATAGGAGAGGGGTGGGGTGGGATGGTGGACGGGGTGTATATGGGGAGGGGAGGGATTTCGATTACATCCCCCTGAGAGAGGTCCCAGATCCGCCCTTGGATCTACATGTACACATTTTGTGGGCTATGTAAGGTCAAAATGCTACACTTTAAGGGGCCCACACACGGTCAAACATGCTTGACAAGCATGTTTGCCAACCTCGCTTGACAAGCAGATTTGATCGTGTGTGGGGTCATGTTTGAAGGTTTGAAGGATTGACATCACGTTTGACGGTTTTCAGTCACTGCCAGAAAATTTGCTCTCAAACATTTGGTTTGACAAACATGTTTGATCTTTGATCGTGTGTGTGTGTTTCAAACCATCAAACCTTCAAACCACAAAGAAAAAAGGGTATTGGGGTGATTTTTATGATAATGAAAAAAATGGTTTTTCATAATAATCCTTTGACTAAATCTAGGGTGTTTCACGAGGAAAGGACATACTTTCCTGGAAACATGGAGCATACTTGCACACTTTACGTCTATAAGATAGACGAAAGAAAAAAGAATTATTTATAAAAAATCTCTGAGCACATCTCAGCTCTTCCAAGAGATTTGCGTGGCCAAAGTACCTCTTTTCATGAGCCATTGTTTGGTCCACATAGACCTTTTCTTCTTCCTGTGGGCTTTATTTTGCGGCTTCGGCCCTGATAAGGCAATAAAAATAACTCAAATGGTTAATATTCATACTTAAACATATTATGAACGCAAAATGAGCACTGCTGAAGCTTGGGCGCACGTTTGAAGTTGAAGCTTGACGACAAGTTTGACCGTGTGGGTGCGACATCAAACGTCAACATGCTTGACAAGCGAAACTAATAAAACCATGCTTGTCAAGCATGTTTGACCGTGTGTGGGCCCCTTTAGAGGGGAAAATGTTTACGTCCGATCCAAGAATGGGCGTAAAAATGGGATTAACCCTAGTAGGCTAGTATAGGTCTTGTCAAATCGCTGAAAACTTGTGTGGGGAGGGGGTTATTCTATGAGAGGGTTTTCGATCCTCCCCCCTTTAAAAGGTCTCCGATTCGCCCTTTGATCTTGATGCTATGTGTGTAGGTCACTAGTATTCCAAACTTGAGAAATTAGAGGCACGCTATATCTGCACGAAACGAATCGAATTCGGGCCGGTCTTCGGTCCGGGCTAAAGACCCAAACCGTTTTCCGGAGAGGGGAGCATTACATTGGGTTCATTTGTTGTGTAAAAATATCTATACCGGCACTACATGCTCGACCTTTTTGGATCACACCGAGACCGAGACTAAGTCTCGAGAAAATGAGACTTATGCCCGTATTTATGAACGTTACTTGAAGCTTCCTCGAGTCAAGGAACCATTGAGAACAGTTTTGATCACAATAAAAACATCTGTTCTAATGAATTTCAAGGGTTCCTTAATGTCAAGGAACGTTCATAAATACGGACCTTAGGCCCGTATTCATAGTCGCTACTTAAGTTAAAATTCTCCTAAGTAAAAATCAAATCAGCTTTTGTTAGACAAAAATCATCTGTTTGGAAGCCCACTTAAGGAAATTTAAGTTTAAAGGCCCGTTCACAAGTTCTATGTTTTCGTTGTGTGGTGTCTACGCAACCTATCAAGAAATATCGGCCTATGTAAGTCTCGGTCCGGAAAATGCAATCTCGATCTCGGTCTCGGTCTTGGTCTCGGTCCGGAAAATGCAATCTCGATCTCGGTCTCGATTTCGAGACCGAGACTTTTTCTCGGTCTCGGTGCATCACTAGTAGGAAGGTTATGATTCCGTCCACCATGGAGACCGCTTCATGTGAACTCTCTTACGGACTCCACCAACTCCTCCATTGGTTTTTCTGCCTTCCGCTTTCCGCACTCGTTCCGCCCCTAGTGAATCCTGCTTAAAAATGCAATACGGCAAACGCGCTCATTCCAGAGACCGGTACTAAAAGTATGTGATTCCGGAATCTAAGTGTGGATGAGCGCCTTGACTGTAGTGTAATTTTAGTATCCTCGATTCGGGGATCGGATACCGGAATCTCAAGAGTGAGAACGGCCTAAGCATAAGGCCATAGCATTTGGTTTTTGAAAGAATGAAAATGCGTGAAATAATAAGGGCTTGAAATAACCAAAATTCGTGAAAATGAGTTTCAAAGGAGTATTAAGATCCAAGAAATTTGGGTTTAAAGGAGCCAAGTACATGAAATTTGGTTGTAAGACAGCGAAGGCCCATAAAATTGGATTTGAAAAAGAAAACCCTACGAAATATTGTTTTTGAAAGAGGGAATTACCCGAAATTTGGTTTTTGAAAGAAAAAAACCAACGAAATTGGGATTTGAATGAGACAAATCCACCTAATTTAGTTTTGAAAGAGCAAAAATCCGTGAAACCGGCTATTCGAAACAGCCATTGACAGATTTCGAGATTTTGGCAACCCCTTTGAGTGTTACTCCGGAGCAGACTGCCCCTCTTGCCCACTACCTATCGTTACGCACACCCCTGCTGAAACCGGAATTGACGCAGTTTCCTTGCCCTAGCGGGGTAAGATTAACTGCTTTTAGGCTGAGCTGACAGTTGGAAGGATTTTCACTCATTGTCAGAAGAAAGCTGCTCAATTGATCTTGGGGTGCTGCCGTTATCTCAGTTATCTCCGAATTTTGTCAAAGTGACGTGACATGTTTAACTATCATAACAATTCTAAGTGAAAGTGACGTGTTTAACTATCATATCAATTTATTTCCTTTTTTCTTTTCCATCAACACTTAAAACAAACAAAATATTTCTCAGTCTCGTATTTAATCACTGTCAGACTTCAAATAAAAGAAACAGTCACAAACACGTTAATCGGACCTTATCAGGCGACTCTCACCATAAAACTCTCCGGTGAGGAGTTCAAAAGGGTTTTGATTGACTCTAATCGACTTGAATATTAGTCACTCTTGAAACTTACGTATCTCGTATATGAAAGAAAAAAAAAGTAAAAACTCCTTTGTCGGTCAGATAAAACGGGGAGGCAAACTCGAAATAACGGCTTAATTTACCGAGATAGGTATAATATTTATTTTCTGAAATAATTGACGGGGTGGAGTTTTCATCGAACTCCGAACGAAACGTCGGATCGTAAATGACGTCTCGTGTTTCTATTTTTATTTAAAAGTTGAACAAGCTGGCGGGTATCTGTGACAGGTGTGAGGGAATGCTCTGAGAGGCGGTATCAGTTCGACGAATTAATGGACAATTGACAGGAAGAAATGATGAGATTTCCTTAAAAGGGCGAGTTAATTCTTAGGAATTGATCCAATTTTTTGTGTTGAATTAAATGAAAATTCTTTTTACTATTATTGGAAATATATTAAATACCGTGGAATTCTCAAAAAACCTTTCAATTATATATAGGAAACAACCAAATGAAGACGTTGGATAGTTCATTTTTGGTTTAGAAATCATCAAAGGAGCCGGGGGATTCCCTTTTTTGCGTTGAGATCCTTTTAATGGATGATCCAGAAGTATCAGATTGGAAATGTTTTTGGCCCTGTAACACAAATTAGCATATTATCATGTTCTCCCCCTCCCCCTATCGAGTGGTTGTGTGGAGGGTTCAAGGTGCCTCAAACCTTCAAACCTCGAATGTTCTTCGGATAAATCTTTCGAATTGATCGGAAACCCCCCCCCCCCCAACACTCCCAGCCAACCCGCCGTCATACCAAGAAACGAAGAAAAGCCTTAAGTGCTATTCGATGAGCACGCACAAAACGTTTTCGTGCCTAGGGCATTATAAAACATGCCCCGCATACTTCCCCTTCGTCCCCCCCCCCATCACCAACGTTCTCCCACCTCAAGGGTTCCTCCTAGTTGCCTTTGATTTGAAACTTTGTAAAGCACCGAAGAAACATTTAAGCCTTGAGTCACGCTCCAGTAATCTTACGAGGAAAAAAAGTGACAGACCCGCAAATATTTTTCAAAGGAAGAAGACGTCACGTCATATTCATTTCCAGAGGCCTTTTCTTGAAAGGAAATTAGTAGTTTGAATGTGAAGTTCAGAAGGGATGAGTAAGCAAAAGTAACAAGGCTGTCAGAGAAACGTCTTTGCTCCCGGCTCAGTTAACGACATTGGAAATAAGTTAAAGGGTGGTGGGGGACTTATAATTAAAGGATACTTTTGATAAGGATAGGGTGGGGTGGGGAGGATTTAAAGAACAATACTCTTCACCTTCTTTGAAGAGGATATGGTGAGAGGAGGGCAGGACAAAAGGTTCGAAATAAATTGTTTCTCATTAGCGGCGTCGGCCATTAAGGAGAATGCTTTTGTTCGGGGCTTGGAGAAAAGCCTTTCCATACGAGCAGGGGGTTGGAGGGTTCCTTCATTTCTTCCTAACCCCCGCCCCCTTAAATACTACATGAGGCTAGAAGACAGTGTCGATCGGATCTATTAGAAGTGTACAGCGACAGTTTACGGTTTTTTTTCTTTGTATATGTATTTCTTCTGTCTCACTCTTTGTTGAAATAATGAGTTTGAGTCGTCCTTCGCGGTAAAACCTGACTCACTGTCAGTGGTTTCCGGATGTCTCCCCACTGAATTTTCTTCTTCTTCTTGTTTGAAAACTATAGCGATTGATTTTCTGTATCTTTTGAGAACCTAATCATTGCTCTTGGACGTAGAAACTTGCGCCTTAAGCAAAAGGGCCCCGTGGGTCACGTTGCCTTGAACGACACGTCCTGATGGGACTGCACGTCGAGGACACCACGTCCTCTTCGGATGCGGGTCGGTAACTCAGTTGATCTTGCAATGTGTCCAGCCATTCCACTCACTACCACGGCTAAGCCACATGATTTTCTGCATTTCCATCAAACCACGGGGATTCCGGAGAATAAAATTGACCTTTTCCCTAAGATTTCCCTCATCCGTTGCCATGGGCAGAGAAACCAGCGATTTTTTTGAGTGGGAGGGTGTGTGTGTGTGTGTGTTCGAGCCAGCCCCACAACATTTCTTTTAATTAGCTGACTACACGAAATTGCCACCTGAACGGGGCAGCAGCGTGAAATTAGGCGTTTGATGAGCCAAACACCGCGAAATTATGTTTTTCAGGGAGCCAGCTCCCGATAAATTGGGTTTGAACGAGATCAACTTCGCGAAATGTCATTTTTGAAGTAGTCGAACGTGTCAAGTTGGGATTTTGAGTGGACCAAACCTTTGTTGGTGACCCGATTCCATTCAATTGGGATTGAATGAACCAACCGTGTGAAATGTTGTCCTTTGAAAGGAGTCAGACCCGTGATATCACTTTTTAAAATTAGCCAAAATAGTGAAATTGTTTGTTGAATTGGTTAACATCGTGAAATAAATTTTTGAATTGGTCAACAGCGTAGAATTATATTTTTGCAGCACCTGAAGCCACCAATTTTTTTTTTCTTTCTTTCACTTTTCGGGTGAACTTGTCCCGTAAAAGTTGGGTTTTAATAAGGCCGATACCTCGAAATTTCATTTTTAAATGGGTCAAACGCGTCAGATTTGTTTTTTGAGTGACCAAATAGCCCGCGAAATTGTTTTCTAGAGTGCGCCAATCCAGCTAAAGTGGTTTTGAATGGTCAATCTTGCGAAATGCAGTTTTTTCAGAGATCCAGCCCCATAGGATCTTAAGGACCACTCCAGAGGACTTTGGGCCTTGTGCAGAATGTCCTGGAGATTGATACACTGAATTTATGTCCAGAACTCCAAACGACACCCGTCCATTCACCATTCGGCTCTTGCGTCTGGAGAGTGGCAGGTGGTGAACTGCAATCAAAACGAAAAAATGTTGTAAGATTAATCAAGGACGACGAACTTCTCAAAGATTGTACCATAAGAAATGCTGACATTTATGTGCGTTTCAATCGGGTTAACACAAGATCGAGGAAGTTACACTGCAACGAAAAAAAAGGTTCTCTTCAATGAGAAACCCCGTCTCATACTTTACGGGTCACTGCATACACCCACCTGCCTGCACCAAGTAATGCCCATTGTTGTTGTTTAGTAAGGGAATCAACGGATTGCATTTGGTTTATAGGCTGCGTAGAAGTGCAATGAAGAGGATCGTAATATAATTCTAACAACTAGGGGGGTTTCGTTTCCGGCCCATACCAGAAAATTAAACTCTCACAGCGTAAAAGAGGGCTGTCACCTGTGTTGCAGCCCTTTTTGCGTTCTTTTCAACACCTTCTAATTCATTCACCCTCACAAACCACTTCATGTGCCATGTAACTCCTTTCCTGACTCTCAAATATAAAGCGCTGTCTATTGTGAGGGTGAGTTCGGGGTGATGAGTTGAAAACCTCGTCTTAAAAATCGGTTTCCTTGCAAGTTTTTACAATCACTGCTCTCCTATTCATCCCTCTTTTTCTTTTCAAGTCTGGGCGGTATGACGAGAATGATACGATTGTGTAGGGTGGAGGGGGGGTAGTTCTTCTTCTTTTGAGGGAAAAGTTTTACAAGAGAATAAGACAAGTTCTCCCTCCTCGGTGGACTCAAAGAAGCCGCAAAAGGAGAGGATGTGGTGAATGCCACTAGGAGACAAACCACGCAAGGCTCTTCTTCGCTTCAATGAGTTCTTTTTTTCTCTCTCTCCACATATTCCACATTCTATGGATCTAAAACATTTAAGGTGTCCTATTCCCCCAACCCTCACCCCTTCCTAAATGGCTACTTGAAAAAATCATCGACCCGATTTTTGTTTAATCGGACGTTCAATGCCACCGGGCTACGGGTTTCTCAAAAGAGGCTGTAAGCATGTGGTTGATAAATTAAAGGAAGAGGAGGGGGTGGCAGGGAGAAAAAAAGGACCCAAGGGTGTTCATTTAATAGACGGTTTCATCAACCAACTGCTCTCCGGCACAATAGCCCCCCTCCCTATCGACACACCACCAGCTTCTCTTGGCCATCTACATCAGTTCCTTACACGTTTTTTTTTTGCCAGGTATAGTTTACCGACAGACCGAGTTGATAAAAAAAAGTTATCGCGTGACTAGCCACCCCTCTCACACCGTTCCTCGCTATCATGTCAATACTAATAAAAAAAACTAATTTTTCTTTTATTAGTCTTTAAATTGGCCCGGATCGTCTTCGTAATTTGAAATGAAGTGTTTTTGTTGTGTGTATAGTTCAAAGCACCAAACAATAAATTGCCTTTTTCTTTTTTAGAGAGATCGATAAGAAAACGTTAACAATGGCAAGAAAAAACCGGACGCAGGAGTGCTGGGAAGTGGCGTTTAATTATAACTCTCTCGGGTGGAAAATTAATCGATCGTCGATTAGAACATATGCATTCTTCGCCTTATGATAAATGCTCTTTTCGGAACCATTCGATAGAGGCGATTTTTTTTTTTTTTTTTTTTTTAAGGAAAGGAAGATATTAATGCTCAAGATTGTAATAGAAGGAATGTATTAATTCTTGAAGCAGTCCGGTTAAATTGCCTTTTCGAGCGAAGGAGACAATCCTCCTACCCACACTACAACCACATCTTTGAGAAGTAAAAGAAAAAAAGAGGGACGATTCGCGGAGAACTTCTCATGATGGTTTTGGTGGAGGGGGGATCTCACTAGAGGATTTGAAAGTGTAATCCTCTTTTTCCGACTCAGAATAATTTCGCTTGAACGACGAGATTTCATTTATTCAACCGCTCACGGGGGCTTCACTGGGCCGCATTTCCTGATTTACTTCAAAAGAGTCCTCCTCCCTCGCACGAACTTTTTTTTTCTTCTTTTTTTTTTCATTCCTTTTCCTTTGCCTTTTATTTACTTTGCCATTAAAGTGCAAGGCCTCCTCCTATTTCTGCTTCTTCCTCTTCTTTTACCGACCCTTAAGCAGCTAATGGTTTCAGTTTTAACGAATCTCTACCGCCAGTTTTTGCTCATGCTTCCCGCCCCTTCCCTTCAACACACACGCTGGAATTGTCCGATGACGTGTTTCACAGACGAGAAAAAAAAATCAAAAACAAAAGTGCACTGCCCGTCCCTTCCAGACTTCTGCTCCGGTAATATGAAGTTTTGCGAAAGGGAGATCAGATATGGTCTAAAAACACGGAGAACTAAACCAAATTTTCCCTCCCTGTTTATCAATCCTAAACGGAGGTTTCCAGAGTGCTGTTAAAATGAGAGCTTTGAGCGATCGAATTTTTATAGTTTTTTACTCACGTTCCCTAAAAGCCCCTCCCCTACCAATGTTGAGTGTTTTTCAATTTGATTCGAGCCCCTAATAACCACTCTCTCCGCACTATCGTGTTAATCATATCGCTAATGCAGCCCCCCTCCCTCCAAAATACAGTTTTTTGTTCCATATTATTGGAACGGTTGACTACGCATAAAAAGAACAGTCCTACATCAAAAAGCACTAAAAAAGAGATGTTCCTTAAACACCCCCACCACACTCCCCGACCGAACACTCGAACACTCCTCACACACTAAACGCACAGCTGAGAAGTATGTGAAGAGGAGCGGAAAATTTTTATCAGAATGTCTCCATCTTTCTCTCATTTACTTCCTTGCTCAGGTTCTCAAGTTTCTCAAATTTATGACCCCCTCGCTCCCGAAAGCCTCAAGATCGGCGGCAGGGCGTAGCAAAAAATAATTTCTACTCGAAGTGTCTTTATTTTGCGTAAAAAGAATTCTCTCCGGGCATAAACAAAACGGGAATAAATTATAAAAAGCCCCTCACTCTCCGCTCATAGTCTTCCCCGCAGGCTATTCCCAATAGTTTTTAAGAGGGTCTTTAGAATCTCGTAAAGTATTAAACGACAACTTAAAAAGAACAACGTGTATGCGGCTATTTTTAAAACTTTTTTTTTTCATATAGTTAAAGCGAGAAGATACGGGCAAATTGTGAATCTTCCGCTCTTATAACACCTTTTTCCCATTCACCCACTCAAAACTCCCCCGTGTCATTAGACACCGCTCGAATATTGTTATATATGCTCCACGGCTAAACGCTGTTCCTGAGGACGAAGCAGAAGCGGGGGAAAAAACTGTTTTAAAAATCAGTTTATAATGATAAACAGCTCTTAAAGAAGACGTTTCAAAGCAATTATCGTGTTCTATTAGCTAGAGAAACGAGCCTCTCCTGCACCGAATGGTACAGACAATTTAAAAATTGAGTGGAGAGACAAGGGCCGGCTTGCTCTTTTACACCTTTTTTTTTATTTGAGAAAAAAACAAGTGGAGAAAAAAGCAATTACTCATCTCGAGTTGGAATGACGGGAAAATATATAGGATGGAGTGAACTTCCTCTTGTAATTTGATGAAACGGGTACTCGAGGTTGGGTATTTTGACGGTCGAAAGGAGGTTGTCTTTATAGGACTACGCCTTACATATTTTTCTTGTTATTTACTGTGTTACTACTTAATAATTAGACGTTTTTAAATCACCATACATACTCTTTTTTCTTGTTATTTTGTTTACATACCGCAGTGGTTGACCACTTCCATGCGCCGAATAAGGTACGCCATGATTCCGCTTTAGTCAACTTCACGGGCTATAGAATCGTTTAAAAAAAAAAAACAATTTCGTAGATTTAGCTCATCAAGATTCAAACCCCAAATTTCGCGGCTCTTTACGAAACGAAATTTCTTGGGGTTGGCTCATTTTTATTAGACTTATTCTGCTGCTGTGTGCGGCTGCCGCGCAGCCCTTTGCACTCCAGTAGACAAGGCCCTGATGCCTGATTTCTGTCTTCCTTTGGGGAAAATAACACTTCTAGGGGGCTGAAAGTCACTTTTCCGATGGAGGGACTTTTTTTTTTCAACGTAATGTGAGGTTGGGCATGCTATTACCACCACCTCCTTACAGGCACACACATTTATACAGTCGACGTCATCAAGGATATACAATGACAAGCGTGTGTTTTCTAACTTCACCAGTGAACAGAGCGGGTCTGGCTCACTCAAAAAACCATTTCGTGGGTTTCTCTCACTAAAAATACCACTTTGCCGATCCTGGCTCGCTTGAACTCCATTTTCCCGGGTCTGGCTTATTACAAAACCCTTTCGTGTACACCGTATAGGTAAAAAAATCATTCTCGCAGGTCTGTTCCATGCAATAAAAAACAAACATCATGAATATTGCTTTTTACCCCCATTTTCGTGAGTCTGGCCCCTGAAAAAAAAAAAAAAACATTTTCGCAGGTCTCGATAGCTAAAAATTCATTTCGCTGGTCTATAGCTAACCATTAAAACAGATTTCGTGGACTTTGCTCAGAGAAAAACTATTTTTAAGGTACTCATGCACTCATTACTGATCATTACTGCGTCTACCTCTCATTAAAGCACTTTTTGGGGATTCTGGCTTACTTGAACGCCAAAATCTGGTTTTTCACGGGTTTTCGCTCAATGACAAAACATTTACGGGTCTGGCTCTCAGATAAACAATTTTCGGGCATCTGGCTCGGTAAAGGGCCAATTACGCGAGTTTCGCTCACTAAAACGCAATTTTTTAGGTTCTGGCCCATTGCAAATTCAATTTTAGGGCTTCTTACTCCCTGAAAAGCCACTTTTCGATGGTCCGAATAAGCAAAATTCGTGCGTCTGGCTCATTAAAACAAACCTCTCGTGGATTTTTCACGCTAGGAATTCGTCTTCGTGGGTCTGGCTCACTATAAAACCATTTGTTGCTGGTCTGACCCACTAAAACACAATTTTCGCATGTCTTGCCCACAAAACCCCATTTTGCGATTCTGACTCTTTTATGACTTTATCGTGGGTCACGCTAGTGAAAAAACGCTTTTCGTGGATTTTTTGTGTCTAAAAATACACGTTCGTGGGTCCGACTCACCAAAAAAACTATTTTTGGGGGTAATGCATGCATGAAGCATTGTCTGTCTTTCCTCGTTGAGGTGCGTCAAAAACGAACCGGTTTCGGCTGCTCGCCAACTTCAACGTATGGAAGTACAACTGAACTGAACTGAAGACTGAACGTACTCAGTTAGTCGGGGGTAACGGGTCCAGCACGTTAAAGCACTAGTTTATTCACGGATTTTTCTCACTTAAAAACCATTTCAGCGGGTCTGGCTTCCTGAAAAAACATATTTTTGTGAGTCCTTTGTTCTTTTCTTTCCTACGATGATGACCTGACGGCCACGCGCTTGTTCAGGACTACAATTTGGAGATTTACGGGAATGTGATTTCCTAACAAGGAACATTGCGTCTAAGGATGTGAAAGGGGCTAATTCATATTTATATGAAGTCTCATAGGACAAAAATTCAAAGTTTAGAACCGAAAGTATCACTTTCTGGGGAAAAATTGCCAGTTTTTGTATAAAATTTTAGGGGGAAAAAAGATAAAACGACAGTTCCCCCAGAAAAGGTGTCATTTTTTGATGGATGTCGACCCTTTCTGTATATATGCACAATGAGTTTCTGGGGATGAATTGGAGATTTCGAGCGCCGAGTTCTGAGTTGATGAATTACTGTTTTGCAGGAATTACCCAACGCTTTATTGAGTTGCTGCGATATTTATTGGGTCGAAAGGAAAACTCGCCTGCAAAAAGAGTCTGCCACCCTTTTTGGCAAACCTGTCCCCACGTGGAAGTGTATGCAAGTGTCTGCATGGCTCGGTCGCTGAGCATTTGCTGTCGTATTGTGAGTTGAGAAACGCAGCCAAACCCCACTCAAAAGTGGCCGCCAGCCTTTCTTCAACGTGGTCACTTGGTCAGTCCTAAGTCAGATTTTGTCCATAAAGGTCGAGGGGCGCTTCGAGTCTCTTTATTGGCCTCCAGCAATGAGTCATTTGAGCGTATCGAAGTGTGCGATAACAATCGTGGTGCCAATGGAAACGTTCGCAAGAGGCCAAAAACGGTGGCATCACCCATAGAATTCTGAACCCCCGTAGGTTTCCTTTCATAAGAAACAGAAAAGGGTGAAACACAAATTCGTTCAGACGACAAACAAAAACCAAATGATTTATAACACGAGACAGTGACTGTCTTTCATAACTCAAGAGTTTCTATGATAGTCGAAAAAATCAAACACGATTATCTTTCACCCCCTCCCCCCTCACTACAGTTCAAGAAATTCTTAGCCCTCCGCCCCCTCGTGCTTCCGATCAACGTATAAAAATCAAGATAAAAAAGGGCAGCTCCAATCTTGTTTTTTAACTATGATGTTTGAAACTCCCCAGGTACCAACATATAAAGTGTCAATAAATATTCCTGGAAAATACTTGAATATCCAAGCAGGCCGAACGAGGAGCGATGTAACCGCGGAGGACGAACATTTTATTCTCTCTCTTACTCACCCTTGTTATGTCAAGTAATTGGATTCTGATAGTTTAGGCAGAAGACCTTCAAATGTCACCTTTTACTAAAAACAGGGGGAAAATATAGTTCCGATGAGAGGGAAACCGAATACGATTTCATGTCACGCCCCTGAGTCCCTTGTTCTAGGAACTTTTTCTTTTGCTCTTTATCGAAATGTTTAATCCTTGTGGCTTGGTTAGTGTGGGAGGGGGAGACTCGTAAAAATAACACTAACTTCCTGTAGTGATGAAGGGAATTTTGTTAGATTATCGCTATAAAAATAAGAGAGAGAAAGCAAATACTAAGCATCAGGTCGTCCAGACGCTTCAAATTCCTTTAGGGCTCCGTTTCTGTTGTTAAATCAAAAATAACAGGGGCGAGAAACTGCCTCTTTTGAGGAGCTCCCCTCCCACACACCGTGTTCCTCTAAAAAGACGAAAACTATCAGACTCGAATGCAGTGTCTGATTGCCTGTCATTACCTTTACGGAAAGACTTTCAAAATCCTATATGTATAGCCATCAGCCCAGAAACGAGATCTTTTTAAATGAGGTAAAAATCGCGGTCACGTTTTTCATTCCCTCACTCGCGACCAATTTTATATTTGAGGGATCTATAAGACACAAAAACACGATTCGCCGTGTCTTCACCCCCTGGGCCAAGGGAGGCGACGCGAAAAATGATCTCTCATTTAAGAGAGAAAAAAAAGTTCTAAACATCCAAAAAGATATCCCCCCGCGAAGAGAGAAAAACAAGCTTCGAAGGATTAGTTATTCATGACAGGCGTCCGGTGGGAGCTTTAAATCGTTCAACAAGGCAGAAATGGCAGATCGTTCTTTTTCTATACTTCTTTGACTTTCCTTCTTCATTTTTTGCGGTTTGTGAGCCAGGGGAAGTCTGTGGCACCTCGTTCTCGCGGTTGAAAAAATTGCAGTACAGGGAACGTCGAATTTTCAAATGATTAATCTTTTTTGATTAAAAAAAAAAAAAAAAAAATGCCCTGAAGGTATACAAAACATTCCACCTATTTTGCTTGTAAAAATATGTTTCGCGTGTTTGATTGAAGTTGCGTAGGATCATTTGCCCTCTATTCCGGAAGCTTGAATAGCTTGTCTCCCCCCCCCCGCCAAAATCACCATAAGAACGGTTAAAATAAAGGAAATATAGCTTCAAGCGTAGGCAGCCTCGCAGAAACACTGCAGTGTAGGTAATTCAATCTCATGTTCATAAAAGGTCTGTACATTTTGGAAATACTTATCGGCACTGTGCAGCACGTAAGCGAAATGTCGAGCGAAATTGGTATTGATTGAGCCATATCCACGAAAGTGCTCTATTGGCGATTAAGACTATCACTTGAGCGCTATATTGTCTCAGCAGGTCATCTTTTGCGGTTCCTCGATACAACTTCCACGCTAATGCGCAGTGCAAGTCCACCGCTAAAATTGTGAAAAGCCTTTAATTTGCGGATAAAATTCAGAAAACTAACTTAATTCGCGGCTAAAATTGAGGAAACGATAATCGCGTTTCATAAGCTGGAGGCAACTTCGCGGCAAAATACGGATAATAATACGCTGATCCCTTATTGTTTCTGTAGGTCAGGGCTGGCCAACCTTTTTTTTTAGTGGGCCGTAAACCTGGTAGTAAGAACTAGGCGGGCCACCCATCCTCACCACCACCAAGCACAACATTTTGATCTTAGCAAAAGGCCGTGGCACTCTGAATAAAACGCACTTGGGGCCTGTTCAATAACTTCAACAACATTAGTCAACCCCAACAACATAAGTAATAATATCGTTTTCCATTTGCACAAAAAATGTGCCCTGGGGCAGCTCATTGCAGTGCCGGACTTACATTAGAGACATTTGGCGCCCCCGGGCGAATCTCTTACCAACGCCTCCGTGAAATTGTTTCAAGAGTCGCGAATTTTCGCGGGTTTTTCTACACACTTTATCACTTCTTCTCAATTTCATCGGTGAATTATTTGTCTCTATTTTAGCCGCGAATTAGCGACTTGTCTCCATTTTAGCCACGAATTAGGGATTTATGTCCATTTCAGCCGTGAATTAGCGATTTTTAATGCAATGAATTTGTGTTTTTCCTGATTTGAGATTGAGCCTTTGATGAGCGATTATTCTACCCGTGAATCACCGCTATAGGTATTTGCAAATATTGGCCACGAAGTTGTCTCCGGAAACCGTGACTTGCTACTTACTCAATTTATTTTTGTGAAACAGCAATTGTTATAAATTTAACCCCATAAATAGCCATTTTTTTTATTTCAGCAGTGAATTAGCGTTTCATCTAATTTTAGCCTCCTATATAGCGAGCTATCAATGAGAGTTTTGTATCCAAATGTTCGCTGCGAATTAACGCTTTCCTTAATTTTATCCGCGAATTAGATTTTGTTCACTTTCAGCCACGAAGTTACCTTCACAAGCCGCAAATGGGCGTTTTCTCCACACCTCAGCGATTTTTTCTCAATTTTATCGGTGAATTACCTATTTTTGCCCCATTTTATCCGCGATTTTTTGTCATTTTAGCGATTTTTCACCATTTTAGCCGGGATTTAGCGGTTTATCTGAATTTCACAGTGAATTCGTGTTATTCCTGATTTCTCAATTTTCTGTGAATTCGAAAATTTTGTCCAATTTACGCCCCAATCCAATCATAAAAGGGCGCCAAAATCAAATCATTAAAACGATAATTTACCACTGTGGGTCACGGGTGGGCCATTGTGAGAAGGCGTGATAATGTTCTTTTCTTGGGACAAGTACGCGGCTGAAAGTTTAGAAATAACGCTAATATTCTCATCTAAAATTGGAGAGAAAAAAACCAAAACACCCATTCGGCCACCCGCGGCTTGAATTAAGAAAATGCGCTTCTTCTTGAATTCTCGAGACAACTTCCGATTCCACACCATAATGGTGAAAAGATCGCTAATTCGAGGTTTATGGAAGATTGGAGGCCATTTCACGGTTGAAATTTAAGCTTATACGCTCGTGCATTCTTGCGGTAATTATTCCGAGGCTAAAATGAACAAAATGCTACTTCGTGGCTGAAGTTGCGAAAAATAGTCCATCTGTGGCCGAAATTGAGAAAATTTGCTTATTTCGTGATTTCTCGATGCCTCTTTCAGACCAAAATTTTGTGAAAACAAAAAAAAACGCTAATTCATGGTGTATGGAGGCCCCTAGACGGCTCTTTTAGACGAAGAAAATGCTGATAAGTGATACCTATGTAGTTTTTCGTTCAAGTCCATGCCTAAAATTGAGAAATAGCGCTACTCCATGGCTAAAACTACTTGTATTGACGACTAAAGTATCGAAAAAGCGCGCATTTGTTGTTAAAATCGAGAAAATGCGCTGATACAACTTATACGCCAATATTGTGAAAAAATCGCAATTCGAGGTGTATGCATGGTGGCCCTTTTACGCTCTAATCCATGGCTGAAGGTGAACGAAATCGCCCCGAAAGTCGGTAAATAATTAAATTCGCCCATAATGCACGACATAAAGGCATGACGACGAAGGCGAAAATATAAATTGAAAAATGAATGGACAAAAAAACAAAAAAAACTGCGTTTCATGATGTCCAATAACCAAAGATTTATGACTTCCCGAAGATCATGTAACTTGTTTTAAGTAACCTGAATTTCTTGCCACACCTCCCTCACAGGTTGTTATGGGAATCTTCATGTAAATGAAGTAGAAGTAATAAAGACGAAAACCAACTAAGTTCCTCCTTGAAAAACTGTTTCACGCCCCTACCTTCCACAATCCCATCGTCAAAGATGTTTCTCCTTTTTTTGTAACCCCCCCCCCTCCCACCAAAATCACCTGAAGCGCCCAGTGGAACGCGTACGGGCCCCCGTAGCCGGTGGTCTCGTGCGAGAGGGACGAGTTGTTCTCTGGGCTGAATTTATTGTTGGAATCGATCAGAAGAGAAGAGATGTTTTTTTCTTTCTTATATCCGCCTATGGCTATGGTGTAAGTATGATTTAGGACTCGAGAAAGATTGGGATTTTTGCTCTTTCTTTATTGCTAATCAGTGAGACCGACATTTTTTTGTTTTAATTTTTTTAATGACGCGATCCACGGGGTAGAAACGAATAAAACAAAAAAAAACGCGCAACGGACAACGGAGTGGCATTTAGAGAAACAATTCGTCGTCGAAATCCTGGAATTCCTTTAATAAAATGTCTCTCATTGTACGTAGAGCGCTGGAGTGTTCGAACGTTTTGAATAAAACTCATTCCAAGAATAGTTACCCTAGCGATATAAAAAACCTGTAACCACTTTCCCGACCGTTGCAATCTGGTTTCAATTTATCTCCACCCTCTCTCTTCCGTGATTCCTAAATTAACTCAAAATGTTTGGTTTACTGAGAATGATCTGTTGGGTTGGAAATTTGAAATAGCTGAGCGCACCGTAATACTGAAAAGGGGGTGGGGATGGAGGACAGTGGTTTTCACCCCTTCCAGTGTCAATGTCAACCGGCTCCCCATTCATCTTCTCCCCCCCCCCCCACACAGGATCACTCTGTTACCTCAAGCGGCAAAGACAGGCGAATGTTAAACTTTTGAAAGGTTTCGTGGGAAAGATGGAAGTGATGGCACGCAGCTAAATTCAGCACTTTTAAAACTTGTTCAGGGTGAGTTGGTTTGAATACCTCGGGATTTACGCTCGTCTGCCACTCTCGGTAAACAAATAGAAGTTAAATGCGGCGAGAAAACAGCACCCCTTCTCGAAGTTCGATTTGAATTTTTTCTCGTCGCCCCACCGGTTAACCGCACGTTCAGGAATGGTGGAGGGGGGGGCATGGTAATCCTTCCTGTTTGAGCGCATTTCCTCTTTTTTGGGGTTTCGCTTGTTTACCACAGACGAAACCCCGTTGGAATCAACTTTCCAATAAAAAATTCTGTGGTAAAAATGTTGTTAAACGAGCAGTGTATGAAACGAGGGATTTGTTCAATGAATCCAAACCAAACAAGGTGACTGACATGCTTGGCCTATCAAAATAGCAATTTCGCCACAAGTAACCACGTTGATGGCTCTGAAAAAAAAATCAAATTTCCAACAAAACATTGTCAATTATGGCATCAACAACTGTGAAGTCGGAAATCCAACACAGCGTAACTCTTCGGCCATGAAGTAGTTCGGCTTGAGAAAATATAAAAATTGTCCCACTATAATCCAACTAGTCAACTACATAGCCAATAACTCACAAGGATCATAAGGACTCAAAAAGGGCTTATTCTCTAAAACTGGTAACGAAAACACAACTATCACAACTCACTGCCGGCAGTCAGTCCTCCTCCTCCTACGGGTAGGTACTACTGTGGCTAGATCATTTTTGCCGACACAGATTTTTTCTGCTTGGGCCACTTCGGTGTTGCGATGTTGTGACCAGGCTATATTTTTGTGATTAGAGAATTTATGTGGTTAGATAATTTTTGTGGTTGGAGCATGTTTGTGCTTGGAGCATTTTTAATTTTTTACCGTTAAATAATTTTTGTGTTTGGAGCATTCGTGTGACTTAGAACACCGCTGTAATGATCGCAGTTGTGTGGTTAGAACCACATGGTTTGGCCATGGGGAATGCCCAAAATTTAAAATTGGACGAAACTGCGTACTTTTTTGGAGGTTTCACGACACGACGGATGCGAAAATTCAATCCAAATCCAATTTTGTGAGTTCGACTTTTCAAAAACCAGCACGGGTTTTCGGCCTCAACCCGCGTTACGGTGATTCACAAGGGTGAGGGGGCGATTTAAAGAAAAAATCTTCCGACGCGCACTTACACGCGTATACCTTCTGTTAAATTATACTCTACAGACCAGCTCCTTTCGTGTGAATAAATACTCCTTAACAGCACAGAAAAACTAATTATCGTTTCCGATAAGTAAAGTAGGTTTTCTCGTTTTTCTATCGAGTACCACAAAAAAAGGGATAGTGGGGTAATGCATGCATGAAGCTGTAGCCGTAGGAGCCTACGTTGTCTGTCTTCCCTCGTTGAGGTGCGTTAGTAACGAACCGGTTTCGGCTGCTCGCCATCTTCAGCGTCTGTAAGTACAAAGTTTCAGTTGTACTTACAGACGCTGAAGATGGCGAGCAGGCGAAACCGGTTCGTTTCTAACGCACCTCAACGAGGGAAGACAGACTACGTAGGCTCCTACGGCTACAGTTTCATGCATGCATTACCTACTAACCCTCGTAGTCTAAGCGACCATACTAACAATATCAATTCTACGGATAGCGGGGTGTTTAAAACGAGGGCAATTAATTGGTAGCAACGACTCAATTACACCTTCAACCCCGTAAGAATCGGAAAGGTTAAGGGTTTAACATTTTTTTTGTTTTATTTCACTGCAAGCACCCAATTGGATCGTCCCACGTTCTTTTATTTCTTTGCTCCGGAAGTTTTAATTCGATACGAAAAATTATCTCTTCACGGTCTCCCCGCCCCATGGCTACCTGACAACTCGTCCTCGCACCTTCCCAGTGACGCCCCCCGAAAAGTATAAAGTGTACTAAAATGATCTGCTTTTAAATGTAATATTTCCACGCGATGATAACAATTAATCGCTCTCCCACGGATTATATTCAAATATTATATAAATATAAATATTTATAGGGGCAATAATGAAATCAGAATAGGATGGGAGTTAAATATAAAGAGCGTTCACCCGCTTGGTCTTTTTTTTGTATACGTAAAAGCCGCCGCTTTTAACGCCCTAATGAAAATAAATTAAAACTAAAACTTCCGAGAGAAATCGATCTCAAGCTCGTTCGAGCAAAAGGGCATTTCAATATCAAAACTGGCATCTTTTTATAATAATTAAACCACGCCTTTACGGGCGGTAATTTTCATTCTTTTATCAAGGAAGTTATGGTGTGGGAGTTCGAGAACAAATCATTAAGATTATTTGCTGTTTAAAAAAAAAAAACTGTTTATTCGTAGAGGTGGTTAGTGGGATCTCGGTGAGGGTGGTGGGGGGAGGGGTATAACGAAGAAACTGGGAAGATGCTACGTAATGTCACAAGACAAACGCACACAAGTTCCGCGTTTATTGTTCGAAGAGGTGGGTATAGAAAGGTTTGCATTTCATTAAAAACTAATTTATGGACTCTCCGATGAGCTCCTTTTTTTTTTATTGTCACTGCCCGCGATGAGAAGAGATAGGCCAAGGGGAGGAGGTGTGGTGGAGTTGATGGTAAAGGGAGTCGTTGTGCCTATAAGGGTCATTACAGGAAAAAAAACCACCGAGTAATTGACTTTGAAACTATTGTTAAAGAGGAGAGTTATGTTATTTTGAATTTCTTTCTCACGTTTTAAAACCCTTGTACACATTATACATTTGAGAAGGAAATAAATTGAAACGGCCAAGTGTGGCTGTGGGCTGATTGTTGTAACAGCACGTTTAAAAAGGGTTTTCTTCGTTGTGTTTTGTAATAGACTTGACGAAAAAACAAAGGACTATAACAACCTCTTCCGGTCAAACGTCATACAATAACGCTGAACAATTATAAGTGTGACACCTCTAGACTGCTTCTAAAATAAAGAATTTCCCGAAAAATCTACTGAAAACTAATTTCTCTTCTCATCACCCGTTTCATTTCGGCAATCCCATCTTCAATTGTTTAATAGTGTGATAAACTGAGGATAATTGTTTAAATGATTCCTCGTTAGATTACATAATTTGTTTTTATGAAATGGATGAATACTTATTTGGGTTCTTAAGTGAGTTATCAATCCTCACCTTAAATTTCAGGTACTTTTTCACCTGATCGAAAAAGTCATTCCCCCCGACAAGACAAAAAAACAACAGAGCCGGCTAACTTAAAAATTTGACTTGATACCTCTCTGTGAAAGGTGATGAAGGTTTTGGGGGCGGGGGGCAACCTGGTTCCTTGCTATGGGAAGGCCGCCTGAACCTCCCATGGCGGTGAAGGCCCCCCCGCGTAGGGGGTCCTCATCGAAAGAAGACGAAGAAGAAGAAGAAGAAGGAATGGGAAAACTCGCAAGACGAAGAAGAAGAAGCGGAGAAGGACCCCCTAGCAAGGCTTCTCTCGAGGGCCACCAAAGCACCCGCGTGACGTCAGGCCCCCAAGGGCTTCGTCGGGCCGCGCACACAGACTCTCGCATCACACACACACTTGCTCTGTGGTGAGCGCCGTGAACAGTTCGACACTCTCTCTTTTCCGTTCGGGGGCTTCGGAGCTCAAAAAATGATTCCTTCGTTGTCTACGCTAGTCCATTTTCGCAATTTTCTGTGGTAGATAACAAAAAAGTGCTCAAATCGGGTACTGTTAAAACAAACAAACAAAAAAAACGTACGCGAAGTTCCTAATTTCCGCGAGCGTACCTTTTTTTTCCAATCCCCTTCGGTGTCCCTCGTGTGTTTTCACGGAGTTTTAACCATCTCTAAGCTTTCAATTGGATCATACCATTAGAAATCAGGTAAATTTGATACACTAATTCGCTCATATTGACCCTAAGCGAGTTTACCGGCTTATAACGGTTTCCCCTTTGATGTAAAAAAAAAACCGCACTCACAATTACATAACTATTACAGTCCTTGAATTTCATCTATGTACGCCGATAAATTGATTTTTATACGCGTAGGACGACCACTTTTCGTAATTATTCATTGAAAGGCGAGTGAAAAAAAGAACCTAACTTTTTCAGGTACTGACGCTAAAAACCTGTTGAGGAGAGCGCCATGTATAAAACCGTATATATACCGGGCATAAATAATAATATGAAATAATCACGATTCCAGAGGCGTATGGAGCAACTTATAATTTCAGGTTTTAACCCCTTCATAAAAAGTGCATATAAGGGTGAAAGGGAACCCCTGAGAAAGCCCTTGACCTGATTCGCGTGCTTCGTTCGAAGAAGGGGAGAATAATTTTGTGCTTGTAAAATGGGTACTTACAACGAACTTCATGAAAAATGCATTCCCCCCCCCCCTCATCACTAACCCTTCAACATATCGCACCCTCCCCCCACCAGAAAAGTGTGAATAGATAGCGTAGAGCACATGACATTTTTTTACATTTCCGCGTTCTTCTCCTCCTAACTTAAATTTAGAAATATTCGTGGAATCTTGACGCGTTGTGTGACGGGTTTCCACAGATTCGCTCGCTGATTGGCTTTGCACTGGGGCTACTCATCAATCCGGATATTCACGTATTTCGAGTTTTCCGGACATTTGTCGGTTTTACGGTCTTTATAAGGAGGGGATGTTAAGTGACACTTTTAGCAAGTGCCATGGTGAAAAAGACCCCGGAGTTGGCTTCGGAGATTTGTTTTGCTTTTCTTTTTTATTGTGCATAAGAACTTATAGAAGACATTCCCATGCCAGCCATGGGCTTCTCCACCACAAAAAATGGCCAGAAACTTACAAATACATGCATGCTTAAATTGAGAGCCTAAACTTGAAATTACGCTGAAATTAAGACCCGAAACAGTGAATTTTTCTGAAATTTATAAATGGACGCTGTCCCGTCCTTCGCGAAAATAAAATTTGTACGATAAACCAGAAGTTTTGCGAATATTTATAACCGAAATTGGCAATTTCACAGATTTTTAGCTCAGTGCAATGTAATTTCGTGACAATATTAGCCTTGCCTTGGGCGTTGTTTTGGGCCGGCTAGCCCATTGGGGCTCCACGGTCACTAACAAAAAACAAAAACCGAAACTTGCTATTTTGGAGTAATTAAGACCATAAACTCGCAATTTTTTGAAATTCAGACCCAACACTTACAATACCGCAGATATTTAGCTCTATTTCGCAGATATTTAGCTCTATTTCGCAGATATTTAGCTCTATTTAGCAAAACTACGTAATCTCGAGGCTATTCATCAAATGCTTCTGGCTCTGCACTGCCTTAAAAGAAAAAAGGGCCCAGGAACTTGTCATTTCCCGAAGGTATAAAGACTAAGAACATATTTCGCTAATATTCAGGCCCAGAACTAGCGGCTTGTTGTTAGGGCACGAAATTTGTTTAATATGTGTACGTTAGGCCCCGCGCACACTAGGAGAAAAAAGACGCCGACGCGCGCGTCAGCGTCCTACTCGTACAGCAAAAACACATAGAACTCTATGAGGCCTTTCACATTGGACGCGTACGCGAGAGTCGTCTCTCCCCCGAGAAAAAAGACGCCGACTCGCGCGTCGGCGTCTTTTTTCTCCTAGTGTGCGCCGAGCCTTACAGTCAAAACCCGAAAACCGTCAAAACTAGTTTTGACTGATACACGATAGTCAAAACTAGTTTAAACTGAATTAGACTGTTCTGATAACCTGTGGTCTTCTAGACAACCCGCTGGTATCCATATTGATAGTGAGATTATAGTTGAAACTAGTTTTCACAATGGGGTCCCGTTGAAACAAGTTTTGACTATACTTAAAACTATTTTTGGCATTGGTGTCTCGATGGAACTAGTATTAACCAGTCAAAATTAGCTTTAACGGGTATACAAAAAGCAACTGAACCAGAGAAAAACCAGTTAGGGGGCACCTCATTTCTGATCGAAATGACCATTTGAACTTTTCCGAAATTCCGCTTTGTTTCCGAGGTATCCGCCATTTTATGTTTTGTTTTTTTCAGGAACAGCTTGTTACACACGCAATAATTGTTGCAATGGCAAAAATGATGGGCCTATTGGAAAGAGCGCAAAATTTTCTTTCAAAAATAGAGCATAATTTGTGTCCAGATCAGATGACATCTACTACGTTTCGAATCGTTGAATAAAACCTCCTCTGTTTGGCCACTAAATGAAATTGGCTACTCCCCCACGAAAAAAGAAGTAATTTCGCCGTAGAAACTGATAATGTCACGTTCCAGTAACTTTTAATTTCGCCATATCCTGCTGCCTTCCGACTGTCGTTTTCTCCCGTCAATTTCGCGGTTTGCACACCGGATTTCACGTTTCCTGAACAACTAACTTCGCGGGTTTGTCTCACCTAAAAATCAACTTCGCGAGTTTACCCTCGCCTACATTTGCCTATGAACACAACTATGGTTTTGTTGGATTCCACTGAGCATTTTCGTGGACTCTCCTGGCTAAAGATCCGTTTTCACGGATTTTCACACTATACAGAGCCATTTTTGGCTATTCTGGCTCATTAAATAAACAATTTGGCGAATCTCGCTTGCTGGAAAAGAAACCAATTTGACAGGATTGTCTCATACAAAAATCAATGTCGCAGATTTTGCGCTGTAAAATAATATTTCGGCGATTTAGGCCCACTAAAACGCCAATTTCGCGGGTTGTGCTGGCTAAAAAACCATTTTTGCGGGCGTGGCTCATTAAAACAAAATCGAATTCGTGGGTTTGGCTTGCTGGAAACCCTATTTCGTGAGGTCACCTGATTGAAATGACCCAGTTTACAGACTTTAGGCTCTGTAAAAGCCCCAATTTATTGTTTACTTTGTTTGTGTGTGATTTATTTGTTTTGTTGTTTACTTATTTTTCAAAAATATAATTTCACCGATTTTAGCTCGCTAAACATGTTTATCCTGGTGGGAGGGGGATTAACGTCAGGCATAAGCAGACATGAACTGATTACCGAACTCTTGCTGTGTGCGTATAATGGGCGGCTGAAGGAGAAAATGCCAGTCCTTCTCGCACAGGGAAGGGCCAGAGCCCTTTCCTAAAAAGAGGGATCCGCACTTGTTATGGGCTATAGCTTGACACTAATGTATATGCCTGTGAATTTCTGACGAGGAACCGTTCCTCTTCAGAATGAAAGGGTTGAATTTACCGCAGTTATCAAGCGGAGGCCCAGAGGACAGAAATTCCAAGTTCAGCGCAGAAAGTGAAACCTTCTGGGGGTAGGGCTCAACCAGAGTAGGATATAACGACCCTTTGTAGGATTGAATTGACGATTTGCAGTCCCGAGTTGTTGAATTACTGCGTTTTGGAGGGTTGAACAGCTGTTTTTGTACCATCGATTTTTAAAGTTACAATTATTAGGGTGCGTTCATAGTGAATCACCTTCACTGCGATACCTCGATGAGCGATGCCCCGATGAAACATCGATGAAGAACAAACATCAATAATTGTATGGGACTGTTCATAGTGAAGCACCCTCACTGCGATGTGATCTTCGATACCTCGCTACTATCATCGATGATTTGAACCATATGGTTCCTCGACCCCCCTCCCGTCAGTTGCCTTTTGTTTTTCTTTTCAAAATCTTTCAAAGTCCACCTTCACACAATTTACGTAAGTCACGCACACCTGTTTCCTTCAAGCTTAAAGGCCCGTTCACAAGCTCTATGTTTGTGTTGTGTGGTGTTTATGCAACCTATAAAAATACTTCATTTTTCGAGGAAATAAATTTGTTTGGTTGCATAGACTCCACAGAACGTAAACATAGTGCTTGTGAACGGGCCTTTAACCCTTATTTGGCAGGAGGGGTGTCGAGGAACCATATGGTTCAAATCATCGATGATAGTAGCGAGGTATCGAAGATCACATCGCAGTGAGGGTGCTTCACTATGAACGCACCCTTACATTTCTCCTGCAGGCTGAGTATAGCCGTTTTCCGGAGTAAAACAAATATTCAGCTCCGCAAAAGTCAATGTATCCCCCCTCCCCATCCATTCACTGCAACTTTGGCTATTTGGTCTCGAAAATAACTGATCATTCGAGCCCAGATTTTGTCTCCCGGAATTGATTTGTAGTCACTATTCAGAATTTTCGACTTTGGATGATTTGTAAAGTTTACCTCGTTAAACATTGTTTGTCTTTATTAGACGCAATTTAGCCCGTCACACGGGCGTCGACTGTTGAGTAATTATAATCGATGTGCTTACGAAGAATAACTCGCTTATTTTTAATTTACGTGCACCTGTGCACCGTTTATGAATGAATGAGCCTCGACACGGTATGAAATATTGCTTGTTACGGTTGAGTATAAGCGCTTTTTCCTAATTGCGTCTATGGTACATACAAATTCGTCCCGATAAAGTATGTTTTCCTCGGCCGATAGACTCGCTTCAGGTAGGTAAGGTTTGTTAAGGAGTGGGAGGGGGTTAATAAATAAAGCTTCCGTTGTACATTCTCAAAAAGACAACTGGCGTGATAATTAATACTCCAGGAAACGTCAATGTTTTGATGCCTCCCGGCTAGTTATTAAGTGAAACCGTCTACCGTGTACCCTTCGCTTTCAATTCTCGAACACGCCAAGGGTGGTTGCCCCATTCCTAATGTGAAAAACCGCGAAGCGTTCCAATTGGCATTAAAGCTCCCCGTTCAAGAACTTGCCGCCTGCTAATAGAGAACGAGATGAGAGCTATTATAATTGGCTGTAGCTAAACGAAGAAATTAAACTCTGCGTTCCCCCCCCCCTCCACAATCATCCGGATGATTTCATTGATTTGACCGTCTGTCTGGTGAATGAGGAAAGGGATGAAGAATTTCAACGAACTCCATTCCACACACACAAAAAAAATGTGCGCTCGCGTAATTTATAGAGTGACTGTGACAAGGGAAGGAGTGAGTGCGCGAGAAGAAGAAGAAAAAAACTGGCAGCTGGTGGACATTCTTTGTTCTGAAACAAAACTGAACTTTCTTGTTTTCAGAAGTGCTCCTTAAAAAATTGAAAAAAAAAAGAGACAACAAATCTTTCACGTTAAGGCAGCGGGGAGGGTGGTGAACACAAGCTCATCCTGTGCATATCCACTAACTTTTTCTTACACGGAATGAGAGAGAAGGTCCTGTTTTTTTGCGCCACAAGAAAATAAAACAACGGCGGATGTTTCACCTTCCCTTTTTTTAATTTAGGCAAATGTATTCCGACTCTCGCGTTACTCGTGGTTCAATGTATTGTCCTTTTCCTCCTCCCCCCCCCCACCAACACTGCTAAAGTTCGCGTGACGACCAATGAGACAAAGAGAGAAACAGACTGTTATAAAATAATAATAATAAAAAATCCTGCGAATATGCATAATTCTGACGCCTATCATTTTTTCACTTTTTTTTGTTAGAAAAAAAAGAAGGAGAATTAAAAAACGTGAAAGGTGAGCCCCTGATCAAGCAATGACTCGCAGATATTTCTTGGAAGTCATGGAACAAAAGAGTTATGATTGCAGGAATTATGCTCCGCTTGTTTGGAAACCCTGTGAAGACAGCATTTTTCTCCCTAAAGACCACGATATTATTATTATTTGTTGTTTTTTTTTTACTTTTCACTCATGCATGACTCAGAAATCGTACAGAAGCGTCAAGCGTTCCACAAATGACCTCGTTCACCCACCACTTTAATTAAAATCAAATGCATCCCGTTCGAAGAGAAACTTTCGTATTCAAAAGAGACTTTAAGAGATGTCTTCGAACCTAATCCCCCCCCCCCTTGTACAGCGTCGTCGTAAGTCTTTAATTCATGCTGGACAACATCGTAATTAAACTAGGAAACGAGCAGGATCGGTCCCTGTGGTGATGGGGAAGGGTTAGGGGTGGAGGGAGGCCAAACAAGTTCGTGAGCTTGTTACAACAGTACGTATGTTGGTACAGTGGTGGGGGGGGGGGGTGGCAACGACCAGTTGAAACCGAAAAAGCGATCATGAATGAGGAAAGAGAGTTTGGAGTCACTATAGGGGGTACTAATGCGAAGGAAAAAAAGGGAGGAGACACTCCGTTTGATCAGGTTTTATCGAAACCGGGTGATGGTGTGGGGAAGGGGGTCTTCGGGCTATTTTTTAATACGAACAACGAGATAAAAAAAAAAAAAAATGTACGCCTTCGGCAAACAACCAAGAGAAGAACGTAGTGCTAGTGCTTCTTTTAAAAAGAAGAAGAAAGTGATAAACCTGTTTTTGTGCTCAACTTGACGAAGTACATATATTAAATACAGATTTGCCTTTTTAGTGTTTTCTAGCTAACTAATAATTTATAGTCTGTGGCTGTTAAAATCACTTTATTTTTCTATTTATTTCGAATAATTTGACTTGAAACACGACACAGGATACAATCGTGTAATGATCGTCATTTGTATTCTTGTAAGGCAACAACGGTTGGTCGGTTATCAAGTGAACGCATTTTTCTCATTGTCGTTAAGGTGAACTAATTGGCGGTGGAGTGTGGTGGCTGAAGGGAAGGGGGGCTGTCACATTGGGTCTGAGGGATGTGATATTGAGATGACAGCCTCAACTATTTTATGCTCTTCACGCGAAATGTAATGAATTGTGAGAGAATTCTTAATTGGACGTTAAGCCTTGGTTGCTTATACGTTTCCGGGGACAGCGAGAATTTTCCCACAGACTGACCGAAAAAGAGCCGCTGCGGTAGAAGCCAATGGTCGGCCGCAGTGTAGTGTGCGGACCATCTGCATTTGTCAACTCTCAACTTGTTGTGGTGCGCAGAAGAATAAAATTGCAATGTGGCCCGCGGGGAACTCTTATTTTGGTACCGTACACTGTCGAACGGCAGGAAACTGTCGTTGTAGGCTTCTTACCGCTTCTATTCCAGACTTTCTGCCCTCCCCCTGAAAGTGATACTTTCGGGGCTAATCTTGAAATGTGAGACTCTCTACTAGGCTCATTAACTGGGGCACCTAAAACTGGGGCCGTCCCCCCCCCCTGCTTCCATCACCGTATAGGGACGGATAGTTCATCGTTAGGAACTCCCAATCATGTTTCAAGGTACAGTCCTCAACAAGCGTATAAAGCAGCCTCATGATCTTTGGGAAGGGCAGCTTCCCTGGAAAGATAGCGTACTAGTTAGGGGCAGAAGAGCCTGGCATCCTCCCCCACTCATTTGCTGTCGTCATAGCAAAACATCATTGTTCAGCGAATGCCCAAAGGGAGCTACACAAGTAGATGCGCGTTTCCGCGCCGCCTAGTAGCTCTCGAGAGGTACTCTCGAGAGCAAAAAACTCTCAAATGAAACATGTCGTTGGTTAATTAATTTTTCTTTCCGGTCTTCGCTTTTTAGCGACAATGGTTAAGAAAAAGAATTATAAATATTGTTTTGTGTCACAATGTCAAAACACTACTTTTCCGACTCCCGATAAGTTGTTTATATCGGTGCCCAAAAGAGAACCGGATAGAACCAAATGGTTCGGAGCGTCCCGTCGCAAAGAACCAACTACTAGGTCGTTGAAATCAACGCTTTATTGTTGCGAAGATCACTTCAATGTATAAGTAAAAACTTATTATGCCAGTCGTTTTCCTCGTCAATCATGACGCCAACCGAGTAAGGCTTGGCCTATCCTGGGTGATCCTAGCGAACATCTCAACAATATTCATTCGCCTGCGAAGTTCGACGTATAGCCAACACATTCATATCCGTATTGTTTTCGCGAATTTATCACCAACGACACTTTGCGGTGGAGTGTATAACATTATTTGTATAGGTGCTTTCACTCTACGCGACTCTAAACCACCGTCAATCGTTGAATGAATAAAAGACGCGACTGAAAAGACAGAAACCCGTGGAAGATTGCGGGAGTCTGCTTTTTCTAAGCCTTCTCTAGCCATAGCAAATTATTAATTAAAAAAAAAATGTTCAGAAGCTCTGAAACGCAAAAGGCAAGTGGAATTTTTGAAATCGGAGACCAAAAATTTTTTCACCTCGAGAAACGATCAAATATAGCTTCCCATACCTTCGGTATTCGAGGAAGCAATTATACGTGAATAATGCAATTTATTAATGCAAATGAGTGGGCGAGCTCCGACCAGGGTTCTCTTATCAAGTTATCAAGCCTCCTTCACTTCGCCTAGAACCTGAGATGAAACTTCGACATTATACGTAGCTACATGCTTTAAATGAAATCTAATGGTGCTATAAACACGTGAGAGCATAAATCTCCAGAGTTGAACTCTCTGGAGAACTCTGACCCGTTCAGACTCTCGAGAGCAAAAAGGTCTCAAAAGTAAATGCAGCGGCCACAGCTCATCTCAGTTGAATTTAAATATAATTTGAGGCTTTTTTTTTCATTCCAACCGGTAAACGGTGTCAGAAATACATAGAATTATGAATTTCATTTCAAGAAAACTTGAGGTGACGTCACGAGAAATACGAGATGGCCCCATGATAAGGGGGTAGTTGGGGAATCCTTCGAAAATCCACCTTTCAAAAAATCAATAAAATTCTAATTTTTGGGTTTTGTAAATAAATTTTACACAAATATTTTTATAATTTAATATTTGTTTGAAAAAAAAAATATATTCCAAAAAATGTGCAAGTTCCTTACCATAATGATTTATTAAGAACAGCTATTCGTTAAGTTCATTTTACTATCAAATTTAGTACACTCTACTGAAACATTTGTTGTAAAAAATAGCTGTTATTCAAGGTGACTAAACTTTCTATAGGTGCCGCAGATCTTCGGCCATTACTGTCCTTCATCTACGTCACGAGCAGTCCCAAGTGCCTTTGCGCTGGACCCAGTACATTATCAATTGTTATTAGGCTGTGATAACCGTCAATTTCCAAAATTAACTTGTTTTGCTGCTCTAGGGTGAGCAATTGGAAGCAAAGGAATGCTGGTGACGTCAGTCTCCACCCCTCCCGTCCGATGGGCAGGGGGAAATCTGCGGCACCTGTAGTAAAGTTTAGTCACCTTGGTTGTTATTTGACTTTACAGTTGGGTTGAATTCACTTCACGAAGGTGAATTTGACAATACGAGGGTGTGGTTGTTTCGGCCTTACCATCACGGTGATTCTAACCATAAAACATTTACAGTACAATAATACATGACTATACATATTTTGTATAGTCACTGTTACCCGCTAGTATTGTAGTCACTTTTTAAAACCAATTTTCGGGTTAAATGAACCAGGTTTGGGTATATTTTATACCAGAATATTTTTCTCAGTGCGGCCGCAGCTGTTCCTCTAGTTATCCAATATTCGAACGCCAATTACCCCTTCCCACTCCAATCAGAGTGGAGGTGGCGTTAAGCCAAAAGAGAGGGCGAAGCGTAACGGCGATATAATTCGTTGGCGAAACGATTATTATCTGTTTTAATCTCAAACCTACCGAGTTTAGGCTATTTGAGAACGTTTTAATTCTACGCCCATCTGCTCCTCACAACGTTCTCTCCCCCGCTTTATCACTCTTTTTATTCGAAATTTAATTTATTACCCCTATCCGTAATAATAGATAGAGAACGAACAGGATGTTCACGAGTACCTGTAATAAAAAGCTTCTTTTTAAAAACCCCTCTCAATATTTTTCTTTTGCCATTCCCCGCTAATACTCGTCTTTAGTAAATAGAAACAACAGTTATATAGCGCGTAACTATTGGTTTTTAATTAGTTTTCCCCTTCACTTTATTTCCAGGAAGGCAATCCCGGCCCGTCGAAGAAGAAGATGTTGGGAATAGCAGCGTCAACAAAACGTTTAAAACTCTGATGGAAAACAATGAAGGTAAGAAAAAAGTCTCAATTTTTTCCTTGAATTTTCGCAGGGAGTTTCCTTTTAAAGAGGCGACAGTTAGCAACATTCACGTTTCCATTATGGAGCTACTGGTGAGGGGTGGTATAAAAGGGGTAAGAAGATGGCGTCGTTGTTGTGTCTCGGTCGATTAATTAACGATTATGCGAGAAACTAGAGAGGCGAGTGAAAAAAAAAGAAACAACTTTTTTGGTTAATTAGTCGATGCTTGATAGCCGATCCTACCGAGGCTGTTTTTTCTTCGAAAAATAGTAGATTACATTACAAGATTAGTAAGTGGTGCATTACCTGCGAGTTTTTTGTTTGGCGGACGAGGCTTGCCGAGGCCGCTAATTAAAAACGAGCGGGTAGTACCACTTAATAGTCGAGTGATGTACGTTATTTTTCGCGCAACCGTCGTCGAATATTTCCCAGTTTTATTCTTTTGACAAAAAAAAACCATGTCCTACGATATTTCTGTAATCACCGATGAGGTGATAATATTTCAACAAAGGTTGCACAAGGTTATAGAAAACTGGCATGTAAAAAACTTTTCATGTCAGTTTTAAACCTTTACTGTACAGTTTTCAAAAAATGATGCTATAAAGTACCAGGTTATGAAAAATTCAACTTACTGGAGTTATTATGTTATCGTAATGGGCAACTTACGAAACAGGTAGCGCGAAAATTCCTTTTACTAGAATGAAGCGAAGTCCGTAAATGAACGCCTTTCCCGGAGTAAGCGGTGTGGGAATTGTTGTGATAAAAAGGTGATGAAATTGAGTGATGGGTGGGGGTTGTGGTGTAGGAAATAACCTGTTGGTAGTGCCACGCTGGTTAAATTTACTGCTTTTGTTGAAGGAGTTTTGAATTCAAACTTTTCGATGGGGATAATATTGTAAGATGGTGTATTGATTTTTTCAGATTTAATTGGCTGTCTCGTTATGTTGGTCCTCCCCCCCCCCAACCATAAATCCACTCATCATAGAATGAATAGTTATCTTAAAAAAAAAAAAAAAAAAATGATACATCCGTCCGACAGTCCAGAGTTGTTAACAATGGACTGGAGAACTTCATGAGATTTTTCTTCTCCGTTGAATTTGATATTTTATTTGACTTTAAAATAAATTAGGCCGGAAATCAGGGGCCTTACCTTAGCCTTGTGCAGGTCTGTTAACGACTCTTAACGTCTGGGGCAAGAAATTGTCGGGAAGACGAGGGAAGGAATTGTATAGTTGCTGGAGATGGGATTGAAACGTTTCCGGAAGACCTTTTTTTTCTATACTCGTGGTGTAAATATCTGGGGGGGGGGGGTAGGAGGAACTGGTTTTGTTCCCCCCGAGGAGATTTTTCCTTTTCTACCTGTCTTACATTATGGTGGATGCCTCCTTTAATTAAGACATTCGCGCTTGATGAGGAGAAGGAAGGGCGGAGTATATCTCTTTATACCTCCCCCCGGCGGCGCTCTTCCATTTTTATTTCCCTGGTCTGACCATAAGACAACCAACTTTTTCATTCCTCACATGAATTCCCTCAATATAAAGGAAATATTTTCAGCTTCCAAAGGACATTTATCGACTGCACTCCACCTCCCCCCTGTCGTCATTAGATAAATTTAGCTTTTTAAATACCTATAGCTGCAAGTTTATTTTAAAGACTAATTTTAACGATTTAAAACTAATGGGAGAATTTATGGCTTGTTTTGTGCTTCCCTAGATAATTTTGTTTCTCTTCTTGGTAGCTTTAGTGCCACTAAATGTCTTCGTAAATACAATAAACGAATAAAAATTTCAACCCTCTGGGGTCACTCACGTCTTGTCCTGAGCCTTCGCAGATTTGAGACCCGCGACCCGGGGTCAGGCATTTTTCCTATAGAAAACGGGGGATTTGCCAATAAAACTGGTTGTCCGTCACTGGTTGTGGTCAAAACTGGACATTCGACCAATGAATGAAGAATGAACTGGCCATTCGGTAATTACGAGCCGTGTAGAGCTTTTCACTGTGATGCCGCCATTTTCGCCGCTTTCAGGGGCCGCACACTGTGGCCTCGGGCCAATCGACGGACCTGAAGTCTAAGGAGGAGCTTCGTCAATGCACGTGTACCGCGCTGGGCCTCTCTCGAGTCAAGAAAATGTTTAGCCCCTGCCGCGACGAGATTTCATACAAAAAAAAATCAAATTTTAAGGCTGACAATGAGTATAGCCCGTCAAGAAGAACATGAACCCGCGGCCTGCGCACTCTCATTCGATTAGTTGCAACTTCTCTTCCTTCTAATTTCCTTACCGAAAGGTTGTCCCACTCTGTTTATTAAAGACAAGTGTTATTATCAAGCCGAAGTTCCACGGAGGGGGTAAGGAATAATAGCTAGAGAGGGGTTGAATACAGGAGGGCGAGGTCCACGTTTAACTTGACGGGCCATAGCTGGTTTCTGGAATGACATTGGCTGTCTTTTATAGTCGAGCTCCGAATTCCTTGGGGAAAATGACCCTTCCAGTTGTTCCAGTGGATGATAGCTGCTTATTATGTCTAAGTTAATGGCCACTTTCAGGCCTTTTCTTGGAAAATGACCTAGTTTGTTTTGGAAAGTATGGTTTCGGAGCTTCTGGATCTCTTAACTAACTCAACGAATCCACGTCCAGAACCCGGGCCGTCTAAAAATACTCCAAAGAGATCCACGTGAGGACGTGGAGGATGCCGCCTCCACCCGTAGTTCGAAAATGAACTGTGAGCGAGATGTTGGGGGAGGGGGAACACAGTCATCAAACAATGCGGTTTTGCAGCTCATTGTCTCCTTTTCGCCGCCTCATATACTTTTAGCGCACTCCGGTCCCTGGGTCTCATGAGCCCGGGTCGAGTTCATCTTTGGGGATTGTCATCTAGGTCGACCTATCCGGACCACGTGTCTCTTTGCTGAAGCCCTATAAACGCGAGGCCTAGAAACTGAGACTATAGACCGAACTTAATTTCAATTGTCTAGTTGCCTGCTGGGTCATGACCATAACATTTTTCTGTTTCATTTTCGAATGAACAACGCGGTAAATCGTTTCTTTATTTTTATGAGAAATCCATTTTACAATTGACAGCTCGTTGGTGTCAGAAGAAGGGACGGCCACTGGACAGTTATCCTTCTCTAAAGAATCTTGACTCACCAGCCCTCTTTTTTACACGCATCCCTATAGTTCTTCACCTGTTGAGGTATAAATCCTGTCAGTCGAGCTGAACGTATGAGCGGCAGAGGTGGGGGGGCGTAAGAAAAGACCATTCCTCCCTCCATGTACAAACTCTGAACCACAGCGTCTACACATCGCCCCCTTATATACATTGCCAGGTATAAAAATAGAGAGCCAGAAACACAGCCTCCTCCTTCTTGTCTCGCCCTCTTTAAGAATTTATAATGTTTCACTTTAAAAACGATTCAAAACGTCTCTAAGACACGTGTTTCTCGCATGAGAAATAACACAGTTCCTGAACTACCGTTTTTTTATGTATTATTTTTCAATATGAACGCCTCTAGGGCTTCTTTTTCGAAAGGATGTCTTCATCTCGAACTAAGGAGAAGGAAGGGGCGAGGGACAGAGATTGAAGAAAAAACGGGCCACGATTCTAGAGCCGTAAATATAGGCCAATCAACCTTTGAGCTCTCTCCGTTACGTATGGACCTCGGTTGGGAGGCGGTCGGGGAGAGAGGTTTAGGGTTCCAGAATCCGCCCCATCTTGCCCCGATAACAAGAAATCGGTATTGAAGGAAGCGAGAGGATATAAGTTTCCCTCCCCCTCTCTCGACTATACAGTTTTGTTTCTCCATCCTTTGAAGTTTGTACGAAATTCCATCTTCGGGTATAATGGAGTTCCTCGTTCTTTTCAAAAGATGATCAAAGAGTGTGAGTGTAGAGGGAGTTCAGGGAGGGGTAAGAAAACAGTTGAAAGTCGTTAAAACGAAGCTCGGGGGAAAAAAATGATTTTAAGCGTCGAGGTAATAATTACACTTCTTCAAACTTTTCTTATTAAGATGCCGTGGTGTGGGGGTGTATATTTCTTCCTTTTAGATGAGTACGCGAAGGTATATTCATCCAACCCTCCCCCCTTACCCTGTTTCTAGTTCTCTGTTTCTCCCTGATGGGCATTTCTGGATGTTTATGCTTACAGTCCAAAACTCTAAATCCGTGATTTTGTCGGCTTTCCAATGCTCAGTAGAATCGGAAGTTCTATAGTGACAGTGGAAACACACTTTTCGTGTGAAAATAACGCTTCAAATTTAGAAGTAAGGGGGGGGGGGGAATTCGCGTTTTTACTGTCTTCCAGAAGTAAAAAATGGAAGTAAAAAAAAACGTTTTGTCGTTTGAGTAGTTGTAAAAGTGAAGGGAGTGAACGTTATCGGCAGCAGATCTAAAGGATCAAGAGGAGAGAAAGTTCAAATATAACGAATTTAATTAAAAGGAGCGTGCAAAGGTTTCGAATTTTAAATGTCATGCCTCATTTTCTCCTTCATTTAGGTCTTGACCAGTTTTTTTTATTTTGCAATTAAAATTGAGATCGAAACGTTTAATGACTTTTCACGGTTGTCCAGGTGCAATGTCTGTAGAGTACCTTCACAAAATGTGAAAAATACAAAGACTTGAAGGGGAAAGATCTTAATCGTCTTGGGATTTATTTTTTTTATTTTCCTCTCTAATTTTTTTTTGTTCCAGCAGGTATGGAAGCCGGCTGGGACGACGCGAGCTGGTGGGCGGGCGCCATCGAAGAGGACACGAGCTGCTCCCTTGAATTGGAAGGCGAAGACGGCGCTTGGGCTCGCGGTTTCCTGCCTCCACCGCCGCGGCCCTCGTTCCTCGACCCGACCGTGCAAACGGACGGTCTCACGACCTGCGACCTCTGCACATGGGCCTCGTCCTCCTTCCACCTATCGGCGAATAATACCGCCGGTAAATATGCTTTTTTTATTCTTCTTCTTTTAAATTCTCGTCGTCTCTTTTCTCCTTCTCACTCGGTTTCTTAAGGAATCTCCCCCGGAGGGAGTACATACCTACTTTATTGCTAGGGCTCTGAGCGGTTTGTAACAGATCGTGCTGTTGTTGTTCGTAGTTGTAGTGATGATATGGTGGCGGGGTGAGGAGCATTGATACAGAGTAGTGGGAGGGGTGTCTCCATATCCCATGCAGGCGTACAACTCTTCCAAGGCGCATAATTTCTGTTACAATCGCGACCTTCGTATCGAAAATAAATTGTTTCATTGTGTTTGCATCTTTAAGGCACCCTTAAAAGTTAAAGAGCTCTTTTTCCAGTTCATTGAAACGGTTTAGATGATATTTGAACTCGGTAGAGGAGTGGTAGGAAGGCGCCCAGGGTGAAAATGAACTATACCTAACTCCTCATTTAGTGGATTTGTGTGAGGTTTAAGGAAAATCCACGCAAAACAAGCGGTCTGGTTTTCTATAATTAAAACGTTAGCAATATCGTCCCATCTTAAATAATAAACCAAAAGCGGCCATTAAACCGGGAAATTAGCCCCAGAAGACACAACAATGCTTCAACCATAAAGAGCAGGGTCTCCAATTGACCGCAAAAATTGATTTTTATGCGTGGAAAAATCTGCGAAAATGGTTCTTTAGGGACCAAAATACGCGAAATTTGGTTTTTAGTGAGCTGGAGACCCACAAAAATAGTTATTTTAGTTTGTGAAATCAACGAAATTAGTTTTTGAATGAGCCAAATTTGTGTAATTTATTTTTAGAGAGTTAGTGCCAAAAATGGGGGTTTGGCGAAACAAATTCGCGAAATTAGTTCGTCTATAGTGAGAGAAATCTGAGAAATTGGTTTATTAGTGAGCCTGTTAGTTGTTAGTTGTTAGTTTGTTATTTTAACAGTGTGCATATAGTTCATTAAATCAGTTTTCGAATGAGCCATAACTGCTTGAAACTGGGTTTTCAGCAACAAAAATTGGCGAACTAGCTATAGACCATAAAATAATGAGTGTTTTGTGTTTTCAAGGGGTTTTGCCGATTTTTTTTTTTTTTTTTTTTGCTACAAGCTTGGCCTATCAAAGTCTACGTGATTTGAGTCATTGAGTCTCCCCATTGAACTACAGAGCTCTAAAACATTGGTCCTTACTATCG
This sequence comes from Corythucha ciliata, assembly GCA_038030265.1. Lineage (NCBI taxonomy): Eukaryota > Metazoa > Arthropoda > Insecta > Hemiptera > Tingidae > Corythucha > Corythucha ciliata. The sequence goes on along the minus strand of CM075942.1, from coordinate 49,802,046 downwards.
CTACAGGGAAAAACGTATTGTTGGTTGGAGGGTGTAGCTTCCATTCGCAATTCGCAACTGAGCTGATTAAGCAAAGAAAACGATTGCAAACGACTAATTCACACGTTTTATTTTCTTCACAGATGACGCAGCGGACGTGCTACAATGGTCAATTACGCTTATTGTCGTCTCCGTAATGTCTGCTCTTATTGGAGCCACTCTGATGGTCACATTGAGGCATTGTTTCCGGTACGCTATAAATGTGAACCGTTTGCAGTAAAATTCTTATCAGTAATTTTCTTATTTTTATTCTTTTCAGAAGATACAATTTGAATCAAGCGCCCAGTAAGTATTTAGAAGATAAAAATTCTTGTTACATAAATTTTAGGGACAAGCTCGACCACATCCCCCCATCTTTACGCTTTCTAAAACGGTCAAATTATTATATTTGAATAAGAAAACATCAAAGCCGTACTCGCTAATCCACTTATATGTAAACCCATTCCCCCGCCTATCCATTCCAGTGTTGCAATATTTTATATTCAAGCTTTCCAAAACACGACTGTATAATATCTACCACTTCAACACAACGTGGAATTTTAAGCCCTGATGAGCGTGAATGAATGAGCTCGTAAACATCGAGCTCCCCTCCAGCTATCCCCCCTCGCCACACCGCAGGGCCGTAATTCCTGACACCGGCAGTGCTATAAAATTAGGGCTTTCTTCTTTTTTTTTTTCTCCCTCGTTTCCCCACAAGTTGTTTATCGAGGACGATCATTAACATCCACAAGTCTCTTATTAAGACGCGCCGAGGGGCTATTCTCATTCTCGCTTCGCCGTCTGTTTTTCTTACCATCCTAGCACGCTAGACGACTGAATCAATTTTTTTTTTTTTTTAGATAAGTTCAACGTTCGTGAGTTTACAATCTCCCTTGATTCCCCCTGGTTTTTGGTTTTTAGGATACGTGGAAAGTGGCGTTCGAGGGGATCCAAGAGAGAGGCGCTGCGTCGACGGTAAACGCCGGTGTCGCGTCGACACCGGCCCCGACCCCGGCGGCGGTGGTTTCTGGTGTTGGGCACGGCGACGAGCCGGCCTCGACAGTCCAACCGATGCACCAGCGTCAAATCACTACACGGTCGATGACGCGTACAGTGGCGTCGAGGCACTGTACGCCGAACTGGACAAACCAGTCTACCAGAATACGGGTAAGCAATAGTTCCAAATATGATTTTTTTTTTTTCGTTAAAACCCCGCCCAATCCAACCGTTCTGTAAACCCAGGTTATGTCCTAGATGCGGATACTGCGTCACCACCATCTTCCGCCTACTACTCAGATCTGTCCGAAAGGACCTATGAAACAGTGGGTCAACAATGGGAGATGATGAGCGGCGTGGGTCACCCGTTAACGCGACATCATCGCCTCGCCGCTATCGCTGAAACGGCTCCAGTTCATTCGGACTATGTGTGACCCCCCCCCCCTTTCCCAACAAAAACAACCCAAAGATGAACTTTAAACACAAAAAGTATACCGCCTAGAAGCGTAATTCTCCCATGTTGCCTGTGATTCCTTGTTTTGATATCGACTTTCTTTATTGCGTGCAATTGTTTTTATTAGACAAAAGTCTTTATTTGTAAATAATGCAAAAAAAACTGCAAAGTATACCGACCTCGAAGTTTAAAACTTCTCAAATGTTTGGCATTTTTCGATAAAATTAATATTTAAAACTTACGTCAGTTCCCAAAAATGTAATTCCTAGAAATGTACAGGAAACTTGTCATAAATGTATATATTTATCTTCATATTGGTCTTCGATTATAAAGAGATGAACAAAGTTTACTTACTCCAACGCAAAAACCGTGTGAAAAGCTCTCGGAATTGCTCAAGAAAGTTTTCAGAATGTTGAAGAGCTCCTGCTCATTCATGTCAGCCTGATGTCATACAAGCGGAAAATTCTAACAAAATCTCCGGGGAATCCACCGTTGAATTTTTTTGAGACTCTTAAACAATTCTAGTCTCCCGTTATATTAGAGAAATTCTGTTTCCTTTAACCGAGAGTTGGACACGGAAAATATAAAATCCCACCGCTTTCTTTGACACTGCATGTGTAGTTCCAGCCGTGGCGAGACGCAGCACTGTACAGTGGGACAGTTAATTCTACAGTTTACATAATGATTTAACATCGCCGTTTATATTTTTATTGTGGCTGGTCGGTTTTGTAGCTGCAGATGCCCTGGTGGCCTCCAAATGTTGGGGCTCACAAAAACCAGCAGCGAAACTCTTTGAGGCCCCTTTCGTACCGAAATAAATCAAGAGCCTAATTCGTGAAATTTCTGCGTTTACTGATGCTCATAGTCATAATTTAAGTTTTAATTCATTTTCCTTCAATTTATGGTTGAAATGGCACAATCGCTTGATACAGCAGTAAACTTGCAAGAAGAATCCTGCCCCAGGATTACACTTTTCTTAATTTTAGCCGCAGATGAATGCTTCACAGTCTTTAACTACCTACATAGTGAACTAGACACCTTTTTTCAAATTATACCTTCGAAAATGTATCCAGAAACTGTGAATCAGCGCCTTTTCATTTTGGCCTGGATGCCGCTTTGAGAAACCGCGAAATGGCATACATCCTTTTTGAGCCAATGAGCACTAATTTCTCAATTTTAGTAATGAATGATTACTTTCTTCCAATTTTAGCTGAAAACGGGTGCTATTTCTGAAATTTTGAAGCGTTTTTTCTTGTTTGTTTGTTTGTTTTTTATTTGTTTTTGTTTTTTTTCCAATTTCAGTCATAGACTGCAAATAGCTTACCCGATAGTGGTGAGGGGGCGGACCACCCCGGGAGGCCTCCAAAAAGCTTATAGATGGGGGAAAAAAATGGGATTTTGCATGCTTTCGAGACTTTGTTATCCGGTTGGAAGGCGAATTGGCTCGCAATACGTAGATCCACAGTTTCTGTAGGTCCTCAGGCAAATAAAATTGAGCAGGAGCGCTAACGTGCTATTCTTGAGACAAGTCCGCGGCTAAAAATTTAAGAAAAATACTCATTTTTTACGCCGAACCTGCGAAATAACACTCATTCGTTGCTAAATATTAGAATATGCTATAATTCACTGTATTTCGACGCGACTTCCAGACCGAAATTGGGAAAAAATCGCTGATTCGCAATATGTGAAGGCCCTCTTTCGGTTAAAACTGAGAAAAAATGCCTAAACTTGCTACTTTTGTGCAAATACAGGGCTAAAATTAAGAAAAAGCGCTAAATATGGCTAAAAGTGAAACAAAAAAGCGGCAATTCGCGAATAAAATTGAGAAAAATACTAATTCATTGCTTAAATTGAGAAAAGGCGTTTATATGCGGCTAACGTTGAAAGAAGTACAAATTCGTGGTTTCTGGAGGCAAACCCAGCTAAACTGAAGAAAAAGCGTTATAATTCATGGCTAAAATTGAAAAAACCTGCTAATTCAAGGATAAAATTGAGAAAAACGATAATTCGTGGCAGAAGCAGAGGAAAGGCTCTAATTCATGGATAATAATTTGCGCCAATTGCGGATAAAACTGAGGAAAACATCAGTTAGCAGTCTCTAGAGGCAAACACAGCTTTAAAATCGAGAAAAGACGCTAATTCCTACTGGATTGAATTGAAAAAAGCTGCTAATTCACGGTTAACATTCACAAAACAAAATGCACTCATTGGAAAAGGCACTCATTCGCGGCTGAAATTGACCCCAAAGAACAGCAAGTTGGACATTTTTCTCAAATTTGGCCTTGGTTGCTTCAACAAATTGCTGCCTCGAATAAGCCTTATTTCTCAATTTTAGCCTCGAATGAGTGCTTTTTCTGTAATGTAACCTCGACAAATAAGCGCTTTTTCTCGATTGTATAGCCGTGGACTTGCACCAAATAACTGCAATTTGGCAATTTTTCTCAATCTAGGCCTGATGGACGTTGCATTACAGGAAACCGCAAACTGTCACTTTTTGTCAATTTTAGCCGCGATTAATGAATGTTTTTTGTACAATGTTACAGTGAACGAGCGCATTTTCTCAACTTTTAGACTTGCCCTAAAGAACAGCTCAAGACCACTTTTTCTGAATTTTGGTCTGGACGTTACATAGAGATGCCGGGAGTTTGGTTTTTTTCTCCCCCTTAGCAGCGGGATTAACCGTTTTTCATCAATTTTAGTCGAAAATCCCAGATTTGATCACACAAAAACCAAGATTTTTTCATCATGTTCAAAAAATGGATATGTTGCTTCAAAAACTAAAAATTTGGCACAAAACTTGAGATGCTGTCCAAAATTGGACAAATTACACAAAACATGGAATTTTGCCCAAAAATTGGAGAATATGCACAAAAACTGGAAAGTTTGCCCCAAAAAAAGATGTTATCAAGAAATATGGACGTTTTGCCGTAGAACTGGAGATTTTGCCCGAAAAATCTCGCGGGATTGGAAAATACGAATCCATAGTTTCTGACCGCAATTTCTTGACTAAAATTTACAGAAGGCTGTATTTGACATAATATTCCTACGTAAAAATTACATTGTTTGTTTATTTAGAGACTATGGGGCCTCATAGGGAGATTTTCGGCCTGGGCTCGAATAGGTCGAGTAGGTCTGCCATAGCGTGGATGACCCAAAAGCCTTCGTTGACGTACTCCGGACCTTATCGTTGACCTCTGATTAAAACGCAGACACACAAAAAGTGGTTTTAATGGACAAACCGTTCAAGATAGAACAAAATGAATTACATTTCTGAAAAGAGCGCAAAATTTCACATTAGAAAACCTGAGAATAACACGCCATAACTAGGAACTTGCATGGGTCGGAATTTTCTAGGGAGAATTTTTTTTTTTGGCTAGGTAGAACCTAAAAATGAACTTGTCGCAACAAAGTGCTCTCAAAATCGTGCCAATAATTATTAAATTGGTAATAAAAATTCATTAATTTTCGCACTCGTCGCAACGCCTTGTGATTGGCTGAGTGTCTGTGACGTCACTTAGTTCAACTTTTTTCGAGTGACTGTTATTGGTATGGAGATTCATAGTTTCAAACTCGTTTTCTTTCGTTATTTATAAGTAATTTTACACATTAAAATGGAATTAAATACATAGTCCGTCTGAACTTACAGAAACTGGGCTCCGCAGAATAGGTATACTTATTTTCTCTTATCAAATTATCATTTCCTTCTTTTTGCCTTAGTTATCACTTTACGATCGCAGTTCTAAGTCCTATCTTACTATTGCTATTACTTTTATTCCTTTGCTTTGAGGCGTAACAGAAAATGTATAAATACTTCTTCGTGCCTCAATGCAAGAGCACAACTTTAAAAACTCCGGAAAAACTATGTAACGGTGCCTATGAATAACACAGCTCCGCCGAAGTTCAAAGCATGGTGGAAGCACCAATAGATTTGTTTGGTCACATGATAGTACTACATATTATGCGTCTCTTCTCTTTCAAAGAGTAAGTAAAACAGTAGAGAGGAAAAAACTCTTATTCACCGTACAACTAGTCTGAGAACCTCCATAAATCACGCTCTACAAACTATTCTAATGGACTATTAGGCGTTTTCCATTGCAGGAAAAGTGTAGCACGAACAGCATTTCATTGAAATTTCTGAAAATAATAAATGAAAACAACTTTCAATGCTGCAATTTTCCTTCACTAAAGACCGACAGACCGACGGCATGCCGAAAACCAAAAAGAATGATAAGTCAGCTCGGACTCGAATTTTTTCACGATTACCATACTTCCATTCCTGTAGGAAACATGGAAGTACAAAACAATGGAACACACCTATATTCTTATTCTTGTAAATTTGGAAGCGTTTGCGAAGAACAGAGCGTACAAATTATTTCCTTACTTTTAGGCAACAAGAAGACAAGAACTTCATCTGTTCTGGAGAAGTTGAAAAGGAAAGATATCGTAAACGATCTGCTGGAAACTCAAAGATGTGGAGTTATTTTTTATTTCATTCTTCATTACATTTTTGGGAATCTTTCGCCGCTAAAACAAGCATCCTCGTGTTACGTGAGAGCAAGTGAGGCTCGTTCAAATGTGTATTCGAATATTTATTATAATTTATAATATTTTTTAATATTTTGATATTTATTCAAATTTTTATTATTTTCTTTCTCGAAAAAAATCAATAAAATTGAATAATAAAGCAACATTCACTGTGTTAATGTCATTTGTCGAATATGGTTCGAACTAAGGGACGTCATCACACTCGGATATGAAATCAACATGGCGCGGGGTGTTTTTAGCTGGCCCATAAAATTTCCTACTTTGAAAATTCATATCAATTTGAATTTTCGTTGATATTGAAAAACAAATGCGCCAACCCTTTTCTATTTTTGTTAAGTTTTAGGAAAAAATGTTTCCAAAAAATGTGCAAGTGGCTCATTGTCTTTGAGTACGTCTATACTAGTTATTCTTTGAAAAAACGAAAAAGTGTGACATTGAATTTTCGTGTTTCTTTCAGAGGAGAATTTTGCTCATTCCATAGTGGGTCGGATATTGCTACGCTTCTGTAAAAACATGCCCATTTTGTAAGCTTTCAAATGACGTAAAAACAATTTGAAATTGGTTGGATTTTTACTGAGATATCACACTAAAGGTTCGGGAAGCCAGTGAAAACCGTCAAAATAAGCCTCATTGTGCCTACTAGGAAAACATCGGGGAACATTTTTTCAGACATCACAATCACCCCATGTTTCAAAGTAAGGAACTACTAATGAAAAAACAATGTTCAATGTCAATGAACATCATCCCCTCCCACCACTTCCATAAGCAAATAATTGTTTAAAATTATCTGATCAGTTTTGTACTAGCTCGTCATCCGTCACCATTTCTCAGGCGTTTTCGAATGGCAATTGCGTTTATTCACGCGTATGGTGTGAATTTTTACCAAAAAAAAAAAACAATTTTGAATTAAAATAATAAATTAAGGAAGTCAAACTGTCAACCAATTCCGAACGATTATTTCATAGTATGAGCGGAGTGGATGGGTGGGGGTCATCATGATCGGTATGAATCATTGATTTTTCTGAAATTATTTTGATCCATGAACCTCAATGGGGTGATTGTGATGTCTGAAAAAAATGTTCCCCGATGTTTTCCTAGTGGGTGCAATGTGGCTTATTTCGACAATTTTCGCTGATTTCCCGATCCTTTAGTGTGATATCTCAGTAAAAATCCAACCAATTTCAAATTTTCTTACGTCATTTGAAAGCTTACAAAATGGGCATGCTTTTACAATACCGTAACAATATCCAACCCACTACGGATTGAGCGTAATTCACCTCTGAATGAAACACTAAAATTCAATGTCACACTTTTTCATTTTTCCAAAAAATAACTACACGTACTTAAAGAAATTATGGCGTGTTATCCTTAGGTTTTCTAAAGGGAAACTTTGCGCTCTTTTCAGAAATGTAATTCATTTTGTTCTACCTTGAACGGTTCGACCGTTAAGAAAGCTTTTCTGGGGAAAGAGGTGGTTTGGCTTAAAAAACTCAAAATTCTCTGTAACTCTGAAACGAAGCGTTTGCGACCCTATGTCCACATAGTAATTTTGGTTCGCCCTACTTAGTAGTACACCACGTGCAAGTATTGCCGGATCCTCCTGAAACACCCTGTATATGTGTCAAACGGATGACGGATTTTTATAACGGAATTTCGGAATCACTCAATGACTTTTATTATTACAAATTCTATTTATTTAACTAAGCACAATAATTGAAGGAGAAAATTGGATAGAGGTAAAACTTCATGACCGAGTTTGTCATGGGGATCAACTGGTTCATACTCACTTGTGCTGCGTAGACAACTCATGACCACTTTTTATCAATTGTAGCCGTAATTTGGCGCTTTTTCTTCATTTCATCCGAAAAAGAGCTCTAATTTTTCGGATGAAATGAAGAAAAAGCGCCAAATTACGGCTAAAATTGATAAAAAGTGGTCATGAGTTGTCTACGCAGCACAAGTGAGTATGAACCAGTTGATCCCCACGACAAACTCGGTCATGAAGTTTTACCTCTATCCAATTTTCTCCTTCAATTATTGTGCTTAGTTAAATAAATAGAATTTGTAATAATAAAAGTCATTGAGTGATTCCGAAATTCCGTTATAAAAATCCGTCATCCGTTAAAAGAATTTTTCCGAAATCCATCAGATCAGCGAGTCCGAAGTTCAGCGAAGACCTCGGTAGGACTCGAATTGTAAAATTTCGAAAGAATGTTAGGGGCTTTAAATAATTTCGTATATAATTAAAAATCACAGGAAAATTCAACGTTATGCTCAGATAATGCGGTTAATTTAATCATAAATACAGAGGAAAGCGCTAAACAACTAAAAAAGTATATAGGTACAATAATTTACTTATTCACATTTTGTACACTTGCGTGCCACTGCTGATCGCAAGATAATTTGTTTTGATACGCGAGTGTTGTTTATTTATACGTCTTATTTCCATAATTTTTGTTGTCACCATCAACGGTTTTTTCTTCCCTGACCAATTTGGCAAGTACATATTATACAAGACTAAAAACACTCTAAAAATCTCATATTTTTTGTTCAATTAACTGAAACCACTCAGTGATGTGCGTGCTTGGGGTAATTATCCAACGCACGAAACATTGCTCCTTAAAATTTATTCATTTTGAGCAAACACATAACATGGGTATTCACGTCAACTTTTGTACTGTTCGTAGTTTCATAATTGCGTAGTCAGATGTTTGTTACCAGAAAAATCAAGTTTCGAATGAATGAGTTTAAAATATGCCCCGAACGATATGAATGACAAAATGATCCCAAAAACGCAAGTACAAAACTGCAGACAGTACGATGGTTGACGTGAATACCCTCAATATTTTACTTAAAAATTCTTCACTGCGCGTTAGCCGAAAATGAAAGTTTTAACAATTAAATATGGCAATATCAGGGATAGATATAATATTTTTACACTTTTAAAGTTCATCGCACGCTCGTTGCTTTATGGGTGGTAGAATATACCCTGGTTGGCACGGAGTTCCCTTGACGGCATCCTTCGTTCTGATGGTCATTATTCTGAAGTTGTAGTCCTTGTGGTTCATTTTAGAGTTCAAATACTTGTGAATCCGATTACTTAGAACCCAAATTCTTTGATCTTTAGCGCGATCCAGCTGGAAATTTTTAAAACAATTTTTAATGTGGGGTGGTTCTCTTGAGTTTAAAATAAAAATTTTACTTTTAAATCATTCGGGAAAGAAAGCGTGACATTGTCTCGTGCGACGATGCCGTGAGCAAGCGGGGCGTGAGTGCCGATTTTTGAATTCCAACAACCGACAGCGCTGAGAGTCACCAAATTGTAAAAAAGAACTCCATTTCGGTCCATAGCGGAGCCACTGGCGTGACCGTGATTCATTCGACGTGGAGGGCCGACCACTTTGTACTCCTCTTGATCCTTGGACCGTGTCTCATTGTGCAGGACTCGAGTCTCGACGACAAATTCACGAAAACTCGACATGGCGTGAAAATATAGGAATCGAGTGTCACGTTCGACAGGTGATAGAGCCATACTGAAAATGCCGTCATTCCAGTGGAACGTGAGACCGTCGAGAATGTACTTTGATTTCAACGGCTCGGGATAGAAATAGGGACTTTCGATTCGCCAAGAACGGTCTTCAAAATAGTCGTAGACGATGATGCCGTAGCGGAAAACGTCGGAGACATATACGAACGTGCGTTCGCACGACAGGACGTCAACCGCGATGTTGGTCAGTAGGGAACCGTCTGGAACTTGCTCCTTCGGGATTTCATAGCGCCAAATCAATTGATCGCTTTTGAGATCGAAAACGAGAATTTGAGCTGGGCAATGGGTTTTGACCGCTGTCGCTATGTCAATGACGCCACAGTCAACGACCCAAAGTCGGTCGCATTCATCCACAGCCAGACGAAAAGCTGACGCTATTCCTCGGCAAGTGCCTGGAGCATGCCACGACCACGTTGGATAGGGTTGCAAGAGCGGTGACTTGGTTGGAGAGTCCAGAGGAACCCAGGCGAGACTGGCCGGAATTCCAGGTTTCCACCTAAAATAATAATCGTGCTCATTAGTTCCTATAAAATCAATAAAAATTAGCATTTCGTGTCTGAAAAATAATATACTTAGGAAGCGTTATAAAAATCCGACGTTTGTACACCTCCATACCCAGAGGAAGATTCGATTCAGGCTTATATAGTCCAGTGGCCAGAGCCAATTCACGAGCGGTCTCACTCGGGAAAAGGAAATCGATTTGAGACCATCTGAAATGTTCTTCCATCCTCTTTTTCGGAGTAGTTTTCCGTCTGATTTCTTCGTTTTTATTTTTCGCCCCCGTCGCAAGCCATGCCATTGACATCATCCACGGTAAATAGAAAGCTGCAAACAACGGGATAGAATTGATTTTCGAATAAAAATTACGAATAAGCTCCAAAGAAGAATTCCGATTTTGAGCAGACAGCTGTTTATGAGTCTCTCTGTCAATGTTCGGGGGTGGAGGGTAAAATGACCATTTATTAGCAGTATGCGGCACAAAGCGCCTTTTTTGGCCCAAGAACGGCTTAGTAGTTTTTTCTAAATTTTAGCCACCAAGAAATACAATACTATGGGGCTGCTCACTTTCAGTTCTAAATCCATGAATTAGTTTTTTCTCATTATTTTAGCTGCAGACTTATCCCAAAACAGTACATTAGCACTTGATCTCAACTTTAGCACTTTTTCTCAATTTAATCTGTGAATCGCCTTTTTTTCGTGCGTTTTTTTTTATTAAGGAAATGTTTTAAATTGTAGCCTCAAACATGGGGATTTATCCCAATTTTATCCGAGGATTATAGAGTTTTTTTAAACTGCTATTTGTTTCTTACATTTAGGAATAATCACCCTTTTTGGCCCAAGTACAACGTGGGTTATTTTTTAATTTCATCCACCAATGAGCCCTTTTCCCGGTTCTTTAGCCGGTTTTTAAAAAATTTTCCTGCGATCAAGCGAGTTTTCTCAATTTTAGCAGTGAACGAGGGCTTACTCTCAATTTTAGCCGTGGACTTGCCTCAAGGACAGCTTTATTGTCCTTTTTCTCAACTTTAGCCAACCTCCAAAACCATGAATTCGTGAAAAAAATCGAGTCCAAGCTGACTTCAGATTCTTTATGTACAACCTCAGAAAAGAAAAGTGGTTGAAAAAAGTGATTTTTGGCATGCTGTCGGTCTGTCGCTTTTTTTCCGATAAATTGCATGAAAGTGGAAACCTGGCTATTTCTTGGTATGAGAAGCCCAAATCTGGACTTTCTTTAGAGAAAAAATTATTTATCGGACATGCTCTCCTTGTACCGAAATGTCGTTTTTAGATATAACTTCAAAACAAGTGATTCCAGAATTTTTCAAATATTTTTTCGGATTCCTCGTGAAATTTCCTTGCGAATCAATCACAATATTGCCGAAAAAATGCAACTTTTTTTGTAGCCAAAATCGTCGTTTTTAGCGCAAAAGGACCAGTAGCACAAAATGAAGGTCGAAATTGCAAAAAAAGGCCGCGAGAGCCCCTTTGTATCTTAATTGCAAATATTTTGTAGAAAAAAACTGAGATTAAGCGAAAATTGTGAGAGGAGTAGGATTCGGCGTGACTACGCCAAAGATTATTTGCCACATAATTACAAAGTAATCTAAATCTAGTTGTTTCTTGGCATGATAAACGTGATTATCATCTTTGTTTTAAAGATGAATCCATTTCCCAGGCATGTTATCCCCGTAGCGGAATAATATTTTCGGTATTAACTTCGAAACAATTGGTTCTGGAATTTTATAACTATTTTGTTAGGATTTCTCGTGCAATTTCCATGCGAATCGACTACAACGTTGCCGAAAACAAACCCTTTTTACTTCCATGTTCCCTCATTTTTTTGCCATCTTGTATTTATAGGTCAGAAGTGTTCGAGAAAACAAATGCTAACTCTGAAAAGTTCGTACAATTTTTTGGCAGCCCAAAAACTGACATTTTTTGGCACTTCTTTTAGTTTCTTCTAAATATCCTGAAAATGAGTTATTTTCGAGGAAAATCTTCACTCACAAAACTTGTTGAGCATTAAATTTCCTACAACCTTTGTATGTAAAGTAGTTTCCCGCGATGAATATGGAACGGGCTACAGCCTATCGAAATTGTTGTTCTAAAATGGTCGAAGGTCCTAAAATCACCTTTTTTCGACCCCAGTATACTCATTGTGCTTTACTTTGGACTATTTTGTAACATTTTGTGTGTGATTTTTTGTATGAAAGAACGAAGACGAATGATTGAAGGAGGATTGAAAATTGAGTGACGATTGATGGTTATAGTCGTTGATTTAGGGTCGGTAATTGAAGATTAGTCGATGTGGGCTGAGGGTTGGTTATTGATTATGTGTGACGAAGAATTTTGGATTTAGGGTTATGGAAATTTTGGTGTTTGAGGAATGAAAACTGTGTGATTGATGATTGAGGGATTGTGTGGAGGACCACACGATACTTCCATGTTCCCGTTTTTGGCGTTCATCAATAATGTATACAAAAAATGAATGAACAAGAAAACTTCCATATCAATTTTTTCGTGCTCCGACCCCTCCGATTTCATGCTGGTTAAAGAGTGACATGGGCGCGTTAGTTGAAAATGCGAGCGAGAGGAGTTGCATCAATAATATCGCGGTTAACTGCGAATTAATGAGTTTTATCCTCGATTTAAACCACAAATGTTCTCACTTTTCAGTTTCAACGTGAATCAGCGCTTTTCCTAAACTTTTAGACTTAAACTTGCCTCAACTCCTCAAGTATAGCATTTATAAGCTCGCTTTCTCAATATTATCTGCCTTTAAGGACTACAGCCACACAGCCACTGCAGGAATAGCGTCTTTAAACTATCTTATAGATGAAGTTTAATTATTTCGTGAATGCTAAATAACTTTAGGTAATTAATTAATTTTTTTAGTAACACATTCTTTAAATTGTTCATTATTATGCCGACTATTTCGGGGTAATGCACCCCATTCTAAAGGCATCCGTAAGCCTTAAACAACTTAACTAAAGGAGTTTAAAAATGTGATGGTTTATAAAAATGAGTAATCTGTTTGGAAGTGCTTTTAAGGAGGCCTGAAGGTTAAGGTTGGTCTAATGAATACGGGCCAGAGGCTCGTATTCAGAAAGCAACCTTAACCTTTACGTCTCCTTTAAGCGCTTCAAAACAGATGACACATTTTTTAAACCATCACATTTTTCAACTCCTTTAGTTAAGGCTTCGTAAAGGTGCGTTTCTGAATACGGCCCAGAGTCTCAGTTCTCACAAACAAACATAAACAAAACATAAACAACAGTTGATTTTGGTATCTTTTAATCTTTTCGAAGGCTCCCCTGCCCACCAATGATTGGGACCCAGGGCGTCCCCTCGCCACTATACTTCGGTTTTGGTACGCTACTACATGTAGCCGACCGATGTTTATGATTCCCTCAGAAAATGGTTAATTTTGGAATGACAGTTGGTCCCGGCCAAAAACGCACCTAAAGGGAGCATCAGCCTCCCCTCAATGGAGGCGAAAATGAGAGTTCCACGATAAGATATGTTGTTAGCTTCAGCCAATTTTCTCGACTGCAGTTCCCGCCTTTGTCAAGGCTCTTCAATGTTGACTGTGCATCCGGTGTTTGCTGGGAAACTCCTGAAAAACGTGCGCAGGCGGCAAAAACTCAGGAAGATCCTTTTCAACGGCTCGTCTGATCTAAATTTGGTGAAAACTTTAGAATTTTCCGTGCCGTAAGCCCACAGGATGGGCAGATTCATCGAATTTCAACTTTTTGCCTTAATCGTGAATTGTTCAAAGTGAACGCGATTTTTACGGCCATTTTTCAAAGTTTTGCGATTTTAGCCGCACGGGGCTCATGAGTTCCTCGGACAATGGTGAATTCCAAAATGCAGCCGGCTCCGGCGAAAACGCGTCTATGTGTATGTATAGGGGGGGCTTCAGTACCTCTTTAAATGGCCAAATGATATGAACGTTTTGGTTTTGGTTGGAGTGTCGTTGGTTTAAACCAATTTTCTTATTGACGCCACAACGGCCCAGTGAGGTCAACGACGTGCGTAGAGGTTCTTCTTTTGACACCAGGGCTGTTTATTGTGCGGTCACCGGCACTGTAAACGGGAAAATTCGTGCAACCTATGAAAACTTGTGCAACTAACGTTGATAGTGAAGCTAGTAACGTCATAATGTGGTTTTTATCGGCCCTAATTCTGTTTATTAATGTCAATGGAGTTTTATTTGAGCGGTGAGTGGTTATTGAGGCCCGATTTCACCAACTTCTTAAACCAAGATCAACAACTAATCGCGATTACAATGTAAAAGCTTGTATCAGAATTCATATGGGTCGCTATTGGCAACTAATCACGATCAACTTTAAACGAGATCAATTTTTTTTGGTGAAAATGGGCCTGAGTCTTCGAGAACCAAGCTCAGAGAAATAATTCAGTCTATTACCGACTGTCGGCTAATCGCAGCTGCATGAACCATTAGAACCACAAAAAGTTCAACCATAACAATGTCTTGACCACAAAAAGCTTCAATCACAAAATCTCCAATGCATAACAATAATTGAACCACAAAAACCTAAAAAAAACAACAAAAAAACAAACGGCCGAGTTGGTGATGAAGCGGGACCGAAATTGTGCACATGAAATGTAATGAGAGTGTGGGCTCTTCAAGGTTTCGTACAATTTTGTCTGAAATTAAACGGGGATTTTTTAGTATTTTGACCGATCAACGAATCCCTTTCGGATCATGCTAGTGTTGCAAAGACCTGAGTATAATAAAACGGCAATTGAGTGGCGTCCCTTCAAAGTGGCCAAAACTGAGAGGTTCTGGTTAATTATCACGCAGCTCTATAATAGCAGACGATCCAGAAGCTCGCAAAGATGGTGCCGTTGGCTGGTGAGTCCACGGGTGGCATCTCATTGCGGTGGGTTCGTAAAGGTCATCAGGCGCTGAAGTGAAAATGTCCGAAATCAATTCCCTTGAAAATCCTATTATATAGGTACATATTTAAATGTCACGTCTCTGCTAGTTTTTATAGGAACGTTTTCCACAAACACGACCCGGAGCGTTTTATTTAGTGGAGTGTCCCACCTTGTGTCAAAGAGCGTGCATTGGGGGTACAATTGAAGTTCTACGAGGCTGAATGGCATGAAAATTCACTTCTCAGGGTGAATAGTCAGTTGAGAGGAGAGGCCCTAAATGATTCATGGGAGAATGCAATGCCAAGCATGGCAAGGGGCTGCGTGCACACGTTCAAAATGAAAATTGAGTTCTTACCAACTGTGAAAACTCCACCGCTGAGTTTCATGATTCGACAGTGCCTGCAAAAAGACAGGAACGCCGAGATGACAGAAAAAGAATTAAAGGAAACAATACGACGATATTTAACTCAAGTAGGGCATAAACCATTGTGGAAGGGGTGGCAAGACGTGGGTGATCCTTGAAGGCGTCAGTGAGGCTCGTCCTCGTTGTTTTCGTCCTTTCCGCGTCGGGATGCGAATAAAAAAAAAAAATAATAATTCCCGCCGACCGAAAAGAATCATTTTGATTGCTGCGGGCGAATCGGAATGATGCTAAAAGCCGGGAAAAATTGAAACGGTCGTAAATAGTTGGCCTGCCCCCATTTAAAAAACGTCGTTATAAAAGGGAGCGTGGTTGTGCGGCTTATATGCATATTTATCGTTAATGCACATCCAGTGAAAGGAACGTTAAGACATTCACTTTCTTCTGACTGGAAAGGCAATTTATATGCTCACGACTAGACTAAAAAGAGTGGTTTTACTTTCGTTATCATTCAGATAACGCTGTTCCATAAGCTTAATTGTTTCGTAAGTAATCTTTTAGTGACGCGCTCTTGTTTAATGGCCGAGTCCTTGATTTTGACCAAGTGCTTGGCGAAAAAAAAATAAATAAATAAATAAAGGCGGGAAATTCAGAGCGTTTAATCGGTTGAAGCGTGGAATTCAAGAAGCGACGCAGACTGGGTAAACCTCGAAAATCGGGAAGCATGACAAATCTCATTCCCTCAGCTTTATAGAAGACCGAATGGTTAGGTTAGTTAGAGGGTGCGTACATTATAGTAAGGAGGAAGAGGAGGGGGGGGACTCTTGGAAGTGAGCGAAATCCTCATGTACTATGGCTTCGGAAAGGTACGTTTGTGGTGCCGAGTCAATAACTACCAGAAAAGCTTCACCAGTATACGTGACATTATACCAACTGGCCGTGCGTTTGATCGGATGAATGCTTTCGGTTACATTATCTTCGAAGCGTTTTACATTATATATATATATATTCTGTTGATATTTATGAGTTCTCTGCAATTCCAGCCCAGTCCAAAGGGTGTAGCCTTTTATTACAATCGGCGAAAATGTCGTTCCAATCTGTTGCGTTGCGTTGTTCTCAATCTCAATGAAGGAATGATTGTTTTTTTTTTTTTTTAAACAAAACCTTTTATCGTTGTTGAAACTGCATTGCTATTGCAAATGCTGCATTATTACGTCATTATTATTATCATTTCGTACAACTGCATTATTTACCCCGAAATTATTGAATCTGAAAGTAGACCGAATAATACACTCCCAAAAATGCATGACATTGTTACTTTTTGATGAAATAAATATGTAATGTCGACAGAGGGAAAAACTCTATACCCCAATCCGATCACATCTTCTTGAAGTCCTTTTTTCTATTTTTCTCAACCATTTCTTTGCTTTTTTTTATTCTGTGACACATGTCAATTTCATACCTTTAGACTTTTGAATAAGCACCTGAGTTCTGCTTTCTATACCAGTATGTACGCGTTGTGATCCCCCAACCCCCGCTCAGGTCTCATACCAGACATACAATCGCTCAGAGCTCTCACCACGTACAGTGGTTGACATTAAGATATACTCGCCGTTAATGTAGAGCGGTTTCACGCAATTAATCACTTCAAACCTCGCGGTTAAGGTAGAATGATGGGATTTTTGTTTCCGCCTTCAACAACGGCCGCTCATTTTTCTGCGGGGGTTTCCGCAAGTTTCATCCCCTTTTAAAATTAAAGCGGAAGAAACTGTGATGATGTAAATCGCCTGTTGTTATTGCTGGATGTCAGGAAGGGGGGGGGGGTGTACAAAGCAGCGTTGAGTCAAATGTCACCGTGTGCGGCTGAATTCCACCTTTGGGAGATGAAACGCGACAAGCGTTGACCAAAAACAAAAAACGGGGCAAGGTCTCCGTCTTGAGTGTAGAATAAAATGGGTGATGGCCCTCAAGTTACTTTCCGTACCCTTCGTCATATTCATGTAGTACTGAGTACGTGCCAACAGGAGATGGCTGGATAATGCGCTTCAAAAGGGCCCCCATGGACTGTTATGGGGGCACCTTCCCATCCTTATTTTTCGCCAGCTCGGGTTCTCGAGGAGGATGATCCTTGTACTGCGTTGTCAGTTCAGTAGTCACATAAGTATAACCAAACATTTTGGGAAACAAGAGGAGATTTGACCACAAAAGAACGAAGACTTTGTCAAAAAACTGAAATATTTCGTTTCAAAAACTGAAGATTCGGCCCAAAATCCTAAATTTTGCCCAAAAACGGGAGAAATACTGAAGATTTCACAAAAAACGCTAATTTGGCCAAAAAAAAAAACTTGAATTTAGATGTTTTGCCAAAAACCTGGGGATGTATTGAGGGGGGAACAAAAAAACACGGGAGTATGAAGCGAAAAATTGAACATTCTAACTGGAAAAACCTGGAGAACACTCCAATACACTGGTGATTTGGGCAAAAAAGCAAAATTATATGAAAGAACAAGTATTTTGGAGACTCAGGGCCGTATTCATAGTCACTCAGACTGAGTATTTGCTTAAGCGACTTCAAATCGGTCGTTTTAATTAGTGAATCATCTGTTATGAGTCGAAATTAGCGAATACTCAGCCTATGAGACGACTATGAATACGGGCCTTAAAAACTTAACATTCTCCTTCACAGACTGAGATTTCGCCCCAAAACTGGAGATTTGTAAAAATTGCCCAAAAACTAGAGATTTTGCAATCAAAACCGAATGTTTAGCCAAAAACCAGAACGTTTTGCCTTAGAACTTGTAGATTTGACTACAAAAATATAGGGGTTTTGCCAAAATCTGGAGATTTCGAAGCAAGCAAAAAACGTCTGAGGGGTATGGGCAAAAAAACTAGATTTTGCCACAAAAAATTGATTTTCAGCTATAGAACTGGGGATTTTGCTATGAAACTGGAAATTTTGCAAATTATATTTTATCAAATGATAGAGGATTTTACACAAAATATGGATATCTTTAATAGTACGGTGCAATTAGTAAAAAAAACGGCCCAACCTCAACATCCAAAGTGAAAGTTTCCCTTCAACGCCAAATTGTTCCTCACAACCCACATATTGATTGGTAAAAATTTCCACCATTTGGTGCTATGGGTTTGGGTGGGAGGGGGTAATAAGTTAGTAAATTCTTATTTTGTTCAAGTATTTTTCAAATATTTCGAAATCTTTGAGGTTTATCGTGAAAATGAGCATTTACAAAAATATATTCATCAAATTGCCCACAAAAATGATCCCTGAGATAATCTTACTTGAGTGAACGGTTCGAGAGTTACGGCGGGTGTAGAAGTAAACATTTTTCGCAATTCGATGTTTTTTTGTCGAAAAAACTGGCATAAGGAAACTTTTTGTTTTTTGCATGATTGAGTTTTGTAAAATAAAATTGCAATTGAAGTGGACGGTAGAATGTTAATAATATGCCCTTCAAGGAACAACAACCTCCCCCTCCTTAACAAGGGGCGCTACTTTCGAAGGGATAATAGGCTTTCATATGCCTAGGCGGATCCACTGAGTGGATCCGTATTATTATGACACAAAATTTTGGGTGAAACTACGTCTAAAGCCGAGTACTACGCCACTTCCGGACGGGTCCTATCGAGATCCATTCAAGATTTATGATTTTTTTTTTAATTAAAGGAAATTACGGCAATTGCTTTGAAAAATCCCAGATTTCTCGGCTTACATTACACTTGATCCAAACCTTGATGACATTTTCAGAAGATAGAGGCCATTTCATTGCTTGAAATGATCGTCAAATCCTAAAAATCTGGCCTTTTGTCGTAGATTCACGTAAATTCCTCAATAAGTACGCTATCCAAAAGGTTGCTGTACCCAAACGGCTTTCTCCACAGACTTGCGATGCATGACAAAAACGTCCCCATACTATCAGCTTTTTTATGGTGTATTCACATATCATGTTACCACTGACGTTTCTCGACGAATATCGTGAGCGATTGTTATTCATCTGTAGAAAAATGCGTTTCTGTGCATTCTCGCGGGAAATGTCAGGGGTGCCGTTAAATGTGAATACGCCATAACAAACTTTAGAAAATAAGGGACGTTTTTTTGGAGCATCGTCAGTCTGTGGAAAACCCCGTTTGGATACAGCAATGTCAAAACATTGTACATTTTCCAAAGAAAATGTACAATTTATGGAGTTTACGTGAATCTATGACAAAAGGCCAAATTTCTAGTAGTTGATGATGATTTCAAGCAATGAAATGGCCTCTATCTCACATGAAATTTTCCATAGTTCCCGAAACTGCCATCAATGTTTGGATTAGGTGCGATATAAGCCGAGAAATTGCGGATCTTTGAACGAAATTGCCCTATTTTTGCATCATAAAGAAAAAAATCATAAACTAGGAATGGCTCGAGATAGGACACCTCCGGAGGTAGCATTGTACTCGGCTTTAGACGTAGTTTCACCCAAAATTTTGTACCTGAGTAATACGGATCCACCTTATGTATATGACCTAAGCCAAAGGAAGCCTACTATCCCTTAAAAAGTAGCGCCCCTTGAGAGAAAGAGAAGGTTTTTGTCCCTCCAAGGGCATATTACTAACATTCTACAGTCCACCGAAATTGCAATTTGATTTTACAAAAGAGAATCGTGCAAACAAAAAAAAGTTCCCTTATGCCAGTTTTCTCGACAAAAAACGTCGAAATACGAAAAATGTTTACTACTACACCCACCGTAACTCTCGAACCGTTCACTCAAGTAAGATTATCTCAGGGATCATTTTTGTGGGCAATTTGATGAATATTATTTTTGTACACGCGAATTTTCATGCTAAACCTCATAGATTTCGAAATATTTAAGAAATACTGGAACAAAATAAGAATTTACTAACTTATTACCCCCTCCCACCCAAACCCATAGCTCCAAATGGTGGAACTTTTCACCAATCAATATGTGGGTTGTGTGGAACAATTTGGCGTTGAAGGCAAACTTTCAGTTTGGATGTTGGGGTTTAGGTCTAATTGCACCGTACTAGCAAAATACTGAGGACTTGGCCAAAAACAGAAGATTTCGCCACAAAGAATATATATTTTATTCAAAAACAGAGATTCCGCTACAAACCTGGAGATTCCCATCAACAAAGCCGAAGATTAAGTATTAAAACCGGCTTTTTCCCCCAATAAAACTGGAGATTTTCTCAAAAAACTGGAGATTTTCTCAAAAAACTGGAGGATTTGAAGAAAAATAAATACAGGGGATATGGGCAAATAACGGAAGATTTTGGCACAAAAGCTGGATATTCTGCTATAGAACTGGAGATTTTGCTTTAAAAATGGGAAGTTTACAAATTAACTGAAGGTTTTGGCAAAGAATTGAGGATTACAAAAAAAAAAGCTGGAGATTTTGTAAAGAAATTTCCAAAAAACAGAAGGTTTTGCCCAAAAACTAAAGATTTTGCAATCAAAACTGGAGATTTAGCTAAAACCTGAATGTTTTGTCATAGAACTAGAGATTTTGTCCCCAAAATGCTGGGAATTGCCGAAAAATTGGAGATTTTGAAGAAAGTTTTGCCAAAAATTCAAGCCTTGCCCAAAAACTGGAGATAATATACCAAACAACTGGAGATTTTTCCTTTAAAAAGCTGCAGGTTTTCCTTTTAAAATTGGTAATTGGGAGAGGAGATAAACCAAAACTGGAAATTTAGAGAGCAAATTGAAGATTTTGAGAAAATATTGGAGATATCACTACTAAACTGGACATTTTTCCAACAAACTGGAGAAATCGAACTGAAGATATTTCCAAAAACAGGAAATTTGGAAAACAAACTAAACATTATTGACCAACACTCTTTTAATGGGTACGAGGCACTCGTCAAACGCTCTCACCGTCTGATTTTCCCCATGAACCCCCCTCCGCTCCTACTCACGGCCCGTCCTATTGGCTTTTGATAGGGAAAAAACAAAAATGAGGGCGACGAACTAACTGATAAAACAGCTTCAAGGAATGACAGTTGTTATCCCAGTTATCGACTCTTTATGAGCAAAGGAAAATATTCGCAACAATGATAGGCGATAACGTCGTTGGATCTATAAAGCTTCAAGGTATCGCGTTGAAATCCTCAGTCTCACCGAACTTATGCTGTGTGATATACCCCCACCCGCCCACCCCACCATGCCAAGTGTACCACAGAGTTGCACAAGTTTGTCGATGAATATAAATATCGAGAACATTGTCCGGATGAGACTTTGATTTATTTTTCCGCCGAACATAGTCCACAGAAATGATTTCGAAAAAGAAAAACAACATTGTGTCGTCGTTGCACCGTATAAAAAAGAAAGCACCTCCTGTAGTTAATGAACTTTTTTTCGTCTTCAACGGTCAGGCAGCCACCGTTTTCTTTGTGTTGCGTCATAACTTCACGGTTCAGACGTATTCAAAGTAAAATATTGATTCTTTGTTGTGTTTTCATTGTTCTTGCTCAACTTTTCAACTAAGAACTTGACCATTGGAAATGAGTTCCAAACTTTGTTGAATGTGTATAAGAAATATGCAAAAAAAAAAAAAAATCCTCTTCGATGTGTTTTGCACCTCTTCTATACCTTGTCTCCTCCCACCATAAAAGAAAATATCAAACTAAAAAAATGAGGGCGATTTTTTTGCATTTTATCGACTCATCGGACGAGTCAAACCCGCTTCTTTCGCAACTAACAAGACACGAAAATTGGGTTTCGTATATTTCAACTCAAGAAAGCAGAATTCTGATAAAATTTTAGGCTGGGCGCGCGGACTAAAAGCATACACATGTAAATGCTATACTTTCGTATTTTGTTCTTAAATGCTGAAATGACATAGGACGAGTGTCGGCCTGTAGACGGGGAGAAATTAGAACAAAAAGAACGTTAATGGGCTACTAAGATGGTCGGTGGGCACGGAGATTCCAAAACCGAAACCCAAAATAGATTCGACTGGCCTCATGTCCAATGAATGTGGTCTAAAACGCACGCAGACCACGCTGAGCCGCTCAGAAGTCGAAACCAATAATGACAACGCGAAACAGCCATGTTGACGGACCATCGTCCGAAGGGCTCAGAAACCGCCAAAGACAACGGATCGAATCACGAAATACTTTGAAAAAAAAAACAAAAAAAAATGGAAGTAAGGTGAACAGAACGTGGGGTAGGGTCGGGTGGTTTTGACATGGGGAATCTGAAAAATCGAGACAAGTTCTCAGCTAGACAAGCCATTGAAGGGGTTCTCACGGTCATCCCACAGTTTTTAGGCACTTGCACAAGTTTTCAGGATCCGCACAGATTTCCCGTGCCGACCGCACAAGTAGTCCGAGGAACAGCTTCGATACACAAGAACCTCACTGATGAGATGCTCAGCTGGAGTCTATAAAATCGGTTAATATCAGGGAGCGACTAATTGTAAGTGAAACACTCACTTTTGGGTGTTTCGGGCTGGAACCCGATTGATTGGCGGCGGAAGTGAATTTTGGCCAAGGGGCTGGACCGGGGTCCACGGCCTGAGATACCAAAACTTGCAATTTCACCGAAATTAAGACCCGTGACTTTCATTTTCACAGGTTTGCATGCGCAGGTCCGGATTTAGGCAACTAGGCAGCTGCCTAGGGACGCTGGCCAATCGTGGGCCCCTGGCCTCTGGATAAAATTGGCAAAAAGCGCTAATTAGCTTGAAAGGCACCCTTCTCCCCCCCCCCAATAAGAAAAACGGTAATTCCCGGCTGGGAATAGAGAAAAATGGCTCATTCACTGGTTAAATTAATAAAAACACCAATTCGCGAAGAGGTGGGTGGGGGTAAGAGAATGGGGCTATAAAGGGGTAGGATATAAAATTGAGAAAACATGCTAATTCACGGATAAAAAGAAGAAAAGGCGTAGAAAAACTCCGATTGACTGATGAAATAAGGAAAAATGGCTATTTAGCTGCTAAAAACGTTAATTGTTCCTGAAACTAAGCTAAAAGTGCTAATTCGGGGCTGAAATTGAGAGAAATTGAGAAAAATCGTAAATTGTTATCAGCTAAGATGAGGGGAAAAAATTAGAAAACCCCAATTCACGTGTTATTGACAAAAAGGGCTTATTCCCATTTCCCGGTAACGGCTATAGGTCTGTAGGTAGCGTGTCGGCCTTGACCAACTGGCAAGGCTGCAGGACTTACATGTGCGCCCAGGTCACTTCCCTGAAGTTCCTGGCTGATCTATCCTGGCAATGTGCCCTCCAGGGCATCAAATCAGGGCGAGAAGAAGGCATACAACTGTGGGGGGGGGGAAGTACGAAGGGGTGTTATGATTTCAACACGGCGTTATCCTATCACAATTAAAATGGTTGTAACGTGGATAGTTGATATCATCCGAGTTATTTCACATAACACCCCTTCGTACTTCAGCCCACCGCGCTAGTTCTGTACAGCTAAATCTTCAATTCCGGCCCTAAAAATGGCAAAAATGAGTATAATGTGGTACAAAAACATCTAAACTAACAGTTCGAGCCTTGAAAAAGCTCAACATAGCGATACATGCCTTGAAAATTGCAAAACCGATCATGCGAACTCCAAAAACGGCCAAACTAGCCATTCAGACGTAGAAAATGTTTAAAACTGACGATTATCGAGCCCTCAAAATGCTAGAAAACTGACCACTGGCGTTCGAAAAATGGCCAAACTGACCATTATTGCCTTGAAAATGGCTAAGCTTACATTTTGCGACCTAAAAAACGACGCAACCGGCAATTCATGCCCTGATGGCTTGACGGACCATTTTTGTATTAGGAATGACAAAAATGACTATTTTTTCGTGAAAAAAAATGGTAAAATAAACTATTCACGCCCTAAAAACGGCCGTACTGATATTCAAACTGGCTATTCACGTCTTAAAAATGAAAAAAAAAAAATGAATCTACGCGCCCTAAAAAAGGTGTGTTTGCCAACAGCTAGCTATGTTGTGAGCCCCTGTCCCACAGAAAATGTCTGGTGACCTCAGACGTGTCATCTCCTAAACCTAGATCATAAAAAACGTCCTGCGCAGGTGCCAGACACGATCAAATGACCCGCAATTTTCATACGGTGGACTCCCGGAATATTTTTATGACGTTTCGTTAACTAATCCATGAAAACCACCAGAATAATCCCTCCCACAAGGGGACGGGGGGTTGAAAAAAGGGCGCCCTTCTCAATCAGCAGCCCAGGGGCCTTTCGTTTCTCTAAATCCGGCCATGTGCTTGCCGGAATGTGTGGACCCAAAAGTTTCAATGCCACGGATATTCAGTCAATAAATTTGTAATTTTGACCTGGAGTCTTCCAGGAAACCTCGAATTTTACGTATGTTTACCCCTAGCTCATATAAATGTTACAATTTTGCGGCGGGTCGGTATTCCCTCCCACCACCAATTCATTCCGCCAAACATGTGTCCTGTTTGGTAAAACTGCGCGCCTTCATCCTACCTGGACTGCCGTCACCCATTTCTGGAGACAACTTTTGTCGCTGCTCACATCACGCGGTGAACCGTTTCACTCACTCGTTTTTCTAGTGCAATTTTTTTTTTTGACACGTAGTAGTATAAATAATTCCTTCTATTTATGAGATTCCATACCTAATTAGTCCAGATTAAAAATGCAGCTGTACTCAAAAATAGCAAAATCGTGCACATTTGAGTCGAGCGTTCAAACTTTGCAGGCGTGTTCTAGATGGCTGATGAGTTGACTTTAAGAGGCAATCGCGACATCGCATAGGACGGCTGTTATTCAAGATAGCCGTTGGAAATATTAGTATTTCCGCCGTTTCAGCGCTTTTTTCAAACTCTTTCCAGGTTGAAGCGCTGTTAAGAACTACATTAGATTGCCCTGAGTTCGAAAACAACCATTGGAGCGATCAATTAATCCCGCACATGGATCATGCGATGCAGCAGCTTCTTTTACGCATCTTTACATAAAAAAATGATTTTCCATGCTCACCGAATTTGAATACTAAGGGCATCTCTTTCAAGTCCATTACATCCCACCCTTGTCCTAGGGAGTCTACAACTGAAATTTCGTTTCAAACCCCAAATCACCCCCCAGCTGGTGGAGCTACAAATGTATTCTATGCCCCGTGTTCAACTCCCTTTCAAGGGCTGAGGATCCCCGATTTGCGCAAGATTTTTTCATGAACGTGTCTCTCACATATGAGGGCTTAATTTTTGGTTCAGAGCCGATTCATAAAACCAATATGGCGGCCGTAATTCGAGCTGATTTACAACAATTACAATATTTCATACGTTTCTGACCTATTTCTCCCGCGCGACTAGCGTAAATAGGTGTCTTCAGCCAAAAATTGTCCTCATCGGGCTTCAAGTAAAACTTGAAAGCTCGACTCAAAAGTGCACGATTTTCGAACCTGCTCCTGGACTAAATTAGAAAACATACTTAAGCATTAAAAAATACAAGGCACGGTCAATTTGTAGCAATGAAAACTTGAAACTCGCTGGATCAGTTCATACGTTTGTCCGCAAAACTGGTTGACATATATACACCTAAATAGGCAGCTGCCCAGTGCCCACCCCCTCCCATCACCTTTAAGAGCTAATAAGACGAAATGTTAATTGTACAGCAAACATTACAATACTAATTAGCCCGCCAAGTGCATACGTTTTGAGCTGAACAAATTCTTTTCGTAATCCCTGTTTCTACTAGCCTTCTACATAGAGTATAATATGAGCAAGACAGCAACAATGAAGCTTGAAATTTACGGCTCGGTGTTCCTGTTAATAGCAATTCATAACTGAGAAATCTCATTCTATTCAGCAGTTTTATCTATGGAAATAACGGGCATTCTAAAACGGCCCTATTATTGGTGCAAGGCTTGCAGGGTGGGTGAGTGGGGAAACACCTTGCATTATAGGGCAGCTGTACTCAATTTTAACGCGTTTAAAGTTTAATAGCGGTGGCTTGCAATGATTAATTGTAGGCTTGTGTGATATTCTGATATTATACAGTCAAGATACTTTCTACTTTCGGTCTATGACAGAGAAATTACCCCTGTAAATAGGTTGGTAAACCCACCCACTCTAGATTTTTCTATTTAAAATAATGATAATGTAGCAACCAAACGCCTAACAGCAGTACTGTTTATAAATTTTTGTTAAGTACCTACTATCCGCCCCTCAGGAAATCCTTTCTGTTAACGAAAATGAAATGAGCCCAGAAACGACGCGGGTCTCTTAAATAATCAATTGGTACCCAGATTCTACGTAACGTTAATTACAAGCTGGACAGGCAATTTGTTCGAATCCGGAACCGTTGTAATAAAACAAAAAGGAAAATAATTATTTTAGTCCTGTTGCATCAATCAGTTGCGGTTACGTTTTTAAAAGGTTTGAATCCCTCGCCGATATATTTGGCTTTAAATTGACCTGGCGGGGGGGGGGGGTGAAGAAGTCTCACCTGATGGCGTTACAGCGGTATGAGCAAAATCCATCGGTGGTGCTGGTTCAAGGGGTGACGAAGTGGACGACGCGGACTGCCAATTGAAGTCTGATGGCCACACTCTCACGTAAGCTCCCATGTTTTATTGATTTTGTATCCGTTTTAATGGCTTTACGCTTGTATATGGCACTCCGAAATGTAAAAATACTTAAAGAACGTATAAATAAAAACGAAGAAAAGGTTTATTATGTCTCGGAATTTCGAGGCATTCTCTCGCTTCACATGTTACTTCGCGACTTCGCGTCGTTCTTTTAGTTTGAATTGCGACTTTCAGACCCGCGGTTTCGCCGCCTTTCGCGTTTTCCCCACCTCGCTATAGCCCCGCTAAACTTCTCTCCCTTCGTAGTTTTTATCTTTTTTCTTTCCCTTCCAGTTTAATTTCGCGATTTTTAAATAACACTGAGTGATATCGTAATGGCGTGGCGAGCCATCCGCGAGGTAGTAAATCGACCGTTTTCCTTCGTTTTCCCGGAAGGAAATACTCGGTCGCAGGAATAAATTTCAATTGTATACTACCACACTTATCAGCTTTTAAGCTGCTATGTTTCGCCTTTTGTCATTACGGGTTCCTTTTGTACCAACGTTGACCTCCGCGTCTTAATAAGATAATCTCACGAAATTGAAATTCCCCGCCCCGGATTAAATACATTTTTCTATTCGATTCAAGAACGAATTATCGGACTAACGGTCATTTTTTTGTCATGAAGAGAGGCCCGAGATTGGATACGATCATTTTGCATGCTCCACATAAAAAAAAAACTGGCTGCTGAACATCATTCATACAGTCTAGAGTTTTCCTCCGCGATGTGCCTTTTTTAAAGCCGTAGAAATCAATTTTATTGAGCGTGCTATCGGCCGTAATGTGAGCTCGTGTTTGGGGTGTCGCTTGCGAGGAGGGGTGGAAGGCTTTCATTATATTCCTCAGAAGAAAACTCACACTAAAAGCTCTTTCATACCCCCCCCCCTTAAAAGCCACCATTCCCTCATTCAAACGTAGCGTAATGTTATGTGACATTCCATCGAAGTCGAAGAGTCACATTAAGAAACCCCCGAAAAATTGCAAAAAAAGTCTTAGAAACGCCTCCCCCCCCCATCCTTCTTATTTGCTTCTCAGACCGGGTTTTCAGTGTAAACGGTTTTGCCATCGCTCCTTATTTCGAGCGAGAAAATTATCGAAGCCTAATAAAACAATGCGATGCGAGAGAGTAAAGAAAAAGAAGTGAAGGGGGAGGAGGGGGGGATTCTTTGTAGAGTTTAACAACAGTTCGAGCGACCCTTCAAGCCGAGCGTTAAGTTATTGCAAATCATAGTTAACAAAAAGTATTTCTTTAAGTGAAATATCCATTTTTTTTTATCATGGTAGACTGAAAAAGAAATACGGTGAGCTGTATTTTCTCACCCCCTCTCCATCACCTTACAGTAATTCAAATGAAAATGGAACGTCCCTTTTTATTTTATTCGTATCCCGCCCGGCGCCCAAAGTACTTGACATTTACCGCAACTCGCGTTTCCGAACGAGCCTGGATTAGTCACAGACGAAATATTACATAAACGACGAGATTTGAAAGAGAGAGAGAGAGAGAGAGAGAGAGAGAGAGAGAGAGAGAGTGATTGAGAGTGTGTGAGAGAAAAGAAAAAACGGACAAAAGTTAAGTAGGTTTTTATGAACTTTTGGTGCGTCTCTTAAAGCTGTAATTCTAGTGAACTCGACACCATGATCATTGTGCTTTATTTCTATAGTCTTTGTCAACTATGACTTTTGATTTTTCTTCTTTTAAACCATTCGTTGCTTTGAAATTGCGACTATTGAAGGCGCTAGAAAGGTGAAAAAGCAAGCCCAAAAAGCCCACTTCTTCGTTTACAATATTGCTACCGGATATTATTGTTCAATTTGCGTGGCCTTTCATACAACAGTAGGAACGCGAGAAATGATGATGCCACCGAGGTAATTTAACCTTTTCCTCGCGTGAAAATCGGCGTAACCACTTGAAGTTTTCTATATTGCCCGTATCTAACTTATAATGTCATTCGAAAAGGACGTCTTCTCACATTTCTGAGTAAAAACTTAACAAAAGAGTATAATGAAATGCGCGTCTTTTGACAGAGGCCATAGCCTTTGTCGGTGCGATGAATTTAAGCTCGGCAAGCACGTTTTTTTAAAGGAATTGTTTTATACCTGAGCTAGAGGCTAATGAGGAATAATAATATCTACCAAAACTTATGTGTGAAAACTATCAGTTTTGCCTCAGAGAATGACAATTTGGCCAATAAATGTGAAAAGTTATCCTCGTACAGGCTACAATATGGAGTAAATTGGGAAACATCCTATAGTCTGTCATTGTTTATCAATCGATGATTTGGTATTAAACTCCCGCTTCGGATCTTTTTCAAGCTATTCAGTCAGTTTCTTGGGACGAGGGTGAAAGGGTAAATTTCACCGTTTCCAGAAAATACAATTATTTCAGTTTCCGTTTTTTGAGCTGGTTGCCTGTTCTCCCACCCTTATGTATGAGTCTCTTGGGCAATGCTCAATTGTTGTGAAATGCCACCACCGATCAAGCCAGAATGCACTCGAGGGGGCGTCAGCTCCTCTTTAAAAGGAGCAATGCCATTTTTTGTTTCGACTCAGCGGGCGAGCAAAAGGGTCTTCCTTGGTCTTCGCAGAGCTTTCAATTGCGTGGCTGCTCGGGAGCACGTGTGGTCCATAAAAACAGGCCAAAGCGGTCCAAAAACGCTGGAATTACTGTAAGAACTCCTTCAATTGCTCAACTGTTCGAAAATCCATTTCAAATTTCGGATCCAACGCCATGGAACCCTAATATGAGCAGCTACGTCCAATATTAATTGTTGGTCATTTCGGCAAAAATCGTTTGTTGTTTAAAAAAAAAAAAAAAAAAATCGGGTTTCAATTTAGCCCGAGACGATTTGTGAGCCCCTTGGACAATGTTCAATCGCGCTAGGCAGCCGGCCGGCCACGGCCATAATGTGTCCATCAAGGCGGCGTCATCACACACCCTGAATGAGGGCAAAAGTGAACGTTCTTGACCTAAGTTGAGTTTTTTGAGTTGCTTTTATAAATTGTTATCGCATCGGGGAATTTATTAATTTTAATTTGCTAAATGGGGATGTCGAATGTTTGCAAATTTATGATTCCACAAAAATTGCCTTCTAGCAGGCAATATATTACTTTGCTAAATACTACCACCCGCATCTTAATTATGTTTTGCGGAGCAATACAAATCAGAACTAAGTCCTTTTTTGAAAAATTATTTATTAAAAGGAAATGCCCGAAACAATAACGCTACTGGTTGATAGAATAATATGCGGCTTGGCTCACCCAAAAAACCAACAAAAAGCCTTGTTATTTCACTCCCCCCCCCCCAATTCCCTAATAAAATGCCATCAGGTCATTTTAAAGGTGCACTTCAAGTGCTTCGAGCGGAAAAGTAACTCCTTGGCCTGAATTGTAGCCTTTTTAACTCAAGATTTTAAGGAACACCGTATAATGATATTGTTATGGTAAATGACGGAACGCCAAAGGTCTCTCGGAACGTTTTGTTTGTGCGCTATAAACTTGTCAAGAACTGTGGTACTGATAATAGGGTTGAAATGGATAATTACATTACATGTTTTGAATGACACAGACGGGAAAATTTGGATGGATTTTATTTATTTCGACAGTCGACAGTGCAACGAATTATCAAGAACGAACGTGCATGTAAAGAAATATATTTTACATGGGGGGGGGGGTAAGGGGTCTAGTTCGTTTGACCTTCACTTTTTCTGTATGAAAAATTAAATAGAAAAAACAATTAACGTTTAATTCCTCCGCCAATCGATGTTCAAAAGTTTTAAATTATTAACTCTCTAAATACGCTGCAACTCTACGTATAAGGTGTACGTCATTGTGATATTGATATAGTCTGAGTTAATAAGTCGCATCATGCAAAATTCTTCGGCATCGGTAATCATTTTGAGTTGATGGTATGACTTAAGTGAGCAAACACGATTGACGTCAACGGTGTCACACAGTCCCGCACATCGTTCTCCCCCCCCTCCACCTTCCACCTTCCGTTGAACAGTAATTCACACCTCATAGACAGGGATATTTCAGCAGAGTTTGCTACCGCCCACGTGTCTCTTCCTATCAACGGACAGTTTCGTTCGTGTATGCTAAGTTTCCGAATTTTGAGCGCGGAAAATCGACTGTCTGATGTAATTTTCAAATTTCGAAATTTCTTGAGCTTCGCTTTTTTTAATGTGCTTTAAAAATGTAGATGTTATTTAAATGTGTGTTTTTTTCGTCGTCGTCTTCTTCTTTTTCTTCTCGTTTTGTGCATACGTACTCATTGTTGTACACTGTGCTGTTACCCCGCCAAACGTGAAAATCAAGTCTTTCTTAATACAGGGAGTTAATTGGCAATTACCTTTAAAATATGTTGTTTCACCCCGCCTTTTACATAAGTATACGATTTAGGACGCTTGAAACCCGCTTTTCGTTTAATTTTGTACCTTATAATATTATGATAAATCTTTTTAATCATGGTCAAGTCAGAGTGATCAAGCGAGTGGTGCAATTGATGTCAATCAGTAGTTCCTTCTTATACGACCCAAATGCTGCTATGCTGTCACCAACATAAGGCCACTAAAAGTAAAAAAACAGGTAAAAACATTGTCAGTCCTATATAAAATGAACATGTCGGCTTAACCCCGATGCTTTATAACAGACTGTTCTTGAAACACACTGTTCAACACGGTTGAATTTTGAGGTTTCGAAACAAAAAATTTAATTAACACAACAAATAATGACAGTTTAGCGCTGGAAACTGAACAATTAGTACTAAAACAGGCAAGTAGCATCATAAACTGACTATATTCAACCTCGAGACGGAAAATTGTCGGTTGACTGAGAAATTTGTCTCCGGAAAACGTGATGGGGAGGCGGGCGGACATTGCTGGCCCAATCTCGACCCCCTCTGCTGGCCCAATTTTCGCCGTAAAAAACTGTTTTTTGTTTTTTTGTCGATTTTTGTTCGACAAAAAATATATATTTTTTAGGTTTATATTTAATATTTTTTCCGTCTAAAACCCTTGAAATCTCTTTTCCCGGTGATTAAAGCCCTCTAAATTAAGTCTTTAAAGAGCCAACTCTGTGAAATTGGTTTAATCCAGAGCCGAACGAGAATGGAGTTTTTCAATTAGTTAAGCCCGCGACGAAACTGGTTTTTTGAGTGAGCCAATCCCTTGACTTTTGTTTTCTGGAGAGCCACATCTATTCGAGAATGGGGAACGTGCACATTTTTCAAGCACTTGGTGTTTCTTGAAGAGGGCTCTTCCACAGGCTATTGCTCACATTAAACATTGATATCATTCAAGGATCTTTTTCAAGCGAATTTTTAAAAATTTTGAGTGGGGGGTTTGATTACGTCAAAGTTATTAAATTAAATGGATGGTGTGAGGAAGAGGGGGGTAGGAAGCATTTTCAGGGGGACAATTTTTCTTGTTATTTGTAAACAAAAAATGTTATAGTTCCCTCAGATACTTCACAAGTGACCATTGACGCCATTTCCCCTCGCACCATCCAACCCTTCTTGAAGAACTTTGAAATTTATTTTATTTTATAATTTATTATACGGGGTGATGGTGGAAGAGTCCCTGTTTGGTGCGACAACGAGTGACCATAGTTTATGGCCCTTTTCAATGAGCAAATGATCAGCTTGACCATTTTCGGGGCGCGAGAGGTCGGTTTTACAATTTATGGGGCATGAATCTTCAGTTCAAGCATTATTTGCAAGGTCCGCGAATCGTCAGTTTAGTTCCTTTGGGTCGTGACTAGCCAGTTTGACTATTCATAGGGTTTCACACACATTTTAAGCATAACGGCAATTACAATCGTCAGTTTAGTCGATTTTAAGATGTGAACCGTCAATTTTCAAGGCGTGGGCTGCAAGTTTGGTTATGTTTAGAATTTGCATTCCCAGTTTGATAATTTGAAGGACGCAATCTGTCAGTTTAGCCATTTCAAGGCGCAAAACGTCAGTTTGCCAAAAGGGTTTAGGGCCGTGTCACAAGGAGCGCTTTAAGCAAATTTGGTGGTGGTGGTGGGACGAGTAAAAGTGAGCGCATTTGATTTAATTAATATTTCAAAACTTTAACATTGGAAATCGGGTGTAAATATCTTGTTTAGCAGTTATTATAGACCGAGAGCTGGCGACAGTCCCATTCAACCGGAAGAACATAGTCACGAAAGGTATGAAAAATGATGGCATTTGACCCCCTATATACGAGCCCGGAAGTCTGCCATGCTGTATCTGGGGCCTAAGGATTTTATAGCTAATTAAAGTCCTTAATTTGGACATGAATTTAACCAGAAGAACATAGTCCTGAAACTAGTCTCATTCGAAAGGTTGTTTTATGGAGCTGATAACGAATATGATCGTCTGCCGCCGTCTGCCTGGGGCATTCGCTCTAGGTGGCCAGTCAAACTCCCTAAATCAGGGATATTAATTAACCGGAAAAACCAAGTCCGGAATATTGTCTTATACGACAGGTTTCATGTGGCTGAATACGAAAATGATCGTCTGCAGGCGTATGCTTGGGGCACTTGCCCTCAGTGACCCGTCAAACCACACAGGGGAAAATGATTAACCGGAAGAATATAGTCGTGAAACTAGTCTCATTCGAAAGGTTTAATAGAGCTGATTACGAATATGATAGTCTGCCGCCGTCTGCCTGGGGAATTTGCCCTCAGTGGCCAGTCAAACTCCCTAAATCAGGGATATAAATTAACCGGAAGAACCAAATCCGGAAAATGGTCTTTTGCTTCAGGTTTTATGTGGCTGAATACGAAAATGATCGTCTGGCTGGGGCATTTGCCCTCTGTGGCTCGCTAAACTCACATAATTTGGGAAATTTTAATTAACCGGAAGAACATAGTCCTGAAACTGGTCTTATTCGAAAGAATTTATGGGAATGATTACAAATATAATCGTCCGGCGACGTCAGCCTGGTGCATTTGCCCTCGGTGGCCGGTCAAACTTCCTACATCTACGGCGGCAGACGATCATATTGGTAATCAGCTTCATAAAACCTTTCGAATTAGACTAGTTTCTGGACTATGTTCCTCTGGTTAATCATTTTCCCTCTGTGCAGTTTGAAGGGTCACTGAGGGCAAGTGCCCAGGCACACGCCGACAGACTATTATATTTGTAATCATTTCCATCATAAAACCTATCGAATAGGACCAGTTTCAGGACTATGTTCTTTCGGTTAATTAAAATTTTCCAAATTTCGAGAGTTTGGCGAGTCACAAACGGCAAATGCCCCAGGCAGACGGCGCCAGACGATCATATTCGTAATCAGCTCCATAAAACCTTTCGAATGAGACTAGTTTCAGGACTATGTTCTTCTGGTTAAATTCATATCCCAAATTAAGGACTTTAATTAGCTATAAAATCCTTAGGCCCCAGATACAGCATGGCAGACTTCCGGACTCGTAAATAGGGGGTCAAATGCCATCGTTTTGCACACCTTTAGTGACTATGTTCTTCCGGTTGAATGGGACTGTCACTAGCTCTCGAACTATTAGGGTAATTTAGAATTTTTCGCCGTTTTTAGTGAGTGAACAGGCAGTTTGGCAATTTTTAGATTATAAATTGTCACTATGCCCATTTTTAGATTGCAAATTGTCGATATGATCATTTTTAGGGCGTGAATTGATAAATTTCCTGTTTTTATAGTACGAATCATCAGTATGGCTATTCTCAACGCGTGAATGGTTAGTTCGGCAAATTTTGTAGCGCGAATTATCGGTTTTGTCATTTTCAGAACACGGAATGGTCCAATAGGCCATTTTTAGGACGTGAAGGCGTGAATTGCCAGTAATTTGCCACTATTAAGGCGTGAATTCCATTTCTGCTATTCAGTTGTCGGTTTTATGCATTTAAAAGGCGCGAATCGTCGCAGCTTTGCTAGTTTAAGGCAGGAATGGTCCGTTTTTGGTCATTTTTAAACTCCCCCGCTCCTGTACATCCATCCCCAGTTGTAAAAGTAAAAGAGTGTGGAGATGTGATTTGGGTTCATGGCATTTTAGTATGCTAGATTGGTCGATGGTGTAGTAGTTTATTTAAATAGCCAAATCACTGTTTAGCACTTTTCCTCAATTGTAACCATACCAAATTTATAGATTTGCGTAATAATTATGCCCTACTTTTTGGTGGATAGTGATATTCGACCGTGAGCCCAAACAATTTTTATTGAAATCAACCCTCCCCTTTCTGTACCCGATTGTTCGGTTTTCGGTCTGAAACGAAAAAAAAAAGTGCGAATCACTCAGTGGGCGTCAGCCAAAAGGTCGTAGCTCATGTACTGGGTTACGTTTTCCTAAAAAAAACAAAAAAAAAAACATGTCAGCAGCATGTAAATTAAGGTTAAATGATGTTCAAATGAGAGACTGATCAGAAAATCAATGTCAACACGAATCTTGTATATAGAGAATAATAAATATTTGTTCTTTAGACTGTTTAGATAGTATCAAATAAAAAAAAAAAAACGCTATTCCAGCTTTTCGTTGTGAGACGATATTTTACACTTTGAATTATTTAAGTAAATTAGTCGTACTCTTCGTGATGGGCCCTTTCGTGAGATACGGATATTGCTAGGAACGTTTAAAAAAAACAAAAAAAACTACGGTGTACGCTTATCGATCGAACTGTGAAAAATAGAGAGGAAATATTCAGGGGGATAAAATATTCCGGGGTTTTGGCGCACTAGAGCACTTAGCGGACCCCCCGCCATTATTGTCCTTTATTCATTTGAAGAACTTTTGATCGTATTCCTCACCCATGGACGCGGAAGTTCGTATAATACGCTATTGATGAATGACAGAGAAAGTTGTTTTGTCGTGTTTTCTGGCGGGGGGGGGGGACTACTATCAAATAAAATGATTGATAGGTTCTAGAATATTCTGTAACATTCATTCATTGCCAACTCAAAATCTCGTAGTTGAGTTGTTTCTGAATATTTCCGTTACAACTGTTCATTTCTTTCATATTAATAGCAACTAG
Organism: Corythucha ciliata; assembly: GCA_038030265.1. NCBI lineage: Eukaryota > Metazoa > Arthropoda > Insecta > Hemiptera > Tingidae > Corythucha > Corythucha ciliata. The sequence goes on along the minus strand of CM075942.1, from coordinate 49,766,162 downwards.
TAGCTTTGCATTATGCATTATTAACAGAACGCGTAAAAAAAAAGTGGAGCGTCGTTTTGACCCGTCTTGTAAAGGCATGCGCGGGGTAAACGAGAATACTACGACCAGCAAGACCCAAACAGCTTACCGGCTGTAGTCGAGCGAACAAGCCGGAGAGTCCAAGCTCGTACTTCAAAGACCTCGCGGTTGTTTGTTTACATTGGTCGTAAAAAAGAAAAGGAAACAATAATGACCTGAGCACGGTGGTCAACTAAACAAATGATGAGGTGGGGAAGAAAGAAAAGAACGTTCGTACAGGACGGCCTCTTTCAAATTGGCTCTCAAGCCTATCAAATTCTTCTACGGGGCCCACCGCTCGAACAGCCATCAAACAGCGATCGACCGGTTGTTGTTTTCATACCAGCTCAACAGGTTCGATTAATTATTATTCCCATTTACATTTCATGATGTCTTAAAATGTTAATTAAAAGTGTGCTCGCGACGCTCCTCGCGCATTCCCACATAATTTAACGTTCGATTGCTGCACTTTTACAGTTCGCTTGTTTCCGGAATTGTAAGGTAAAATTTGCGATTTCAACGAAACAACAGCACACTCTCTATAGGCTTTTTTCAACCAAACACAAACAGTTTCAATGATGATAATATAAAATTACCTCACAATAATTTAAAATTTCGAAGCACATTTTGGTAGCTAATTTCCCAGTTGTGACGGTGACATTTCGTCGTAAAAAAATTAACTCGAATCACCTCTGTACTAATCTTTCGTTAAATTTAGGGCGCAATTTGATTTCTTGACTTTAGAAAGCGTAAATTGTTACAATTCGTAACCCAAAAAATGAAAACCCTCTCCGTTCTCAAATTAAATAAACCCTCCCATCTATTTTTCAGCTTAAATTCGTTGAAATAATTCTTGTAAACGGGCGAAAAGTTTCCCGGGAAAGAAATATTACTGGAAAGCACGATAGCTATGGAGGGTCTTAGTGTAATTATTGGCTTCCTCTTCGAAACCCTCACCCCACTTATGGGGAATGATAAACCCGAGAAAATCCGATGAAGTAACACGGTTATGAAAAAAACCACTCAGATCTATAAAATCCAAGCTCAACAATCCCCCCCCCCCCGCAGACAACGAATGATTCATTTTTCGTCTGCCGATTATTAAATCCATGCACCAAATAAATTCGAGTTTATATTCCAACATTTGTGTTTTTTGGAAAGAATGAGCGTATTGTACTCATGGCGTAAAATCGATACCGCTCGAACACTGCGACATTTCAGTTATTGCTCGCTTTTCTGGTGATTAGTAAAGAGAAAAAACCTATGTAAACACCGCGATACGTGCAGGTCTGTCGGGAAGAAGATGCCAATGAAAATTTTAAGGGGCGATTTTACGACGGGTGGAGCATATTTTTCTCGAGTGAAATATGATTCAATCATTTTTTGGACGACGTCTTTTTTTTAGCGTTCAACTATACGTTTCACTCGCTCAGGAATCGATTTTTGCGGAGATAGGTGTGGGTAGGGGAAGCAAACAGTGAGTGTCTGGCATATAGTGAGCCGTTCGCGGGAATGTTTTAGTGTCAAAGCTCAATGCGGCCAAAATCACTAGCAGCACTGAGAAAAGAATTTCTTGAAAGTCCGTCCAGAGCCGAGGCGCGTCCGCGGCTTGAATTTGGAAAATGCACCAATTCATGACTGATAATGAAATCAATCTCTAATTCACTGCTAAAATGCTTTTAAAAAACGCTAAAATTGAGAAAAAGTCGAAATTCACGGATAAAATTGAGACAACGCTGATTCAGGGCCAAAATTGAGAAGATACGCTCTTCCGTGGATAAATTAAGGAAAAGTGCTCAATAACAGAAAAAACGCTCATTCGCAGATACAATTGGCAAAAAGCGATAAACACGCAAATAAAATTGAGAATAAGCGATAATACTCGACTAAAATTGAGAGAAAGCGCTATTTGAGAACAAGCGCTAATTCACGGCTAATAATGAAAAACTAAGCTACTCCTTAACTTCTGAAGGTCCAGACCTACAGTGCATTTAATAATAATAATAATAATAATTTATTTCCATGTAGTACAGCAAGTAATGGGCCACGTTGGTGGCTAAATATTGCAAAAAGTGCTAATAATTCATTGCTGAAAGTAAAACAATCGCTAATTCTTGCACACACCAGAGAAAAAGCCCTAAATTCACGAATAGAGGTCCAAAAATTCCCAATTTGTGGCTGAAATTGAGAATAAGAACAAACTTTCGAAAAATGTAGAAAAAAATCGGTAATTCACAGATATAAAATTTAGAAAAACCTGTAGTTCACGGATAATAGCGAGAAAGAGTCAAAACTAAAGGAAAAGACTAATTCGTGGCTAAAAATGAGGAAAAACACTAAATTAAATTGATAACTAACACCAAGAATTTAAAAAAACACTAATTCTGGGGCAACATGTAGGTGAAAACCGCGTATTCACGCTAGAAATGAGACAAGTCGCTAATATATGGCTAAAATTGTTAACAACGCTAATTATCGGCAAAGTGGAGAAAAATACGCTGATTATTGGGGCCAAAATTGAGAATACCCTATAGAAGTAAACAAATACCCTAATAGTCCAGACAAATCGTATAAAAAAAATACCGTACGTGGACAAAAATCTCGTCTTTGATTTTTTCACTTTACTCTATGTTTTTTGGGGTGAGGAACTCGAATCTGAAGAGATCCAACAATAAGTTCCCTGTGCGTTCTGAGAAAATCGCGAAAAACTGATAATTTTTGGCACTTTTTTTTAGTTTTTCGCTTGCAACTCCTCAATGACGCATTCCACGGAAAATTGTACCCCGTTCTTTTTTGAAGAGCATCAAGTTCTGCGTCAGTCATTTTTTCTTTTGTCACAATTGACCCAGCCGTTTCGCCGGTATTGATTTTTTTAAAGTGGTAATTTTTAGTCGATTTTAGCAAATTATGTGAAAAAATAAAAGAAGTTCAACTCTCTTTTAAGTGATGTAATCTCTGACGCTACCAATAATACTGGTGATATGTAGAGTTTTAACATTTGTGGACAAAGTTGGTGGGCATAGCCACTTTTTTTGAAACAAAACCGATTTTATTTTATTTAGAATATTTTCCAGGCCTTGAAAATTTTGGCAAATATGGTTTCTGACTGTAAATTTCACTATCTTTCACGGAAAAATAGTGCAATTTTCATCGAAGGCTTCGTTCGAATGTTATAGGCAAAAACGTTCGGCAGAAGAAAGGAGTTATTGGAATATTACTCATTTTGCGAATTTCCCACTGCGTTTTATTGCCACTTATCGGGTCTTTATAAAAACGCCATACATGACTCCTTATAGGAAGTTTAACGAGCTTTCAGATGAGTTTCTTTAAAGTTTTATCGGATGGATAGTTTTTGAGTTTTAGGCCGAAATGTGACAAACAACGTTTTTTTGCAGCAAATTTCAAATTGTTTGACGTTATGGCTCTGTCTTATGTTAATCTTCAAATGAAATTTAATATAATAGGTCCGATAGAAAATTCAATCAGCTTTCAGATCGTTATCCATAGAAAAAAATTGGACTACTATAGTTCCCGAGCCACTGGCAAAAATGTGCAGAAAAACGTGGTTTTTGGGCCGCCTTTTTTCGCGTTTTTTGTCGCATAACTCATACACTGGTTTTTCCTGTAGGTTTCAATGATTTTCACTTATGTAAAATTCAATTCTGAACCACTTTGATTTCTTGACATTTTCCGATTAGAACAGCCGTTTTTATGTTGCTGCTGCCTTAGTAATTTTTGTTAATTTTACCACAAGTGGCTAAAAATAACCATTTAAAAAAAATCCATACCGTTGAAACGGCTGGGTCAGTTGTGACAAAAGAAAGAACGATTCGACGCAGAATTCAATGTTTTTAAAAAAATGAGAGGGTAACATTTTCCGTGGAATGCGTCATCCCTAAGCAAAAAATTGCAAAAAGTGACAAAAATGAGCAGTTTTTTGCGATTTTCTCAAAACGCACAAGGAAATTTTGTTGGATCTCTTCAGATTCGTATTCCTCACCCCAAAAAACATAGAATAGAGTGAAAAAATCGAAGACGAGATTTTTGTCCACGTGGAACTACCGTTTGACTGGACTATAATTCGTGCCGAAAATTGCGAATTCATGGATAAAATTGAGAAAATCGGTATTTTTACAGACAAAATTGAGAAAAAACTCCGTTTCGCGGCCAAAACTGTGAAATGCGCTGATTTTCGTTTAAAATAACGGTAATTTGCGGGAAAATTGAGAAATAGCGCCAAATCGCCGGTGAATTTGAGTAAAAATCGCTAAATATACGTATAAATTAAATACTGCAATATCGCTAAATCGTGGCCAAGATTTAGAAAAGTGCTAGTTTGCGGCCAAAATTTAATTAAAATCTCTAATTCACTGCTCAAATTTGGAACTAGTGCCCATTTCCAGCTTAATTAAAAACAGTCAGCAGATACCTCCAATTGGTATTGGTTCTTTAGACAGCTAAAATTGAGAAGGTGTGATAACTGACTACTCTTGGGGTGATTAGGCGGCTAAACGTAGGGAAAAAGCGCTAATAACTCATGGACAAAAGTAAAAAAATCGCTTATACTTGGATAACATTGATTAAAAGCGCTGATTCGTGTTGGCTAGAAGTGAGAAAAATCGCTAGTGGCTAAAATTGCGAATAAAGCTATCTCGTGGCAGGGGGGGGGGGTCACTTGGTCTGTTACCCCGAGTTTGGCCTGCCTTGGAGGCCCGGATTTCGGAAATCAAGAATGGGAAGATAATAAAATCAGAGAAAACCAAAGAAGATTAGAAAAACAAGTTTCCCGCCGGCCCAGAAAATACTTGGACACTTCTATAGCAAGACACGGTTAACATGGGGAGGGAGGATTCCGTGAAAACCCCTCATTGAGCTCCACACAGTCGCGGTCAAATATGCTCTCCACGGCCTTGTCCCGCATGAGTCCATAGTGCAAAGCTCAGTTGCCAACTCCAGCCGTTCCTAGGTAATACGGCCGGTCAGTGCACCTCAAAATGGCGTTTCGTTCGTTTCCAGCCGATTTTTCCCACTCCACAGAGGCCCAGCGAGGCCTGTTTAGCTATCGAGGACTTAACGGCTGTTGATTTTACTAGCATGCACTGCTTGCGGTGAAAAAATCGTGTGGCCTCCGAAAACATGCGTGCAAGGGGGCAAAGTGGGGACTTGCGATACAACTTCCAACGCACTATCGCTGCGAAATCCCAATCCGAAACCTCGGATGAGGAACGAGCCCCGGGAAACGTTTGGAACAAATCCGACACGGGTGGTCTTGGCATTGTCCGAGGGTTTTTTTCATGGACTCCGGAGGTGCTGTCGATTTGACCTCAAATAATTTACAAACTCCCATCAGCTCTTCAAGTTGTGTCAAGGCTCGGTTTACGTGGCTGTCACGTATTTTTGTCCGAGTTGCACGTTAACTCCGCACAAAAGCTCTCTTTCTTACCGTGTGGTCCGGTCGCCAAATATCAATCGCTCTCAATAATTTCTACTTTCGTTATAATGTGCATTATACTCGTTTCTCTAGTTCTGCAAATCGATTTTATACTTTCTTTCACTTACAGCCGATACGACAAGGGGCTGATAACTTTCAAAACGAGACTTTGTCCACTACAGACAAAAGTAGTAATAACGAGTGGTTGGTTTATGGTGGGACCTGTTGCAACGAGCGTGTGGTGTCGGTTGAGGGGAATGGGAGTTTACATTATCGATTTAGTGATTCAAAATATTCCTCTCATCAGAGCTCTGCCTTGCTATTCCCAATAAATAAGAAACAAACAAAGCTATATAATGTACTCATTAATGAGTACATAGCTCTAAAATTTTTCGAGAAGGGCTCGAACACTTCTTCGTTGTGACGTGAAAAATACGCTGCCATATATGCGCGTTCATCATTTTGATTTAAAAGGAATGATCGATAAACTCATTAACTCGATCTGCGAAAAGCTTCAAAATGGAAAGTAAATATTAGCCGAGAGTGGTGGGCTTTTTCTCTTTGGCTTATAGAAGAATGAAACCCGACAGAAAAACCTCGTTTTGAATCGTTAAAAACAAAAAAAAGCCCCGCAGCATTATTGTAACAGCACTTGGATCGAATAACAGCGGATTTGATTGTTTTGCCTCATCAGAGTTGGCTGTGATGATTATGACCAATATTTCCACAATTTTCAAGAGGCACGCCCTTCTGTTTTCTGTTATCTAAAGACAACTTTTAAAAAGCATTCCTACAACAATGGTGTAGTTGCGGGCATGTAAAGCCGGCTTTTGTGAGACGAAAAATCGCTTCAAACTCTCCCCCACCCATCTATATGTGACACGGTGAGGGTAGTAACTCCTCTAACACTCTCTCTCCCTCCTGGCGGCGCGGCGGCAAAAATGGTAATGAACCGGCCCACTCCGTGGATCTAATTTTTTAAAAAGTCCTTCGATCCCTTATAATGCATCAAATCGCAGCTTTTAAGCAGATTGCGCGATTTCCTTTGTCGTTATTCTTCTGGTCACGGCACCACTGTGGGAAATTCAACTTGAGGGAAAACCAAATGCGTGCTACGAAAATAATTTTACGATTTATAGCGGCTCGATGTTGATTGTATATGAAAGGAGTATAGGAACTGGGCTTGGTTCTGTGTCCCCGCGGTGAACCGGTAAGTTGCGCCCATCGCAACCAATTCCTGGGCTTAATGTAATTATTTCTCTTTCAACAGATGATCTTGCGTGCTGCACGAACAGCCTCCACTTTAAATTTGTGTTCCTCGTCGAAATTAAATTCTTGGAGTCACAGGGTATACTGCGGGGTGCTCCTGAAGGGGGGTCAGACATAGTAAACAAATACAAAAACAATAAAGAAAGTCTTGTGCAGTAGAGGTGAACCGTCGAATCAGTTGGTGGGGCTGAGGAAAAGCCTTCGCAGAGCGAAAAGCCTCTCCTCTGATTTAGGTGAAAGCCTGGAAAGTGATCTCCCCTTTTTTCTGGCCATTTCCCATCTCAATTTTCCTCTAGTTTCCCTTATTCAATGAGTGTCTTTCTGAAGTTTCGTTGCATTTAAATGAAGGGAATTAAAGTGATTTTAGGTGAATCAACAAATAGTGACCGAAGAAGCTACAAATTACTTCAAGTGAGTCCCTTCTTAGTGTATACTAGTGAGTTGTAGCGTCAATTTGACTGACAAGAACCAACCAAAGGGTTTGAGGTGATAATCAGCAAGTCGATGAAAGAAATTAAAGTTTATGAGATCCACAAAGAAATGCAAATCATGGCTTTATGGTCGTAAACAAATTCCCCCCGCAGATCATTTTATTTTTACCTTTCCTTTCCTTTTTTTTTTTTTTTTTTCACAAGCAAGCGTGCTGAATTCTCCTTTAACTATAATAATTATGATTATCATTATCATGGATTTTTGCTATGCGTGCTCATAACTTTTAAAGCCCTTATAACGAAGGTCTACGAGTGACATAAAGGGGGGGGGGGGTTGCAGGAGAGAAAAGAAATGAGAGAAAAATGTGCTGGCAAATAAGGCCACAAGCCGGAAGTATAAAACTGCCAAACTAGTCTCGACTTGAACCAGTGGACGCGATGAACTGTAAAACGAGAAGGCTATGCGGGAAGTTGAAGTGAGTCTGTGAAAAGATTTGATGAACGAAGAAAGCGGTCTCAGGATGTCACTAGGCGTGATAAAAGAGAAACGATTGAGAGGGGATAGTGTAAGTTTTTTATATTACTCATAATTTTTCGAAAACGTCACTGCTTGTAAGACGAACATAAAAACGCAATGAATTGCATGCAGCAATTCGCGATTTTAGCCCATAAAGGGGCTTGTTACACCGGTGTTATTGTGCAGAAAAGTGTTATTTGATGAGGAAAAACCATTAAGAGTAATGAAGTCAACGAATTCTTTATAACTTACGTGAAATACTGAGTTATGGAAAAGTCTCGAATGATTGGCGGGAAGGGGGGAGTGTAAATATCTCCCCGTGTACGTTTGACATCACCTCCGGAGTGACGCTTTGCAACACAGAATAAAATTGACAGTATCTACAGAGCGAGGTGCCTACTTCTGAGCATATCAAATGCATTGAAACCTCAAAGGGAATATGTTCCATCACCAGATGCCATTCAACTGTAATGTGGAAAGGTTGAATGTTTCATTAAGCGAGGGAGGGCTTTCATCAAAATGCACGGGTAATTTCTCATTTTACTCGCAGGCGCACGCTAAAATAACGCGAAAACTATGACTAAGGGGTTAGTGGGAGAAAAGAGGGCAGTGAAATTCGGACATTTCTCAGTTCCAGATGCCAATGTTGTTGGGTAGGCGTACCTTTTGGTCCATTTTCACAGTCTTCCGATCTGATTCAAACGCGGTTTATGAGTCCCTCGACTAACCCTGACGAATTGAGAAATGCAGGTGGTTATGGCCAAAACGCCCCTCAGGGTACTTCAGAGCCCTTCAAAGTAGCCATACTAATGAGCGATTCGCATAGGTCCTTGGTTTCAGCAGAATGTCTTTACTCCAACGGGGGGCCGACGAGAGGGCTGATGACCACGTGGCTGGTTGTCCCCGGGAAAATGGAGCGAAGCGACCGGAATCAAAGGAAGAATCCCTTCAACGGCTCGAATAATTTGAGAACCAATTTCACGGGGATGGGTCAGCCAGCATTGACTTTTTTCGTACCAATCCGTCAATATTAGTTATTTGAATGAGCCTAACCGACGGAAATTTGTGTTTTCTGGAAGCCAACCACGCAAAATTGCTGTAGAGAGGGTCTATATCTTGCGAGATTTTGTAAATTGAAACGAGCCGGAACCACGAAATTGACTTTTCGAGTGGGCCAAGCCCACAAAATAGTTTTTTAAATTACCCAACCCCAAGAAATTTCGTTGTTGATGAATCCGGACTCATGAATTTGGCTTTTTGAGTGAACTGAATCTGGGAATTGTTTCCATTTTTACGTGAAAATCTCAAAAATTCCGTAATACTAGTTTTGAATGGGCCAACTCTGCAAAATTTTGTGTCTAGAAATAGCTAGACTCCTGAAATCGCTCTTTAAAATGAGCCCTCTCCCTAAAAATTTGTAATTTAAAGGTGTCAAATCCATGGGATTCATGGTGAGAGAGGTGTCCCTTCGGATTCACCTTATTGGTCTTTGAAAGAGGCAACCCTGCGGAAATGGGATTTTTAAGGAGCTAAAAGGTGCAATTCATTATTGAATGAGCGAAAGTGCCAATGCCGTGAAGTTTGGACTACGAAAGAGCCCAACCCAGGGAACCCTAACTGATAAAGTCAACCGCTTTGAATTTGAGTTTTAAATGTATCAACTCCACAAACTTGGCTTTTGGGGGAGTCAATCTAGCAAAATTGACTTCTTGAGTTGCCAAAACCCTCTAAACCTGGTTCTTCAAGTGACAATAGTCCGTAAAATAAGGGCTTTGAAAGGGCGAAACCCGAAAATTTTTGTTACGAAAGCAGCGAGTGACCCACGAAATTTATCATTAACATTAAATTTTGATTTTAAACGTTTGAAATCCGTGAAATTGGCCTTTTTGGGGGGAGCAACCCTGTGAAATTGGGTTTTCTGAGCGCAAGATTCGCAAAATTTGGTTTTCAAGTATTTTGACCGGTGGAATTGAGTTTTTTGAGGAGCTCAAGCCGAAATTAGTTCTTGAATCAACCGAAACCACACAATTTGAATCTGTGAGTGGGGAAGCCACGATATTTGGACTTTGGAAGAGTCCAACTCATGAAATACCTAGCTTTTTTGGAAGGACCGAAACCTGTGAAACTGCGTTTTTGAATGAGACCAATCGACGAAAAAGGCTTTTTAGAGCGAGTCAATCCAGCAAATTTGGCTTTTTAAGTGAAATTGGGTTCAGTGAATGCCGATTAATCCGTACATTAGTTAAAGACGAAATTAGTTCTCGAATCAGCAAAAGCCTTGGAATATGGCTCTGAAAGTGTCAAAGCCGTGAAATTTGGTCTTTGAGAGAGGCCAACCCAACGAAGTAGCTTTTTTAGAAGGATCGAAACCTGTGAAACCGAGTTTTCGAATGAGTCAAATCCACTGAGTTGGCTTTTCTGGGAGTCAATCCAGCGAAACTGTTTTTCTTTTTTTTTAGTAAGCAAGGCGGCAAGACCCGTGAAATTTGATGTTGTGGGAATCAATAATCCGCAAAATTTGGGTTTTGAAAGGGCCAAAAACCCACGAAATTTATTTTAAGCTTGAGATGGGAAGAACGTGGCCTCTCCCTCATCAAATATCATCTAATCACATCCCGGATTTTTTATTGATCAAGTCTGCGATATTTGGATGTTTGAGAGCAGTGCCCGCTTTAAGGGTGGGCGAGCCGGGCGACCAAAGGGGCGCGTCTATCAAAATGATAAGGGAGGGGGGGGGGTGAACGATAAAAAATGACCTAAGAAGTACATTTGCGCATTTTATTTAGCCGTGAATTACAGAGCTTTTCCTCTGCACTTCATCAGCGAATTGGGCCGAGTTGAGCCGCAAAGAAGCGGTTGTATCCTATGTTAGCGATTTTTCTCAATTTTTGCCATAAATTGAAGTTATTCTCCATTTTTGCAGCAAATTAGCGACTTTTAACCTCTTCAGCAGTGAATTAGCACTTTGAGCTGCACGTATGTATAGCGTTTTTAGTTAATTTCAGCCGCGCTAATTAGTGATTTTTCTCAATATTTTCCGAAAATTAGCGACGTATGAACTATTTTTGCCCCGCATTAACAATTTTTTTTTCAGTTGAGTCCGCGAAATAGGATTGTTTCCTTGTATAGCCACTAAGTAGCGCTTTTTTTCAATTTCATTAGCGAATTAGCTATTTTTCTCTATTTTTGCCGTGGATTAGCGTTTATCCCAATTTTAACAGCTAATTAGCCATTCTAATTCCAGTCGTGAATTAGCAGTTTACGAAAAATTATCTGGCTTCTCAGTTTTTTATCCGAGAACGGGCGATTTTTTGCAATTTTAGTTGCGAATTTGTCACTTTCTCAATTTTAGCCCCGCGTGTTTTAGCCGTGTGAATTAGCGTGTTTTTTTTCTATTGTATAGCCTTAGTGGATTTTCTTGTCTTTTAGCACTAGCAGTAAAGCAAAAACTGTGCTACGACTCAATTGTATCAACAGCAAATTAGCGTTTTTTCTTCATTTTAGCCATAAAGTGGCATCTAGACACCGCGTGTACACGATTTTTTCTCGATTTCTCTCTGGATGTGGACCGTGAATGAACGCTTTTCGACAGTTTTAGCCACGAATATTAGCGCTCTTCCCCAACATTTTTTTGAGTCTTCATCCGCTCAAGGACAAAAAAAAAAAAACTTGGGAGCAGAGCGTATTTCTCTATTTTAGCCATGAAGTTACCCCCAGAAGGCCACGTTTTCTCTCAATTTGAGCCTTCATAATAAGCGCTTCTGTGAGCTAAATCGAATATTCGGCTACACTCTTTGTTGATCACCTGCAACGTCCTGTTCCATCCTGGGTCGGATGGATTGAAAATCGTCGAAAGGAGCCAATATCGCTGTCCAACCGCATGCCAGAATCTCGTTTTCACGTAGCTGCATACATAGATCCTAAAAAATCCTCATTTTTCCACCTTTAAGCTTTTCGGGGGAGCCCTCGAGTTTAGGGGGGAGGGGCCTCGCCACTATCCCGGTACGCTACTTATTCACGGACTGAAGTGAGAAAAAGTGCTAAATGATGGCTAAAATTAAGAAAAATACTTAGCTACTTCGCGGCTAAAGTTTCCTCATAGATTCCGCGTATAATGTACGGAAAAATCGTTAATTAGAGACTAGAACAATGGAAACGACAATGTTCGGCTTCTGAAAACAAGTTCGTGACTCAAACTGAGAAAAGGCGCTAATTCACACCTAAAAGCGAAAAAAATCGCTAAAATTAACAAAAAGTGCTAATTCACGGAAGAAATTGAGACAAAATGGCTCATTAGCGGTTGAAATCTGAAAGAATTCGGAGAAATCGCAAATTCACAGTGAAAATGGTGAAAAATCGCTAATCCGTGACTAATTCACCGATAAAATTGAAAAGAGACTCTGAAGTAAGAAAAAACACTAATTCGCGGACCAAATGGATTTGCGGCTTCTGAAGGTATAACTTTGTGCCAGAAAGTGAAAAAAATAGCTAATCCACGGCCAAATTTTGACAAAGCTTTAGGTAATTCGCGAACGAAACTATGGGGAAAACTCTAATTCGTGGCTAAAATGTAGAAAAATATATAATTTTAACGGCTAAAATGAGGAAAAACGCTAATGTGTGGTCATAATCAAGACAAATATGGCTGATTGGGGGTTAATTTGAGAAAATTTGCTAATTCAAAAAAAAAAAAAAAGGAAATGGCAAGCCGAGGTTTCCGGAGGCAACTGCGTGGCCAATTAGAAAGAAGTGCTAATTTACGTCAAAGATTGAGAAAAGTCGCTAACTCGCGGCAAAAATTAAGACAAATCGGAAATTCGCCGCTAAAATGGAGACAAATCGCTTATTCACGGCTAAAATGGGGAACAATATCAAATTCGCCGATGAAATCGAGAAGCGCTGAAGTGTTGAAAAAACACTAATTCGCAGTTAACGTGGAGAAAACGCCAAATCACGGCTTAATCTGAACGGTGAATTATGGGGCGCTGGTGAAGTTAGTATTCGCCTGGGGGCGCATAATGTCCAAGGCCAGCACTGTTTGAGAGCCAGTAATCCGAAAAGTCGAACCTTTACATTTATTTCGCACACGCGGGGAGTTTTTGCGTGAAAGTATGACCCCCCTCCGACCCCCAGCAGAAAACCTACTACATCAGCCAAGCCGACAACATTTTTCTTTTTCTTCTTCTTTTTTCCCAATTCTTAGTATAAATCCTCCTTCCTCCTTTCCTTCCAGAGAAATATAGCTGTGCCAGTGAAAATCTGAATTCGCTTATATCACTTAAATGAATATAACTATTGTGGTTAATCTCAATTTTACCAACTTAATTAGAGTTCAATTGCCACCCTTGCGGAGAATGCCGCTTAGGGCAAATGACCGTCTTAATCCTTCCCACTCCTTGATAGATCCAGCCCTGATTTACGGGACTGAACTGGAACAATATAGCTTTCAGATTTCTTCCCACTATGTACTTTTATTTAGAAAAACAAAATAAAGCTGCAGCCCGCTCACCCCGTTTGCCGCTAAGGTCACTGTGGTCAAAATTATTTTAATGACATTTTACTGGTGAAACCGTTGTTCCTCGTTTCCATGTAGCCGTTTATCTTTTATTTAATTAAGTAAACTATGTAAATATATAATTATATATATTTTTGCAGCGTTCGAGCGATAGAAGATTATCGACAAGGTCTGACGATTACGATGAATGGGACTCCAGATATATGCTCCGGTCTGATCACGACGATTTCGGTTATGACATGTAAGACAACAATTCAATCTCTCGTCGAGTGCCTCTGTTTCAATTTAAAGTGATTATCTTTCAATGCCGTCTTACAAAGTGGCATTATCGCGGGTCCTCTCATTCGAGATTGAGTGATTTATAAATTAAATTAAATTGAAACGAAAAAATCCAGCGCAGAGGTAATAAGTGCAACTCAATTATGCCTAGGTGGGGTCAAAAGGGCTGGTTTAAGCCGTCGTGCATTCCAATAAGTATTATACTCGTTCTAATTGTCCTCGTCGTGCTACTACCTTTACTGGACGCGGCTGAAAAGCACAATAAAGGCCTTGTTCACACTCACTACAATCAATGTCAGCCAAACTGCATGTAAGTATTCCCTTCTTAAAAAATGTCCACCGCTGAAGAGATGCGCTAATGAATCTGTTTCAAAGATTTTCAATAGTCGAAACAATGCCGATGGGCATGTCGTACAGAACTCCGACAAAATCGTTCGCTTCCACGGTGGATGTTTGGAGCGATATGATTATGAAAGCGAACAAAACTATAGAAATTGCCTCATACTATTGGACTCTGAGAGGTGAAGACACTGAACTGCAGGAGGATGGTAGCAATTGGCCCGGCGTGGAGAGGGTACGTCTAACGTCTCTTTATGAAAATAAGGGGCACGCTGTTGACCAAACTGTTTCTCTTCAAATATATAGGGGGAAAGGATTTTCAATGAACTTCTCACGGCTGGAACGACACGAGGCCTCAGAGTTAAAATCGTTCAAAGTCAACCCTCAAAAAGTCAGCCCAATTTAGACACCGAAATCCTTGCTAGAAAAGGAGCCGCCAAAGTAATTTTTGAAACACAAAAAATATGCCACCAGTCATCACACAAAAATTTAACGCACAGGTTAGATCGCTGAATATGCCACGTTTGGTCGGCGCTGGAATTCTACACACTAAGTTATGGATCGTTGACCGAAAATACGCTTATGTGGGGAGCGCCAATTCAGACTGGAGATCTCTGTCTCACGTCAAAGAGCTTGGGGTTTATATTAGAAACTGTTCCTGTCTCGTGGAGGACATAGCGAAAATTTTCGATGTAAGACCATAGGTTGAGGCGGGTGAGGGCCCTCACTGTAGATGTTTATTGTATTATTTCGTAGGTATATTGGGATATGGCACTCCCGAATGCTCATATTCCATCGAAGTGGCCCGATGAGCTTTCAACTCCTTTCAATTCATTAACACCAATGTCCGTGAACATTAACGGAAGTGCCGCCGACGTTTACGTTTCGGTTTGTTTCAAAGCTCCAGTGACTCAAAATTACTCCAATTTTGCTATAATTTGTTGTCTTCTCACCCCCCCCCCCCCCGCTTGAACAAATAGAGCGCTCCTCCACAATTGTGCCCTAACGGACGAGAATCTGACGTTAACGCCATTCTCAGCGTAATTCATGAAGCAGATCATTTTGTGTACATATCCGTTATGGACTACGTACCCCTTATGATTTACGGAGCAAAGCCCGAGTAAGTCAAAAAACCTTCCAACCCTTGAAACTTCAGCCGTATACGATTTTTTTTTTTTTTTTCCTGAAGGTACTGGCCAGTCATTGATGACGCCCTTCGGACCACCGCGATTGACCGGCGAGTAGAGGTGAGACTGTTGGTCAGTTATTGGAATCACACCGGCTCCGAGGAAAGGTACTTCCTCAAATCACTCTCCGCTTTGACCGATGCCTATACGAATGTCAACATAAGCGTGGTAAGCGGAAGAACAACCTAAAGTTGTGCAAGAGGTGATTTTGATATGAATTGAATCGCTTGTTCGTTCTTTTCCCAGAAATTTTTCGTCGTGCCGAGCACGGCGGAACAACGAAAAATCCCCTACGCACGGGTGAACCACGCCAAGTACATGGTTACGGATCGCTCGGCGTATATCGGTAAGTGGACCCCCCCCCCCACCGCCGGCCAACTGGACTCAGTCTTATTGTTAGTCGGCGTCTGACACTCAATTCCTTCAATTCCTTCCCGATATGGAGCAAATTTCGTTAGAAAGGGTGTTAGAGGCTGACTGTTCGCTTTAGAGCCAGCCAATCAGACTCCTAGGACTCTGCATGCTGTCATGAAAAAACCTTCATTTCCCCGTTAGACCGGTCTTAACGCGGCAATTGCTGTACAATAAAACACAATGATCATCGCGTCTCTTTATTTTCTAATTTTATTCTTCTTTCCAGGAACGTCAAATTGGTCCGGAGACTATTTCGTCAATACCGCCGGAGTTGCAACGGTCGTCACGGATCACCTCATCCGTGGACAGCTCGAATACATATTCCTTCGTGACTGGAATTCGCCGTACGCCTATGCAATTTGAATTTGAACGGTCCGAAATAAATTTGAAAATAACAGAAAATTCACTAACCCCTCGCTATACCTAAAAGCAAATTGACGGCGTCATTATTGCCGATAAACGGTAATCGTTGTGAACAATAAGGTTTACAGTGGAATTTCAAACGCGATTTTAATTGAATTTGTTTTATTTTAACTCTGCACAACAAAATTTACAAATTAATTTGTTTTATTGTTACCTATATAATTCTGTTTTGATGAGTTTCTCTTGGACGTGCGCTACGCATAACGCCTCATGAATTTTTATATATTTTCGACATTTGCGAATAAAAAAATCATTTCTAACAGGTTCTGGAGCCAGCACAGTACTCTTGTTGATAATGGTGTGACGTAGGATGTTGGTGGGCGTGGCGGCCCACCCTGCTTATTCCTTTAAATGGGACATCTATATACTGGGGATTTTTCGCTGCTCTCTACCATTTCTCTAATAGGAAAAACTCATTTGTCCTACTAATCAAACCTCGTGAAATCGGTGGTTTTCAGTCACTAAGGGCCGAATTCAGAAACCCTCCTTTACGAAGCCTTAACTAAAGGAGTTGAAAAATGTGATGGTTTATAAAAATGTGTCATCTGTTTTGAAGCGCTTAAAGGAGATGTAAAGGTTAAGGTTGGTTTCTGAATACGGGCCTAAGCCCCGCAAAATTTGTTTTTTGATTAACCAAACCCACGAAATTGAATTTACCAACGACTAAACCCCGCGAAGGGGTTTTTTGGAGAATTGAAAACGTGGAATTGGTTTTATGAGGGAGCCAAACTTGTAAAGTTGATTTTCTGAAAGAGCCAAATCAGTCAAATTGGTTTTATTCATATCCAAATCCACGAGAACGGATTTTCAATAGCTAAATTGGCAAAACTTGACTTTTAAACGACCCAATACGGCGAAATTCAATTTTCTATTAGACGGAATTGGGCGTTTTTGACGAGCAGGTAAATTGGTTTTTTTTTTTTTTTTTTTTTTTTTTTTTTTTTTTTTTTTTTTTTTTTTTTAATCGAACCCACGAAATTGAGGTTTTGAGTGCGCCAAACCCGTAAAATTGAATTTTTGAAGCGCGAGAAACACAAAACTGATTTTGGCAAGATCTGAAACGTGAAAGTCATTTTCTGCACTATTCAAACACCGCGAAATTGGATTTTCGGAGGAAACTTTTTCGGATTGAATAGTAATAATAATTTAATATTACAATTGTGTACACAAAAATAAAAATGAATCACAGATCGCTTTGAAACAAGGGCTAAACACGCTGTGTTTAGCATTTTATCGAAGATGTCTTAAGCGTAGGACTTCCCTCCTTTACACCTGTAAAATCGCCTAATTTTTTTCACATCCTTCCTCGACAGTCCAACTCTCTGGCCCAGAGTGACTCCAGAAGCCTATTGTGATATGAATTAAAATTTTATTTTATTTTTTTTACGTTCGTTTAAATGTTTTATCCTACCCGAGGGGTGATGGTCGGCTGCCCGTTTTTACTGAAAGCGTACGCAGAGTAGTGCATTACACTGCCGTAGTCGTACTCGACCCCTTGACCGTCAGTAGCGTACCTTTGCTTTTTTTCAAAATTTGACTCCGTGCCTATGAAAAAACAAAACACAAACAAAAATGTTGGACAGAATTAATTATGGGAACGGGGCTGACTTTGAATTACCTTGAACGATATTTTGATAGTTTATACTGATGTAGCGATCACGCTCCCAGCGATTCTGTTCGTGCATAAAACCCAGAGCATGCATAAGCTCGTGAATGACAGTTCCTTTTGTCGATAAGCAGCCGCGACTTTGTAAATTGAGCTGCTGGCGACCACCGAGACGGCCGACGGATGACCAACAGCCAGTGTTCTCGCTCGTTATGTACAGATAGTCGGACTCGGAATTTCGGGGAACGAAGCGAACGCAAGTGAGTCGGGCGTATTCGTTGAACGCTTGTTCTAACATTTGTTTGCCTTCGTACGCTGGAAGACAATTGAGCGTGAAAAAAATGTTTCATCGCGCTGTTTTCTCCCCCCCCCCCTTCTTGCCAAAAATGTTATTTACTTACAAAAGTATCCAGCGACAACGTAGGGAACGATGCCTCGTCGCCATTTTTGAGCCGTGGCCAAAGCGTTTCTCTCCAAAACAACATTCGGGAATAGGATATCACCTTCGGCGTAATCTCCTATTTCCTCTGGATTTACACCGGATGTGTGATTCCAGTAATCCAGCCGATTGCCTAGAACAATAGGAATTTCTGTTAGAAACAACATCTGTATGGTACACGTCCATGTGGGTCTTCCACCCTTGGACCTCATAGTCCTAGTATATAAATCACATTTTTCAGCTCATGAATTAACATTTGAGCATCTGAATTTCCAATTTCGAGGCGAAATAGCCACAAAAAATTGTGGCTATTGTGGCTATCTTTGGTGGCCAAAGAATTGAGATAAGAAGAAAAAATATACCACGAAATGGCAAGATTCGAGGCAGAATATCAATAAAATGCAAGTTTTGGGCTAAATTAATCGAGAAAGCGCTATTGCGAGGATAATCAGCTGCAAAATCATCATTTTAGGTGGCAAATAGCTGAATTGTAAAGAAATAATTTTGTGATTAAACGTGTCATATTGTATGAATAATCAGATTAGTCAGTCAATAAGCAATATCACAAAAAGCCGCTGAATGGCAACATTGGAGCCGAGTCGCCGTGAAATCGTTAATCTCGGGTAAAAATATGATCGTAATAGCAAGTTTGTGGTCTTTACTTTCACAAAATGGGAAGTTTTAGCTAATTATATTAGCGAAATGTCAAGTTTCAGGGCCTTTTTCTTTTAGAGTGTATGAAGCCGGCCTCGCATAGCCTAGCAAATATTATATCAACGAAATTTCATCACTCGTAGCGACGAATGTCAACAACTTTGCAAAATTTTGGAGCTAAATATCTGTGGCATTGGAGGTTTTCTGGCTGAATATTCTCGGAATTGTAAGTTTCGGGGATAAATATCCACAGAATTGCTCTAGTTTCTGCTCTTTATTTTCGCGAAATTGCACGTTTTTTCTTTCTTTCTTTTTTTTTTTTTTTTTCTTGTGACCGTTGGTCCCGAGTTAGTACAACATGACGATAGTCTCTCCAATAGCCGCAAAATTTCAATGTTTTAAAGCAAAATATAAGCGAAATTGTAAGTTTCACGAAATTTTAAGTTTCAGGCCTTAATTGTAGTGAAATTGCAAGTTTCTAGGCATTTTTTTTTGTTTTAGTGACCTGCGAGCTAGCCGGCCATGGTGAAAGTCTCACGAATAGCGGCAAAATTGCAAGTTTTGGGTCTTAATTTCAGTGAAGTGGCAAGTTTCGGGCCGTGACAGTCGGTGAGCCATACCCTACAGCTTTGGCCGATAGCTTTGGGAAAAATGGATTCGAGTGTTAGAATAGGCCATCACGTGGTGGTGGTACTACAAGCATCGACCATCAACCAACAAGCTCGCCGGTATCCTTTTCACTGAAGCACCCCGGTGTCCTTTTCACCCTGGGGCCAATAAATGGCTGTCCACCCTTCTTTTTTGAGCTAGCTACGCCCATGGTCCGAGCTAGCTGTTTCGTGGCTCGAGCTATTTTGTGGGACGATCTCTTTATACAATATGGGTGGTGCTATTTTATGGTTGCAGAAGTATATTCGTGGTTCAAGCTATTTTGTGGTTCTTGCTATTTTGTCTTTCGAGTTATTTTTTGGTTCGAGCACCTTTGTGGTTGGAGCTATTTTGTGATTCGAGTTAGTTTGTGAATCGTGAAGTTTTGTAGTTTGAGCAGTATTTGTCCTTGAAGCTATTTGGGGGTTCAAATTATTTTATGGTTGGAGCTATTTATTGATTTGAACGGTTTTATGGTTCCCTCTAAAAATTAGGTATAACAAGAACAATTTTCTCGAGAAAGGCCGAACATCTGAAAGGCTGAAGATCAGAAAGACTGGATCACAAAAGAGCTTAGCACACAGAAATACCAAACGCACAAAAAAGCCAAATTTCGTAAAGACCAAAAGAAATAATGGCCGAAACCGGTTTGTGTCTTGCCCCTGGGACAAATGGGTTAAGCCTATAAGTGATGTAAATTTGACCCTTTCTCATTATGAGATTGCGACAATTGCTGTGCAATGTGAGAGATTGCTCGACACGTGTAAGGCCTGGTAATTGACGCCCGACTCGTAGGCAGTTGTGCAGACGTCCATTCTGGCAACACTCAGCATGGACCGCAGAGTTTTTCAGATGTGCCCAATAACGAGTTGGGACGCCACAAAACGATACGGGTCCCGTCATGGGTTGGTCGAACCACAGAAAAACCGAACCACAAAAAGGCCAAACGCCAAACTACAGAATGCAGTTTTTACTTACATGCAATTTAAAGATTCGTCTCCCCCTTTAAGGGCGAATAACCGAAAGTACAGTAAAACGATAGGAGGAAGACTGGGTGAAATTGCTAAGTTTCTCTACTAAAACATGGATTGTGCCCGTATGCATCGTAGGTGTTCGACTTCGACTTCCTGTATTGGAAGGTGAGAGATTTTCCAAGCTAAGTTTTTGCAAAATCTTGCTTTGATTTGAGTATAGGCTATAAAGCATCATGGGGTTCCAAGAAACGAATTAATTTCCTGTATGTCTCAGTTTATAGCTCTTATTTCATTCTAATCGTCTCCCGAACTCGATTAGGTGGCACAGCGTTCCTATAATTAACCGATAAATAGGAACTCGTCAACTCGTGTGTCATGTCACACTCCCCTTCATCACCGCGAAAACTCTCATTACTTTTTGTCGTGTAACCGGCAGTATAGTCCTTCAACTGCATGATGACACTTCTCTGTATAGAATGCATGCATAATAAACTGCGATAGTAAGGCCACGTGAGAAATCTTTAATCATCGACGGACTGTGACGGTCACTTGTATGACCCCCCCCCCACAACCCCAACCCTCCACAAACAAAAAATGGGAGTGAAAGTGGTACAAAAGTGCCACGATAAAATAAAATGAAACAACCAATTTGAGCTCCCAATTCCCTAAAAAAAAAAAAAAAAGACGTGACTCTTCATTTCATCAACAAAGAGCCTTCTTTCCTGTGTGCCAACCTTGAACATTTAAATAATTTACTTCTCTCACCGGAAAGCTAATGACTCTGTCAGCATATCTCGATGCAGACGAAGCGGAGGAAAAAGGAATGTGAGGGCGTAGACGTATTGTACGTTGGACTCATCGCCATAAGGAAGTAGTGGGCTTAGATTTGCGAGATCCAAGGTGAAGGTCAGATCTGAATTTTAGAGATCATTTTTCATTGGAAAAAAAGGGCCACGGGACTCGGAAAGCGAGCTAAAATGTTCGTATAAATGAAATTATAGTGCTAATTTAGGGATCCTCGATTCGTTTTAATTAATAATTACGTACGTTAATTTTGAGAGCCCACGCATCGATATTACTATTATGTAATACCTATGTAAACACTACTCACTTACCGCTAATATAATTCGGCTTGGAAAAAAGTTTGCCCCCGAAACGTCGCATCAGATCCATGAACACCTCGCCGAAATCATCACCGTCGTCTTCTTCATAAGCGAAAACGGACGCTACCAGCACCAGTTTTAACACCAAACGAAACATACCAAAACAAAATGTACGAAAAAAAAAAAAACGAATAAACAATCGCGCCCTTTTTGCCCAGCCAAAAAAATAGAATTTAGGCGACGAGTAAAGTCCCAGAAGTAGACCTAAACAAGTTTTGTGAAATAACTTCCCTTATATTACATCGGATAAATCCTTCGCCTGGACCCCCTTCCAAGTTTTCCCATACAGCAGGGGGTGTGTTTTATCTCACGTTAGTAGGTATCTGAGCGAAGTGGGAAAAGGGGAATTTATCAATGACAAACTGTCTTCCTACGATTTTTTTGTCGTCGTTTATAGAAAGGGTGACCGGGGTGAGGGTAATTTGTAGTGTGCCGTAGCGCTTCGTGACCCAGACCTTTTTTTCTCTCTCTGTCTCTCGTATTTCTCGCGAAATGTAGCGCGAGTAAAAATGTACTGCGAAGGTTCGATGACTACTCGGAAATACAGTCGTCGTCGAATCTGTCGCATTAATCATTCGACGGGGAATTTAACGTTCAATCGGAAGTGAGCCAATTTTGTTCTATGACTTCAAGGATGGACTTCTCAGTTACGAAATCTCCACATCAATGCCAAGTTTAGTGTCATCGCAAGGATGGTCTGCCCCGGTGATTGAAGTCGATTAAGGCCCCTTTCACAAGCTATGCGCCTTTGCAATCCAACATTTTGATAGGTTGCACAGACTCCACAAAGCTTGTGAACGGGATCTAAAAAAAAATGTTCAAAGGCTTCATTTTATGATGTCAATTTTTTTCAGTCAAAGAAAATGCGCTAAAGTTGCCCTCCTTCTAAAATCAAAAGGTCAAATGACTGACTCAAGAGTAGTTTCCGCGTAGTAACAGAACCAAGACTAGCCTTTCATGACCAATTTCCTATTTTTTAAATAGTAAAAGTGACTTCAAATACGACTGAAACTAAGAATTTCCACAGGCCTAACGATTTTCTGAGGGAGCCAAGTCACCTTAAACTCCTACATTCGGAGATGAAAATCTACAATATTGCCAATTTCGTGTCTAAATATCAGCGAAATAGCACGTTTTTGGTTTTTACTTTAGAGAAATGGCAGGTTCCAGTGCTCTTTCTTTATTCTATTTTTACTGTGTGCGGGTCCAGTCTAGCCGGTCCAGAGAGCTCCCAAAAAACCTTATGAACATCCGCGTCCAAATATCTGCGGACTTTCGAGTTTCTGGGTCTGAGTATTCTAAAATTTGCGAGTCTATTTGGTCTTAGTTTTCCAAAATGTCAAGTTTCGGGCCTTTTTTGTAGTGACTGTGGAGCTGTGTACCCAGGGTAGCCGGTCCTAAAAGCGACCAAAGCCTGACGAATAACTAATTAAGAAATTGGTAGTTTTCGGTCTGAGTATCCACGGCATTGTAACTTTCGGGTCTTCATTCATACGACAATGCAAGTTTCAGGTCGTAATGTCGGTGAAATTACGAGTTCTGTGATCTTTTTTCTAGTGGCGGAGAGCACCCAAGCCATTGATAAATTGCTGCAAAATTACTTTGTATCAGTGAATTCGGGGCTAAATATCGCGAAATTTCAAGATTTCAATATTTTTTGGTGGGTCCCGGCTAGGTTAATCATCTTTGTGATTTTTTATTTTTATTTTTTTAAGTGTTTACATTATTATTCTCGGACGAGGTTCATTAGTCCCTTGAGGGCAGTGGTCAGCTGCGGAAAGCAGCCATTCCTCGCCATAACTGCCCTAAAAGGGAGTGTAAAGCTTTATTAAAAAGGGCAGAACATGCAGAGTGATTGGTTTCCGCTGATTTTCTCGTCTCCACTAGCAACTAGCAAGACCCACTGTCCGCGGGAAAATCCGTCAAGCCTTTGAAAACGGGCTGGCGGCAAGAGCTCCGGAATCTACCTCTGGAGACTACCTTTCAAAGGACGTCAATATTAGTTGTTTCATCCATTTAATAATGTTGTTAATTTTTTCAATAATCTTCCTGGGGTTGAGTGTTTTTTTTTTTTTTTCGAATTTCTCTTCTCGATGAGGAGGAAAATGGACTTGCTGTCGATTATATCTCGTGTAGTTCTAGTTTTGAAAAATTAGCTTCGGCAGGCAAGTTCGGGACAGTTAGTTAGGGATAGTTAGTTTTCCGTAGGCCGTCGGGATGTTCTATGGGGGGGGGGGGCACTATCCAACCTTCATCATGCAGGGCTACGGGCTTATGTCGGCTTGTTTAAATACGTTCGAAAATAAATAAAACAGTGTACAAGGCGTATACGTCCCCAAAATGCCAAACAACAACTTTTTATCGCGGCCACGGTGAAATTGATTTTGAAAGAAATCAATCCATGTAGATTCCTATTTGTCGTACCCATACCCAGAGAGTTGACCCTCTCGCCCACACTGTCGCAATATTTTATAGGCGCCACAAATGACACTTTTTTGCGTGTCTCCATTTTATTCAAGGTGATACCGGAACTAAAGCGATAATCTTATGATAGCGATTTTTTTTTTTTTTTTTTTTTTTTTTTGTGGACTTATCGAGGGGAAGAACACGCCAATATTGAGCTTGAATGATTGATTGTGTTTGTTTGTTTTTTCTTTTCTTTCCTATACCGGCAATTGTTGTAGTATATTGGTGCTCGTAAATTTCCTGTTTAGAAGAACTTCACGACCATTGTGTTGTCTCTGATGACACCTTGACTTTGTTCGAGGTACCTGGGAGCTCCGCATTGTATAACACGCCGTCACTCCTTCTCCATCACACCCTTTTTTTCGACTCTTAACTCAATTAATTTATTGTCTCTCAATTGAACAGAAGTCGGCCGAGAGCGTCCTTCTGTCAAAATAAGGCTGAACAATAGTAACAAATTTGCAAAACCGTGCGCCTATCCTATGTAGAACACTTTTGCAAACATTTTCTTATATATGAATCGTTGGCGTTGTTACTTTTGTTATTGAAATACGTTCGCCAAATACGGTTCAACCCAAGGTAACAATTGATGGCCGACCAGGTGGAACATTAAGAGAGAAAAAAAACATTACAAGAAAAAATTTAGACTGACAAGGATTATTTCTACGAATTATGCAAATTGAAACTTGGTAACTCCAGCTTCTTATTAAGGTCACCGGTATTGGTCACTTCTCGCGAAATGGGCGCATTTCAGAGTTTGACTGAATGAAGATTAATTTGAAAGAACGGAAGGCCGAAATTATAATTAATATCCGTCGTGCATTCACTTCATGTTGCTCACTCTTCTTTAAAATCAGGGAAGAGTTTAGTCGCATCTCTCTCTTTCTTGATGAGTGCTCTGGCAGGGGGAGGGGTTGCGATTGGCACCCACTAATTCTTATTTCTCGTCAATTCTCGATGCTGAGAACTCGATTAAAGTGTACGTTTTACGTATCAGAATTGACGTGGCCTCGCCCAACAATGAAGAACTCCCAGCCAGCGATGTTTTCTCAGTTTATGATTCGCTGATAAGTAATTTGTTATTGTACTCTTCGGTACGTTCAAAAGAAACACAAGTGTTGTGTACCCATGAGTTAACCTTGGTGAATTTTCGACCTTTACGCTTTATTTCTTGTGTGTATATTTATTCAACTTTTTATCTTATCCAGGGGACTTTTTCTCGGACCAATGTGAAAAAATCTCGACACACCCGCAAAATGTATCATTATCTTTGCAGGAGTGTGCACGTTTTCATTACTTGAAATAATATGCTACGCTCAGCGAATCGAATATGATGGCGATATGAGAGGTAATCGATTTACGACGGCAAAGTATCTTTAAAACTAATACATATTTGAGAAAATCAAAAATATTTCGATACACGGAAGCATTAAAAATGGCGAATTAACCTCGCCACAACCTGAAGCTCCCGTCGTCCTATTGTATTCTTCTTAAACGGCGCTTCTATCCCTTTTTTCAGAGCGCTGTGTGATGATTTTCATTAATCCTAACACAGGAGAGTTGGGCTGAGGAGCACCTCTGTTTAATTAAAATCGTCCTAAACCAGGCAACGAAACGAAATGGAAAGAAGGGCCCCTGACTGACCCAGCTAATGTAAAGGTATGTCTCCACTTGTGCCTTTTCGCGTGCGTCAGAGGCATGCGAGTTGAACGTGAGGAATGCGCTGCTGCATGCCTTAAAAAGCTGGAAGGATATCAGAAATTGCGTGCACAGCTTAGACGCATGCGATGTTGAAAGTTGAAGCGAAAGTTGAAAAGGCGCGTTGAATTGAAAGAGGAAGACGAAAGCGCACAAGTGGAGACAAACATAGCTTATGGATAATGTGGGTGAGGGGGGTGGACCACCACGGGACCACGATCATTTTGTGGCAAGTACAGCGGTAGAAAGCTTGGAAAAATCACTAATACATACATGGCAGAAAGTGTAGAAAGTCGCTGATTCGCGGCTGAAATTGACAACATGCTGATTCGCGACAAAAACTCAGAAAAAATAAAAAATCGCCAATACGCGGTTTCTGGTGACAACTTCATCCTACAATTGAAAAAAAAAAGGTTAAATCATGGCCAAACGTGAAAAGTAATCGCTTGTGCGCAGCTGAAATTGAGAATAAGCACTAATGCAAACACGAAATTGAGATAATGTGCGAATTCGAAGCTCGAATTGAAAAAAAATTAATTCACGTACAATAAAAAATGATGGAATAGCACTAATTCACTGCAGAAATTGATAAAAACAGCTAATTCACTGTTAAAATTGGAATAAAACTGCAAATTTTCCAGAAGGGTTTATTATCCATGAATGTAGCCAAATCCGGCTTGAAATTACATGGAAATCGACACCCCACACCTTCCCGGCCCGGACCTCCCCCCCCCAAATTTCACATTTATTTCCCATTTTCTGAAGGAGACTTTTTATTTTCAATTTCTTCGCTCACGCATTGGAATAATATCGCACAACAGTGATAATAGTAATGTTAATAATAATAATGTGTAGTTAAAAACTGAAAAGAGTAGGCATAGAGTGGAAATACCCCCCTCCCCCGCCACCGAACCGGACCTACATCGGACCCCCCCCCCCCCCGAAATCCAGGCTACGCGCCTGCTTCAACCTTTTCAAAACCTTTGAAAATTCCCATTTTGGACCCACTTTTGGCCCATAATATCCCAGGAAGTTAGTTGATCAAACTGATCAGATGTTAGGACCAACTATAGATCCCGAATGGAGTCTATGTGTGAAAGAACGAGTTTTTTCGAGCAATCATAGGGCAAGATATGGCCCGGGCGGCAAACGGCTTCCGGCGAACGGACATTGCATAAATCGAATCTAGACATGTTAAAACGTACACAGAAAAAGTTTGAGAGTGGATTATAACAATTTTTTCCTGACCAAAAACATAGGTACGTAATATTCAGAAGAGCTTATTCGCAATTAAAATCGCCAATTCACGATTTCTAGAGGCAAATTTGTGGCTAAACATGAAATAAATCGCTAATTCGACGCTAAAATTATGAAAATAGTAATATAACGGCTAAAATTGAGACGAAGGCCTAATCCGAAGTTAAAAATGAAAAATAGACGCTAATTCACGGACAAGAAAAAGTTGGTGAAATGCGCTAATTCACTGCTAAAATTGAAAAAATAGCTCATAATAGACATATGCACATCAGCGTCTGAGGGCTTATTCATTCACAGCTAAAATTAAGAAAAATTGCTAACTAGTGGGCTAAATTCTGGCGAATTGCTAATCTCCAGCTATGAAAAAAACGCTAATTCACAGCCGAAATTGAGAATAATGGCTAATTTTCGTATTAAGTTAAGAATAAGCGCTAATTCACAGAACTAACTTTATTAGCCCTTAAGTCGATAGCAGTTCTTGTTATTAATTACTGATAAAATGTCGTCACTTCACGGCTAAAATGAAAAAAGGAGCTTATTTGCAATTTAAAAACTGCAATTCGCGTCTTCTGAAGGTGAATTTTTGGCTGAAATTGTTAAAATGTGCTAATTAATTGCATAATGTGAAACAATAGCTTCCTTGCAACTGGAATAGTGAAAAAGCGCTAAAACGTGAACAAAATTGGTAAAAAGAGCTAATTCGTGGCTTAAATTCAGACAAATTGCTGATTCGCATCTGAAAAATATCAAATTCACAACTAAAAATGATAATAAACGCTAATTAGCGTATGAAATTGAGAAAGAGCCCTAATTATCGGCTAAAATTGAGAAAAAGAGCTCATTCACAGCTAAAATTGAGAAAATGCGCTGATTCGATGCTAAAATGAGAAATTGGAACGCCAAATCGTGGTTTCTGGTGATAATTTTTTGAGGAAAAAAAGGGTGGAAAACGCTAATTCTCTGCTAAAATTGAGGACACTTCATATTGGCAACTAAAATTGAGCAAAAGCACTAACTCGCTGTAAAACTGTGAAATATACGCCAACTATAGCAGCTAAATTGAGAAAAAATGATAATTCGCGTACAAAATGAAGAAAAATTGGCGCGTGAAAAATGCTAATTCGCGGTTAAAATTGAGAGAATGAGCTCATTCGCAACTAAATTCGCAGTGCCTTGGGGCAATTCTGCGGCACGAATTAAGATAAAGCGCTCATTCACAGCTAAAATAGAAATGAAATGCTGATTCGCGGATGACATTGAGACAACTATGCGCTAATTCACAGCTAAAACTATTTTTTTAAACCCAGTTTACAGAAAAAATTGATTAAAAACCGCCAATTCACGGCTAAAATTTAGAAATGGGGCTCATTTGCATATAAAAATCGGAAATTCTTTCTGGGGTCAGTAACTTTCACAAAATTGAGAAAACGCGCTCATTCACAGCTAAAAATCAGACTAAGGCCCGTATGCCAAGTCGTTCCTCGAATTTTCCTCCACCTCAAAGCTCCTCCCTCACAAACTGGAAAAATTATAAAAATAACATGTTATGATTCTACAGTTTGCGAGGAAGTGTGGAGTCGAGGAAATTTCGAGGAACGACTTAGCATTCGGGCTTAAGTTCCAATCCACGGCTGTGAAAAAAAGTGCTAATTCACGGTGAAAATTGAAAAAAAAACTCTAATTTACGTATAAATTGATAAAAAGAGCTAATTCACGGAAAAAAATTACAAAAGCCGCCAATTCACGCCTCAAATAAGGAAAGAAGCTTATTTACAACCAAAAAACGGCAATTCGCGATTTCTGTAGGCGAATTTTAAGCAGTTTATTGCGTCGCTGCAAAAAATTGTGGAAAAGCTGTAAAACGCGGACAAAATTGTTGCTAATTTGCGGCAGAAATGCAGTCGAAGTGCTAATTCGCAACTATGGAAAAGAAAGCTAATTCAAGACAAACATTGAGAAAAAATTCTGATTAGCGTATAAAATTGAGAAAAATTTCAAATTCGTAACAGTTATAATTGAGAAAAGATTCACTGATTCGCGGCTAAAATGAGAATGGAAAAAAACATTCGTGGTTTCTGATGGTAACTTAATTAATAAGATTGAAAAAAACGCAAATTCTCTGCTTAAATTGAGAAAAATTGCACGTGGGCGATTCAAATTGAGTAAAAGCACTAATTCGCGAATAGAACTACAAAAAAGACAATGTGCGGAACTTTCTTTGAGGCAACTTCATGGCTAAAATTGAGAAAAAGTGCTAATTCACATATGAAATAAAGAAAAAACGCTTATTAGCGGCGTTTTAACCGCTTGCGCGCGTTTTTCGGGAACGCATGAATTTGGCCGCTCACAGCAATCGGGCAACCGACACAGCCGTATGGCCTCGCTACTCACGCTCCTGAGCCGTCTGTGGTCGAGAAATCATCGTCCCATCATTCTTGAACTATTTAAAAGGCCCAATGCGGCGGCCTCTTTAGGTGAGTTTTGGCCGTGACTGGCTGCATTTTTCAATTAAGCATGGTTTGATAGATACAAGAATCGCTTATTTGCAACGCCTTCTTGGCCTCTGAGTGATTTTTACGAGAATAGAAAGTCGTGAATTGACGTTTATTCCCATTTACAACCACGAAGTTGCCTCCAGAAACAGTGAATTGGCATTTTCTCAATTCTTGCTCGAATCTCGAATAATTATTCTCGTATAGCGTTATTGTCGAGATAAGCTACAAATTAGCGAGTTTTCTCTATTGTGGCAGCAAAATTGTCCCAAGCACAGAACATTAGCATTTTTCCCCTAAATTTTAGCGGTAAAAGGTGAAAGAGTAAAGAGCCTCCATAAACTGGCGCTTTTTATCAATTTTAGCAGCAAATAAGAGCTTTTTCTTTATTTTAGCTGTGAATTAGCGCTTCTTCTCAGTTTTATCTTTTCAACTGTCGCTTTTCCCAGCTATAGTCATATAGTATCTCCAGACACCACCAGACACCACGAATTGGAGTTTTCTTGATCTGAGCAGTCAATTAGTGTTTTCTTAGTTTTACCAGTGAATTAGCACTTTTCCCCAATTTCAGCATCGATTTATTGAATTCTGCACGTGAATCAGTGCTTTTTCTCATTTAAGAACGCAATTTTGCCCAAGAAACCGCGATTTTTTTTTTTGGGGGGGGGGGGCTGTGAATTAGCGTTCTTTCCCATGAACAGTGCGTAAGGTGTGTTTTTCGAAATTTTAGTCGTGAAAGGGCCACCATAAACCGCAAATTTTAGCAACAAACGAGCGCTTTTTTCAGAATTTCGATCCAAAATTGATGAAAATAAGACAGAAAACCCCCTATTTTCCATCTTTAAACTGTTCTGGACCCTCCTCAGAAGAGTGACTGAGGAGTATCTGCCTCCCTCTCTTCGCAACAACGTAGGTACGCTACTGATTATTATTTAATTGACGGATTTTTTTTAACGGGATGGAATACATTTTGACGGATTTCTGATAGAATTTTGAGATTGACTTGAGGGGAAAAACTAAATGCCAGTTGGAAACGCCGAGGAAGCTCGACCAGTGGAGTGCAGCTGTGTTTTGCGGGTCCTTAGAATTGTGCGTCGTAGGGTTAGGCATGGCTTGGGTGCTTTACTGTTTTTGAAGGGATTCAATGACCAAGAAATTGCGGGCCAGGTAATTGCAAAATTCTATCATGTCTCCCCTTCTCACCTCTTCTTGTATTCTGGAACAGAGAAATGCAAAGTATTCGCTTCGGCAGCTGGCGGATATTTGCGGGCCATGTTTTAAACTTCAGAGACCTGCAAGGCTCCGTTTTAAAATGGCGTCACAATTCCTAAAAATAAAAAATCTATGTTTAAATTCACCCCTTGGGTTACACGATGTGCCACTATGTCACTATAAAAAATTTTTAGCAGCACTTGAGGGAACACTCAATATCTCAACAGTCAGAGCCGACCGAAATGAACAAAAAAGCAATTTGTATTAATTGGAGGGGAAAATATTATAAGTTTCGCACCTAAATCGCTACTGCAGCCCTCCTTTAACAGAAGAGAGAGAAAAAAAAAAAAAGTCACAATTTGATCAATTCACCTCTTTCCTCTTTTCTGCTTCCATCGGTCCCGAATCACCAAATAAAATGGCGGACAAAATCAGCCGCCCAGCTCAGCCTGTTCCAGGCGAAACTTACCGCAAGTTCACTGTCATTGCCGAGCGACACGTATCAACTCGTACGAAGAGGACGCTCCACGCTCTAAAAAACGTAAGCATGAGCGTTTCGCTGTCGGCCTCGCCACGATTCACACTTCACAGTTGTTTAGGGAGGTCTTACAAGATGGGGTCATAGACACACGCGGAAGGGTTCAAGTTTTTTTATATTGTAGGTATAAATCATAATAATGAAAAGTAACAAAACATTTTTACATCACTTAAGTACATAAATTTACTATGAAAGTTAAATAAAATATTGTTTGTTATATACAAAAATACTGTATCATATAAATATATGTATTAATCGATAAAAATATTTTTTTTCAAATCACATAAAAAGTACACTTTGAAACTAAATTAAACAATCAATCTCGTTATTGGTGGGTTGGCCTGGGGGGTTTCCAAACAATTTCGTTGGTCAAGAATATCATCAGCCAAATTTTAAAAAAAATTAAAGTCAAAATTTGGCTAAGGCATTCCTTGAAAATTACGTTCGTTAAACATAATTTTATTTACATGGCAGTAAAACGTGTATTTACAATATTTTTTTTTCTCAATTATGTGCTTCAATGGAATGATAAGGGTGGGGAGTAGGGGGGATTTGATCATGTTGAGAATGTCTAATTTGGTAACATAACATTGTTCGTTATAAAAGTAAAGAATCGTTGGATAAAGACGGGTTGATTTAGAAATGTTATAAAAGCCACGTCTCGCGGTCGAATGGACAATTTAACACATCCGCATTAGAGCCCTGCGAATCAGTCTCTGACATGTTGACAATTTGAACAAACTTCAAAGTTGACTAGTTTGGTAACTCAGTGTGCGATGGGAGCCAACTTCCCAAGCGCGCCGTCGGTTTTTGTTTTGTATTTTTCTTGACGGAGTTACCGGTCAGCTATGAGGAAATTGTGACGCCTCAAATTAGTACTTCGCGACTGAATAAAACTTTGAAGAGGGTTAGCTGTAAAAGGCTGATTCGAAACGGAGCACACATGTGTGCACCGATTTTGACAGGGCTCTAAAGCGGCTGATGGCTAGTAACGCGAATTTTTATGATGCCGCCAGTCGTTATTGCCACTGCCGCCGCCGTGGTGGTGTTGATGCGAGTGCTGGTGATGATGGTGTTGGTGTTGACGACTCGTTTTCTTCTCCTGAGGGCGGTAGGCGTCGGTGACGACGAGTTCAGAGCCGTCGCGCTCGGTTGGTGTCTCCTTGCCGGCGTGACCACCGTGGTGGTGTTTAACGGCCGATTGGTGGAGATTTTCCCAGGCTTGACGGTAGTAGCGATTGAGACCGCCGCGTGACTCTGAGCTTGACGAGTCGAACGAGGCTACGGTGTTACTGTCGGGGGAGCCCCTATGGCGATAATGTTTGGCACTGCGGTTTCTGCGAATAGAAAACGATAGTTTGATTCAACCATGATGTGTGTTCACATTAGGCTCATGAATGAAAAAGTGCAGCATGCCAGTCGTGTATTTGCCCAATTAAGGTGATTAGTGCTCATATTACCAATAGAAATGGGACAGGGGAATTACGAGTGCCTTTCACTGTTAGAATGTGATGGTGTAGTGAGGGGGGGGGGATGTAATTTGACACTAGCTGACACCACCCAATTCTTTTTTTGTGATCTCTTCCAAGTGCTTTTAACCGTGATATAAAACAAATAAACCAAAGCTTGTTATTATTACAAAAAAAAACTCAAAAGAGCTAATTACCTTCATTAAAATTATTTTGTACTTTTTTGGTATCATTTTTCAGTAAAAACTTGTTTTTTAAAATGATTTTCTTTTAAAAGCACGGTCGGGTGTGCGAGTGTCAAATTGGATTAGAGAAATATCCGGCACGACTGTGATAGGCTCTGGCAAACTGGCGTCGACCGACTTGTTGGTCGGGAAAGGGCATCGCCAGTAGTGTGTACCAACGACTGGGCATTGACCGAGACGGGGGCAGCTTGTTCGACCGCCTCCCGCTGCAAACACACCCGACTCGATATTAGAAAATAAAAGCTTACGCTATGGAAACGGGAGGGTAATGGGAAAGTGGTGACGAAACACAATTCAAAAGCACGAACAAAAGCTTTTTCGAGATTAGTAACAATATTATTAATTAAAATGGATTGATGCCATGCTTGAACTTTAAACTAAAGTTCAGCTGAATCTGCTATAATTCTGTTTATAATGTTCTGTGTATAATTCTGTTGGGCGAAAGAAGACAAAAATGGTTACCTTTTGACAAGAATGACGATTGTTGTGACGACGGCGGCTAAGAAAACAAATCCTCCGAAAACGCCCAGCGCAATTATGGCACCTGCGATAAAATTCGCGATAGAAAATAGATAAATAAATAAAATCGGTCATCGTATAAGAAGGAAAACTCACCTAAATTTAGTTTAGCGCCGAGCGTCCCTCGATCTTGCAAGATGTGAGGCGGAATTTCATTTCTCGCGTGAATGCCCGTCTCCGACAGGTCAGAGTCCTGAGGGTGACCCGCCAGAACGATATGAGGCACGCGTTTCGTTTCACTCAATTTATTGTCATCCAGGTCGGTGTCAGGTGTGACGGGTTTGGGAGTCGGTGGACGAGGGGCGAACGGACGGGGTTTTTCACGTGGAGGCGGGCGAGCGGACGAGGACGTTTGAGGCGGTCGAGGGATGATGGGCGGTGGAAGGAGTCCGAGACGAGGCTCCTCTGCGGGGAAAAAGCGAGGAATTTATACAAATATTAAGATAATCATATAATAATAAACAAATTAAAAATACCTCTACAAACAGGGGGCGCCTTGTCGTATTTTCCACTGTCCAAACAAGTGATCTGTTTCGGTCCGACGAGCTTGTATTTACTGGACACGCACGAGTACTCGACGACTGTACCAGCAATCGTGATGTTATTCGACAGGAACATGTCACCATTCGGTACCACTGGAGGTTCACCGCACAGAATCGCTGTAAATTTACACAGAATATTAGTAAAGGAGAGTAGTATTTTGGTCTACTTTGAATCAAACAGAAATATCGCAATAACATTTCCCTTACAGCTTTTCGTGCAGTTAAAAGTTTTTTTTTTTTTCACAGAGCCAATTTTTAATGCAAAAACGCGACAATCATAAAATAAATATTGTGTCTTGTCGTAAAAACTGTGACTTTGATGTGAATATCGGAGCGATTTCATTTTAATTATCGATGGTAACAGCGAGGGATATTCGCACACTTAACCAGACATGTGCACTAAATAGGCAACTAATTGATCGCAAAGCTAGTAAATGTACGTGGAAAGGACCGTTCATAAAGTAAAATCGCCATTTGGCCCCGAAACCATCAACTTAACCTCAAAAACTGGGTAATTTATTATGAAATTCGTATTTTTTGCCCTTAACGTTCTTAGTAACGCTTTCAGTAATTTTCGACTTCACGTCCAAATCGAATTACTGGGATCAAAAATGCGCGTAGAAGAACAAAACCGGACGTTCAAGCTTCTTCTACCCAGAAAATTACCTTAAAACCTTTTAATTAAAGAGTTTTATCCCCCTAATAAGGCATTTCCAACACGAAAATCTCAATTTGATCCCCCCCTCTCGCCGCCTCGCAAGTGATTATTAGACCATGTGGTTTCTGATGGTCCCGTAGAATAATTTTCAGGAGAGATGTTGCTATTTTCCGCCGAGTAACTTTCGATTTCCCGAGAAAATCGGGCAACTGGGAAAATACGAAAAATGGTCGTATGAGCTTTTTTTACACGGAATTTAAGCCCTTTTAAAGCATATAGAGTCGTGTGGTTTTGCCTGAAAAAAATCCGGGGTCAAAGTGCCGACAAGGACGTTTTGTCTCCAATCAGTGGCGTATCCAGAGGGGGGTGATTGGTGGATCGCCCCCTCCGGGAGACCGTTTATAGCCAAATTTTTGCGAAATCCAAGCAATACGAAGGACATTCATTGCAACACCCTTCCCCCGCCGGGCCATAGTAGGCTGTGGACTGCCAAAATCGCCCCCTCCGGAAGAATTTCTAGGTACGCCCCTGTCTCCAATAAGTGCTTGGGTCTCGGAAGTGATTATTTGACCACTACGAGGAGGGAGCCATGTTCACGAGGGTGGGTGGTAAGGGCGTAAATTTAAGTTCCTCGCGGTTTACGAGTCCTCGTCCGGGGCTGATTCTTAGGCTTACTTCGAGGGTGATGTGATGCTGACGCTCATTTCGCGGCTAATTCCAATACCTTTTTGCGGCTGATTCTTGACTCCGCAAGAGCGAGAAGGGGGGAATGTTTTCGTTTTTTGCAGTGACAGTTTTTCACTGCACAAAGACCAAGCGAATCCGGTGACGCACGGGTCACGTATTTCCTTGACACACCAATCAGTTTCTGCCGCTGAATATCATATTCATGACCAGATATCCAGTTTTATGGCCTGAAAGTCATTTTTAAGTACGAAATGTCTCGTTTCTCACCCGCAAAGAACCGCCATACGCCCCCCCCCCCTTAGTCACATCTAGCTTATGCGTGCTTCTTTGCCTCATATCTGCGAAACACTTACGTTGACATTTCGGCGGAGGTCCATCCCAACGTTCGTCTAAATCGCAAATCAAATGAGCTCGTCCTTGCATCTTATAGCCTTCCTCACAACTGTACAACACCTGGCTCAAATAACCGACGGTGCCATTCAATAACTGGTAGTGACCGTTGCTGATGTCTGCAGGGAATCCACAGCTAATTCCTAATAAGGATAGAAAAAAAAGGTTGCATTACTTTTTTAAGCATTATAGTGTGTGGGGGGGGGGGTGTTTCATACGTTTGCAAACAGGGGGGAATTCGTTGTAAAACCCAGTAGGAAGGCACGTTCTTGTCGTGGGACCCACAAGAAGGTGTCCCTCATCGCAGGCGTATTCAACCGTGGCACCTACGTTGAAGTCATCCGCGATCATTGTCGAATTTGGGGGTTGTTCAGGTTTACCACAGGCTTTTGGTTCTGAAAGAAAGAAATGCAATTTTAGCCGTTTTTGGATATTTCAAGCCTCATAGTTTCCAAGACTTACGGTGTTGGCAAATGTAATTTATTTTAGCGTTGCAATTTGTGTCTGACCACAGCCAACCTTTAGAGCCGTCATAACGGGCGCAGTCTTCGTCACCACCGGGAAGATTCCAAAATGAAACTGTGACGTCTTCACCGTTCATCCATTTCCAATTGTTCCGGTCTTTGTGATCACGAACGGCTCCCATCCAGTACTGGCTGCTAGTGTCGCTCCTTTTGAATTGATGGATAAGATCGAAGAGGGTTGGGGGGAGGGGTTAATAAATAAAACACGAAAAATTCAAGCATGCTGGGTATACCTGTGTCGTCGCCAAAGTTCCCAACTGATGAAACCCTGAAGAGCGGGATTGCTTTCGTCGACCAGTGTTCCACCGCGACTTCGACAAAACGAGAGTGCGTCACGAAGTGACAATGGTTGCCTGTTGTAGAAAATGTAGCATTTCCCGTTGTATGTTGCTGTGCTCCCGGGGGGCTGGTCTCGGAATTGTGGGCATCTCTCGATCGGTAGAGCCTAAACATTTGTCAAATGTAATGATAATGAAGAGAAAAAAAATGTATGGGTGCAAATTTTTAAAAATATTTACCTGGTCAGTGTAGACGAAAGCCTCACAAATAGACAACTGGCTTGGGGCGGAAGTCTCAAGATGAACACTAACGAAAGCTCCGGGCATAGGCGGATTGCAGGGTAAAAACAGAGGTTTTCCCTCTTCTAAAAGACCGGTAAACCGATTACAGATCGGATTTGTCGCCAAATCTGGCCTGTTGTTACCAACACGAACCACGATAGTGCCCGGCTTGTTTTTACCTATTAAAAAAAAAAAATCGTTAAGCGAATTAACTTCCACCCGATCAGTCGAATATCATCGTCTGCCAAACCAAACTCACCGCAACACGGTTTCCCAAAATCCAATCGCACCAATTGAACCATGTACGGCTCAAGGAGGTTAACGTACCACCAGGGTGTTCGCTCGGGACGCGTCAACGTGCACGTGTCGGCGTTGAAAAAACTCGACGTGCTTCCGTCGATGGCTTTTTGTGGCACACCACCCGGCTCTGAGCTGATTTGCATAGGCGCCTTGCCCGCCGCTACGTTTAGAACTGTAAATAAAAAAAAAGAAATGAGCGAGGAAAAATCCCATTAGATACACTTTCAAAATTACTCATCTTTTTCTATAGGGAACCTGTCAAAATGAACGCCTACTTAAGGAACAAAACTTGACAGATGGTATTTTATTGGTTAAAGCCATTAATCGCTAATAGCGGGAGGGAGGGAGAGAGTTGACGTGTCGTTTGTCAAAAAATGTGTACGCGTAAAAATACAACACAGTGGGAAGAAATTCTTAAGATTTAATGAGGTCGATGGCTTGAAACCAAATTATCCAAAATTAAAGGTATTTCTCTCTTTTAATTAGAATGAAAAGTTAAACGGTCAGTTCAGTTAACTGACACAGTTTTCTATTTAAGAAGCCTCCCGTACTGGTAGATTACAGTGAGTGAGGGATGGGGAGGGCACGTTATGTCGGGCATGAAGTTTTGTATTATTCACGCTGATTTGTATGTTTTCACCGGATTTCTATTAATTATTGTAAAATCAGAATTTTAAGGAGTTGGATGGTCTTTCGGGGGTGGGGGGGATGGTTCAACTCAAAAAAGGGAAAATGGAAAATCTACTCTCTTGCTAGACATACCAGCGACATTCTTTTGTCAAAAAAAAGGAACGTGAGAAAATAGCGCGCAAAAAATGTTCAAGGAAGGGATCGTGAATCACAAAACGCAGAAATGCTTTTAATGAACCCTCTGTAACGGTGTTACCATCATCCACACTTCATCATCATCAGGACCCCTGCCCCCACAATCTGCCCCTTCTCCACAATCTCCCTGCACCTTCAAAAAATCAAACTCTTAATGAGTTTAAATTGCTCTCGCATACTCATCTTCGCGCCTTTTCAGTTTCGGCTCTTATACAGCCGTCGCCGTTTTCGCTTCGCTGACGAAGGATTTATTTCAAGCTCCGGTCAATTATTTCGGTTTGCGCCCTCCCCCGCTCCCTTCATCACACCCAACCGGGCCAACAGCGTGCAGTCTGCAGTTGTTGAGAGGAGAAGTGTCATCTTCTAATGAACTCACGATACGAAATGCAATTTTTCTTTGTTCGTTTCTTTGATTTAAAGGATCAAAGGGGATCACGCGGCTTGGATGATAAAGTGATAGTCAAGATAGGACGATTTGAGTCCTTCATTAATCAACATAAGTTAACGGTGTGGTCGGAGGACGATGCAGGTGGCGAGAGAATGAGCCCCGCACTATAGCGGCACTTTCGAGCAAAGGCGTTGTAGAGAGGCCATACATATACAAGGGAAATATCTGCAGGCGGTATAAAGAACGTTAGGGAAAAGCCCTCAAGACATGCAGTTGTGTCTGCACTGCTTTACGCATTCTACCGTGATTGGGATTAGCTATCAACCGAGACCAAGGGCGTAGCCAGGAGAGGAGGCAGGAGAGGGCTAGGAGCGGGTTCTTTCTATTTTTCGAAACCTGGACATTTTTCACTT
This sequence comes from Corythucha ciliata, assembly GCA_038030265.1. Lineage (NCBI taxonomy): Eukaryota > Metazoa > Arthropoda > Insecta > Hemiptera > Tingidae > Corythucha > Corythucha ciliata. The sequence goes on along the minus strand of CM075942.1, from coordinate 49,727,633 downwards.
GAAAAAACCAAATTGAGAAGAACGCGAATTGAGCAAAAATTGAGAAAAACGCTAATTCACAGCAGAAATTGAAGATTTTTCTTTCTCAAATTGCAAATTTTTTTGGGAAGGAGGGGGACCTTCTTTGAGGCGGTAGATCTAACAGACTAGCCGTATCATGACAGAGCGCGGAGCCTTTGGGCTTGAGGTGGAAATTGGCAGTTTCGTGGCCGAATATCCCCGCCAATGCGACTTTCGGATCTTAATTTCTGTGAAAATGCACGTTTCGGGTCTTAATTTCTGTGAAAATGCACGTTTCGGGTCTTAATTTCTGTGAAAATGCACGTTTCGGGTCTTAATTTCTGTTAAAATGCACGTTTCGGGTCTTATTATCGGTAAAAATGCAAGTTTTGAGGCTTGATTTCAAGGAAACAGGAAGATTATGGTCGTCAAAACCACGAAATTGATTTTATGGAAGACCCCACTCTACGAAGATCCAAACTGAGAAATTGTGTTCATTCGAAGCCAAATCGCCAAATCCGCGCTAATAATTTTTCTCAATAGCCAAGCCCGTTGAATTAGTTTTTTGAGTCAGCGAACTCCACGAATTTAAGCCGAACCCACGAAATTAGGGGGGTTTCAGGGACGAAACCCTGCATTTGTTTTTTGTTTGTTTTTTTGTTTGTTTTTTGTTTGTTTTTTTTTAGTGAGTGTACCCCAAGAATTTTGTTTTTAGAAGAGCAATTTTTTTTCAATTGCCAACCCCTTGATATTGAGATTTTCAGCGCATAAAAACTTGCGAATTTCAGTAATTATAGCTCCCATAATTGGGGTTTCAGTGATTAATGCCCGCAAAATTGGTTTTCCGAGTGCGCCAAACCCGTGAAATTGTTTTTTCAATGGCCAAACCCTGCGAAATTAGTTCTTTGACGAACCAAAACCTGGAAATTGTGCTCATTCAGAGCCGAGTCCATATATTTCAATAGCTGAGCCTGTTAAATTGGTATTTTGACTGAGTGAACCCCGCGAATTTTGCTACGTTATTGAAGCACCAATTTTTATCAGGTCATAATTTCTAGTCGTTCTAAAGGGTACTGATGTTTAAACATAGAAGGGGACGATAGCATGACCCAAGAGCCAAATCAGTGAAATTCGTCCGCAACACTGTCAAACCCTCCGAAATTAGTGCTTTAAAGCTTCAAATCCACGAAATTGCGCGTACTTCAGAGCGAACCATACTCTCGAAATCAGTTTTATAAGGGCCAAAATAGTGAAATTTTAATTTTTTTCGAAGACCGAAGCCGTGCGATTTGGGTCATTATGCGCTGAATACACGAAATTTTGTTCCACAAAAATTAAAACCCGAAGAATTTGCTTTTGGCTTATTATTTCTCAATAATAAGTCTTTGTAATCGTATCGCAAAAAATTTTTTTTGACCCCCCCTCAAAATTTGTAGTTTTACGTTTCAAAGTGCGTAGAATCCAAATCTGCAAAAAAAAAAAAATGTCCGTCCGCCGTCCGCCGTCCGCCGTCCGGGCCATATCTTGCCCTAGGATTGCTCGAAAAAACTCGTTCTTTCGCACATAGACTCCATTTGGGGTCTAGTTGGTCCTAACATCTGATCAGTTTGATCAAATAACCTCCTTGGGTTTTATGGGCCAAAAGTGGGTCCAAAATGGGGATTTTCAAAGGATTTGGGGTCATAGGGGTGTGGGGTGTCGATTTTCATGTAATTTCAAGCCGGATTTGACTACATCCATGAATAATAAACCCACAGTCGAAATAATAAGGCATTGTTCGATAATTCGCAGCGTTTTTTAAAAGCGAAATTTCATTAATAACAGAGACAATTACGTGTAATTTTTCTTCTTCTCGTGAAGATTTGAGCTAAGGAATTTTGATTTCTGCGAGATCCAACACCACGAAATCGGGTTAAAGGGACAAACCCCTGACATTTCCTTGAGCCCCGAAAATAACTTTGTATTTTCATGCTCCTAATCTGCAGAATTTCATTTCGTGTTTCATAGGAAGCGAAACCTCTGGGACTTCAGATTTCCGGCACCAAATCTCGTGAAATTTCGTTCTTCCAAGTGCCAAGATGCCAACGGCGCGCAAAAACTTGTTCTTTTTTTAAGTCAACTCCAAAAAAATATGGTTTTGAAGCAGTCAAATCCCGTGAGTTTTTGTGTTTCGTGGAGTGATAATGGGCATCAATGGAGCCGTCCAGAAATTACAACAAGTCACATTTGCACAAACTGGTAAATGCTGGTGGCTTTGGTGGGGGGGGGGGAGGTTACTTGAGCTATGAGATGTACTCCCTCCCCGTTAGATAATTTAAAATAGCTAACGGCCAGTTTGTGATCCTCGTTAGCATTAGTGCTCGAATTCCTTGGTATTGGCAAAAATAGAGAGAGATACTTAGTGAAATTGTCAGGCTATAAGGTCGTTACAGGAATGGAATCAATGCAGTCAAGCCTTCTTGGCTTTCTCATTAATTTCAATTTCGTCGCGATATTCACTTTTTCTTTTCATATCGCATATCCCCACAATGCTCTAATCCCCCTTTCATCGGCCCAGTTTGTTCTTATTACTTCCCGCTGATGCCGTGGTTCCGAAATTGCGGTTGACGACGGCTCCTCATTCTGAAGTTATTAGAGAAAGAAAGAAATCATATCGTTCGCCGATCGTAGGCGATTATTGCACAATCCGAGTTACGCGAGATAAAAAATAATTGGAAAAAAGTTGGCTTCCTTTGTAGTAACTGGTGTAATTTTTACGTGTCAATCGTTACGGCTTTATAATTCTAGGACGTGGAATAGAAAACTCGTTCATATTTTAGAAGAGGGAAAGAAGAGGCTCCTGGGAAGGCCCTCAATTTTCAATAAAGTTTGTTTTCAAGAAGCACCTTTCATCCTTCAATACGAGAGGGGAACGGAACTCGCGTCTTAGCAGTATCCCTTTAATGAAGATAAGGTAAATAAGTATCTTCAAGGGTAAATTTGAGGGTTTGGCGTCGAAATCCAAGCAAATTAACCGTCATTTTACGTTTCTTCTTCTTCTTCTTCTTCTTCAATTACCTACTCCTACGTTAAACTTTTCTCCTAGAGGAAAAAACGTGCCGACGCATCACTACGCTCGAGATTTATAGAACACAAAAAATAGCCGAGACAAATTAGGCGTGTAATGACCTTTTAATTTTACAAAAAACCCGAGACATGACTGCGAACATTAAATTTTCGGAACTTTTTTTTCATTAACGGACTATAAAGTTCTTGGGAGGAACCAATTGGGTTGCCTGATGACTTGATGAACGACATTCGGCCTGGGTAGAAGCTCCCCTTAACACCCAACCATGTAAGTGGGTGTAAATGAGAAAAAGCGCTTAAAATAAAACAAAAAACAACTATTTTCGGTTTCTGCGTACACGGGTGCAAAGTCTGTACCTCAATAATGAAAAACCGCTGATTCGCGGTTTATGCAGACCTTTTCGCGGCTATAAATGAGAAAAAGGAGTCGTTGACGGAATAAATAATTGGGAAAAAGTCCGTGGCTAAAACTGCGAAAAAGTGAAAATTCACCGTTTCTAGATGAAACTTCCTGGCCAAAATTGTTGATTCACGGGGTATAAATGTTATTTTGCAGCTTAAATTTAGAGAAAAAACGCTAATGTGCTCTTCCTGGGCCTATAGTCCATGGCTTGAGAACAATCGCTGATTCATGGCTATACAAATGAAACAAATCGCAGCTTAAATGAGAAAAACTAAAAAAAACGCCCCTATAAGCGGGAATCGAGCAATGTCAGCGTTTTTAGCGTTTTCGAAGGAAAACGCCCGTTGTATTCTATCTGTGAAAATCGTGCAGCCGCTATGAACGCTAAAATCGCGTGAATCCCGCTTCACGTAGTACACGGGGTAACTTACGTTGAGCTGAACTAGAGAAAAATTGCTAATTCTCTAATGAAATTGAGAATAAGGCCCGTATTTATGAACGGTCCTCAAAGCTTCCTTGAGTCAAGGAACTGTTGAAAACAAAAAAGCAATATGTTTTTCATAGCAATGTTTCTATTTCATTGGTACGTTTGAAGAAATTGAATGAAATAGAAACATTGCTACGAAAAACATATTGCTTTTTCGTTAGAGAATAGACCCCCTGTTCTAATGAATTTCAAGGGTTCCTTAATGTTAAGGAACGTTCATAAATATACGTGCATAAGTGCTGATTCAAGTTCTACACTTTTCAAGAAAATCATATGGTTTTCATTCAATTTTTCAAAATAAGTCAATGAGATCACATGGTTTTCTACACTAATGCTGCACTAGCATCACAATGGAACGGACCTATAAGGTGTACAAAGAGCGCAGATTCGCGGCTAAAATTGAGAAAAATAGTGAATTCACGACTAAAATTGAGAAAAATCGTGAATTTGCAGCTGACTGAGAAAAACGCTAGAGAACGCCGTACATTAATGCTACCTATATACGTAGAAAAGTTATTTCTTGTTTATTTGTAGGTCCACCACTGAGCTCAACTGGTAGCTTCATGCCCGATCAAATGCCTGAGGGTTATGGATTACCTTTTACTGGGCCTGAATATTCGCGCCACTAGACCACGGGGATCCAGAATTTTTCTTTCTCAAGGGCACGACTGGCACAAAGTAAGTCCTTCTCCTCCTGTATTAAGTGTCCACCCTCGGCCGATGATCGTAGCTGACAAGCTGATCGTGGTGCAAGCCATTAAACAACTTTTTTTTGTCCAGGAATAAACTACCCCGTTGGGTCACAACGGTTGCTAATCCTCGGAGAGAGGAGTAATACCTGTACTGGGAAATTATTCCCTAAACGTTGGACTACCTTTTACCGCCAACTCTCCTATTACTCATTGTCAATTCAACCGTATTCAATACAGGAGAAAAAAGGAAATTGATTCCAGACTTGAATTTGTTTACAGCATTCTTCTATGTGCAGTGATGGGGGGGGGGGGGTACCACTTCAACCACACATATACGGAAGGAGGAAAATAACACGAGTTTTAAAACGAAAGAGAAAAGAGGCAAAAAAAACCGCTTTCGCATAAATCGAACACTATGTAGCCTGTGCCAATTGACGTATGTGTATATGTATCTTGCCATTGAACCGGAATCTCCTCGGCCTTCTCACCCCTTTTCTTATATTCCTTCCATGAAACAAACTTTCTACACGCCTGTTGACTGTTAAAAGAAAGCCAGGGCTGTATGTAGAGAGGGGAAATGACACTGACTCATTCAATTCTCATATTTTTCAAGAGGATTTTTCGACGGATTTGTGACCTCAAAAAAAAAAAAACTCTTACTGCACCCGAGCGAGGTTTCTTCCGCCTATACAATTCGCGTATGATTCATTTTGTTTGGCTAAGGATCGCGTCGAGAAGGATTAATGGGTCAAAATAGTGAGATAGGTGTGGGCTGAGGGTAGTGGTGTTCATTTTTTTGAGTTAATTATGTTCGAAGAAGTTGTCACTGGGGTGAATTGGAGCATAAGTCTTTGCCTGCTCTACTTCTGCTTTTCTTGGCCGCTTTTTTTCTTGTATTCTCCTTCTTTCTTATTGTTACTTCCTTGCTTATGAAAGACCCCAATGTACATATACAATAGATACTACGCATATTTTTTTTAACGTTTTAAGTCGTAGAGCAGCATAAGGAAATTAAAACCAGTAGTTAGATCAAGCACCATTAAAAGCGAGAAAAAAAGGGATTTCCCCCAATTTTTGCACGCAGAAAGGCTTGTGTTATACGTCATATTATATATGCGTTGAGATGGGAGGATGGCTTTCACAATGCAACAAAATTTTGTTGAGGAAAAATTAGTGGAATTGAGGTTGGCCAGCAATGCCGCCACGGAAGCCTAAGCACAAAGGGGCGATCATCTCTTCTCCCGTTTGTTCCCTACTACAAATATGCGCTTGGCTGTAAAAATAGATTCTACTTAATTCAGCCTATGAATTAATCATTTTTCGGCTCGAAATACTGAAGTTTAGTTCTGACATAATCTCATTTCGGTCATTGAAAGGCCAGAAATTGATAAATATATGTATATTAGCCCCCACCGTCAGTGGTTTTGGGGCAACAGAAGGGGTTTCTTCCTACACCACTTATTGAAGGGATTTCATTCCAAAATCACTCGTTTAGAAATCAGAGACAAGAAAAAAGCAAAAAGAAATCGCGAGCTTCCTCCTCCATAATTCCATTGTACAACAATTTCATTACCGTCGATTTACTACGGCCGCGTAATAACTTCGTATTAGAGTGAGCGAATTACGATTGCCACCCCGGTGGTGGAGGCTCTAGAGGAGGCGTGCCCGAGCCCCGACCCAAGACTCTTCAGGCAATTCGATGGACTGAGGAGTCACTAATTCTAAGACGAGGAGGACACGCATTTTCAATCGTGGTCGGAGAGGGGGGAGGTCACTTTCACTACGATTTAACGTCCCTTCGTGAAAACTAAAAAAGTCCCCGCTTTTGATTGATGGATGGTGATCATTCGAGACTCAGCGTCCGCGGCAAATTAAAAGAAAAAACATTTCCATCATTGTTTTGAGGTTTGCTCTATTTGTTGACAAGAAAGAAAATTTAATGAGCGCTTCCGACCTCCCTTTCCATAATCGTCTCACAATTTATTTCATTACGCTGAAGAACTGGGTCGATTTTTCTCATGTTTTTCAGCGGCAACCTAAAAAAAAAATCGCGAAGCAGAAAAAAATGAGCCCGCAAATAGGAGGAAGATACAAAAGCACGTGCATCACGAAGATTTTTTTTCTTCTTAAAGCGTTTCCGTGAAAGTTCCAGTGAAGTTACTTGAATCAGACGAGAGTGAACAGCACCCTCACCCCTCCACCTACTCCTCCCATCCGATTTAATTCGGTTCATTTGAATGAGGCACAGCATGAGCAACTCTGATGTGAGGGGAAGGGGATTTGAAATCAAAAGTGTCCTGTTGATGATAAATGTCGGATCTGGGAGGGTTTTGCGTAAAATAAACAACTTTCTTTTTCAGGACCAGTATTTTTGTTGCAGGGGACAACACTAATGTGAGTGTAGGGAAAAAACCATGACGTATTCGCTCGAAATGCGTCATAAAAATCAGGGCCAATAATAGGCGGTAGGTAGTTTTGATTATTACAGGCGACTTGTCGGGTTGATTGAGGTAATTTTGTTTCGTCTTCCTCTGATTAGACTCCGTCATTTATCATAGTCCCAGCGATGCATTAAAGCTTTGAAAAAAAAAAAAAAAAAAAAGAAAAAGAAAAACACTAGACGAGTGACACGTTTTTTACTTTTGACTGAGTGGGAATGGTGGGGGAGGGAAGAACATTTTTTCTTTTTTTTAGATTAATGGCAAAGAAGAATGAACCGAATTACGTTTTGCAAAGAACATGAAGAGCGATAATCAAGGGCTCATAATATATGCCCTGCCTCCTCACATAGCTCTTTTTAACGGTTTACGTGTGCCACTTTTGATATACGTTGGCTATAAAGCGTCGTGCATCAGGCGAAACGACAAAGGCCGTTTGCAAGCACAAAATACTTCTTCGTTTAAATCGTTTTAAAGTACAAGTTTTTTGGATTTTTCCATGTCAAGAACCGTCGACCAGAGAGCGGTTTTGTTAAATTGTATGGAATGTTGAGGGCATTTTTCCAGTCCACTCGGTTCATGAGCGCGCTCGGACCATTCTCTATTGCGAAAAGTGCGGCGATACAGCATATAAACATGGATAATAAAGAATTTAACAGACTTGAATCAAAGGAGAGACTCAGGGAGCTTGAGCCCCCTCCTTCGAAGCAGCGCTCGATGGGTTTTGAGCCCCTGGTCACATTTCGGCTCCGGAGAAGAAACGAAGAAATCTTGAAATACCCAAGATAATGATTCCAGTTTTCAAAACTTACAATTTCACGCCATAAACTGCCTGTTCAGCCGCAAACCTGCGATCATTCTGTAACGAATCTGTTTTAAATTTCGTATCTCAAGAATCTGTTTGTTCTGGATATCTGGACCCCCGCCCTCAACCACGATGAGCAAGAAACTAGCTATTTAGCAGTAAAACTGTTCACTGCACACGAGAATTCCATAATGGCAATTTTTTTGGGCGCAACAAGTCCGATACTAGACGCAAATGATCAGCTCGTGGCTAGTCAACAGTTCAGCCATTTTCAAGGTGCGAAGGCTCAGATTGACAATTTTTGAAGCACACGCCAGCGGCCAGTTTGTGTGAATATCCATGTTTGTCCATTTTTTAAAAGAGCAGGTAGCCATTTTGAAGGCGCGAATATCGTCATTAACATCATCTGCAGTCTCTGTTATAGGGCCAATGATCAGTTTGGCCATTTTTAGGGCTAGAATAGCCCGTTTTTAACGGCATGAATGCTCAGTTTGGTTTAGTTTAACGATTTATAGGCCGCATTGAGTCGGTTTTGCCAATGTCAGAACACGCAGAATAGCCAGTTTTGGGGTCCAAATGTCGAAAATTGGCCATTTTTAGAGCTCACAAAATCAATTTTGCCATTTATTGGGCGCGAACTCTACGTCAAGCCAAGGCGCGAATGGTCAGTTTAGGCTGTTCTTGGCACGCGAATGGTCAATTTTGCTATTTTCAGGGCATCAAATCATCTGTTTAGGTATTTTCATGGCATGAATCATTAGTTTATCCATTTTTATCAGGGGCCTTATTCTCTAACGAGATTGAAACATTTCTTTGGTAGAAACATTAAAATCTCATTCATGAAATTAAGAAAACTGAACGGAAACATATGATTTTTGAAAAAAGCAATGTTGAAAAAAGTTAGTGAATAAGGCCCCTGGTCTCGTAAAGTCAGTCTGGCCATTTTGAGAATGGAAATCACCAGTTTGGCTATTTTTATAGCACGCAACCAATGAGTTTAACCTTTATCCATTTTCAAGGAGCGGGTCGTCGGTTTTGCCTCGAGCCCCCTTGAAATGGCCAACACTGAGCGTTTCGTGTTATCGGTGGTTTTGGCTTATTTTCTCGACCCTGCGTGGTCAGTGGCTTCAATGAGACTCTTCACTGAACTTCAGGCCTCGAATTGATTGACCATCGTCCACTGGAAAAATGGGTCAAAGCGGCCAATAACGTCGCAATGACGTTGAGAATCCCTGGCGGTTAAGGTTAGAGGGGTGAATGTGTCGCCCACTAAACGGTAAATTTGGGATCAAAATTCCACTGGCCGTTATAGCGGCAGTCAAAGATAAGTCCAATAGAACCCTCATCCCTTAATTATTGTCTATTCATTTTTTTCAACAGTCGAGTCGGTTCAGACGAGCTCTGTTACCCACCAGAGAGAGACGTGATGGCCTCAAAAAGCCACTGGGCCACAGATAATACCAGAGGGGTGTCTCTCAACCATTCCCATTGATCGAAACTCATCTAGCCATGAGTTTAGTGGGCAGGGGCGGGAGGAGCAAAACGGTGCCACGGATTCCACGCTCCTTCGACCCTCTGTTTCCGGGTCCCGTATTTAAAAAAAAAAAAAAAAAAAAAAAAAAAAACTTGCGTTTGAATGGCAAGGGTGTAATCAATGATTGGTTCGTTCTTTATAGTTTTCGATACGTCCAACTATTTTCATTATGTGTTGAAAAATGGAAGGGACGTGGTGTGTGGGCGTAGAAAAGCCTGAAGAGACGTCCTTTAAACTTTCTTTAAGACGTCTGATAAGAAAGGAGACGCTTCGCCTATTTTCCGGTTTCATTTTTTCTTCGGAAAATCTATTCCGGCTGTTATTCTGTTGATAAAAAGACATTTTTTTTTCCTTCGTCGCCTAACAGTTTCTTTGATTTCCTTTCCACCTTCGAAAAATACTTTTTTCCACAAGCGCGAAGGATTGAACCGGTGCACTCGCAGGTTCTGTTATATTCTCCTCCTTCGAGCCGCCCCACCGCAACAGTATTTCGAAGTGTCATCCTGAGTGAGAGAATTTAATTAAGACGACCACTTTCATTCCAATTAATACCAATTAAAAGAACTCTAACGATTAAAACTCGTTCGTCTAACGTCTATAAACCAAGTCGGAGAGAAAGTCATCCGTATTGGTTACCGGATTGGTGGTAACGGTGGGGGGGGGGCGTAAGTAGTCGCTAAGGTCAAAGCCTCTTTAAAAAATACTTGGTGTTGACCGTGAAAAAAAGAAAAGAAATAAAACTTCAAGTCAAGTTACATTCTATCCTCCTGGATATTCAAAAAGCCATAAAAGTCTCATGGTTAAACCGATTAAAAATTATTCGCATCGTTAGCGACCCGCTTTTTTTTGTCTAAAAAAAAGAAGATTTTAACGAGAAAAAAAGAGTGAAAGTTTTGCTTTGGGCTTGAAAAGGGCTCTTTTTCTTCCATTCTTAGTTTCTTACACACACAAAAAACTGTGGGAATCATCTCTTTCCATAGATCATTTTTTTCACACGTTTTCTTTTCGTCAAAAATTTGACAAGCCTCTTCCGTCTCATCACCACCATAACAAGCCAAGTTGGAAGTTCGACAAAAACGGACAAACTATAAAAATGATTTTTAGTGGACGATTATTAGAGGTTGAAAAATATAAAAAAGTAGGAAAAAAGACAGCAATAATCCAACAGAACAATATTGTGAAGAGAGCAGGAAAGACAGGGTTATTACATTACAAAAAAGGAAGAGGTGAGAACTTTTTTTTTCTCGAAGATTAAAGTTATGGAGAAAGTCTTTCAATCTTTCCTACTCATACACAGATCGCGTACACCAAGAATGTAATAAAAGTGGGGCATCTTTAAAGTTAATACGATGGGAAGCCGAACCCATATTCGCCCTCCAAAACTCATGAGTGCAATCGTGTTCACAATGAGGTGGGGTAATGGCGAGGGGTGGGTGGTGCAAGATGAGGCCCACGCGATAGCGGATTATGAGGCGGAGGACAAAATGTTTATAAGTGAAACTTTTAGCCGGATGGAAATTAATTTGCCGAGGGGAAGCAGATCGCTTGAGAGTCGTATTTGTTGCTTATGAAGTTATGACTAAAAAAAAAAAAAAGTTACCCCTTGTGTTATCGTTCGGTGAATCTACCGCTATAGGGTTGGACGAGGAGTACTATTAGAGAAGTGAGAAAATATCCGGTTCATGAAATCGCAAGTGAATTAAGACTTATATTAAGCTTAATTACCCGTTACTACACACCGGGATGTAAATCGGACACACAAGGCGTTCATAGACAACGCCGGTATTAACTATAACAAGTTTTATTCCCAATATCCTGGCCGACTGAATGCAAAGCGAAAGCGATCTGAGTTCAACAACGGACGCTCCAGAATCTTTCCATATGAATGAATTTCATTCCTTGAAGAGCCATCCTGCGGACTGTGTCAGATCCTCCGCAGCCCGGTCTTCTTGTTGTTCGGTGCAAGACGGCCGCCATTCAAAGACGATGCGATTGAAGTGGAACTCAAAGCTCCGATATTTTTAAATTGGTGGAATTTCACGGTAATTTCATAGGCCGAATTCAGCACGGGTCGCATTAAGCGACTGAATTACACTTTTGTGGCAATATATGAGTGAAAATTGAAGTGTAGGCAGGGACTTATGCTGACTAGGAGGCGACGAAGGTCCGGGAATGATAAATATAAATGAATATTCAACTTCCAAATACAGCCGGCTTCCGCTCAAAACGAAAACAAGCGTATGCCACATTGCCACCGCCATTATTTGAGTTTTTGCAGCAACTTGAGTTCCAGGAACGATCCAGCCAGATCCGTTTGCTTCGAAGCATTTTCTTGGATTTCTCGGCCCTTTGAGACGGCGGCCACCGCCCGCGAGAAAATTTGCACGACTCCAGAAAAGTGGAAAAGGCGTCCAAAAACACTGGAGTCACTGTGATACCCCTTTAGCCGATTATCCCAGCGTTTCCCAGGGGCTAAGCGGGCGATTTTTGGAGTGGTTTTCTCAAAGTGTTCCAATCCAAGACCATGCTTTATTGACAAATTCACCTGATGGTCCAGACCAAACACATCCTAAGGGGTCATCACATTGTCCCTTGCAGTGGCCTTATTAAAATGGTTATTCGGCGTTTTCGTTGGTTTCGGGCGATTTTCTTAACTCCAGTTCTGCCCAATGAGCTTTTACATGAGCATTTTTCCCTTGCCATCAGTACAGGAACAGATGAATGAATGTTTTATCCTCTGTTGGGGATTTTCCTAAAAAATCTCAAAATTTCGCCTCAGAGCTAAAAAAAAAAAAAAATTTTCCGTCAATTTTGACTCAAGGAGTGACTATTTCAGACACCAACAGGATATTTAGCCCTATATCGCTTACAATACGTGTATTTTAGCCCAGAAACTGCAAATTTGACTGTAAACGCACGATTTTACTAAAATAAGATAATAAATATACATATAAGATATGTGGCATTAGACACTTGTTAAAATGGGAAATGAAGGCCGAATTCTGCTCAACTTATCCTCGAGTAATGGAATTCACGACTTTAAAACTGACAAGGGGAAGGGCGTTTGCCCAATGCACCAGTCCAATCGCCCAAGTCCGGTAGCGATCCATAGCAAGAGCGATAGGGCCCCCCTGATAAGCTTAAAGATGAATGATTGGAACGTTTATAGGTTTTTTAAGCGTTAAATTCACGGCTGAAATTGAGAAAAAACCCTCAATTGCCGCTAAAATTGAGGTAAAAACACCATAATTCGTGGTAGATGAAGACAGTATCGTGGTTAAAAATGAGAAAACACTCTAATCCTCAAGTTTTTGTTCGTCCTTAGGCGGCTTACGCTGATAAATCATGCGATTTTGGCAGTTCATGGGGCAAGAGGGCGCTGCTAAAAGTTCAGAGAAATCAGTAATTTGCGGCTAGAATTGAGATAAAACGCTTATTCGTGATTGTGAAGAAAATTTCTTGGTTACAATTGAAAAATATCGCTGAAGGGCTTGCTTGGGGCGAATCCCTGGCTCAAAGTTTAGAAAAATTACTTATAAAATAAAGCTGTTAGCTGTTAAAATAGAGAAACACGTTCATTTTTGTGGCAAAAATTGAGAAATAACGCTCATGGAGGGCCATGGATGGATGAAATTGAGAAGAATCAGTTATGTGCTGTTCTTAGGGCAAGTGCGGGCTAAAAATTGAGAGAAAACGTCATTTCACGAGGGAAAAAGTTCAAAGAAGCTCTCCTCTTTGGTCACCGGTTCCACATAAACATACATAGTCGTTTTCAGATCATTGTTCCTGTTGAAAACCAATTTCAGTGAAAAGACACCCGAAAAAAATATGTCTCATGTAACTCATTTTGCTCGTGTTGCCTGAGGTTTTTCAGACATCTTGCCTAATTACTACTACCAAAATCGACGAATATCAAAAAGTGAATAGATCATTCGAAAGCTCAGTAAATTAGGAAGTTTTTCCAGCGGTAAAAATAATAGTCGACAATTTAGGAAAGTTTAGAAAATCACGTCCGGAATTTTCCAAATTTTTGAAAAATGAAGTTTGTTTCCGTTTGAGCTTCTGTCATGCCAAATAAATGTAGTTTAATCATGATTTAAATGAACTATTCTGTAAGAAAATTTTGTGTTCTTTCCAACGAGCTCCTTAGTTTTGGGTTTGCAAGAATTACGAGGCTTGCAACATGCACATTTCGAAAAAAGAAGCAACAAGCCAAAATAACGTTAAATGGACGATTCTGAGAAAACTAAAAGGAATTTTCAAAAATGTCACATATGCATTTTGGTCCCAAATGATGGCCCCAAACCCAGGGTTTTCTCTGAGCATCTCGTTATTGGACACCCTGTATAACGTTTGTTTTTAGCACACACCGTATACGCTAACGCTAAAGAACCGTAATTGCGCATGCTCAGAAATATCTTTTACGTTACATATTTGAATTTGGGCCCGCTAAATGGAAAGGAACAGCGGAGCGATTTAAGGGAACGGTACAATACCTATCGGGCTGTTACAACCTGTGAAGCCTACTTTATTGCAGCCGTGCTTAGGGCGTGTTTTCCTAGTTTACCCCGAGTTTTTCAATACAGATAATTCAACGCTAAATTGAAATTTTAAACAAACTTTAATCTCATCGTGGGAACAGCGCGAAAACAAAACTTTAGATAAGGATAACCTCACTGGTAAAGCTAAACAACGTAGTTCTCGATTTACCGTAGAAATGTCTTGCTAAAACTGATCGTTGAGCTCATGCGCTAAGTCCAACACGGTAATGAATAGCGTTACCGTTAGTGGGAGAGATTGCCAAAACTCTGTAACAGCTCGTCGTTGCCAAGGAGGCAAGGACCCGGTCGCTGGTCGGACAATTTATCACGTTCTTCAGTTACGACATTGTTCACTCGAGGACTCATTATATGGGCATGAGAAGGGTCGAGTTCGTGATTTGGACTCCCCCATCAACTGGCCACTGTGTAGAACCCAGCGTAGACGGATGCCCTCAGTTAAGTGCTCCATCAGCCCCCCCCCCTCCCATCACAAATGAGAATGAGCTGAGAATGTCTCTGAGTTTACATCAGTTTTTGAGTCCATAAAGTGAAGTTATACAAGGGGCAGTCTATAAAATGCTTCTGTTTATTGAGCGATGTAGTCGCGGTTTAATGGGTAACGGGCGGGGATTCGCGTTCCTGCCGATTCAATTGCTCTCTGGCTACAAAAAATAGGGACGTAACCCTCAGATTAGTCAAATAGACGACTCATTATCAACGACACATTGGTCACCCCGCGAGCTTGATGGAGCATGAGGAATTCATAAGCTCGCGTGAACAACTAACTGTTACGCTTATGTGTGTCTGTTACATAAAAAATAGATATTTGATTATTTCTTTTGAGAGTGTTCATCGAACCCATGGGCACACGAAACCATACGTAACTAAATATTTGGTTGTATGACGAAAAAAAAACAGGGAAGACAGTACAATACAAGTACAGTAGTTCACCTTTCACTTTCGTCTAAAATTTCTCACGTCAATTTATGTCTCACGAGAAAGTAACCCCCCCCCCCCACATCATTTTCAAGCTTGTTGTGAAACTTATTTGGTTTCAGTGTTTCACTTTTTGTTTTCTTGTACTGGGAAGTCTCTAGTTGTGCTTCTTTCGAAGACGATAAACGATGGGAAAAACGAGAGGCGTTTGTTATGTGAAAGACTCACGCCAGGCCAGACACCCGGCGACACAATCGTTTTGAGCATTTCAACCAAAAAAAAAATACGCCGATCGAGGGATGAGATTTGATGAAAACGAACTTGCCTATTGTCTTTCAGGGCGTTAGCAAGGGTGCTGGGGAGGGTTGGGCGAGATGGGAATTTTTCACTTTCTTCCCGAAAAAGCAGACAATATTTTCACGCCTCTCTTTAATCGTCTCACCGCCCCCTCCCCTCGAGAAAGGGTTTTAAGCTTTTAACCTCCTGTGTGTATGACGAGGGATGATGACATGAAACCACTCGCCCATCAATCCTAGAGAGCGTGAGCCCCCTGGCTATTCAGAGGCCCCTGCCGCATTGTAAAGTCAAGGGAAATAACAGTGATGGACAGTATTTTTTCCCCATTTTTTTTTCAAATAAAAATTAGTTGCGTGCGTGAAAACGTTTCATTTAAAGCCGTTTTCCTTCACCTCACCGAAAAATCGGAAGGAAACGCATTCTTCAAGCACGCTCCCCCTACGCCTCTGCATCCCTACAGCCCAACAAAAAAAAAACATAAAAGGAAAAACCAACTGGGCAAATCATTCGCGATTGTTTTGTGTACACACCACCTCAGTCTTTCACTGTGTCCAGTCAAAACAAATTGCGTAATTTTCGTTGTTCAGTCCTCCCGCTCACCCCACAAATAAAATTTTTAAACAAGTCATTTTAACGCACGGGTAAACTCATTTCCTTCCGCGATTTTTTTTTATTCTCAATTCAACATCTTGACCGCTCCAACGGTCCGATACTCGTCTCTTCGTCTTTGTAACGCTTTATAATCGTTTAATTTGCGTCGTTAGTGATGTTTAAAATCATGTTTTTTTTTTTTTTGTTTTTACTGGTACGGAGGAGTTACGTTGTATTTTGTTTCGAAAAACAAAAAAACTAAAAGCGCAATTGTTTACAAGTTTTGAATAGGCTTAGAGAGGTGAGATTTCACTTTCTTTGTACATCTTAATTACTGCGGCAGGCATAAATTCCCCCTTCTCCTCATCCTCTAGTGTAATTAGACTGACACCGGGAGGAAGTGAAAAACCACCTAGAGTACAGCAGGGATTGAGGGTTGAACGTTACTCCGAGTAAAAAAGAAGGAGAAAGAAAATTTTCCAGGTAAATGATGGGGTGCCAGAAGCGCTCTTTTAAAAATTTTATGCACGCGAGCGAGGAGAAATGGATAATTTGAACCTTAAGATGCTGTGATCCATGAACACAGTTATTTTAACTTCATCTCTCTCATCCACTCTTCAACACTCTTTTTCTTGCTAAGAAACCGAGTCAATACACTTTTTGCCCCGGTAGTTTTAAGACCTCGTTCACAAACTCTATGTACACGTTGTGCGGAAGCTATGCAACCATCAAATTTCTTCCATCGAAAAATGAAGCATTTTGATACGTTACGTAGACTCCACAGACGCATTGCTCATAGCTTGTGAACGGGTCTTCAAGAGAATTTAGAGCACTGCGTACAGCCTTGTTGGTCCCTTCGGACAAAACTATATACATATATAGGAGGACAGGTCTTTATAGGAAGCAAATAGGAAGTGAGAAATTGATCAAATTAAATGCCCCCTCCCATGTTTGCGATTGAAATTGCGAAGAAAGTTAATGTGGCAACACCTAAAAAACAGCGGTGTCACTTTCAGGATATTCTAGGTCACTCCTGAAAACACACTGGAACTTTCCACATTGTTCCATTCGTCAACAGTGTTTTGAAGAGGACCGTGTGGTGGTGAAGGGGGAGAGTTTGGAGTCATTAATAAAATATTTAATGAACTTTCGAAGAGAAAAGTCAGGTTATAGAGAAGAGAGTTCATGATTGACAATGAGGCGCGTTCGCGAACGACGAGAATATTTGATTTCGAGGTGACAAAAGGCCAACGTACTTTTTTTTTTCTTGTCACCTTTTGATCTGAAAATTAATAAATTGATGGGGATTGGGGTTGACGATGTGTGTGTATGTGGGGGGGGGGCCTCCGCACCCCATTCAAAAACAAGTCCTTATAGAACCTTTTGGACTTCAATTGAAAACAATACAAGGAAGGGAAAATTGGTTTTATTGGCAAGATGCTTCGCATCAATGCAAACTCGATCAAAGTAGTTTAGCAAGGGGTGGATGATGGTTTGAGCGGGGGGGGGGCAATCAGAGCAATTTCCGCGCGCCCCACGCAGTTCTCAACGCTCTCTCTTCGTCTTTCTAAAAAAGCTTGTTAGCTATGCCCAGTTTTAAGTAGTGACAAAGGCGATTCGTCTTGATCAAACAAGACACTTCCCCCACCCGACTACCCCATTTATCCCAATTCGAACCATTTTGACTATGGAACCGATTTTTTGTCTCCCCTTGGTTACTAATTTCGTTATAACAAAATGATTTTCTCGATAATCCTCGGTCATAATCAAACACGACAGGGGGTGATTGTGGGAGGGGGAGAATATTTCCAATTTGTAAGGCTGCAACATCTAAAAGGCAAAATTATTTTATTTTACTACGGCTTCATCGAGGAAATTGTTTAACCCGGACATTAGCTACGCTTAATAAGAATTTGCTGACCTGAAAATTTGTTATTTCATCACGAAACCGAAAAACTTTATCCCACAAAGTCTAACAGGTAGGTGAAAAGCCTTATATTTTGATCTGATTCAATGAGGAAGTGATGAGAAATCATTTTTACCCCCTCTCCCCTGATTTAACTCCGCATACACAGAAATATTAAATCGATTTGGCTGACCTCCGCAAAAAGGGGCGTTTTTTTATCAACTCGTTGTAAACTAACGATTTCACCCTAAAAATTGACTATTCACCCGGTCACTGGCAATTCAGATATGTAATATGCTATCTTGTTTTCTGGTTACCCGGATGGCACGCAAAAAGTCGTAACTTAGCCACCCAGAAAGCCGCAGAAGCAACAAATGCCCAATATTCCCTCCGTTTGGCCTCACAATTTGTTATCTCGGGTACTGCGACCGGACGGGCTGAAGACCGCTAATTAAGCGCTGGAATGTGATTTTTCGTCACAAGGACTGTCTTGAAAAGGGAATTAGTGATTTTTTTTGGCTTGAGAAAGTGGGTATTCCCAGCTACGGAACTATCCGAAAACGCATCAGCCAGCAGTCAATAATCTCAACATCCGGCTAGGATCGTCGTGGAAGCACTGTTGTGGTTGAAACATTACTGTGGTTAGAGATTTGTGGTTGAAGCTTTCCTGTGGTTGGACCTTCCTTACGGTTCGGTAACTACTGTGATTTAGAGCTTCGCTGCGGTTTGAGCTTTACTGTTTTTTTGATCCAGGTCTCTTATGAGAATATGGGAGGGGGAGGGGGCACTTGACATGCTGTTAATAATCCGTCCGACCTTCCTTGGAAGGGGGGGGGGGTGACTTTTGGAAATCGAGAAAGGGAAGAAAAGAAAATCGGGAAAACCCCATGTTTCCTCGATTGGGAACCGACTCGACCACAAATCTGGCAACTTGAACGTTGGATATTACTGATATCAATAAAAACCGGTATTTCACGCTCGAATAGTTGGTTATTGAGGCCAAAACTGGAAATGAACAATATTTCGTACAATCGAGTTGAATTCACCCGCTTATCCACACAAATACATGCTCCCAGGACACGACTATCCACTCACAAAACTCCATAATTATGCGTATATTCTGATTCTTCGGCATAACATCAAGCAACTGCGAGGCAAAAAGCTTTATTCCAGTCAGTAGCGTGATGTGTCAAGGACTTAGGGGGCAGACCCCCCTTGGGGGTGGCCTCCTACTGGGGGGGGGGGGTGCCTCCGAAAAGCCTGTAGAGATGGAAGATGGGAATTTGAATATTGTTAAGGTTGTGAAAAAATCGCTAATTCACTTTAATTACAATTGGGAAAACGGGCTAATTTGCGGGCTAAATTTGAGATAAAGCGCTAATCACGGCTAAAATCGATAAAACAGCTAATTCATTTAACCAAATCATCTGCACAACACTGCTTGAGGGGAAAATCGTAGTTTTTATTTTTTTTTTTGGCGCCTAATGCTTCGGTCGCAGGGGGTGGACGCTTCTGGGCAAGGGCAACATCTAACTGGTGAGGTGGCAGTATGGGCGACTCGCAAACGAACGCGGTGGTTGCATGGAAGTCCAATTTGGAGCAGAATTGACGCTTTTTTGATAAACAAATATTCGACGTAAAAGCTCAGCGATCAATTCAGCGGATAGTGTGGGTGGCGGTGACGAATTCGGGTTATGTTGACTATCAGATTGTAAAACTGCCCCACAAGCTGATTAATTCGTCCACAATTCACCACTGAAGCTCTTATGTGGCTCCAACGCCCCCTCCACCACTCCTTAGACAAAGCAATTTCGAAAAACGCTCAACTAATTAATAAAGCTATAAGTTCTCTCCCCTTAATGAACGGAAAGCCGGCGGCGCCGCCTCCGGCCCATATCAACTTCAAAGGTGGAAAACAAGGCGGGGCGTGAATTCTAGTGTCCCAGTTATCTCATTTCGAAGGATGTTAAAAGCCGGGTTAAGGGGGTGAAAACGTGACACTTTCACTGGGAAGAACTACACGATGGAAAAAAATCTAAGGAAAAATTTAATAAAGAAATTGATTGTTAAAAAACGGAGAAAATTGGAAATTCGTTCTGGTTTATTATTTTTGTTCATTGTTTGTATTAAACGAAATTCGGGTTGCATTCCTCGGAGGATCAACTTTGAAAGAAAAAAAAAATAGTCGTCCTGGTTGGGCGGGTGGTATGGGCTGAGTGGGTGGGGGGAAGAGGATGGCCTGGATATTGTAGGAGATGCTTTTATATGGTCGGGAACCTGTACCTGGACCCCGCCGCATCGTTTCACTACCTGTGCACCACTTTACACCTGTGGGTATTTTGTAAGGTGTATAGAAGGAAGATTCTTTCCAGAATTAATCTCACGATTAAAATCATTTTAACCATATTTTATTCAGGCGCATCAACGTTATTTTTCACGCTCAAGAGAACTTTGAAAAACTCAAAAGCTTGGTCATAGAGGTCGACTATTAGAAAAGCTTAGGGCCCCTGCCACCCAACCTCCATCAGCGGAGGATTTTTTTGTCTTCTTCACATTCCATTAACTTTGTAACTTTTATGACTCAAAAATAGTTGTCTTTTTGTTATAACTTTCCCAGAAAAGTCTTCATCGCCACGATGATCGGGTCACGTATACACCACCACGTCTCCTCGCACCCACCCCCGTTATTTACGCGAGGAGAAATCGACGTTTTCCAGCGTTTGACATCCCCTCAATTTTTGTTTACCGAGCGGAGCGTGACTCAAATTTACAAAAGAAAAATTCGAATTAACGCCCCCGCACACAACACACACACGACTTGGTTTGATTGGGTTATCAAAAGCGGTGAATAATACGGGCGTTTGATCACGTTTAACTCACATCGTCCACGCCTTGTTTGTTATAAGGTGGACAAGTTGAGAATGTCATTAGCGACCATGTCTATGGGGTCGCAATGCCTCGCGTAACTCTAGTGAATGAAAAGAACTTGGAAGAGATTGATATGAAGATTGAAAAGAAGAGGATGAAAGAATCGTGACGGATAGTTAAGTTGTCTCTGGTGACTCTTCACTCGACAAGATTGCGATGAGTAGATAGGATGATAGAGAAAACGGGTATTGTTCGACTAAAAACGTCGTTGTTTGGACGTATAATGTCGTCGCTATTTGTTTCAATTCCTTTTGGGATATGATCCATCTTCCGTTCCACTTTCTAAACAGTATGTAACAATAATGAAATAATTGATATTTCACTATTTATGCCCCATTGCTCGGTGGTGGTGCTGGTAACTTAAGTCAGTCGAGGAAAAAAACCACATTTTTACTTCCTGAAAACGAGTCTTCGTCTTCTTTTTTTAGAGTTTAATTTTACGCGTGCTACGGTGCTACCGTGTTTTGGAATAGGTACGCGTGTTTTCTTTCGAAATCGAATCGAATCCACACCTTCCTGGGTCTCCCCAGACATAAAAGACATTTTTCTTCTTATTCCTCTTCTCTCGGTTCCTGAAATATTTTCTGTCCCCGGCCCCCGCAAAAGACCAGTCCCGGGCACCGGGAATATTCTCCCTCCAAGCCTCAGTCTCACCTCACACCTTGCCTGAAATTGACCCAGAGGAAAGCTCCTATCCACATAGCCGAGGGGGGGGGAGCACTTATTCCGTTACTTTTTCGCGGGTGTGTGTGTGCGTGGAAGAAAGGGGCGCTTCGGCTTCAAGAAAATCCGGATGAAATGGAATGCGTGTGAAGGTTGGGCCAGGGACCTTGCACCGTGTGGGTTGTTTTTATTGAGAAACAAACAAAATTGTCGCCGATTGACCTTTTAAATCAAAGTAAAATCGTTAGGACCATGATTTCCCGCGTTTCATGACTGTTCAATTCAAATATGAAAACAAAATTATTGTTTTAAACACGAAAATCAAATTAAAAACTTCCCCTGGAAACAACCTGTCCAACGTTAAAACGTAACAAGTGTAAATGTAGTTTACAGTTGGAGAAAGTAGGACTCTTAAACTTGACAATTAAAAAAAAAAAAAAAAAAAAAAAAAAAAAAGAGCAAGACCGAACAGGTCGACGCACTTTAAAGGGCGTCAACGTCATTTTAATTCGCGATTCGGGGTATTTGAAAGCAAAAGTGAGTTGCGATGTTGCTGTTGGGGAATGACGAGCGGAAAAAAAGAGGAGGCATGGAAAGTGCTTGAATGTTCCAAAAGAGAAGCTAATTTCCCTAATGTGTGCCTACTTCTTATCGCGCTTTCTTTCTAGACAACAGGGTATTCAACTTTTTGTATGTGAGAATTGAATTTGAAGGTGCTGCGTAACTCGAATACCAATAAAACGTACTGAAAATAATCGAAGAAAAGGAGAAAAAGTTGTAGAAAAAAACTCGAGAACGAAAAAGTGGTATTTCAGAGGCTCGGAAAGAAAGCCATCAATTGATATAATGGAAGAAAGCCAGATATTAGAAGATGAAATCATAAAACGCTTCACAGATCCCAAAAATGCTGTTTCACTACATTTCCACATGAGTAAATTGTCTCCACTGATTGAGCGGCCACCGAACAGCTTAAGTTAAGCTCCAGAAACTGCTGAAACTGTTGAAAATTGCAAGTTTGGTGCTAAATAGTCGCGGAACTGCATGTTTGTGGCTGTAAACAGGCGTGAATTCACTATATTTCAGAGAGAAAATATGCGAAATTGTAAAGCAATAATCTTTGCTTTTTGAACGTTACTAGCAGTCTAGCAGTTTTTAGCTAGAGTGTGTGTTCACTTCAGTACATTAAGCAAACCATGTGCTATGCGTCTGTGGGTCTGTGGAGTGAACGGGGCTTTAAGGCCCGTTCAGAAGCTTCATGTTTGTAATGTGTGGAGTCTATGCAACCTATAAAAATGCTTCATTTTTCGAGGGAATAAATTTTTTTGGTTGCATAGACTCCACAGAACGCATGCATAGAGCTTGTGAACGGGCCTTTATAAAGATTTGGATTTTTTATACCTAAATATTATAATATGTGTACTTCGGCTGTACAACAAATAGCGTACAACACTCGGGCGGTATTTCTCATTACGATTTCGGGCCACAACTGCAACTGCCCTCGGCTTCACCTCGGGCTCTTCCTGACTCCCTAGACCGTGATGAGCATCACACCGCCCTTGTATCGTAATATACTATTCTGGACCCTTGGATCCCAGTCTAACCGGTTTGAGAGCTTCCAAAGCTCGATGGATACCCGCGAAATTGCATCATTCGGACTTGAATATCAGCGATATTGTAAGTTTTGGGCCTGAACGGTTGTATGGCTTAAAAACTAATAGCGTTTTCCATTTGCATGAAATTCCGCTTTGAAGCCGAGCATTTCCAGGTTGACAAAATGTGGCGACCCTGTTGGATTTGTACTTTTCGATTTGGGGGTAGCTTTCGCTTTCGAGTCTAGTAGAGGGCAATGGCCTTCCCTGATGCTCCCTCCTAAGGCTACAAGCACGGTCTATGGCAAATTTCTCGAAATTTGGTCTTTGAAGACCAAATCTCGCTATACTGGTTTGAATGAACTGTACCGGCATAAATTGGCTCAATTGAGGTCAAATTCGCAAAACTTTCATTTTAATAGAACCATACCTGCGAAATTTATTCATGACATCAAATGCATGAGCTAAATTGAACCTTTGAATATAAAGATGAATAAACGTCTAAATTTCGCTTTTGAGGTAGCCAAACTCGAGAAATGTGATTTTTGAACCTATTAGCTTTTTAACGAGCCAAACCAGCGAACTTGGGTTTAGAGACAATCAAAGCAGCGATATTTAGTTCCTGAGGGAACCAAACGCGTAAATTGGTTCTTGAAAAAGTAAAACCCACGAAATACGGTTTTTGAAAGAGCGAAAATCCGCAAAATTGGATTATAAAAGAGTCAAATCCTCGACATTTGGTTTTGAACGAGCAACGAGGGAACATGCAAAAAATCGCTGGGTCCACACCTGACGATCCGAAAACTGCCAGTCCAGCCTCGAGTCTGTGTGATAGTTTGGCTACCGTTGTCCAGCATTTATCGAATACCGCAAGGTGAAATGGAGCGGAACCACAAGTACGCAGATGCTGGGCCTGAGAATCCTGAAATAAAGGTCACGGGCCCTATGCCAACTTGCGTGATGACTCGGATTGACACGGCTAAAGATGAGAAAAGAAAAGTTGTTATTAAGTGCCCCCATTTTCACGGGGAAATCACTTTCGTTTTCTCATTACCTATGCATTTTTTAAATGTTAATTTCACCCTTAATTGCATTACCAAAAGTGTACAATATGAGCGTGGGCAGAAAAATCTGTCAGTTTGAAACAATGAACTATTGAAACGCCCCCCGTGACCCCCTCCCAACTTCTCTTATTTAAAAATGTAGATATGTATATGTCACTTTCACGCTGCGGAGTCATGCAGCGTTTTTGAAGGATAATATTTCACGTACGGCAAATGACGTTGTGAAAACAGACAGAGGGGAAAAAGATGCATCATCAGTAAGAGAGGAATGATGGGCAGATTCAAGTCCGAGTTTAAGCACAATTGTAATTTACGTATCCGCGCAACTGTGTTTTTTTAGTGACTTCAGTTCTTGAGAAAAGCATACCGCAAGTCATCAAAAGAAAAAGACACAAGAACGCGATACTACGGCAGCGATTGTGGTTGGAAAGATCGATGTTTTTTTTCTTCTTCTTCTTAATCGTCGAGCGACTTACCGCAAAACGGAATTCCCTCGGGGATCCACGTGCCCTGAGCCGTACAAATGCGTCGCGACGGTCCGAGGAGTTCGAATCCTCGTTCACACGTGTAAGTGGCCACAGTACCCTGGGCGAGTGTCTCATTTGAAAAAACGACCGTCGAATGAGCTGGAGCACCGGGAAATTTGCAATCTGAAACAGAAAGAACGGAGAATATATTATGAGGAAAAAAAATGTAGATGACCCGTTTTTCAAAACAAAATAAAATAAAACAACTCGCGGTCAAACAAGTTTTTGAATAACTTCTTTGTGGATTCTCCGTGGTGGCGAGGCATGGAACAGAGCCGTTTTTTTTTTTTTTTTTTTTTTTTTGGACGATGATTAATGAACAGACAGAGTTTACGAGGTTGCACATACACCTTCAGTAGATAGGTCCACGGACGGTCATTAACACTAAATTAGAGCACTAGCGTGAGGTTTTTGAACATTAAAAACTCCCATTCCCATTCGCTGGCTATGCCGGACAATTACAGAGAACAGATCGTCTTAAAAATATTTTTAAAAAAACGGTGATTAAGAAACCGCGGAACTAATTGTTTGACTGTTGGCTGAAAAGCTTGGTTTAGCTCGGTTCTATATTTTTGTCCACCCTTCTTCGGCAGAGCAAGGAATAATATCTGCCTTACACCTCTGTAGGGTCTTCCCAAGCGAATTGAAAATTGAAGATAATTTTGTATAGGTACGACAAAAATTAGTTTACCTAGAGCATTGAGAAGTTGTTGAATAAACGCCAGAATAAGGGGTGATGAGGGGAAGTAATTTTTTGGTTCGGCACAACCGGGTTTCTGACACTCTCATGTCGATGAGAGAGACTCTGATAGTTTATATTATGCGTACGGTTCAGCGATAAAGTCGGCCAATAGGGGGAACTGTGGTTTTGAAGGTGTTCTTTTGTCACAAAGGGGGAGGAGGATATAAAAGAACGAAAGGGAAAATGCGATCTATGTCTATAGACGGTATCAAATTACGGTGCACCGTGACAATTAGGAAGAGATAAAGTGGCTGGGGAAGAAGGGGTTGTCCTGTAATTCCGGCTTTGTCTCCCGATGTCCTCCTTGAACGCTCAAGAAAGAGTCTACGGAGCTGTGGGATGACACGATATGCCAATACCATAGGCGAAACAACCTGCTCAAAACCAAGGAAGGGGCAGCTAGCTATATAGAGTTCCCTTCTTCAGACACTGCAATTTATTTCACAAGCGTCTAAGGTTTTTATCAAAGCCCACCAAAAACACAAGCGAACTTTCCGTTTTAAAGGTTTTTTTGAATGTTCGGACGCTCGAGGAAAATGCTTAACGGTCAATGGTCAGTTTTACCAAAAAGTTGGTTGCTTACAACGTACTAACAAGGACCGCCCCATCTGCACGTTTTCTGGGTGAGGGCGAATGACTGACCCCCTCCTTCACAACTTTGTCCTCACAAAAACGAACTAGAGTGGCTCTGAAATTGAGAAACAGTGCGCTCGTTCACGGCCAAAATACAGAAAATGCGCCGATTCGCTGTCGATTTTGTGGTCTTTTCAGGTCCTTCAACAGATAAAATTGAGGATAAAACCCTAATGTACTGCTTCTGGGTCAAGTCCGCCGCTGAAATTGAGCAGAAACACTAATTCATGACAAACCGGCAGAACGATGGCATGCCGAAAACCACTTTTTTCAACTTTTCTGAGGTTTTACATCAAGAATGTGAAGTCAGCTCGGACTCCATTTTTTTCACGAACACCGTACTTCCATTCCCGAAGGGAACATGGAAGTAAAAAGGATAAAAAGAACTAATTCTCGGTCAAACTTTTCGACAAGCGCTGATTTGCGGCTAAAATTGAGAAAGAGCGAAGTTATTCGTTGCTGAAGTTTCTAATGAGCTCTAATTCCCGGGTTTTGGAGGATCTTTTACTGTAACGCTCTTACGAGAAAAGTTAATTTGCTGTTCTTGGATCAAGTCCGCGGCTAATATTTGGAAAAAGCTTTAATTCACAGATAACACTAGGAAAATACGCTAATACGCGGTTAAAAAGGAAAAGTTTTTATTCAAGGATTACAATTTGGGCGTGGAGGCGCTCATTCACAACTTAAATTGAGAAAATCGCTAATTCGTGGTTGAAATTGTGAGAAAAATAAATTATTCGCTGATAAATTTGATAAAAACCTCTTTTGGCCTTTGGGAAAAAGTGAGAATTCACCGTTAAAGGTGGAGGAAACCCGCTAATTAGTTATTCCTTTAAAAAAGGCGACGGTGAGAAAAATATATAATTCGTGGATAAAATTTAGAAAAACGCTAATTCATGGCTAAGATCATCACGGAATAGCGTTGATTTGTTGCTAAAAGTGTGGAAAAGCGTTTAGTCGCAGCTAAAATTTGGAAAACGCCAGTTTGCAGTTTCTGTGAACACTTTCTTGGCTAACATGAGGAAACCCCATAATTTAACGCCCCGGTAATATTTATATTTCTCTGTTATTCAGAGAATAGTCGCCTAGAGGTTTCCGCTCCCGGGCCCTTATTGGTGTGCGTCCGCCACTCTTCACAGTGAAAGATGGGAATTTATGGGTTTCCCGGAAAATTGCGAAATTGTATAATTTTTCGGTTGGAAGGAATGGATATTCTTCTTTTTTAAGAAACTGAGGTGTCAATTTGAGGGGCTTAGAGGCTCAAAACCCCAATTTGGGGTTGATCAATTTTTGATTTTGTGGCCATCATGTTTTCAGATTGTGGGCTCAGTTTTAGTGGTGGTGATTGTTCTATTTACGATAAAATGCAAAATTCAAGGAAAATATTCAATTTTATTGCCCGAAAAGTAGGTTTATCAAATCCAAAAATCATCACTTTTGCTGATTTCAGTTAGCAAGAATATTGGTTGGTTGGATAGTTGGATGGTGCGGGTTAAAATTCACGATTTTTCACGTCTGCACTAAAATCCCATTGATGTGCCATTGGTGAGTCCTTCCCACGGGTCAGGTGAAGGCGATTACTCCACCGATAGCCACTATTAGGGACACGTGATAGGCAATTCTAATCCCATGGGATCAGAATTTGCCTTCATTCTTCGCGTCGTGTGTAAAGGGACAATTGCTTCGCGAGAACAATTACATTCTTGGGAAACATTTATGGAGCTGATTAGTCAGACTTGTGGGCAAAACCTCCAGCTTTTGACAGACCGTTTGTGCCGTGGTCAGACTGTTTGGCGAAGGAAAAAGGCAAACCTTGTCAATTTTCTGACCGGTTTAGTACGCTGTTTAAGGGTAAAATGGGCGATTCAACATCACCGCAAATTAATTGGCAAACTATGGTCCTTAACGCATTTCTTCAAGTTGAACGGTTGAACCCGATTCCTCCACGGTTTATTTGATAGATGGCGAAGAAGGGGGTGGAGGGAGCATTATCCACTAACTTTACTATTATTTTCGATGACAATATGAACTGAATCGAAGAAATCAGGTCGTTTTCTTTATCAACAAAAAAAAAATCGTCTTTATTCAATCCTCGAAACACAAAAAAACCGGGTCCTTTCGACTTGTCCTCCCCAAGGCAAGGTAAGAGCGTTAAAATTCCGTTTTTAAGGCGCATCAAGTGGACCGGCCCGTTAGAGCCGTGTATCTACAGCTTTATAAAAAAAAAAAAAAACCACCGGAGGGGGCTGCGGGGGCATTATAAGTGGAGAACGAAAAAAAAAGAGAATGAAATGAGGCAAGATTGAATCGAATGCGAAGCTTTAATAAACTCCGTGCGAGCTAAACGGGCGGAGAAAATTATTGTTCGAACGGTTGGGAGGTTGTTTAATGAAATTAATGCCCCCGTCGGGAAAGGATGGGCAGCCCCACTGTTTCTAGCTGTTTTTTGTCTTTCTCTCAAGTATGGTTATTAAACATAGCTAGCGGTATCTGCTCATTGTAGTGATTACCTCGTTTTTTTTTTGTTTTTTTTGTTTTTTTTTTTAAATACAAAGAAATTTACCACTTCTTGGCTAACTTTTTTTTTTTAAATGGATTGCTACGATGACTTTGTTGGTCGTTAATTTCTCTTAATCCGTCGAGTTAAACGAGGAGGAGGACCGAAACAGCAGTTGGAAAACAAAAGAACACAAAACTCAGAACCGTGAACTCTACTTCTCGCCTGAATAGCTCCCCTAACTCATCTTGTTCATGATGTCGCTTCTTTCTCCACGAAGTGCAATAACAATCTACAGCATAGAAGCTGCACTTTCCATTAGAGGGAAGGATAATTTTCTAGGAGTGCCCCCCTTGTTAACATTGTTGGGAAAATCCTCGTTTACCAATTATAACACCGAAAGTTTTCCCTCTAACGAAAATTAAAGAGCCAAAAATAAAACGAAAGTAATCCAACCATATCGTTTCATTCCTAAGACGGGAAGACGTTTGTGTCGAATGGTATTGGGAAGTTTGGTGGGGGGGGGGGGGTCAAACGTTTTGGCTCAGTTCCTCGCATCCTTCCATCACTGCAGGGCCACCGCCGCCACAGGAAGGACGCTCTTTTCATCGCTCCTTGGGAGAAAACAGGCGGCAAAGGAAAACAAATTGTCACTTTCCAAATCGGTCAGTCCGATAAAATAAAAAAGAGAAAAAGTCTGATTCTCGTAAAGTAACGACTGTGAAAACGAGTTTCTGAACGTTCACTATCCTTCTACCTCATTTAAACACTTTGGGTACTTAAGCCCCCCCCCCCACACACACATCACTATACCTTATGACGCTATCACTATCAACTAATTACTTTCAATTGTGTGCATTATTGGGTGTCACTTTCATTTCATTAAAGCTCGTTATGGGGATATATGTTCAGGTTAATTCGCGTGTTTTTCCAATAAAGAGATAAGGCTTAATTTGTCAAAGAATTGTAAAGGTTTATTAGTTAATAAAACAAAGATTTCAGTCTTAAGAAAAGAAAGTATTTTTTTCTCTCTCTCTCTTTCTATTTCATGGAGTTTTACGAATTCACTGGACTGATTTTTTTCGACTACTTTCCAGTCAGTTAGCGCCTTCAGTTATCTCTTTCTCTCTCTCTCTTTCGGTCGTCGCTTTTTTAAGTGCACACGCAATATTGAAGAGGACGAGGCATATACATCGCCCCCTGTTACAATGGAACGGCTTCGCGTGTCTCGGTTATACCGGCTAAAGAGACAAAATTCAGGGTTGAGAGACCTTGTTCGCGTAACCTACAAAAACCAATGGGCAAAACACCGCCTGATTTTGGACTAAATGGGCTGAAATTTTGAGGGGACCTCTTATTATGTGGAAAAGGCTGAAGTTCCATTAAAAAGCTAAAACGACCATAAAATTGATATAAAACCCCCTGAAAGCACCCAAAAATGAGCCTTTTGCGTTGTCGTATGGCTTCGGCCGAGTGTCTATGTCGCATCCACTGAGGGAAATTGTCCACTTCATGAAATGGATGTCTATTTCACGAAGTTGCAGATGCGGACCACAACACTAAAAAACTTGAAATTGCTTCTAAACTAAGGCCCTGAACTTGCAATTTTCCTTACATTAACACACGAAGAACCCAAACTTATAATTTCGCTGGTACTCAGCCAGGCCAGGAATCCTAAAATTGTGCTTAAAGCACCCGAATTTGCAAACTCACAGATATTCATCTCTAAATTATGCCATTGCACGGCTATTTGTCAGTGTACGGCCGTAGTCGGAACCAGCTAGCCCAGGGTCTATGACCTCTAAAAAAAAATCAACCCTGAAACTTGCAATTTCGTGACAAATGAATCAGAAAACATCCAATTTCGCACATATTTGCCACCAAAATGTTGCAATTTTGATTGGGTACGGCATATGGGCTCCGGTCCGTCGAGCTGGCTAGCCAGGGTTCCAAGCCCACAAAAACGATATTGCAAACTTGTAATTTCACGGATGTTCAGCACTGAAACTGGTCATTTATCCGAAATTAAGACACATAACTAGCAATTTTGCTGAAATTAAGACGTGATGAGATTAAGAATGAAGACTCGAAATTTGTATTTCCGCAGAAATGATATCAGAAACTTCCAATTTCGATGGTAATCGTCAGGCTATGGCCTGAATAGGGGCCGACTAGCGTGCGTTCCGGCTCTACAAAAATTGTCTCTAAACTTCAATTTCACGTTTATTCAGAATGAAACTTGTGATTTCACTGAAATTAGGACCTCATTCAGGAATTAGGAACCCATTCAATTTCAATTGCAAATATTTCAAATTTTAAGTTCAAATTTCATGGTATTGGCACAGTCAGGGCCGTTGCCCAGGACTCGCGGCCACTGCGAACAAACGATCCTGGAACTTGCAGTTTCGTTGAAATTGGAATGTAAAACTTGAGGTATCACGAATATTCCTCCGGGAAACTTCTAATTTCAACTATATTTGCCTACGAAATGTTGCAACTTTGCGCGACTACAGACCGGGGTTCGGTACCCTGGTGGGAGGGGAGGGGCAAAGCTTGAAATTTCGCGGGATTTAAGGCCGGAAACGGAAACTGTAAGTAAGTTCACGGATATTCAGACCGGAACTAGAGGCACTGAAAATTGCAGTATCGCGAATATTCACAGCCAATAAACTTCCAACTTTGCTTATAAAATATGTTTACCTTCCAAATGTGGCTGTATCCAAGAATTAGCGTCACTATTTTAGCTGCGAATAGCTGATGATCGGTGATTTTTTATCATTTTTAGCGTTGAATTAGCGTTTTTCTCGGTTTTAGCCGTGGACTCGACCCAAGAAGAGCACTTTGGCGTTTTTCTGAATTTTATCTGGCAAGCCACTTTTGCGACGTATGACCAATTTCCTCGTGAAAAATTTGTTTTTTGTGGAAAATTTCAAGATAACTAGGTTTTATTGAGGGCAAAATGTTCACCTTTAATGCCAATAAGCTAGTATATGAAGGGGCAAATTCACGGTTTCCGCAGTTGTAGCTGGTTTCGAACAAAGATGAAGTGTAGGCAGCTGCCCATTGCCCAACTTTTCTCCCTCCCGACCAAGCCTTTGGGGGCCCCGCGATAATTCTAGCTTATAGGGCTCCCGGTAGGGCTATAAACGGCCCTGTACTCCACCCGAGTCGACACCCTCAACCCCCTCTATTATTGTTTCAACTCGGGCACAAGAGCAGGCCGCAGAAATAAACCTGTACGTACTTCAACGTACAACCGCGCGACACCTGCAGTAGATCGACTCAGCGTCCTAAAGGTTTCTAGAAAAATAAAAGCAATAAAGGCTTCTTTTCGGAACAATGGAGCCATTAAAAAAATAGGCTCCATCAGTTACAGGAGAAGGTTCGGGTTTAAAACAATTTTCCCAGAAAAATAGGAACCTCACCAACCTAACAAACTATTATTGAAACACGATGATATTGCAATTGAGGGGGCGACCAGACGATCTTATAATGGTTTCTCAATTTCCACCGACGCGACAACGGGCCTACTGTTTCCGTCTCGCCGAGAAAATTATATTTTCCCCGCCAAAAAACTACGTGAAATCCGTGCAGTAGTTGATGGTAAAGACGCTTCACGTTCTTCCAACCCTCTCGCACTTACTATTGACATCACCGTTGGTTCATGAAAGATGATGAAAAGGTTTGATGTTGGGGAAGTGCGACCGGTAATGACCGGTGGGGGGGGGGGATTGCGAACCGTGACTTTGTGCTTGCTGACTGATTAAGGTCAGAGCCCGTGGGATTCCATTTTTCCTTTTTTTTCATTTCTATTAAAACTCTGGAAAAATGAGAGACGAGCTTCCTTCACAGTAAAACTCAAGACAGAAAAGTGCCCAAGTCGACTGCAACACACAGAACTTGAAATTTTTAAATGGTTCTGACAACAACATTCACATAATTTGTTCTCTTCAACATTTTTTCGTTTCTTCCAGTAAATAGCTCGCAGAGGAAACAAAAATGGTGGAAACCATAAATTACGAGATTCCTACAATTTGTTTTTCGAACGTTTAAAAGAAGTTACTTGAAACTCTTTCGTGAAGACAAAAAAACATAAACGCTCTCGTAAATTGACTCATGAACTTCCTTTTTTCTTCTTCTATTTTTTTGTCGTTCAAATCCCTTGGGAACTCATATTTTAGGTATGCAGATAGCCTAGAGAAAAAGTGTTTCATTTTTTTTTTTTTTTTTTTTATCGTAACCCATTACGGTCGCCTCAAGAAAGGTTTTCTAGGGGCCGTTGACCCACTCCCGCGATAAAAGTGTCGTGGACTTAATAGTCGGACGAAGTTTTTTTTTGTGGGAGGAAGTGTGATGGGCGACGGAATGAGAAAGCATCTTTACGAATTATAGTTATTGAGTTGAGTAGAGCGGGGGAGAGTGGTTCTTTTTTTTTGGAACGATGCACTGTACTGCAGGGTCAATAAAGAAAAAACGAAAAACAAATGAAATTGAGTGAATGCACTCACAAACAAAATTTAATATTCTTAGGCACAACCCGAATATGTATATCAAAATCCGCCGCGTCCTAGTTTTTACTTAAGCTGGCGACAGCCTGGACTTTCGATGGTGGAGGGGGGATTTGGTGCTGTACCAACGTGCCACAATTCTATTGCATCAAGACAGAATTTCATCGTGTACAAAACAAAAGTAAGGACTTACATGTCGAGCAGAGCAAATATTTTTCTAAGAAATGAGAACATTTGGGGCGATAGCATTTCGCTGCATGGTGCGTAGGTCGGGTTCGACTGGGGCTTGGAGGGTGAAATCCGGCTCAAATATGTACTATTGTTATGACGTAGGTTGATAATGATAATGATATATCCTACAGTTTTGTTTCAATCAAGTAAGGAGAGCACAAAGAGGATCTTCGTCCCCCCCTCCTCCTGACTTTCTGACATCGTCGGTGTTTGTTTGCCCACTTTGAGGGCTTATCCTGAACGTTAAACCTCATTTTTCTAAATGTAGAAAATCCCAACACTCGGCCAAACTTTTTTCGTTGGACGGGACAATCCTTCAAGCCCCTGCGCCCGCTCCCCACCAACTCACGTCACCATC
Organism: Corythucha ciliata; assembly: GCA_038030265.1. Lineage (NCBI taxonomy): Eukaryota > Metazoa > Arthropoda > Insecta > Hemiptera > Tingidae > Corythucha > Corythucha ciliata. Next base: position 49,694,197 of record CM075942.1, on the reverse strand, counting down.
AAAATTCGCGCCTCACGAAAAATTCTTTGGAAGGAACGCTCCACTTCCGCCGAGCTTTTAATTTCCCGGGGGGACGAAGAGGGAGGGCTTAACACACATTTTCTAACGCGGGAACTAATAAATTAACTATGGTGGAGAGGAGCGGATTTCATATTTATGACCGGGACCGTCTGCATGAGGGGGGCTGAATTGACAGCGTTCCTGCTTATTGAGTTTCGAGCGGCGAAATTCCGGAGTCTTGGTCATTTGAGTAGAGCCAGTAGCGTACCATGATGGCAGGGGTCAGGAAGGCAGACCGCACCGCGGAGAGATCCCGGCGGGCGAGAGTCCATCCCAAAGTGGACAGACTATAGTATGGTTTTAAAGTGAAAATTTGCGGCTAAAGTTGAGTAAAAGCGGTGATTCACGTAGAAAATTGAGCAGAATTGCGTTAATTCGACACCAAAATTGAGAAAAAACACTCATTTGTCACTAAAATTGGGAAAGAGCCCAAAGTGATAACGGCTACAATTTGGAAAACCCGCTAATGAGCTGTTCTTGCAGCAATTCCGAGGCCAAAAGTTTAGAATAAGCCCTAACTCGCGGTTCAAAATGATAAAAAGCGTTCATTTGCGGCTAAAATTCGGGGAAAAAACAGCTTAGGTAGCTTGCATTGGGAAATCGAGCTGCAAGTCCGTAGCTAATGGTTTAGAAAAATGCAAAAATGCAAAGGCAGCATTGTGGCTAAACAGTGGCGGACTGGCCCATTAGGGGTGGGTGTCTAAAACCCCTCCGCGCTCTTTGGGCATGGCGCCCCTGTCAGACCATCGTGTAGTTTCATAATGGATTAAAAACCAATATCTGTTTTTGGAATCGACAAAATCGAGTTTTAGAAAAGAAGACCTGTCCCCTACGTGGCAGAGGCGTATAGAGTTTAGGTTTCGGTTAGGGGGGGGGGGTGATGACCTAAATTCGTTGGGCACACAAGACAAGACAAATTCACCATCAAAGGACAAAAAACTTGAACTTATGCTCCAAAAGCATGCTTTCACGACATAACAATTTTTCGTTGGGATCGCTCCCCCTTAACTACTAATTATTTAACTCCCCCCTAGAATTGACTGACTGCTCAAGAATAAACCTGGAAACTCAATGCACGTGAACCTGGCGGCACACGTATCTCTTAGACTCCGTTCACAAGCTCTGTGCTATGCGTCTGTGGAGCATATGTAACCTATCAAAATGCTTCATTTTTGGAGGGAATTAATTTGTTTGGTTACATAAGCTCCACAGACGCATAACATTGTGAACGGGGCTTAAACACGATGAAAATGGCGCCATTCGTTTGTTTACGTTTGTTTAGCCCGAAGTTCCGTTTGTTTAGCCCCGCAAAATACAATTTTTTAAAAAACAAAATGTGTACCGCCAACTTCACGCAACGGCACACATGACCCCAATCGTTTGTTTCGCTATACATATTCAGACAGAACGTCGTTTGTTTAGCCGAAATTTTCGTTTGTTTAGCCCTGCAAAACATTTATTTATAAGAAAATACATAATTTGTGCCGCCAACTTCACGCAACGGAACACATGACCACAATCGTTTGTTTCACTACATATTCGGTCAAAAAATCGTTTGTTTTACGTTTGTTTAGCCCAAATTTTCGTTTGTTTAGCACTGCAACATACAATTTAAAAAAAAAAAACAAAATGTGTGCCGCCAACTTCACGCATCGACACGCATGACCCGGGACACCAATCGTTTGTTTCGCTACACATTCAGACAGAACGTCGTTTGTTTACTAAACGCTAAACAAAACGTAAAGAAACGACGTTCTGTCTGAATTTGTAGCGAAACAAACGATTGGGGCAACGCTTAAACTGTCTATTTGGCCCTCTAACCGTTCTATTACCAAAACATTTTCAAATCAGCCAAAGAATCTTAGGCTAGGGACACACTGGCGATTTTTATCAGGCAACTATTTAGTCACAAAAATGGAACGCATTGAATCTTAGTAATCCGCGCACGCAGGTAACTAAAAAGTTGCCGTGCTTAAAAGTTTCCAACTGGAGCGATCCCTTGGGTGAGTCAATAATTGTTGCCGGGAAATGGAACACATTGAATTTGTGTGATTAAAAGTTGCCCGCTCTGCTCGAAACCAGAGTAAAATAAAGAAATAAAGTCTTCTCGAATATAGTTGCCCAGTGTGCGCCCGAGAAGCCCAGCGAGCAACTTTTTGATCTCGGTGTTTTTTAATAAACTTTTACCAGAAGAAACAGGAGTACGTGGGTAAAAATAGAATTTTAAGGAATGGGAGTTCTCTCTACACGAGATACAAGCAAGTTATTTGCAGCGGCGCCTATTCCCCCCTGATGGCCGGACGCGAAAGCGAAATCCCCCCCAAATGAGGAGTAATCCCCCCTCACAGTGAAAATAAATTTCAGTGCCTAATTTTGACAAATTGGATGAAAGAAACACCACGTAGCGTTAAATTATGGCTTATTCGCCATAAAATATGGCTAATTAGCTTTTTTCTCCATTATGGCCTTGAATTTGCGTATTTTTCTCAATTTTACCTGGGTATTTGAGCTATTTCTAAATTTTAGCCGCAAATTAGTGTTTTCCTTTCTTATGAATAATCGTTTTTCTCAATTTTAGCCACGAACTAGTGATTTTTCTTCATTTTACCCGCGAATGTGCAATGTTTCTTAACATTTGCCGCGAATTAGCGGCTTTTTCCAATCTTGGCCATTAGTTAGCGCCTTTTCTCAATTTTGGCCAAGAATATTCCTTCATCAAAGAGTCGTGAATTTTCGTTTACTTAATTTTAGTCGTGAATTAGCGTTCTTCTCAATTTTGGCCATGAATCGGCACTTTTTTTAAATTTTACCAACGAATTAGTGCTTTTCTCAATCTTAACCGGGAATTAGCGCTTTTTCTACATTTTATTCAAGAATTTTAGCACTGTTCCTCAATATCATCCGCAAATTATAGTGATTTTTGTTCATTTTTAACCGCGAATCATCCGTTTGCCTCAATTTCAGCATTAGTTTTTCTTTCAATTAGCATGAGTTTTTCTTTCTCATTTTAGTCTGTTATCAGCGATTTTTCCCAATTTCAGGCGTGAATTAGTATTTTCCCAACTAAGCCCTGTCCACACGATGCAATGTTTGAAGCTATATTGCGTGCTGGTTTTCAAAAACATCCGGTCACTACCTAGGAACATATGTTTTTAAAAAACCAGCATGCAATATAGCTTCAAACATTGCATCGTGTGAACAGGGCTTTATATTCCGCGAGTCAGCTCTTTTTACAAATGCTTGCTATGAGGTAAGTTAGAGTGCTATCGCGGAGTATAGAGCCATTTTATAGCTAAAATAAATTAAAACGCCTTAATGTGCTGTTCTTGAACCAAGTCCGCGTCTAGAATTGAGGTAAATCGCTAATTCACAAATATTAGTGAGAAAATGCACTAATTAGCGTTAAAAAATTGATTAAAAAAAGCGCTTGATCACGTCTAAAATTGAGAAATTTTAGCCGCTATTTACAGCTTTCACTCAATTTCAGCCCCGAATTGATGGATTTTCAAGAACAGAATATTTTGGTGTTTTATTCCGAAATTTAGCTATAAAATGGCTCTATAGTCCGCGATTCTGCGATTTTTTCACAATTTTGGTCTGGAAGTTGCATCGTGTTACCAGGGTGGACAAATACACCTAGCCCCCCCCCCTCCGGTAAAATTCCTAGCCTTATTGTGTGCTACATGTCCTGGATTATACCTCCTCCCTGTGTCCACTTAGTGCACACGCCAATCAAGAATTATCGGACAGCATCGCCCCTTGACACTTTTGGACGCTCCCCCACTACCACGAATATTGCCCCCCCCCCAATGAAGTTTTGAGCTCCCTCCCCCCCTAGCGTCAGATAGTCCAACCCCCCCTTGTGTAGACGCCCCTGGTTATATGTACCTAATTCAGCAAAAAATATTCGAAATTACCGGCGCCCACTTAAACAAGGCACAAGGAACAAGGTTGGTCATCAAAATCTTGAATAGTTGGTGTGACTTGAAGTTGATTGTTTGAACGGTGTAGAAATGCAAGTAACTATTTTTTTTATGAGTTTGATCGGGTAGTTGTTTGCCAGTTGTTTTTCGTTCGTGATCCCCGAATTAGCGGCTTTTCTCCAATTTCGCAGAAATTCGCGGTTCACGGACGCGGCAAAGAATTGAGAAAAACCCCAAATTCAACGCTATTCCCGGCTAAATTATTGCTATTCCCGACTAAAATTGATAATATCCGTGCAATGCGACAAACACTGGTGGAAAACGCTAATTTCCAGTTTCTGTAGGTCCTTGGGGTGCTAAAACTGTAAAATAGCGCTAACGGATTGTTCATAAGGCATGCTCACGCTGAAATTAAGAAAAAGCATTAGTGGCCAATGCCAACGTGGCCTTGATGCGTGGCATACGTTCATGGCCACATTTGTAGGACCCGTGAAAACGTGCCCAAAACTGTCAAAAATACCGTAATTATAATGATGAATAACCAGGATGGGGACAGTAAAAATGTTTCATCTGTGTATGTCGCTGATGGTGAAGAGCGGGCTGTATTGACAGTTTCGAGATCTGTTGCGTTTCTTACTGGGAAGATTCCGTGGCGAACAAGCAACTCAGGGCTGAAATTGACCTTTTTTTATTAGCCTGAATACGCAAATGACTGCTTTTTATGGACGCATCTCAAGAACTACTGTGGTAGGAGGATGGTGTGGAGGGGGGCAAACGCACCCTTCCGGGTTTCCGTTCAAACTCACTTTTTTCCAGAAATAATGATACGAAGGAGGGGGATTGCATAATTATTTCAGGGGGGGGGGGTCAGTAAAACTGCCTTGTCTGTAACTGGAAGAGGTTGGGGCTGAATTGGCAGTTTCTGGGCCCGATAGTGTTTTCACGGATGAACTAACAGTTTTATGGCCACATTGACAGTTTTTTCTGGATGAATTGACAGTTTTTTGACCTTACCTTTCAGTTCTTATAGACAAATTGACAGTTTTATGGGTGAAATTACAGTTTTTTAATGAGTGAATTGACAGTTTTATGGTAACGTTGACATCTTTTATGAACGAATTAACGATTTTTATGCACGAATTGACAGTTTTTACGGGTGAGTTATCAGTATTTGTGCGATAATTGACAGTTATTCTTACGGGCGAATTGACCGGTTTTTATGGGGGAGTTGTCAGTTTTTACTGAGTGAATTGACAGTTTTTTGGGGGTGAATCGACCGTTTCCAGCACTAACAAGTCAGCTTCAAGCAACGTCGTAAGATTTACGCCCTTCACTTCCAATGGAATCGATTAGACAATTTCGACCAAATTGCCAACTTTCTGGGGCCCGATTTTAACCTTTTCTTTTATCAAACAATCAGATTTTCAGTACAATAATTTACTGTTTCTTGGACCGCCATTGTTGTTTCTTGGACTCATTGCTTCGTAAAAAAATGAGTTCCTAGAGCAAAAAATATGTCCAGTTTTGGGTCAAATTGTTAGCTATTGTGAGCTAAACATCGAAGAGAAAATTTCCGATTATTCCAATCGAAAAATAATGGCCCATGTTGACATTGTCTTGTTTTCTGGCCGAATAAACAGATGCTGAGCAGAACTTCCATTTTTAGGAACAATCCGCCCAATTGGGCGCACAGTTTTTTCCTCTCAGCCAACCGAATTTTGGGGCGCAATTTCCCAGTTTTTAAATATTAGACTGTGTTTATGACCTATTTGCAGTTTTAGGGCTCATAATGAAATTTTGTGCCAGAATTTTAGGTTTTTGGTGAGTGACGAGGGATAACGTCGGTGCCACCTCGCCTTGAGGATCACACCATGGGGCCTCCATTAGATCGTTGATTACCACGGATGTCTCTCGAATAGAAAAAAGCGATGCGTGCAGTGGCTCTATTCCTTCACAACATCCGTTTTGTTTCCAGAAGAAAAAAAAAATTAAATAAAAGGGCCACCGGGAGGGCAACGAAGCGGGACGACACAGACGGAGAAGGAAAGAGGCCCCCGTCCCTTATTTCTACTACCGTTAACAGGTGTCAATGTTTGGACAATCCACTCACTTTCTCCGTTAGAAATACGCGCCGGAGGAATAGAAGACGTTTACTACAAATTCGCGGAAAGAGGACTTAGCTCGTTAAAAGAAGATCTGGTCTGAGAGCAATTTAGCAAATCTCTTCATTTGGGGGGGGGGGGCGTAAAAGCCATTAGGAAGGGAAAGAAAGTTGTTAGCAACCACTTCACCATCCTTCTCATCGTAAGGACCCTATCATCATGAAGCTCCCACGAATCCCTTGTTTACGCCTATCATCCCGCGCGTAGATCCTTTTCCTTCATACGCCCCCTTTTTTATTCATCGAATCCCAATTACCCCAGTTTTTAAATAAGGAAAAAAAATGAAGCCACAACAAGAGAAAGGTGCGTCGAAAAAACTTACGTTCTATCGCGGTCGCTGAAGACAAAAAGACGAGAAGAAGAATCACCAAAATCGCCAACTTGGTCATCGCCGGAGGCACCGGCGAAATACCCGGCTCGAATTTCATGACGAAATTTGCTAGTTTTTTTTTACACCAACCTCCCGATAAATTATTTTTTTAATCGAACGACGCACAATATAAGTTCGACAAATAAGTCCCGGAATTAAAACGACACTTTTAATAACTCAACGGAGCTATTCTACCTCACTCTCTCTCTATCGTCGCTCTCTCCGCTCTGAAAAGGTATATATCAGCTTTCTCTTACACCTGTCCGCAGGTACATTCAAAGACCGACTGAACTTCCTTCTTTTTCCGCGCTGGGGCCCCCCCGGTATACGAAGCTAACTGTACCACGCTGGAGAGAGAACACGGATAGACCAAAAAAAGTCACTACTTTCCCTCCAAGATAGCTTATTCCCTCCCCACTTACCATCAGTTCGTCATACAATTTTTTTTTTTTTTTTTATGCTCTTCACGAGAAACAAGAAAGGAAAGAATTCTGGTGTGGTGAGATGGAGGGGGTAATTTTTTGGAAATCAGGGTGATCCTGGAAGCCCATCATCTATCATTTCAAAATTTTGGATCCGGGGTCTGAACGTAGTGTTCGCACGCCCATTGCAACCTAAATTAGTCATTCAATAATTAAAAAAAAAAAACGAAACTTCGAAATCTCCTTAGGTATATCCTGCGTGGCACTTCCTCGTTTTCAATACATATAACCCTCAAATTCAGAAGAATGTTTATCAGCCCTCCTCGCTACCCATTGATTCTTTTTTTATTTTATTTTTTATACAAAGTTGCCCCCAATTGTTTCATTTTTTTGTTTTTAGGATCGTACGCGTTCTACTGCCCCCTAAACGCCATCACACTTTGCCACAGTTGGACACTTTGCCATTTGAGGTGACTTGAATTTGTCTTTATGCATCTCACGTATTTGCGAGGAGCTGGGCCATTCGTGAGAAAATGTATTGGGTTGATCGTCGGAGGGACAAGTTCATGATTCGTCGATTGAATGAGTTCATCTCCTAAAAATTTAAAACGTTTGCGAGTGAGTTGTGTTGTGATGATTGGGTGCGGGAGGGCTAAGCTAAAAGGTTATTGCACGAAGCATTTTTTTATTTTTATTTATTTCTTTACCCATAATTTCATCAATAGAAAACAAAAAACTGCAAATAAAAAATACGGACTTCTGCCACTAAGTCCATAAACTTGTAAATTATACTTGTAATTATTTACTCCTCCGTTCTCTCACAGCAATATTTCGAGTCTTTATAAGGTTTATAAGGACCGTCAAGCAGGCACTTGGTGTAGGGCTGCACTTTCAGATCGTAAGTGCACTTATTATCTGTAAATGGGTGCGAGAAGGACAAGGGGCTCATCCTTCTCCCGTATTTCTACAGGTGAGGCGTGATTACATTTATTAACTACATAGGAGCCGAGGCGCTCCGTGCCCCATTACACCTGAAGGAAGTGCGTGTGTGTTGAACAGAACAAGGGAGGGGGGTTTTACACCAGTCCAGAAATTGATAGGGCTGTTTCTGGCGTTCATTGAGTCAAAATAATGGCCAGTATGGCAGTATCGGAATTCGGAGGCCAAAATATTGTCCTATAGAGACGAAATAAAAATATCACAGCCGGTGGTCCAGATTTCTATAGGTAAAATGGTTTGTTAAGGGTAGTGAATAATTGGTTCGGTGCCTACAAAAAATCTCAAAAAACCAGATTTAGCTGCTCAATCAACAGTTTTATGTTCTGGCAATGAGTCTCCAGAGAGGGAAGGTGGCTGAATTGCAATTTTTGTGTTGAGGGTATCGTAAAAGGTCTAAAGGATCATAAAAACCATAAGAGGTCAAGAAGGAGATGTCAGTTAACATTGAACTCAACACGAGACCTCAGGCCAGTAGCGAATCGAGGTACCTACTGGCGAGGGGGGCGGACTGCGATTATGTTAGTGGGATGGTAAACAAAATCACTTAAGCGCCCCATACACTGTCAGTTTAACTGAAGGCAATCGTGAGGCCGTCGATCGGGGTTCCCCACACATTTATCAGTTAATCTGAAGGTCATGGACTGCAGTACTTGAAAACTGAAGGTGTGTGGCCGTAGGACCGGCTAGGATCGGACGTGAGATCGTTGACTGACAGTGTATTTTGCTCGGCAAATTTGGTCTGACGTTCGCCTCTTGAGGCGACGGCCTGCAGGCAATAGCTTAGTGCATGGGGCGCTGTACTCGTTTCTAATTGAGAAAAAGCGATAATTTACGGCTGATATTGAGAAAAACACTTATATTCACGACTAAAATTGCTAAAAAGACAAAGAGCTGATTCGCGGATAAAATTAAGGTGAAGCGCTATAATTTGCGAAAATGCGAATAAAATTTAGAAGAATGTAGAATTCTAGACGCAACTTCGCGGCTGAAGATGAGAAAAGTCGTTAGTTCGTGGTTAAATGTTTAGGAAAAGCGCTGATTCGCGATTAAAATTTATTAAAACGCTATGATTCGCAGCTGAAATTGGGAAAGAGCGCAAATTCACTACAGTTAAAACTGAGAAAAAGCGCTCTTTCGTTACTAAAATTGAGAAAAGGCCAACTCGCGGTTTCCGGAGGTGACTTCGCGGCAGATATTGAGAAAAAGACGTACTTATAATGTAAAGCAACATAAAAATCATATTTGCTCTTTTAGTTTGAGGCGTATGCTCTGTCTCAGGCGCCGTATAGCTACGGGTGGAGCTAACAAAGATTGAAGGCAGAATCGCAAACTTCTGCATTTCCTTAAAGTAATCGGACCATAAATCGCCGTTTTCACCGTTTGCGGTGTCGCATGAATTCGTCGGCTCCGAAATCCAATAAAGAGCCTCCACGAACTATCATTTTTTTTCATCACGATTTCTTTCAGTCGCGAAGTACCTCGTTCAATCCCCATTTTAGTGGCGAATTTTTCTCTATAAATAACGAAATGTCCTTTCAGCGGTGAATGCTAGCTTTTCCTTCAATTGTGGCCGTGAAATAAGCACACTTTCTCAATTTTGTCAGTGAATTAGAATTTGTTTTTCAATTTTAGACGCGAATCCCCGCATTTTCTTTTTTATGCAGCGGGAAAAGCCCCCGCTTTGTACGCGGTTTTTTTATTTGTTTGTTTTTTTCACTTTCAGCCCTGGGTCTAGCGCTTTTATGTCCATTTTAGCAGGGAACTCGCCCCCAGAAACAACGATTTGGCATTTTTTCAATTTTAGAAGCGAGTTGATCAATTTTGATAAATGTTAGCCGCGAATTAGCATTTGTCACAACTATATTAGTGAATTAGCTCGTCCTTCTAAATTATTGTCGCGAAGTTTCCTCTGGAAACACCGAATTGGCATTTTCTCATTTTTTTCGGCAAATGCTTAATTTTCCTCAATTAGGTATGAGAGTGAAATTAGCACATTTTCTCAATTTTGTCCGTGAATTAGCGCTTCATCCCAATTTTAGCGGCGAATCAGCATATACATTTAATCATTTATAGCCGGAGTTCATCCGAATTTTAGCCGCGTTTAGCGCGATTTTGTGCCTCTTTTAGCCACGAACCAGAGCTTTTTCTTCTTTTTACCTGCGGATTTGCCTCCAAAAACACAATTTTTGCATTTTCTCAATTTTAACTATACATGAGTGTTTTCGACCATTTAGCCGCATAATCACGATCTTAGCCGCGATTTAACGTTTTTCTTAATTGTATCCGCAATTTATCGTTTTTTAGAAATTAGCACGATCTTCTAATTTCGCCAAAAGCACCAAGGTTTCCACCAAAAACCACGAATGAGGTAATTCCCAAGAAAATGGAAAATTCCGAATTGTACATTATATTGAAGCATAAGCACTATTTCAACATGAAAACACTCACTACGTGGCTTATACTGCGGCTTACGGCGCAGACATGTGTCTTCTTCTCGGGCCTGACTGAAACTCCTTGGAGTTTATTGTCTAGCCATACTATTTGTACGATCGGGAAGTGGCCCGACACGTGCAATGTCTGTTAGCCCGACCTTCAACTCCCCGTCAGCCGCACCCACCGGCCAAAATGGGCACGTCCCGGTTGAGACGGAGTGGCGGTGGGGAGCCATGCAGGTGCAAGTGCCATGAATACGGGGTGCATCCGCTTGGCTGCGGGGATTTACCACACCATCAATCCGGTCGGACATAGAGACCAGCCGGGAAGTTGACAGTGAACTGGAGCAATCAGGTGTGTAGGGGATTGGGACGAATGTGCCGGGGAGGTCAGAAAGATATTAGTGGGGTCAGAGATTGCTTGTGGTTTACCCGCAACATCAATCCAACTCGGCATAGAAGGCCGAATCAGGAAGTTGATGCAAGCGAGATATTTGTGTGGGACATGGCCCCAAGACTTCTTCGATGGTACCATCCCCTAGCAAATCCGTTCAACCGCTGAACAGCTGCTCGAGAGGTGATTCAAAGGTGTGGTAATCGAGGTTGATTTCAGATGACGCTGAGATCCGTGTAATTCCATAATTTGGACAGCTCCAGAGGACGTGGGCTGCGGTCTCCTCTCGGTGGCCACATGGGCAATCCGGCGACGCCAATTTCCCAGACGGGAAATTTGGAAAATTCATACAATATTGTGAGTGTGACGTCACCTCAAGCGGGAAATTCAAATACCAAATTCTAAGAAATGATTAATTACTCATTAATATTACCAATTAAGGTTGGTTTCTTGTTTTAAACATGTTTTTCAATGTCTCCGGTTCAATTTTTTTGTTTTGGAAATTACCTCATTGGTGTGTTTTCTCAATTTTCCCATTTTCCGTTAATTTGTTCATTTTCTCAATTTCATCCGTGAATCAGCGCGTTTTACGTGAATTAACGTTTTCACATTTTCCGTTAATTTGTGCATTTTCTCAATTTTAGCTGTAAATTAGCGCTTTTTCCTAATTTTATCGTGAAATTAGCGCATTTTCTCAGTTTTTGCAGTGAATTGGCACTTTTTCTCCATTTTAGCAGCGAATCGGTGAGATTATGGTGAATTTTAGTCACAAAGTTGCCTCCAAAAGCCGCGAATTAGTATTTTTCTCAATGAGTAGTGAAATAGCTTTTTGTATGAGTAGTGCGTTTTCTGCATTTTTCCTGCGATGTCATGAATTGGTGTACATACTTTACTTAATAATTTCAGTGTTAAATTAGGGGGTTTCTACATTTTAGACGGGTAAGAACCTACAGAAACTGGGCGTCAGCGCTTTCTCTGAAGATCAGACGTGGACTTCCAAAAATAGCGCACACAGACCTCGGATTAGCTACTCTGGAGTCGAGAAACCTCGACTCCAACGCCTCAACGATAAAGCAACGCTAATGATCCCTTTATAGAGGCGCCGTTTTGGCCGGAACGGGTTCTGAGGCTAAATTTCCAGTTTTCTGTTTGAATATTCTGAAGTTTTGGTTCTAGCGGTGGTGATTTTGGGCAGTCATTTTTTGGCTACGAAAATTAAAATTATGGAGCTTAATCGGTGTTTTCCGAGCTAATAAAGTATAAACGAGGGGGGGGTGGAGAGACGATCATTATTGTGAGGGTGGTTACGAAGTTTTTAGCTTGTATGCAACCGATTCAAATGCAACCGAAGTCCAATTGTAAAAATGATGGAGCCCGCCAATTGTGTTTCCGGTAAGAGAGAAAGGTCAGTTTAATGAGGACCTTATTATTTGCAAATTTTTTGTTTGATGCTTTATAAAAAATAAATGACTGGAGAAATTTTATTCGAAGCGAAAGCCCGAGCTATTTTGCGACGCATTTATTTGAGTAATTTCCACGAGTGCACCGTAATTTCCCCCCTCAGATTTTTCGTGCCTACCCAATTCAAATGTCAATGAACGGGACAGATCCCTCTCCACCCCGCCCTGCCAGAAGCAGAGGAACTTTCTTGGCCTTCGGTAAAGATGAAAGTAAAAGAGTCACCGAAGAAGAGAGGAGGGCTTGCGCTTTTCTTTAGACCTTTTTTAAGGTCCACGATTGCACAATTCTCAGAAGAAAACAAACAGCCAACAAAGAAAATTCACGTAATATTTGCGTTCTTAAAGAGGGGAAAAAACAATTTTTCTTAGTGTATCGGTCACAACCCCACCCCCCTCAACTATTGAAAGCGACAAAGCTCAAGAATAGTTCCCTTGTTCTTTTTTTTTCAAACAAGCAGTTTTGTCTCAAAAGCCTTTCCTTTTCGTCAAAAGCAAATAGAAAGTGTCTCTTTAAAAATAGGAAGACGTTCAACGACGGTTATATTGGGACTGTGGGTGGGCGGTGGAGAGGCGCACAAAAGAATTTTTAGATTCTAATGAAGAATATTTTGGGGTCGTTTGAGAAAATTAGGGCAAAAGGAAAAGTCGAAGGTCAAATCAAACGCACAAGTAGCCCCTCTCGTCCCTTGGATAATTATATAAGAGTCATCAGACCCGAAAATGGTTAATGACGCGTTTTAAAACAATATGGCCCGTCTAGAAGAGTTTTAGGTCAGCTCTCAGGGGGCAGAAGTGCACGTGCTCCACAGTAAAGTGTCACTGTCCCTCGACAGTTGACACCATTCTTGACTCCAAGAATCTGCCTGTTCCTCCGCGAACTTCAAGGATGTCGATTCACCGCCCCTCTTCCGCGGTAAAATTCATCATGCTGCTCCTAAAAACGAGGAAAATAAGCGGCCATCAGAAACGAGAGTAGCACAGGAAGAACACTTTCAGCCACGCGTCTGATTGAAAATCCGTTTCGAATGTTTCGATTTTTGCGATCCCGTGATGTACGCCGTACGTAAAAAAAAAAAAGTGATAATTTCGCTAAAATCGTCCAGGGCTAGGCAGGTACGTAAGTATTTGATTTTCGGATTCTTTGCGTGGAAAACACACCGGATATACGTGGATTCATCCAATTTTCATTTTCAACCTCTTTTGTCAAAATCGTATTCATTTCACATCGATCTTACTTGGACGATGGACGCAGTTTATGTGCCCCACTAGACAGTACTAAATTTCGGAATGCAACCGCGGATACTGCTAAAAAGCACCTGAGTAACTGTCAGCGTCCTGTATGGGGCAAAAGGGACAAAAATGAGCGTTTTGCATTATCATGGAACTGGTCGATTTTCTCGGTCCCAGAGCAGCCCACTAAGGTCCGCCAGGGTCGAGACTTCAAGGGAGTGTCCATTGCGCAACTGCCGTCCACCGGAAAATTCTCGCACGCATGGCAAACCGTCTGACAGACAAAGTGAGAATAGGGGCCGTATTCAGAAACCCTCCTTTACAAAGCCTAAACTAAGGCCCGTATACGGGAGTGAAACTTATACGTAAGAAAACCGAGGAACGAAATTTAGTTTGGTCGCCATTCACGGGAAGCGCTAAATGATTTTAAATTACATTTTAAAGATACCCAGCGGCCCTCCCCACCATAAATGTCAGTTGGGCGAATAAATTTGTGAAACTTTGCAATCCATTCCATTCACTCCAAGTTGACGCTGTTACTTTTGAGACATGTGCGAAGTTGAGCGAATTAAATTATTTTTTATTATTTAGTTTTTATTATTTTTTGTCGAATATATTGTTGTTCGGCAAAATGGGCCACGAAAAATGTATCGTTCCCGGATGTTCGTCGATGTATGAAGCTGGTGGCGTGATCGGTTTTTTTCGAATTCCAAAGGATGGCAGATTCGCTGATTTTATTTTTCCAAAATTTAGACGACTCTAGACGTCAAGTTTGTTTGTGGTTTTACTAACGCGTACATTTATTTGTGTCTCTGAGAAGTCAAGTTTTAAAGAAATAAATATTCAAGCAAAACTTTGGTTTTTCATTTATCTATTTCTGTGAAAATTCAAGGCTGGACTGGAAAATGTTCATCTCATACATTTTATTAGTGCATTTCATCATTTTTTAGTCGTTTTCCAGAAAAAAAATTGGATGATTCAATTTGAACTTGGAACATCTGAATACGAAAGTGAAATTTAAGGTAGACGGTAAAGGCGAATAGAGGAGGGGAAGGGGGTTCGGAAGTTCCCCCCGTACGTCGCATGGTCCACCGAAGGTTCGGTCGCTATTCACTTGGATCGCCACCGTCGCTCGAAATCGGCCTCACTTTTTCCCTATTCAGATTCTTCTCTATAGAGTATTAAACCGCTCCCCGGCCCGTATTCATAGTCGTCACTTGAGTAGAGTTTTTACTTATTTCGATTCAAAACATATGACACACTTAGTAGAACGACCGATTTGAAGCCACTTAAGCAAATACTCAGCTTGAGTGACGTCTATGAATACGGCCCTTAAGGAGTTGAAAAATGTGATGGTTTATAAAAACATCTCATCTGTTTTGAAGCGCTTAAAGGAGATGTAAAGGTTAAGGTAGGTTTCTGAATACAGCCCTAAGAGAATACTAAGCCCGGAAAATCACGTGAGGAAAAGCTACGAAATTATTTTTTTTGCGAGCGAAATTGCTTTTATAGCGAGCGAAATTTATTTTTTAGCGATAACGAAACTCATGAAATTGGTTTCTTCTTTATTTCGCTGTGAACTAGCGCCTTTTCTCAATTTTATTCACAAAACTCATCCCTTTTCTCAATTTTACCCGCGAGCTAGCACTTTTTCTCAGTTCTAGCCACGAATTACAAATTATAATTAGCAATTAATAATTTTTCCTAATTTTAGCCGCAAATAAGCAGTTTTTCTAATCTTTTTAAATTCACAACTCTTTTTTCCAGGTTGTTTCTCCATACACTTGCTCTCCTTCGGGAACTAACACAACCTTGTTTGCAGTTTTTTTTTAAAATTTGGATGCATTTCGGGCACAAAACAGTAGCCCCTGTAATTATTTCCTCTATAAATTGGAGACCCTGTCTAAAACGAACAAAATTACACCCTAAATTTCCTTCAACTTTCACACATCCTACGCGGTTCGACGCACATTCACCACCACACGTCAGATTCTTCGCGATTCGCCACAATCATCGCCGCTCACAACATTCATCGCGGCTCGATTCATCATCGCCCCTCGACACACTCATCGCCACTCACCACATTCATCGCGGTTCGACACACTCATCGCCGCTCGATAAATTCATCGCCGCTCGATAAATTCATCGCCGCTCAACCTATTCAACGGTGCACGACGTTCTCACCAACACTTTGTCTTGCCGAACTCACCCGGCACCAGGCAATGGTCTTCAGCTCCTCGGCTTCAGGACTTCCTTGCTTGAGGTTTCCTCGCACAAGTCCTGGCCCTGTTGTACGCTGAGCCCCATTCATTCGCCAGTGAGCCACCACCGCCACTCTTCACTTTCACAGCAACACAATCGGCAACTTGGCTCCACTTCATCATTCATGGCTGCAATCTCTCTCACTTCGCCATCTCATCAACTGTCATCACTCGTCAACAACGCCCACTCAACAGCGGCACATCTACCGAAGACTTAATTAATTTCGCGGCTCTGGCTTTGGACTTCCAGTCTTCGTAGGGGGCTGATGTAGCGACTCCAGTTTTTATAACTGTTGTTGTATTTGTGCTGTTGTGTGTTAGCGTTCCCCATTTGCACAAAATTATGCATTTTGGCAGTTCATTTCCACCCGTCTTCACTGTATTAAATCATATTATGTTAGTGGAGAAGACGGGAGGAAATGAATACTAACCCCGTTGCAGAATCTTGTGCAAATGGGGAACGCTATAGTAGGGGAGCCCAAGAGGGGATTTCTGGATTTACTCAAGCGCGTCAGATTAACATACTGCGGATACCTTGTACCTAGTTGAGTATCTCCACCAAATATGAGCCCTATAAATGTGGCCGCCCGTCAAGGATAAAACGTCAGATTAGTAAAAAAAAATTGATCATCAGACATTCTCGAGCGCGTCAGATTAAGGAAGTGGGAATTAATTACATGCTAAAAAGTCTATATTCCACTAATCTGACAATTTAAGAGTGACGCAAAAACGGAGGAGGTCTACAAACTTGTAAAAAAAAAACGTCATCTTGACATTCTCGAGCGTGGCTACTTTTTTTTTTATTTTGAAGGGAATAATTCAAGGATAACGAAAAATATCTAATCTGACGATTTCCATAAGCCGAAATAGAAAAAAATCGTCGATAAAGTTTAGTCACTATTCAACTCTTGGGGCCAATTCAGTGAAACTTAGCGCCCACCCGTCTTGTGTGAAACATATGTTCCAATTCGGGAAGACGGGTGGATAGCGCCGGCGCTAAATTTTACTGAATAGGTTGCCATATGTGTTGAATAATTAAGTTTTTAAAAAAATTGCGCTTTTCTCTCTCATATCAGTTGAATAATGTTATCATTATTCAACTATTGTAGAAAAAGGTCCTTTACATCACAATTTCAGTTAACCTCAACTTACTCTTTCGAAAATGGTGCAGAAAACTAGGACTTAGGCACCAAATATAGGGCGAATTTTTTTTAAAAAGTGTCAGATTAGGCGAATCCCTCCAGATAATCGTCAGATTACTAGAGAGCACGTTTAGAACGTCAGTATGAAGCACATATATCTTAATCTGACGCGCTCGAGTATTTCAAAATGACGATTTTTTTTTGCACATTCTGATAAGGGCCACGAGTTTGCGTCACCTCCAAATCGTCAGATTATTGAATGAGAGCTTATTTTAGGTTCACTTAACATTTCCTTAAAAAATCTGACGCGCTCGATAAATTTTTTTTTTTTTCATTTTCAACCCTTACGTACGACCACCCCCACCATGCAAACTGTCAGATTAACATGCATACTTCATTAAAAATACGGAGACAATTGATGCTGTAAATATCTGACGCGCTCGAGAATGTCCATACAACAGTTTTTTTTTACATTTTTGAAAGTCTATAGCCGCTCCCCCCACCGATGAAAAGGTGTGCATCATATAACAATTTTATCTTTTTATCGTCTAAGCTTTGCAACCCAATAGGTCTCTACGACGCTCGAGTAAATCCCCATTTAGCATCGTGGGCTCCCCTACTACTATGTGAGTTGTTGTTTGGGCAGTTCACGCTGCTGAAGAAGGGCTACTGTTTTGTGCCCGAAATGCATCCAAAATGAAAAAAACTGCAAACAAGGTTGTATTAGTTCCCGAAGGAAAGAAGACGGAGAGGAAGTCTAATTTTTTAGCTGCGAAATAGCTATTTTCCTTAATTTGGTTTAATTTTTAGCCGCCGATTAGCGCTTATATTGATTTTCTCAATAATTGCACCCAAGAATTAGCGCATTTTATCGAATTTCTGCCGCGAGCGAGAAATTTTTCTAAATATATTAGCCATTAATCTCGCTCGGGTTATCCCAGTAACAAAAAAATTTCGCTCCGGCAGCTGGCGGTCGGAAAGCGTGCATTTCATTCCGTATACGGATACCCTAAGCCGTCCCAGAAGTAATAATTTTGATACCATAATTTGTTTCATTAAGCCGAACTTCTTCCTCTATTTTTACCCACCTCTCTTCAAAAATGTCGAAAAGTGTCGGTAGTTTTCTAAGGGCTTTGTTATATTAAATTTTTGTGCCGTATTTTATAATACCTAAACGTGTGAATTTCAGAGATTTTTTTGAAATTTCCTCCCCTATTTCACCCCCCTCAAAGTTTTCGGTAAATCTCAATGGAACCCAGGGCATAGGTTGCAATAAATTATTGAGTCGAATTTTAGAGCGCTTAGATGAACTAGTGAAGTTCAACGCTATTTTTACACTTCCACACCGGAAGGACCGCCCCCACCACCTTGACTTTTTCGAAAAATTAAAATGGGAATCAAAGGCTACTCTAACATGGAGTATTCGTACTGAATATGATGCATCTAGAATCAACCGGTGAATTGTAGTGATTTTTTGACCATTTCAACCTCTATTCCCTCCCTCCACCTTGACCGATTTGGCCCAAATGCAATACCGACCGGGGTCTTACGACTACTGATTTTTGTCCCAAAGCGCGTACCGCTGAATTGATTTCTTCGAGAGTTATCGTGCTAACAAGACCACACACTTACTTCCACTCCAGGTGCAACACCCCCTCCACTTCGACTTTCTTAATTAAAATTGGAATCAAAGCCTACTCTAACATGGAGTATTGGTACCGAATATGATGCTTCTAGAATCAACTGGTGATTTATAGTGATTTTTTGACCATTTCAACCTCTATTTTCCCCCTCCACCTTGACGGAATGGACCCAGAGCTGAGGGAACAAATTATTTTCCAGCAAGACGGTGATTTCGGTCTTCGACGATCCCAGCCCAGCCCCCATAAAAATCCACCAGACGCCCTAAATTCGCACACTTATTCTTCAAATGCACTACATTTTAATTTTCACAGTGCCAGCTCTTGGATTTCTCAAGAAAGTGAGCCAAACAAATGAATTTTCGCACCTGTTATTATTCACATTTTTAGGCCAAAATGTATGACTTTTTCGCTTCTTTTCGAATTTTCTCGTCAAAGGAGGGAGATAATTCCACTTTCGAGTACACCGTTGGAAAGCTGGGAAAACGGAGAAGTTTTTACGTCGTTTGACAACGTGTGAAGCTATTTTTGGTGACACAGTAAATTGTTTTGTGAAGTCAAATTCTTGGTTTTTTTGCATTAACGCAACGAAAACGTTACGTTTTTAGGCGTTTATGACAATTTCGAATATTGATTTTGCGTTCATCCCGTAGAAAATTTTCCGCAGATTACGAAACTGCCATCACTTTTGGAAAACGGTGAAGTAGAAGCTGAGAAATAACAGTTTTTCGGCGAAAAATACAGTTGCGCCTAAAAATCACTAAAAAAATTATTACTCGAAAACAAAAAGAGATAGGCCACTATCCGAATAGGACTTTTTTATTCCATTTTTGGTGTACTATTACCCAATTTTTTTTTTGCATCTCAAAACCGACCACCCTGTACATGAGTGTTTTCGACCATTTAGCCGCATAATCACGATCTTAGCCGCGATTTAACGTTTTTCTTAATTGTATCCGCAATTTATCGTTTTTTAGAAATTAGCACGATCTTCTAATTTCGCCAAAAGCACCAAGGTTTCCACCAAAAACCACAAATGAGGTAATTCCCAAGAAAATGGAAAATTCCGAATTGTACATTATATTGAAGCATAAGCACTATTTCAACATGAAAACACTCACTACGTGGCTTATACTGCGGCTTACGGCACAGACATTTGTCTTCTTCTCGGGCCTGACTGAAACTCCTTGGAGTTTATTGTCTAGCCATACTATTTGTACGATCGGGAAGTGGCCCGACACGTGCAATGTCTGTTAGCCCGACCTTCAACTCCCCGTCAGCCGCACCCACCGGCCAAAATGGGCACGTCCCGGTTGAGACGGAGTGGCGGTGGGGAGCCATGCAGGTGCAAGTGCCATGAATACGGGGTGCATCCGCTTGGCTGCGGGGATTTACCAGCACCATCAACCCGGTCGGACATAGAGACCAGCCGGGAAGTTGACAGTGAACGGGAGCAATCAGGTGTGTAGGGGATTGGGACGAATGTGCCGGGGAGGTCAGAAAGATATTAGTGGGGTCAGAGATTGCTTGTGGTTTACCCGCAACATCAATCCAACTCGGCATAGAAGGCCGAATCAGGAAGTTGATGCAAGCGAGATATTTGTGTGGGACATGGCCCCAAGACTTCTTCGATGGTACCATCCCCTAGCAAATCCTTTCAACCGCTGAACGTGATTCAAAGGTGTGGTAATCGAGGTTGATTTCAGATGACGCTGAGATCCGTGTAATTCCGTAATTTGGACAGCTCCAGAGGACATGGGCTGCGGTCTCCTCTCGGTGACCACATGGGCAATCCGGCGACGCCAATTTTCGGGACGGGAAATTTGGAAAATTCATACAATATTGTGAGTGTGACGTCACCTCAAGCGGGAAATTCAAATACCAAATTCTAAGAAATGATTAATTACTCATTAATATTACCAATTAAGGTTGATTTCTTGTTTTAAACATGTTTTTCAATGTCTCCGGTTCAATTTTTTTGTTTTGGAAATTACCTCATTGGTGTTTTCTCAATTGTATGACGAATGATCCCTTTTTCTCAATTTTCGTCCGGGAATTGGTGCGTTTTCTCAATTTTCCCATTTTCCGTTAATTTGTTCATTTTCTCAATTTCATCCGTGAATCAGCGCGTTTTACGTGAATTAACGTTTTCACATTTTCTGTTAATTTGTGAATTTTCTCAATTTTAGCTGTAAATTAGCGCTTTTTCCTAATTTTATCGTGAAATTAGCGCGTTTTCTCAGTTTTTGCAGTGAATTGGCACTTTTTCTCCATTTTAGCAGCGAATCGGTGAGATTATGGTGAATTTTAGCCACAAAGTTGCCTCCAAAAGCCGCGAATTAGTATTTTTCTCAATGAGTAGTGAAATAGCTTTTTGTATGAGTAGTGCGTTTTCTGCATTTTTCCTGCGATGTCATGAATTGGTGTACATACTTTACTTAATAATTTCAGTGTTAAATTAGGAGGTTTCTACATTTTAGACGGGTAAGAACCTACAGAAACTGGGCGTCAGCGCTTTCTCTGAAGATCAGACATGGACTTCCAAAAATAGCGCACACACACCTCGGATTAGCTACTCTGGAGTCGAGAAACCTAGACTCCAACGCCTCAACGATAAAGCAACGCTAATGATCCCTTTATAGAGGCGCCGTTTTGGCCGGAACGGGTTCTGAGGCTAAATTTCCAGTTTTCTGTTTGAATATTCTGAAGTTTTGGTTCTAGCGGTGGTGATTTTGGGCAGTCATTTTTTGGCTACGAAAATTAAAATTATGGAGCTTAATCGGTGTTTTCCGAGCTAATAAAGTATAAACGAGGGGGGGTGGAGAGACGATCATTATTGTGAGGGTGGTTACGAAGTTTTTAGCTTGTATGCAACCGATTCAAATGCAACCGAAGTCCAATTGTAAAAATGATGGTGCCCGCCAATTGTGTTTCCGGTTAGAGAGAAAGGTCAGTTTAATGAGGACCTTATTATTTGCAAATTTTTTGTTTGATGCTTTATAAAAAATAAATGACTGGAGAAATTTTATTCGAAGCGAAAGCCCGAGCTATTTTGCGACGCATTTATTTGAGTAATTTCCACGAGTGCACCGTAATTTCCCCCCTCAGATTTTTCGTGCCTACCCAATTCAAATGTCAATGAACGGGACAGATCCCTCTCCACCCCGCCCTGCCAGAAGCAGAGGAACTTTCTTGGCCTTCGGTAAAGATGAAAGTAAAAGAGTCACCGAAGAAGAGAGGAGGGCTTGCGCTTTTCTTTAGACCTTTTTTTAAGGTCCACGATTGCACAATTCTCAGAAGAAAACAAACAGCCAACAAAGAAAATTCACGTAATATTTGCGTTCTTAAAGAGGGGAAAAAACAATTTTTCTTAGTGTATCGGTCACAACCCCACCCCCCTCAACTATTGAAAGCGACAAAGCTCAAGAATAGTTCCCTTGTTCTTTTTTTTCAAACAAGCAGTTTTGTCTCAAAAGCCTTTCCTTTTCGTCAAAAGCAAATAGAAAGTGTCTCTTTAAAAATAGGAAGACGTTCAACGACGGTTATATTGGGACTGTGGGTGGGCGGTGGAGAGGCGCACAAAAGAATTTTTAGATTCTAATGAAGAATATTTTGGGGTCGTTTGAGAAAATTAGGGCAAAAGGAAAAGTCGAAGGTCAAATCAAACGCACAAGTAGCCCCTCTCGTCCCTTGGATAATTATATAAGAGTCATCAGACCCGAAAATGGTTAATGACGCGTTTCAAAACAATATGGTCCGTCTAGAAGAGTTTTAGGTCAGCTCTCAGGGGGCAGAAGTGCACGTGCTCCACAGTAAAGTGTCACTGTCCCTCGACAGTTGACACCATTCCTGACTCCAAAAATCTGCCTGTTCCTCCGCGAACTTCAAGGATGTCGATTCACCGCCCCTCTTCCGCGGTAAAATTCATCATGCTGCTCCTAAAAACGAGGAAAATAAGCGGCCATCAGAAACGAGAGTAGCACAGGAAGAACACTTTCAGCCACGCGTCTAATTGAAAATCCGTTTCGAATGTTTCGATTTTTGCGATCCCGTGATGTACGCCGTACGTAAAAAAAAAAAAAAGTGATCATTTCGCTAAAATCGTCCAGGGCTAGGCAGGTACGTAAGTATTTGATTTTCGGATTCTTTGCGTGGAAAACACACCGGATATACGTGGATTCATCCAATTTTCATTTTCAACCTCTTTTTTCAAAATCGTATTCATTTCACATCGATCTTACTTGGACGATGGACGCAGTTTATGTGCCCCGCTAGGCAGTACTAAATTTCGGAATGCAACCGCGGATACTGCTAAAAAGCACCTGAGTAACTGTAAGCGTCCTGTATGGGGCAAAAGGGACAAAAATGAGCGTTTTGCATTATCATGGAACTGGTCGACTTTCTCGGTCCCAGAGCAGCCCACTAAGATCCGCTAGGGTCGAGACTTCAAGGGAGTGTCCATTGCGCAACAGCCGTCCACCGGAAAATTCTAGCACGCATGGCAAACCGTCTGACAGACAAAGTGAGAATAGGGGCCGTATTCAGAAACCCTCCTTATTTACAAAGCCTAAACTAAGGCCCGTATCCGGCCCGTATTCATAGTCGTCACTTGAGTAGAGTTTTTACTTATTTCGATTCAAAACATATGACACACTTAGTAGAACGACCGATTTGAAGCCACTTAAGCCGCACTTAAGCAAATACTCAGCTTGAGTGACGTCTATGAATACGGCCCTTAAGGAGTTGAAAAATGTGATGGTTTATAAAAACATCTCATCTGTTTTGAAGCGCTTAAAGGAGATGTAAAGGTTAAGGTAGGTTTCTGAATACAGCACTAGGAGAATACTAAGCCCGGAAAATCACGTGAGGAAAAGCTACGAAATTATTTTTTTTGCGAGCGAAATTGCTTTTATAGCGAGCGAAATTTATTTTTTAGCGATAACGAAACTCATGAAATTGGTTTCTTCTTTATTTCGCTGTGAACTAGCGCCTTTTCTCAATTTTATTCACAAAACTCATCCCTTTTCTCAATTTTACCCGCGAGCTAGCACTTTTTCTCAGTTCTAGCCACGAATTACAAATTATAATTAGCAATTAATAATTTTTCCTAATTTTAGCCGCAAATAAGCAGTTTTTCTAATCTTTTTAAATTCACAACTCTTTTTTCCAGGTTGTTTCTCCATACACTTGCTCTCCTTCGGGAACTAACACAACCTTGTTTGCAGTTTTTTTTTTTTAATTTGGATGCATTTCGGGCACAAAACAGTAGCCCCTGTAATTATTTCCTCTATAAATTGGAGACCCTGTCTAAAACGAACAAAATTACACCCCAAATTTCCTTCAACTTTCACACATCCTACGCGGTTCGACGCACATTCACCACCACACGTCAGATTCTTCGCGATTCGCCACAATCATCGCCGCTCACAACATTCATCGCGGCTCGATTCATCATCGCCCCTCGACACACTCATCGCCACTCACCACATTCATCGCGGTTCGACACACTCATCGCCGCTCGATAAATTCATCGCCACTCGATAAATTCATCGCCGCTCAACCTATTCAACGGTGCACGACGTTCTCACCAACACTTTGTCTTGCCAAACTCACCCGGCACCAGGCAATGGTCTTCAGCTCCTCGGCTTCAGGACTTCCTTGCTTGAGGTTTCCTCGCACAAGTCCTGGCCCTGTTGCACGCTGAGCCCCATTCATTCGACAGTGAGCCACCACCGCCACTCTTCACTTTCACAGCAACACAATCGGCAACTTGGCTGCACTTCATCATTCATGGCTGCAATCTCTCTCACTTCGCCATCTCATCAACTGTCATCACTCGTCAACAACGCCCACTCAACAGCGGCACATCTACCGAAGACTATTAATTTCGCGGCTCTGGCTTTGGACTTCCAGTCTTCGTAGGGGGCTGATGTAGCGACTCCAGTTTTTATAACTGTTGTTGTATTTTTGCTGTTGTGTGTTAGCGTTCCCCATTTGCACAAAATTCTGCATTTTGGCAGTTCATTTCCACCCGTCTTCACTGTATTAAATCATATGTTAGTGGAGAAGACGGGAGGAAATGAATAGTCCCGTTGCAGAATTTTGTGCAAATGGGGAACGCTATGTGAGTTGTTGTTTGGGCAGTTCACGCTGCTGAAGAAGGGCTACTGTTTTGTGCCCGAAATGCATCCAAAATGAAAAAAACTGCTAACAAGGTTGTATTAGTTCCCGAAGGAAAGAAGACGGAGAGGAAGTCTAATTTTTTAGCTGCGAAATAGCTCTTTTCCTTAATTTAGTTTAATTTTTAGCCGCCGATTAGCACTTATATTGATTTTCTCGATAATTGCACCCAAGAATTAGCGCATTTTATCGAATTTCTGCCGCGAGCGAGCAATTTTTCTAAATATATTAGCCATTAAACTCGCTCGGGTTATCCCAGTAACAAAAACATTTCGCTCCGGCAGCTGGCGGTCGGAAAGAGTGCATTTCATTCCGTATACGGATACCCTAAGCCGTCCCAGAAGTAATAATTTTGATACCATAATTTGTTACATTAAGCCAAACTGCTTCCTCTATTTTCACCCACCTCTCTTCAAAAATGTCGAAAAGTGTCAGTAGTTTTCTAAGGGCTTTGTTATATTAAATTTTTGTGCCGTATTTTATAATACCTAAACGTGTGAATTTAAGCGATTTTTTTGAAATTTCATCCCCTATTTCACCCCCCCCCCCCCCATCAAAGTTTTCGATAAATCTCAATGGAACCCAGGGCTTAGGTTGCATTAAATTATTGAGTCGAATTTTAGAGCGCTAAGATGAACTCATTCATCTTCATATACTATATGAATTCTGGAGACCACTGAATTCGTGTTCTAGAGGTTCTGAAACGTGAAAAAAACATGACATGACCCATGTTTGCCACCATCACAACGAGACCAATAGTGCATTTTCAGAATGAAATGCACTAAAAGGGGGAAAAGGATTATGGAGACTATCGGCCGATTGCCATTGAGAGTGTTCTGCTTAAGGTCTTCGAGTTTCTGGTCGGTGAACGTCTTTCGGCGGTTTTGGAATCTTCCGCAATTTTGTCGGATTGTCAGTACGGTTTTCGTCGTGGCCGAAGCACCACTACGGCTGCTCTTGATCTGTTGCGGTAGAGTCTTCGTGGTCTGGAGAATAAAGAGGTCTCTTTGCGTCTCTTCAGCCTTTCTCGCGCGTTTGACTCCATAAACCATGATGTTCTGAGAAAAAAGCTGCACGTCCTTGGGGTGGGTGATTCAACTGTACAGTTGATAATGTCACTTATTTCTGGCTGGAGTCAGTATGTCAGCTATGGCGGTGACATGTCAAAAATTCTCCCCACATTCGACATTGGAGTCAAGCAGGACACTATTCGGTACCAGCAGGAGCTGACCAGTGAGATCCACCTGGACCGAGGCTCCTCCGTGGACTGGGTATTTTTGGGTCGGTGTCAAACATAACCTCAAAGTTCATAAAGCGCAAAATTTTACAAATCATTTAATGACGATAAGAGCTATAAACCTTAGCAGTAAAAAAAATATAAATTTTTTTAAAAATAATCAACAAAATTAGATTTACATTTATCTCAAACAAGACGTTCAGTCGTGCTTGTAGGAAGAGTCTGCCTCCATTACATCCCATTGTAGGCCGGACCACCGCCTCCTTCAGGTACGACCCAGTTGATGTTCTGACTCGGGTCTTTTATATCGCACGTCTTACAGTGAATACAATTTTGAGCGTTTATTTGAAGTCTCTGACCGGAACCGTCTTCCAGAGGTACGTACTCGTAGACACCTGAAAGAATTTGAACAAAGAGTTTTAACGAAGTGGTGAATAGAGGTAAGTGGGAGGAAAGCTCAAATTACCAGCCGGACAAAATCTACCCTCGGGACCGTCGTAGACTCCCAAATTATTTTTCACTGGAATCGTGTCATCGGCCAATGTTAAATGCGGTGGTTGATCGCCTTCGTGATTCGTTCCAGTCAAAGCGACCGACGACAATAGGTCGAAGGTGATCTTGCCGTCTGGTTTGGGGTATTCGATAGGTTGACACTCTGTCGCGGGTTTCAGTCGCTCACTGTCTCGAACTAAAAAAATTGTTGAGTGAGAAGGTGGGTGATGATAGAGGGGGGGGGGTGATTTTGTTTCTCATACCTCCGTGACTGAGAGTCCACGGCTCTCGACCACCGAGAGCGATGGTAAACCCGCTGTAAGCAACGCCTCCGTAGAGTCCCAGTTTCGTGTGGAAAGACGGACGACAGTTCCTCACCTTTTTAAGGTCGTCATAAATCCAACTAGATTTTATTTTTTCCTCGTAAGTGACAGGATTTATTCCTTAAAGAAGAAGAAAAAAAATTAAGACCACGGACAAAACTTGCAACACCCGCCCTAACCTTTCGTTGCTGACGGAGCCTCGCTAGAGATCGCTTCAAAAATTGACTCGGCCGCCAACATGCCCGACTTCATGGCGTAGTGAGTTCCTTTGATTTTTGGCACATTGAGAAATCCGGCCGTGCATCCGATCAGACATCCTCCGTCGAAGGTGAGCTTAGGCAGGGACTGAAGGCCTCCCTCGTTGAGAGCTCGGGCTCCGTAGGCAATTCTGGAGATTATTTCAGGAGTGAAAATCGAGCATAACGGTTGGATTTAAAAGGCCGGGAGGTGTGAGATCAACCTTTTGCCTCCCTCCAAAGTTTTACGGACACTCGGGTGGGTCTTGAACTTCTGAAATTCTTTGAACGGATGTAAATACGGATTGGTGTAGTCGAGACCCAGTACAAATCCAATGGCAATCAATGGAGTTGAATCGTTCAGATGGTACAGAAAAGAACCTCCGTAGGTGTACTTATCCTTAAGAAATATGATTCTATTTTAAAGTTGTTTCCTCTCTGAAGGCTTTTGCGTACAAACCAAAGGCCATCCAAACGTGTGCTCGACTCGGCCAGGCTCGTGAAGCTCCGGATTTATCTCCCAAAGTTCTTTTAAGCCAATACCGTAGGTTTGAGGCTCGCAGTTTTCCCGCAGTGGGAACCTTTTGAACAGTTGTTTGGTTAAATGACCGTGACAGCCCTCGGCGAAAATGGTCGCTTTGGCGTGAAGCTCCATTCCCCTTTCAAAGGTTTCCTTATAAACAAAAAAAAAAATCAATATTAGACGAGGGCAACAAGAGCGAAATTTGATTTTAAAAAACCTTTGGGGATCCATCTTTGGCGATGCCGACGTCACTGGTAGCAATGCCTTTAACGGAACCGTCATCGTGAAACAGAACTTCGGACGCGGCAATGCCTGGATACAGCTCAACTCCGAGAGCCTCGGCTTGTTCACCCAGCCAGGCAACTACATGGCCGAGCCTTACGATGTAGTTACCGTGGTTGTACATGGGCATGCCTGAAATTTTCTTGATTAGCAAATTCTGGTTTCCACACGTTTGCGTACGCGATGGAACCTTTTAGAATCGGGAGATTGATTCGAGACGTCTCAGTCAGAAACGAGAATACATCCTTGGTGACGGGCGTATTTAGTGGAGCTCCTTTTTCCTTCCAGTCGGGGATCAGTTCGTTCAGGGCTACGGGGTCTATGACGGCCCCTGACAGTGTATGACCACCTGTGTGAAGGGATTCCTTGAAAACATCTGACAAGCCTCAAATTTTTCGGAGATTTCTCACACCTAATTGAGGGGCTTTTTCCACTAAGCAAACTCTTACGGGACTTAAAGGCCCGTTCACAAGCTCTGTGCAATGCGTCTGTGGAGTCCATGTGACCTATCAAAATGCTTCATTTTTCGAGGGAATAAATTTGTTTGGTTGCATTGACTCCACAGAACGTATACATAGAGCTTGTGAACGGGCCTTAAGAAATAATAGCTTTATACGGTGGCTGCTGCCTGTACAGTAAAATTTGGCAGTTGTCATGGAGAAGAGTGATTTCCACAAATGAAATTGATGTTTTGTTTTTTTCTCATTTATTAGCAATACTGGAAGCAAGCAACGAACAAAGCCTTTGGGTAATAACTTTTTTCCCATAGAGAGTTGTACAGATCTAGTAGCAGAGTTTTGCCACTTTTAGGCATGCGTTTTATTAGCTCATTGGGCACATCATCTGGCCCAGCAGCTTTATTGATGGGAAGTAGGTTAATGAAGTGGTCCAATTATTATTATTATTATTATTATTATTATTATTATTATTATTATTATTATTATTATTATTGCTTATGCTATCGAGAGCCATTAGCCGACGTTGGTTGGATTTTAGTTGGAGATTTTAGTGGTATTAGTATATAACTTTGCCTTTATCAACTTTTGACCGAGACGAAGAGCTCCAATTTATAGAACACCTCGCGGATATTAATGGTTACCCGACCCAACTCGTGGGTAACCTAATTGAAAAGAAAAGACGGAAGATCATGCTTTCAAATATGACATCTTTATCAGTTTTGGACGCGCCGGAGAAGAAATGGATGAGGCTTCCATACCTAGGGCCACTTTCGGACAAAATAGGTAGTATTCTGAGACGTAAAGGGTATGGAATCGGCTACAAATCGACAGGTACCCTGAAAGAAAAGTTTTCCTTTTTGAAAGACGCCGTGAAATTCGAGGACCGGAGTGGCATTTACAGGTTAAAGTGTGGTAGATGTGAAGAGGCCTTCTACATTGGTCAGG